>JAZKJV010005615.1:0-686142 GCA_037367405.1 Ottelia alismoides
TTTCGAGAAAAGTGAGATGCTAAGCGTATGTGTCTAACCTAAAATACAATATAAGACCAATCCAACACATATGTGTGTGTATGTGTATGAAAATACGTGTGTGCCCATATACATCTTAGTACACACATGCATGTGTGTGTGCATATATAAGTATACATTTATACACACGCATAATATGTATGTATATGTGCATGTATACATATATTTACATACATGTATACACAACAGCAACAATAACAAAACCTTTTCCCACATTAAGTAGGGTCGGCTACATGGATGCTTTGCCTTCATTCAAAACTATCTTGGGTCATTCTAGGGCTTATATCCAATAACTAAGATCCTTTAGGTGTCTTTTTCCAACACTTCTTAAGTTTTCTCGTCCTCTCTTAGTCGGCTCAACATCCCAAGTCTCGTACCTTTTAACTGGTGTATCAACCAACCTCCTTTGCAAATGGCCAAACCATCTTAAGTGGCTTTCTCTCATCTTATCATCTATCAGAGCTACACCAACTTTCCATCTGATCGTATTGTTCCTAATTTGATCTTTTCGTGTATGACCATACATTCACTGTAGCACTTCCATTTCTACTACTCCACCAAAGCATTTTCTTGTTTTAGGTATTTACATGCATGTCTATATAAATAAATAAATAAATGTGTATGTGTGTATTTGCGTGTCTATGCAAACATAAGTATGTGTCCGCACATATATGTATGGGTATGTGTGTATATCAATGTATATGCATATCATATGAGTGCATATGAATGAAATACGAACTTAAACGTTGGAAATAATATGTATAAGAATGAAATACATCCACTATAGAAATGTCATTCTATGCACATTCACTGTAGCATTTCCGTGTTTTATGTATTTACATGCATGTCTATACAAATAAATGTTGTGTATTTGCATGACTATGCATACATAAGTATGTGTCTACGTATATGTATGTGTTTGTATGTTGATGTATATGCATATCCATATGAGTGTATATGAATGAAATGCATACTAAGACATTGGAGGTACTATGTTCATGAAAATGTATATTTGTATGTGTGGAGAGAAAGATTAAAGAGAAAAGCTTGTCTTATTTCAAAACCCTAGGGTTTCTTATATAGAGGAGAACCCTCCAGAGCCGAAATGAAGGAATTACATAAGCACCCTTGAGGGAGTTACAACGGAGAGATAGAAAACAAATAATAATCTTTAGCAATAATATGGTATCTAACACTCCCCCTCAAGTTTGAGCATATTTATCAATCATGCCCAACTGCAGATAAGCCAGGAAATACGTCTCATGGGCAATGCTTTTGTGAATATATCTGTTAACTGAAGCTCTGAAGATATATGTGGAGTGGTAATCTTCCCTTCTCGTACGTCTCAAATAAAATGACAGTCTACCTCGATATGTTTAGTTCGCTCGTGGAAGACTGGGTTGGTGACAATATGAGTAGTGGATTTGTTGTCACTATACAATGGAATAGGTGTATTAGCTGGAAGCATGATATGAAAAGGCTAGCCTCGAGGCGGTCGAGGCAGGGCTTTTTAGCCTCGAGGCGTACACCTCAGATGGAATTGATGAGGCGTACACCTCAGAAGGTCGAGGCGGTGAGCATGGAAGGCCGTATCGATATCGATATCGTTTCGGTCCGCCCAGAAATGGATATATCGGGATATATCGACGATATCGGTGGAAATGTCGAAAATGGCGCAAAAAAGCCAATTTTTTGACATTTTTTTCAGAAATTAAGGTCATCCAAGATATTAAAACAACAAATAACGTACAAATACACACTTATATCACACATATCGGTCCATTTATAGACCATATATCGCACATATCGGTATCGCACATATCGGTATCGCACATATCGGTATCGCACATATCGGTCATATCGAACATATCGATATTAGTATTGATTCTTGACTTATAAATATTGGAAATGAATTTCATTCAAGATCTTATAACATGAAATAATACAAATATACACCTAGAAAATGCATATAGATCATTTATGAGGACTATGATCCTTATAGTGCACATATCGGTCATATCGAACATATCGTTGATATTGTTAGTTGTTAACATACTATATATATTGAAAATGGAGTTCATCCAAGTACTTTGATCACTAAATAATTTACAAATGTACTCTTACTCTCTTAGATAACACATATCGATCATCTATGAACCTTATATCACATATATCGATACGGTTGTACTGTTAGTTGTTGACATATGTATGTATATATATATATATATTGAAAATGGAGTTTATCCAAGTTCTTAGATCACTAAATAACTTATAAATATACTCATAGATCACACATATCGATCATCTATAAAGCTTATATTGCATACATCGATAATTACGAACATATCGATATTAATGTTGATTAGTGACTTATAGATTTTTTGAAGAATTGACTTATAGATATTGGAAATGGATTTCATTCAAGTTTTACAACATGAAATAACTTGTAAATATACACCAAGTTGAAGAAGCATTGTATGCACCCTCCTGTCGCACCATACCCTACCAGTACGGGGGTCTCGCTGCAAGAATAATAACATTCATATATAGGGATATCAACGAAATATCGGCGATATCGATCGATATCTTGTATTTTTTGTACTGAATCCATTCATTTCTGACCGATATGAGCCGATATCCCTGTAAAAAGATATACACACCGATTTCGATACCCCCAACCTCTTGATACCGATATATCGGCGATATATCGCCGATATATCGCCGATACGGCCTTCCATGGCGGTGAGGCGGTCGAGGCAGGGCGAGGCAGTGTGAGGCGTTTTTTGGAATTTAAAGCATTTTTTAAAGATTAATTGTCTTATTGGTAGTTTTAGATGCTTATAACTATATAGTTGTCTAGGATATATATTTACAAGATGAATGCTTGGAATTTTAAGTTTGTTCATATTTATATTGAGCATTAAACTTGTCTAATTTTTTTCAATAAATTCTTAATACTGCAGTTTTAAATATACAATCCATAAAGCTTAAAGAAAAGCTAGTGTTAAGAGAGGTGACATAATGAGTAACGTAATATACCAACTAGAAAAAAGCAAGATTAGATTCAAGGCATGTCAATGTTGTCATATTTTATATATTAGTCATATAACAAGTACATTTAATCATAATTTTTTATGCACCTCAATATTTTTAGCAAAAAATATGGTGTCTTTGATAATTTAATGATAATTATAGCTAATGATTCTATTTTTGATAGGGTAGAAATTTAGTAGATAGGTTTATGGAATTTACATATTCTTTCTTTCACGTTCTTATCTTCATAATTTCATCATATATTACAATGTTATATATTATGTGTATGTCAATTAAGATAATTTCATCAGTAAATATATTTATTATAGTTTTTATAAGTATTTTCCTATACAAACTGAGGCTTATGCCTCGACCGCCTCGAGGCTACGCCTCACCTCGCCTCCAGGGAAACTGCCTCGTTCCGCCTTTCGTTTTTTCAAACCTTGGTTGGAAGCCCAATCTCCGTCAGGAAGGAAACTCACCATGTGATCTCGCATGTAGCTTCAGCCATAGCCTTATATTCAGCTTATGCACTTTACCTCGACACAACTGTCTGCTTCTTGCTATGCCACGTAACAAGGTTTCCTCCAACAAATATTGTATACCCAATAGTAGATCAACGATTTTCAGGAGAACTGGTGTAATCAACATCAGCATAAGTAGTGATGTTGGTATAATGATTTGGCGTGTAGAAGAGACCACACCCCAGAGATCCCTTCAGGTGTCAAAGTATTATGAGCACATCTTGTCAATGACTATAACACGATCTCTCCATGTGTTGACTAGCTCTACTAACTGCATATGAGATATCGAGCCTTGTGACAGTGAGGTAAAATAACTTACCTATTAGGCTCCTGCAACGAGTAGGATCCTCAAACTCAAGATCATTAGAGGAAATATGCTTACATGCCTCTATTGGTATGCCAGATGACTTGCATCCAAGGAGGCATGCCTTTGTAAAGATATTCAAACAGTATTTTCAATGTGACAATTGTAGCCCCTTTATAGTACGGATCACTTCTGTACCCAGGAAATATCATATTTGACCAAGATCCATGGTAACAAACATCTGATGTAGGAATGTCTTGGTCTCTTCAATACCATCCTTGTCATCACCGGTTACCACCATATCATCAACATAGATTGCCCCGTAGATAGTCGTCTGACAAAAAATGAGTAGTCAGATGCCATTCTTTTAAAACCAATATGAGTCAATCTCGGTAATGAACCTATCAAACCAGGCTCGTGGACTCTGCTTCAGGCCATGGAATGCCTTACGGAGTCGATATACACATTCTCCCTCGACAATGTACCCGGCGGGCTACAACATGTAAGCTTCGTCCTCGAGACCACCATAGAGGAAAGCATTCTTCACATCAAGTTGGAATATGGGCCATTCCTTATTCACGACAATGGATAAAATGGTGCGAACAGATCCTAATCGAGCCACAGGTGAGAATGTCTCAAAATAATCTACTCTATATGTCTGAATGAATCCCTTGGGTACAAGTCTTTCCTTTGATCTATCCAATGTACTATTAAGAGACTATTTGATAGTGAAGACCCATCTGCAAGCAATTGGTTTCACACCTAGTGGGCATGGCACAAAATCCCAAGTCCCTTTAGATATGAGAGCATTCATTCCCCATCCATAACACTTTTTCAACCATGGTCATGTAAAGCACTATAATGATCACCATGAATAACGCAATCATCAGAGCATCTGCAAAGCGCCAATCACAACTAGATAGTTTGTCAGTAAAAATAAAGGATGAAATAGGATGCATTGTACATTTCCTTCTAGTCCTTCTGAGTGTTATAGAAAGCTCTATGGTAGCATCCGGAGCAGCATTGGTGGGGGCATTTGAAGACGACCTCTCCTCCTGTATGTAAGAAATGGGCCAAGAGACATCTTCTGAAAAAGGGATATGCTTCCTTTTATAAAAAATTTATGGTGGTGGTAACTCCAATGGTATGTCATGAATAGACTGAGTGAAATAGCTGGTCTTTTCAAAAAAGGTTACATCAGCACAGATGTGGTAGCGGTCATCCGTGGGATCATAGCATTGATAGCCTTCTGAGTACGAGAATATGCAAAGAAGATACATTTGATTGCACATGGTGATAATTTGTCAGCAGTATGAAAATTATGTACAAAAGTAGTGCAACCAAAAAAACTCGTAATGGCAAGGAAAAGGTGACTCGGAACAGTAACGCGGGGAGAAAGGAGTATCTCACATTAGGGCAGACGACAATACCCTGTATATAAGATATATAACGGTAAGAACAACATCCCCCCAGTTGGTTTCGTGGTACCCTGAGAGGCGAAAAAGGTCATCAATTAATGTTAAGTAAATTCAAGGGCATTATCGATCCTCAAAACCTGAATGCACACATTGAACGAAGTTTTGACAAATTGAAGATAGGCTACAAAATAATTATGACCATCAACGGTACGGAGCGGACAAAGTTCCCACACCATAACCTTAAATTTTGACGAAATCCGGCTGAAATTCGATCAAAATTTGGTTTCGACAGGTCACCGAAATTCGATCGAAACTGCCAAAAATTCAGCAATACAGTGGGGCTAGTACAAATCTTGACCGAGATTTTATTTCTGTTGGTCACCGAAATAGTGATTGAAATGACATTTAGGGCCATGCCCCACACATCACTATGCACTGATGAAAAAACCACAGACCGACAGAGCTCGGCCTTGGAAGGACAGAAAGTCCGATGATGTTTCCTGAACTGACACGCTTCACACTCGAATGGTTTTAACAAGGATGCAAAAAATAGTCTAAACAGCCGTTTAAACGGCCGTTTAAACGCATGCGTTGCCTGACCGCATCGTTTAATGAAAAACAGCCCATAAACGGCCAGGCCGCTTAAACGGTCTTAAACGGCCTTTTAAACGCATTGGTCTATTTTCTTCAAAGGATCACCGTTATCTATGACTTTTATGTTGTCTATTTCGACATGTGACTATAAACTCTTGTTCTTTATGTTATCTATTTTGAAATTTGGATGAAACATTCCTTGAATTTGACAATATTTGATCTATATTGTGAATCTATGATTATATTTCTTATTTATTTATACTTTTTTTATTAATTATATATATGTAATAATTTTTTATTAATTAAAAATGTAAAATGGCATAACCCGTTTAATTTCCATTTAAACTCCCGCATAGCGTTTAATCAGTAATCAGTGACCCTACCGACTGAATACCGCATACTGCTTTTTGCAACCTTGGGTTTTAACGTGGACAGTTCAGGGAATATTATGGATAATGTCTTGGCAAAAGGGTGCCCAAGTTGTAAATGCCAAAGAAAAGGATCAGAGGTGTTAGATGGTGCTCCAGCAAAAGAAGATTCAATAGAAATATCCATATAGTAGAGATTATTCTTCTCATGCCCCCTATCAAAAATCTTGCATCGTCCAAATGTCCTGAAAATAACAATGAAGTTCATCAAAAATCATACAACAATTCATCTCATGACATAATTTGTAAACATATATCAAACTCAAAGGAAAGGAAAGAGCACAATGAACACTAGTGAGACGGAGTTTGGGTGAAAACTCCATAGTCTCAACTGAGGCGATGGGAGAATGAGTCCCATTGGCCACCCGCATCAACTTCACGGTGGAAGAAGGTTGAGATGAAGACAGCAAGCTACCTTCATCTGCCAGATGAGTTGAGGCTCTAGAATCAATAATCCAGGTAAGGGTTGTGTCTATGACTGAATTGGCTATGGCACCTGATGTGGTAGCCAAATATGTTGTAGGTGCACTATCATTGGAAGCACTGGAGTCTGTAACAGCTACATCAGACAAGAGTAATATGTGGCAGAGAGATGTATTGTCTGCTCAAGTCGAGGCTGATCTATGGTGGTCTATGTTTCTACAATATCATAGTTTGTAGAACCTATATGTGCTCGAGGAAGGCCATATTTGTCCCAGCAATAATTCGGATGGCGATTCATTCGTTGACACTTGACAGTGGATGCAAGGAGGGTACACAATCCCACGACCACACCCCTGAATGGATTCTCGTCCGCGTCCATAGCTAGAGTCACGACCACATCCACGTCCACCATCACGGCCCCATCCACCCTGACTACCGTATCGACCACCTCCCCAAAGTAAGCAAAGAAGGTAGAATTCTCCGCAAGTGGCAAAGTAGAAGCATGGCTAGCAGAACTCTCAATCTTTTGGAGGCGTCCAAAAATTACTTGAAGAGCCGGCAACGTATCAGATGTGAGGAACTGTGCCTTCACATGCTGATAGCGAGGATGTAATCCTGATAAAAACCTATGAACCCACCATTCAGACCTCTATGAAACTTGTTTATCACAACAACTGATTGGAAGATAGCAAGCTCTTCATAGAGCCCTGTGAGAATCCGGTAATACTCCATCGGAGTGGACTCTTCATGGGATACGGACCAGATCTACATGTAAATGTTAGCAAGCATGGACTTGGTAGTCTTTTGCAAATAGGTTTGGCCTAGCAGCTCCCACATCTCCTTTACTATTTCCGTGAACATGAGATTTGTAGCGATATGAGGCTCAACACTATTGGTCATCCACGTCATGACCTGGTAGTTGTTCCCGAACCAAGTGTCATACTCCTTGTTCGTCTCCTTCAGCGGATCTTTCTTGAGAACATAGATTTTCCATTATCCTACAAAAAAAAATTGAATGGTTGTTCCTTGCGCCATCACGTTAGATGAAGAAAAGAGGGGCTTGGTCTCATCTAGATTGGAACCTATAACTGTCAGATAGCACAGCGGGATAGATACCGCTAGTCATATC
This sequence comes from Ottelia alismoides, assembly GCA_037367405.1. Classification (NCBI taxonomy): domain Eukaryota; kingdom Viridiplantae; phylum Streptophyta; class Magnoliopsida; order Alismatales; family Hydrocharitaceae; genus Ottelia; species Ottelia alismoides. The sequence continues at coordinate 7,893 of JAZKJV010005615.1, forward strand.
TTATGAGGGATAAACACCTCCATAACTACCGGATATGAGGATTTATGCCTCTTGTGACATCAATGTGAAGGATAGATACCTCCACAAGGAACATAGGGGTATATAATACGATGTAGATGTGCAGGAAGTGCACTAGAGGAGATGGCAGGGTGTTGGACAGCAATCTACGAAGACAATGGGCGTTGAACGATAGCACGTGGAGGTAGCGCAGCCTTAGGGCACAACCGAGAAGATCGACACAACCTTGGAAAGGATTATTCCAGGCCTGGATTTGGCCTGATAGCATCAACCTAGATCATCCAATGCATCTCAAGCGTAGTTGTGATACCCAGTACAGCTGTAGAGTCAATGGTGATGCCCTGGTTGGTCCAGGAGTCACTGGCAGCACCTTGGGATGCTGGCTGGTAGCATTGACAGTACCTGGAGAGGCAGCTGGCATTGTTGGAGAGGATCCGACGACACCGGTGGCTGGCGTTTGCGATAGGAGCGAGGGTACGAGCTCCGATCTAGGAACGTTGCTCTGATACTATATAGAGAGAAAGATTAGAGAGAAAAGCTTGTCTTATTCCAAGAGTCTAGAGTTTCTTATACATAGGAGAACCCTAGATATCTGAAATGAAGGAATTACATAAGTACCCCTGATGGGGTTGCAACTTGCAACAGAGAGAGAGAGAAAACAAATAATACTTTTCAAACAATAATATCTAACAGTATTTAGCCATAAAAATGATACAAGTGTGCATCTTTATGGATATGGATAGTATAAATGTGGTCAAACTCCGACCGTGGCGCATCCCCAGGTGGAGGTGATCCGGTTCGGCATCGTTTCGGCTGCGGGGCTTCCGAGATTGGCGGCGACTTCTCTTCCTTGTCGTCTTGCGGTTGTCTCTCGTGTTGCGGAGGGGAGTGGTGGAGCCCGGACCGATGGTGCTCTGGTGGGTCCGCGCTCTGTTGGGTTGGACCGCGTTCGGTCTTCATCCGATGCAGCTGCAGAGTTGGAGGGGGAGGGAGCTGGTTTGGCCCGCGGTGAGGAGGGCATTGCTCAGGCCGTTTGCACTGTGAGGGGGGGTGCTGCGGCCGGGGGGGGAGGCGGGCGCGCTGGTCCCTGAGGTTTGGCCGAGGGGCTCGGCCGGCTGTGGGGCCGATTCGGCGAGTTTGGTGGTGGTGGAGGGGTCTTTGCCTCTGTTGTTGGGAGCCACTGTTGTGGTTGAAGGGATGGGAGCTGGGCTGCCGATTCAGGAGGAGGTGGGGCATCAGGAGCGGCGCTTTGGGTTGGCTTATGAGTGGGGGGGAGGGGGAAGAGGTGGGCGAAGAAGGCGGCGAGGGCTTCGTTGAGGGCCTCTTTGGCAGCGGGTGTGGATGCAGAAGGTGGGTCGCCGGGGGTGACCAGCCCGTTGGTGGTGCAGAACCGCTTTGCTGCTCTCGACAGCGATATTGCGAGGCGCTTGGGGATTATTCCCCTGAGGAAGATGGATGCTCCATTGCTTAAATGAAGGTGCTATCTTTGAACGTGAGGGGCCTAGGTCGGCCCGAAAAAAGGCTCGGGGTGCAAAATCTGGTGAGAGAGGCTGGGACAGATATCTTCATGCTTCAGGAGACAAAGTTGCGGACTTTAGATGATCAGATGCGACGGGAGATGAGCAGGGGAGGGATTTTTGCGCTGGCTGAGAAAGAGGCGGCAGGTGCTTCGGGAGGGCTGATATCTGGTTGGCGGTCCGCTGCTTTTGATCTGGTGGGGACGTCCGTATCCCTGTTCACCTTGTCGGTGAGGATGCTGCGGAGGGTGGATGGGATTTCTCTATGTCTCACTAATGTCTATGGGCCGTGTAGAAGTGAAGATGGTAGCTTGGCTGAGGACTTGGCGAGTGTTGCACCTGAGGTTGGCGACGGCATTTGGATCATCGGTGTTGACTTGAACGTTACGCTGCTCTCGGATGACAGGTCGGGGGGGGTGGAGGTTCGGATCCTGGTTCTGCAGAGTTTAGGCAGATGGTTCGTTCTCTGGGGGTGTCTGTTGTGGATGCGGCCGGTTGCAGATACACTTGGCGAAATTCCAGATCGAGGTCAAGGCTTGACAGATTCATGATGTCGGTTGAGGCGGGGGAGGCTTTCCCATTGGCGAGGGCTTGGGCTCTTCAGAGGACGCTCTCATATCACTCTCTTGTTCTTTGGTCATCTAGGGAAGAGCGGTTGGCATGGTTCTCCTTTCGTTTTGAGAAGAAGTGGTTGTTGGAGGGCTTCCGGGACCTGGTGGCCGAGCATTGGCGGAGCTCTGTGGTGTCTGGTTCGGTAGTTTCGCGCTTTGCGGCCAAGCTTGACTCCTTAAGGCGGGTGTTGTTGACGTATCGAAAGGATGTCGCTGGGAGGCGGCGGGCAGTCAGGTCAGAGGCTGAGGCTGAGATAAGCAGGTTGGATGGGCTAGATGATGATCGGGGACTGTCTCCGGAGGAGGTGGAGGAGCGGGTTGCGTGGTTGGAGGTGGTGCTTCGGGAGGACAGGAAGGAAGAGGTTCATTGGCGGCAGAGATCTAGGCAGAAGTGGCTAAGGGAGGAGGATGCCAACACGCGCTTCTTTCATTCTGTGGCGTCTGGTCGGAGGAGGCGGAGTTTCTTGCATGAGGTGGAGGTGGTGGGTCAAAGGGTGCCGGGAGAGAGGAACATTGGGATCGCCCTTCGGGAGCACTTTGTGAGGGCGTCGAGACGAGAGAGGGAGGAGATTGGGTGGGGCCGGACGGGCCGAGGGGTGGAGTCGTTGAGCGGACCCCAGGTGGATTTGTTACTGGCCGATTTCTCGGAGGCGGGGGTATGCAGGGCCATTTGGGACCTCAATGCGGATGGGGCTCCTGGCACGGATGGCTTCTCTGTGTCCTTTTACAGGGAGTTTTGGGATCTACTGAAGGGCAACATTTTGGAGGTTCTTTCTGAATTCAGGGACGGCAACAGGGGTTTTGAGAAGATCAACAGGGCCTTGGTTTTTTTGCTGCCAAAGAAGGAGACCCTGGTCGGGGTAGGTGAATACATGCCGATTTCTATTTCCAATGGCATTTATCTCATTGTTTCCAAGGTGCTGGCGAGCCGGCTTAGGTCTGTCTTAGGCTCAGTGGTCTTACCAGCTCAATCTGCGTTCATCCCAGGTCGGTGTATGGCAGATGGCATTGTGACCGCCTCGGAGATATGTCGTGAGTGGAAGAGATCTGAAAAGAAGGGGTTGTTTGGAAGATTGATCATGCAAAGGCCTACGATTGTGTCAGCTGGAGATTCATGTGGTCTACAATGCAGAAGAGGGGGTTTCTGGAGGAATGGATTGCCTGGGTTAAGAGATGTGTGACCACTAGCTCCTGCTCTGTGTTGGTCAACAGGAGACCGAAGGGTGGTTGGTTCCAGTCACAGAGAGGGGTACGACAAGGTTGCCCCTTGCCCCCACTGCTCTTTGTGTTGGTTGCGGATTGCCTTGCGGTATTGTTTAAGCGGGCGGTTAAGGAGAGCTGGTGTGAGGGCTTCAAGATGGGGGACATCTCCGTCCCAGTTTTGCAATTTGCGGATGACACGCTGATTTTCCTGGGGGGGGACCGAGGAGCAGAATCGCAATGCGGCTATTTTGGTGGTTGCCCCTCTGGCTTGCAGATTAACAGGCAGAAGTCAGTCCTATCCGACTCGCTGATGATGCGTTTGCTAAGGGAGATTTATGGTGTTGCGGGGGAGTTGGTGGCTAGGAGGAAGCGTCACGAGTCCTCTTTGTGGAGTGGGATTTGTGCCGTGATTACGAGGCTCAGGTCTTTTCTTCGGCCGAAGTTGGGGAATGGGCTCCGTTTCCGTTTCTGGCAGGATGACTGGACGGGGGAGGGGGCGTTGGCCTACCACTTTCCTAGGTTGATAGCATTAGCCATTGTCACGGGGCGCGGGTGGCGGAGGTGGCTGACCCGGGGTCGTGGGCGCCTAGGTTCGCTGCTGCTCTCTCAAATCAGAGGACGGAGGACTTTTTGCGGTTGCTGTCGGAGATTCCCGTTGTCGACGAGATGTCCGATAACCTCGATCATTTTGTGTAGGAAGACGGTAGGTTCTCGGTGAAGAAAGCTTACAGGAAGCTGACTGTTGGGATGGTGGAGCGTGACGAATTCCTTTGTGCTGACTTGAAGGTGATTTGGGCAGCTAAGATCCCTACTCGGGTTAAGGTCTTTCTTTGGTGCCTAAGAAGGGACCGGATCTGTGACAAAGTGAGAAGAGGAAGGTTGCTGGGTGCGACGGATACGAGGTGTGACAGGTGCGAGGACGGCGTGGAGGATGCGAACCACATCTTTTTTGGTTGCAGGACTTCGGCCAGCGTGTGGGAGTCGTTGGGGCTCTCGCGGGTTCGGGCATCCGATGCGGAGCAATTTTGAAGATCTATTCGGGCGGTTGGTGTTGGGTCATCCGGCGATGTCTCCAAGCCATTTGTCGCGCTATGGGCTATTTGGCTTGGCAGGAATGATACGATCTTCAAGGGGCAGCGGTTTTATTTTGAAAATGTACTAGCTAAATGTAATGCCTTGTACAATTTTTTGGTTATCCAACTGATGTACCATCTCGCAGATCAATGAATGTGTTGGTGTGGTGACTCCCGCCTTGGGAGGGCACCCCCGTCTTTCTTATTCAAAAAAATGTGCACACTTTATAACACATATATTCGCATGTATATATGTGTAAATAATACTTGGAACTATATGTATATCTAATTTAAAAATCTAAAATGGGTAAAAATATAAAAAAGTTGGCAAAATCCCGTTTTTGCTTCAGATGCTTGTTTTGAGCACCCATCACATTGGCTCGGGCACTTGCATGGCACTTGAAGCAAGAAAAGGTGCTAGGTTTCTCCACAACACTGGCCAAAAAAATTGCCCATTAAACTGCATTGATAATGTAAAACATATTAAAAGAACACGAGCATTCATAAGAAAACTGACTTTTGCATAATCAATTGTCTCCCCCGGTTGATACCTGGGACCTCCAGCCATGCACCCTTCTCTCAAGACTCTCAAACGTCAGCTCCAGTCCCTGAGTGCCCCGAACAGCTCAACCAGTTCAGTGGGGAGGACCTAGAGAAGTCGGTGGCATGACCATTCTCTAGTCACCAAAACCACCTCACAATTAATAACCTCATCAAGCTCAAGACCAAACAGAAAACAAAGGACTTGTGGTTCACCCTGAAATCGAAAACAAATCCAAAGATGTCAAGAAGCACTCTCACACAATGAATGGATAATACAAAATTATCACGTACTACAGAGTGAATCTGAAGCCAATTAAGACAAACACTGACAGAGAAAATGTGTTCACAAGCCCCAAACACCCTAGTTGCCAAACCATTGGCCAACAACAAAAATAAGAAAAGGGAAAGCAAGCAACAATGTTAGACCAATCTGTTGATCGATATTTATTGAAGGCTTTTATTGGACAATATCCAGCCCCCTTGAGTCCGTAGTTTTTTTTTGAGTAAGAACGAGGGGGAGCACTCCCAAGATGGGAGTTACTGCACCAAAATTTTCATTGATTTGCAAGAAGTTACATCAGTTGGATATCCAGAAATTGTACAAAGCGTTACAGTGCGCCACACATTTTCATAGTAAAACCGCTGCCCCTTGAAAGTGGCATCATTCCTACCAAGCCAAATAGCCCAAAGCACCGCAAAAACCCTGGAGACATCACCGGAGGACCCGACCCCCACCGCACGAATAGATCCCCCAAAAAAGATCCGCACAGGATGATTGCACCCATGGCAGCCCCAAAGATTCGCACACGCTTACCGACAGCCTGCAACCGAAGAAGATGTGATTCGCATCTTCCACGCCATCCACGCATCTGTCACAAGTGACGTCCGTCACGCCCAGCAATCTATCCCTTCTGACCTTGTCACACAGACGACCTCTCCTCAGGCACCACAGGAACACTTTAACCCGAGTAGGGATCTTTGCCGCCCAAATCATCTTCAAATCCACGTATAGATCATCGTCCCGTTCCACCACACCACCACACAATTTTCGGTACGCCTTCTTAACCGAGAACTTACCCTCCGCCCACTCAAAACAGTCCGACTCCCCCGACATCTCCCCGACCGGGAGAATCTCCGCAAGCAGCCGCAAAAACTCATGCATCCTCTGCTCCGAGAGAACCGCAACGAACCTCGGGGCCCAAGTCCCTGAGTCCACCACCTCCGCCACCCGCGCCCCTTGTCCATGGCCAGCGCCATCAACCTAGGGAAACGGTGTGCCAACGTCCCCTCTCCCAACCAGTCGTCATGCCAAAATCAGAAAAGAAGACCATTTCCCAACCTCGGTCGAAGGAAAGGCCTCATGCCCGGTAGCACCGCACGGATCCCGCTCAACAGCGAAGACTCATGACGTCTTCTTGCTGCCACCAGCTCGCCCGAGACCCCATAAATCTTCCGCAGCAGCCGCAACACCAGCAAGTCCGAAGAACCCCAGATGCGCACCACCCATTTGGCAAGCAAGGCCCTGTTCATACATTCCACATCCCTGACTCCCAGACCACCCTCTGAAACGGGCACAGCAAGATCCCTCCAAGCTACCAAGTGCAACCCCTTCTTATCCTGCCTCCCACTAGACCAAAAGAAAAATCTCATCAAGGCCTCCACCATCTTTCTGACCCCAACAGGCATCAAGCGGGTTGAGAAGAAAAAAATCAGAATGGCAGAAAGGACGGGCTTGAGTAAGGTAAGCTTCCCGCCTTCAGACAAGGTGATAGCCTTCCACCCCTCCAACCGTTCCTCCAATCTCCGCTAAACACAATCCCAATCGGACTTCCTCAGTCTGCCGTCAACCAAAGGCAACCCCAAGTAGGTGATGGGTAAACAACCCAGAGGGCAACCTGCACATTCAGCTAACCGGTTACTCTCATCGTCCTGCATCCCAAGAATAACCAGTACAGACTTCTGCCTGTTGATCTGCAAGCCAGAAAGACATCCAAACACGTCCACCAGGATAGCCGCATTGTGATTCTGCTCCTCCGTCCCCCCCAAGAAGATCAATGTGTCATCTGCATATTGCAACACCGGGACGGAGATGTCCCCCATTGTGAACCCCTCACACCAGCTTTCCTCAACCGCCCGTTGAAATAAGACCGCAAGACAATCCGCCACCAACACGAAAAAAAGGGGAGCAAGGGGGCAGCCCTGACGCACTCTCCTCTGTGGTTGGAACCAGCCACCCTCATGTCTGACGTTGACCAAAACAGAGCAGGAGCACGTAGTGACACACCTCTTAACCCAATCAACCCAAAGATGTGGGAATCCCTTTTTCTCTAACGTTGTCCACAAGAAATTTCCAACTGACACAATCGTAGGCCTTGGCATAGTCGATCTTCCAAATCGCACCTTTCTTCCTAGACCTCTTTCATTCACGGCTGACCTCAGATGCGGTCACTATACCATCTGCCATACATCGCCCAGGAATGAACGTGGACTGTGCTGGAAGGACCACGCCTGATAGAACACCTCTAAGCCTGCTCGCCAAAACCTTGGCCACAATGAGGTAAATGCCATTAGAAATCGAGATAGGCATGTAGTCTCCAAACCCCACTGGGGCCTCTTTCTTAGGCAGAAGAAAGATCAAGGCCCTGTTGACCTTCTCAAAACCCATGTTGCCAACCCTGAATTCATTCAGAACCTCCAAAATTTCTCCCTTCAACAGCTCCCAGAACTCCCGGTAAAAAGAAATAGTAAACCATCCGGGCCAGGAGCCCCATCTGCATTTAGATCCCAAACCGCCATGCGAACCTCCGCCTCCGAAAATTCTGTCACCAGCGAGTCCACCTGTTGACCAGTCAACGGACCCCGACCCCCGACCCGTCCACCCCCATCCATCCCCCTCCCTCACTCTCCTCGAAGCACTGACAAAATGCTCCCGCAAGGCAACCCCAATGCTCCTCTCCCCCGAAACCCTTCGGCCCCCCACCTCCACCTCATGCAAGAAACTCCTCCTCCTTCCAGAAGCAACCGAATGGAAGAAGCGAGTGTTGGCGTCACCCTCCCTTAACCACTTATGCCGCGATCTCTGCCTCCAATGGACCTCTTCTTTCCTGTCCTCCTGATACACGACCTCCAACCAGGCTACCCTCTCCTCCACCTCCTCTGTAGTCAACCTCCGGTCATCATCGAGCCCATCTAGCCTGCTTATCCCTGCCTCTGCCTCGATCTTGTTGGCCCTCCGCCTCCTGGCGACAACCTTCCCATACGACAGCAACAACCTCCTAAGAGCGTCCAGCTTTGCCGCAAAACGCGACACCACCGAACCAGTGATCGAGAACGCCCGTCATTGCTCGCACACCAGATCCCGAAAACCCTCCTCAAAATAGCCACTTCTTCTCAAACCGAAAAGAGAACCGAGCCAAGCGCTCCTCCCCAGAAAACCAAAGGACCGAGGTATGGTCAGACAGCGTCCTCGGAAGAGCCCAAGCCCTCGCCAAAGGGAAAGCCTCCCCCGCCTCAACCGACAACAGGAACCTGTCGAGTCTGGACCTGGACCTCGAATTCCTCCAAGTGAACCTGCAACCGGTCGCGTCCACAACTGACAAACCCAAAGAACGGACCACCTGCCTCAGATCTGTAGACCAAGCATCCAAGCCACCTCCCCCTCTCGGCCTGTCCTCCGGGAACAAAGTGACGTTCAGGTCTCCACCAATGATCCAAGCTCCAACTCCCACCTCAGGCGCAACAGCATCCAAGTCTGCAGCCAGTCTGCCATCCTCCTGCCGGCACGGGCCGTATACATTAGTGATGAACAGGCAAATTCCATCCTCTCTACGCCGCAGCCTCACCGACAAGGTAAAAAGTGAGACGAATGTCCCCAGCAGGTCAAATGAATCGGACCGCCAGCCAGTAAGAAGCCCACCGGAAGCACCTGCAGCCTCTTTCACCGCCACCTGAAAGAGCTCCCCCTTACTCATCTCCCTCCGCAATTGATCGTCCATCGACTGCAGCTTTGTCTCCTGAAGGAAAAAGATATCTGCCCCAGCCTCTCTCACCAAATTTTGCACCCCGAGCCTTTTGTCAGGCCGGCCCAAGCCCCTCACATTAAGAGATAGCAGCTTCATTTAAGTAATTGAGCATCCATCCTCGTCGGAGGAATAACCCCCAATCGGCGCGCCATTCCCCGATCAAGAGCAGCAAAGCGATTTCGCACCATAATAGGACTGACGTCCCCCACTCGGACAGCCTCAGCCGCAACCCCGACGCCAACGCTGCCCTCAGCGATGCCCTCGCCATCTTCCCCGGCCTTCTCCTCCCACCCCTCTCCCTCTCATAAGCCAAACCGAACCGCCGCCCCTTCTCCACCCCACCCAGGAGAGACCGCCCAGAACACTCTCCCCCAATCAGGACGCAGGCATCCAGAGGCAGTGGAGGAGCCCCCACCACTCCCCCCAGCTCATCAGCGACCTCAACTTGAGCCAAGCACCCATGCCTCTCCTCCGACCCACCTGCCCCCACCTCCTCGCCCGGCAGGACCGCCCCACCCCGTATCTCATCACACCACTCACCCGCCTGCGGCTCCCCAACAGAAAAAGTCCCCCCCCTCGGCTCGGGCGAACCTCCAACCTCTTCCACCAGCCCCAGAGGCACAGCTGCCACCTCCCTCACGCACGAACCCCCAAGCGCACCAGCCTCAGGACCCCAAGACATAGGACCCGACCTCGAAACTCCCACCTCGGAGATGGTGCCAAAGCGAACCATCAGCGTAGGAGGGAGAATCCCGCTGGAAGGCCGACCCTCAGCACATGACTGCCCCTTCTCCATGTACGGGGCCCCCTCCACCGGATCCTGCGCAACACAAAGGCGAACCGACCCTCCACCTCCAGCTCCCGACAAATCCTCGAGCACCGAGATGTCCCCCCTGCACCTCCCGGCCCCCTGCAAAGCCGCCCAGACATCAGCAGCCACCAGCTCCAACAGAACCCTCCTGCCATCTAGCCTCACCTCCCACCAGCCCATCTTCTCAGTGCCAACCGGCCTCACCCGAAGGAGAACGTCCATAGGTTGTCCCGAATGACAACCGAGGACACGACAAAGTCGACGACAACAACATCCTGCAGCAAGCTCGAGATGCGGTCATTCGACCTCGCCCTCATCGGCAACCCTCTGACCACGACTTTCTCCACCCAAGCCGGCGCAACCGCGACATCCGAGTCCCGAATCCTCCGCCAATTCATACGCAAAGCGCCAGCCGCCGACCCTTCCAACAAGCCACATTCCTCAGGCCCCTGAAGCCCCCTCGCCAGCGCCCGCCATGGAGAGAGTCGCGCCACGTCACCCTTGAAAGCGGCCTTCGACACGAACCCCACAGATGTCGTCAAGAAGAGGGCCCCCTCCCCAGCTCCCTCAGCAACCAACACGCTGCCGGGGCTAAACAGCAACGGGCAGGACCGCCTAGAATGGCCGAAACCACGGCACGAAAAATAGTGAAGAGGCTCCCGACACGCCCTCGCCCAATGGTCCAACCCACCACATCGGAAGCAGTCCCGGCCGAAAGGGGATAGCAGCGGAGGGCCCCGCACCCGCCCAGAAGACTCAGCGACGCGCCGCCTACGCCGACCTTCAACCACGCACCACTCCTCAGCCAACCCGCCGACCTCACAGGCAACCTCACAAGCGGCCTGCCCAGACCCCCCTTCCAGACCGTTGTTCCCAGAGGAGGAGGAGCCGCGCTCACCCCTCCTAACGAGCACACCACGAGAGAAAACCTCGACCAAGGGACGACGGCTGCCAGCCACTGGTCGCTGGCGAGCAAAATCAGACCACCTGCGCAACCTGGCCCGCCGCCGAGCGAGATCGGAGGCCCCCTACACGCAGAGACGCTCCTCGCGCGAGAAGCCTCCCCCGCAGCGTTGAGACCACGCGCCCTGAGGCACCATCGACCGCGAGTGACGGAGACCCACGCCCTGGATAGAACCCCGCACAAGAGGCCGCACTCCCCCAGAGCCATCCCCAGCGCCATGGAACGCCGCCATCGGAGCCGCGCGGCCTCCAGCCCGAAGGCGCGATGGCACCGCCATCGGAAACATGCCGCCATCGATCGCCCTAGGGTTCGCCCCGCGCCCCGCTTCGTGTCTCGCCTCGCGCCCTAGGGTTCGCCCCGCGCCCCCCTTGAGTCCGTAGTTAACCAAAAAGGAAAAGGTAATGATAGTGATACATTGGTGTTAAGACTTTTTTTCAGCATTTTATTTTCTGATTGTTATTCTTTCCTTGAGAATACTTGTGTAATCATCCACTAAACCTTGAGTCGTCTTCTGCATAAGAGGAGCCTAGGATCACAAAATAAACAAGTTATTACCTAGTCTCTTTTACATGATTTCAGAACAATGGTCCTAGATCGATGTTCGATATCCTCTTAGGAGAGGTTTCTGATCGATGGGGATTTTGGTGGTGGACAAGTAGTGGACATTGGTAATTATTGATCAAGGCTTCAACAGAGTATGTGTATGAAAACTATATAGCCTCTGGTAGATTCCTTATGGCTGCAGCAAATAGTACTCAACAGAGAGGAAATTCTAAGCAAGAACACCAAATGGCTGACCTGATTATAACACTTAGAAATCCGGAGTTTTCTCCATCTTCTCCTTCCTCTCTCCCCACACATCTCCACGCTTCCCCACTAAAACCCGACGTTACCAACGCGTATTTCCCTTCTACCTCTTATCCTCTATTTTTTTCTCCCACAAATTTTTTATTCTGCATCAACAGTTATCAGAGAAGGAAGGCTGCTCGGACTGACATCGAATCCTTGAATGACGTCGGAGGGGAAGCGAAAAAAATGGAAGTGGATCTCACGAAACTTACTATGTTTTTTATTGTCATTGAAAGTAAGGCAATTGTTGAGGAAGTATTGCTTACTGTGATGCCTTGTATATCTCGATATTTGTGAGGTATGAAGATGATTGAGGATATTCCAATTTACAATTTCATGTACTATTTAATATCAATTCTGCTCTATTATATATTAATGGAATATCAAAGTAGATGGAGGAATTAAATTGATTTGAATCAGAACCCACTCTTATCAGGGGGCTCAATGCAACAATGTAGGTAAGGAGATGCAAAAAATTTTGTCCGATTTCTTTGTTTCAGAGATATCTGGACTGCTCAGATATGCGAGGCAGAATTCTTTTCTTCTCAAAAACAATGACTTGAGCCCCTGGTTGTCGGGGCCCTGAGCTGTCTAGGTTCCATCTCTCTCCGGAAAGAGGTGGAGTCTGATGGAATGGTCAGCCTGCCTTCCTATAAGAGTCTTGATTGGGGGCCCTCAAATCCAGGCTATCAAGCAGCCTGAGGGGGCTGTCTTTCTCGCTGTGTCTCCCCGATTGTAGGCGAGATTTGAACGGAATTCTGCAAGTAGCATATTTCGCGAGGCACTCCTCCCTCTTCTGAAGTGGGAAGTGGCTGGGGACGCGACGAGGGTATCGGTATTAGATACATACAGAAGATAGACAGAATAAACAGAGATAGTAAGCCTTCACCTTATTATCGCATGGGAAGAGACATTCATGTATATGAAGGTAAAATAGTCATTTTCGTATGTTATGGACTCAATGATCCATCTGAGGTGATTAAAATACTCATCGAACGTATGTTTTTTTAAGCAAGAGGAGAATTCATGCATCACAAATTGGATATTAGGTATAACTTGATATTTGTTGTTTATCCTTTTTTGACCAATTTGTGTCCAACAAAATTTATTTTTATTTATTAATGCAGATTAATTGATATCTCTAAAAATAGTATTGTTAGAAAATAACATAGCTCTGATAAAAGATTTAAAACATGAAGAACACAAGATTTATCGTGGAACCCTACTCCATAAGGAGCGGGATGAAACCACGGAAGAACACTTTAATTTAAAGAGTCGATGTATGCATATTGCATTGCACTTTCTCACGTGATACAGAGGGCGAGGGGTTTCTTATATAGCCCTCACCGAGTCTCCACATCTCACAACTAGTAGATGTGGGACTAAAGACTTGGAACATGCAATGCTCAGCGTGGGACTACAGAGGATCCATTTACCCATCTCCTACATAAGTGACGCATATCAAATACTCCAAAACTCCCTTCAAGATGGAACATGCAATGCTCAGCGTGGACAAACAGAAAGAAATCTCAAGTCACAATACAAACACTACAGACAATATCAACTCAACGCGCACAACTGTCGATTGTCGAGGACGTTGCTTCTCATGTCGTGCATGTGAGGAGGATGAACGGTCTGGAGTGTGAGTCAAACTGAATCTCCTTGTCGGAGAGCATGTGCTCTGTACTACCCTGTCAGAGTCATTGCAACTGAATGAGTCTCTACACGAAGAACTCTGGCCCGCCACAACATTTGAACAACTGTTCCATCTCTGGAAAGGGTCGAATAAAGAATGCCGCTAATTATCCATAAGTAGATCTCTGAAGATGGGTCTCTCCCATAGGGACCTTAAAGTGGGTTCTCTCTCATAGGAACCTCCGAAGGATCTCATACTGGAGTTCACGATCGCTGGAGAATGGAGTCTGAAAAGTCTCCTCGTCGGGAGAACTGGGTCTCTCCCATCTGGCTCAGAGAATAGGATCTCTACTCTGGAGTCCTTATGAAACTACATGAAAACCCTAGCCCACATGGCATAGGGAATGGTATCTCTACTCTGGAGTCCCTATAGATCACATGAAAACCCGGGCTGAATACAAAAGATGGGGACCACAAACAATGATGGCATACATGTGCACATCTAAAAAGACCGCATACATGTGCGTGTTTGAACTGAAGATTCGGAACCAATCTGACGCCGAGTATGAATACCTGACGTCTGTAGAGTCTGACAATCTGTCTGACCTCTAAAGAATATGAATCTAGAGAATCAGACAATCTGGCATGTAGAACATCTACAAAATACTCATCATTTCTCCCATACTGGTCGGAATGAAGGCATCAACTGGAGAAGACAAATGAAGATGGGGAGAAATAAATCATGAATCACTTAGCCGATACTCTTTTTTTTACTATTTCCCCTTTTTTAATAGCCGGCCTTTTTTTAACGCGTACAAATTTTTTTTGTACGCACCTCTTTTCAAATTTTTATGCAAATAGGCCCTTGAAATATTTTTTCCAGGCCTTCAAAAAATTTTTTTCCTTCTTTCCTTTTTTTTCATGCGGGCCAACATTGGGCTTACAGCAGAAAAAAAGGGAATTTTTTTTAATGACGACCTATTTTGGGCCTCCTCTTTTTCTTTTATTTAGGGTTCACAGTGGGAACCCTCTTCTCAACGAGGCACGAAGCCCCCCGATGGGTTTCTTCACTTTTGCGCCGTTTGTGCTGGAGATTGGAGAGTCGTCGCCTGGAGTTCTGTTGCGCGGGGTTGTTGCGCTCCTTCGCCTAGAGGGGACCGAAGATGGGGCTCTCTGGAGACACGCTTCTTCCTCGGATGTCGCCGCCTGGGAGTTGGGCTCATTGTGGCGAAAGGATCAAGAGTTACCTGGATGGTGAAGCGGATGGCGGCTAACACCGCCTGCTTTCTGTGAAGGTACCGCTAATGGGGTGGAGTCGCAAGGAGCTCCATCGCCCGGTAGAGGCACGCCGCCTGGAGACTGGGCTCTGCCTGAAGCGGGAGCGGGCTATGCGTGGAGGTGGGCGGCGAGCCTGGGAATCGACGGCAAGTCGCCGAGCTCCGATTGATAGATCTGCCAGCCTGATGCTTCGCGCACGGAGAGGAGGTATGCCAGATCTATTGTGTTGCTGACCTAACCCGTTGTAGATCGGGAAGAAGGCACCGCTTAAAGTGTGCGCATGGTGCGCACGATGATGTTGCGCTGCCTAGAGTTCTTCGCGCGCCGCCTGTGTCGCCTGGATATGCTTGGAAGAGATGCACGCTCGATGGCGCATGGAAAAATAGGGTTTTAGTAGAAAGAACCCTAGAATCGAAGCTGGAGATCGACAGAATATTTGCATCGATGGCGGACGCCTGATCTTTAGAACAAGGAACCGTACAAAGTTAGGGTTTCAAAATAAACCCTAGAAAATCTGGAATGTGAACAGGTCTTCAACCAATATGTCAACATGAAATCGAACTTCAGAATTATCTTCAAGAACAAAGTGATCAAACTTTGAATGAACAACGAACTTGACTGATCAAAAAAATCTTCAAGAATAAATCTTCAAAAAACAACCAAGAAGGCAAGAACAATCCGCTATGCTACTATGTTAGAAATAACATAGCTCCGATACCATGTTAGAAAATGTGATGCGGAAGTGAACATCAGAGAAAACATTTAAAACACGAACACACGATTTAACGTGAAACCCTACTCCCTGACGGGACGAAAGCACGGGAGAACGCCTCAAAGGGATGATGTTGGCATTGCACTTTCTCACTGGATACAGAGGGTGAGGGGTTTCTTATATGTCCTCACTGAGTCTCCACATCTCACAACTAGTAGATGTGAGACTAAGACTTGGATGAGGGAAATGGATACTGTAGGGATCCATTTACCCATCTCCCACATAAGTGACGCATAATCAAATACTCCAACAACAACAACAAAGCTTTTTCCCACAATTAAATAGGGTCGCATAATCAAATTAATATATTAGGATTTACTTATTTTTTATAATGACATCCTTCATAGATTCTTATTGGTTATTTAGAAATCAAATTTACTATTATCATATTTAAAGACTCTTGATCTCCACTTCCTTCTTCATCTCTTCTTGTGCATATCCACCCAAAAACCACATGTCACCTTCTTCATCTCTTCTTGTGCATATCCACCCAAAAACCACGTCACGAGCATGTTCCCCGTTCTTCCTCTCGTTCTTTATTTTCCTCATCTCACACAAATTGCTCATACATCAAAGACAGAAGGCCCGAAAACCACAGGAATCCATCAGATGAAAGAGCTTTAAATGACAAAACTCAAACTCATTTATGATTAAAATTAGTGATCTGAACCCCATTTCTACTGCCAAAAAGGCACAGAAACATGCTTGCAACAAATGAGAAAACCTCCAAGTCTTCATGTATACAACAATGTAGGAATGGACTCATAAAGCAAATCTTCATGTTTTTCAAACTAGCATTACCCATGGAGGAAGAGCTAGAATTGATTAAAAAAAGATATATAACTGTCATTTCAAGCTGTCACTTTTTAGCCTCTCACCTTGAACCAGTGTTGCAGAAGTCGGTATTCAGTATTCAGTCGGAAAGATCACTGAATAGAGAATAATCGGTATTCAGACGATTATTCAAACTTATTCGATTTAGTATTTTTAATATTATATTAAATATAAGATTTAGTTCTAATACATCATATATTCTTATATATTTATACATATATAACCGTCATTAACAACAATCCAATATAAAAGTACCAATTAACGAGATATGTTGGAGTATAAGTTGTATGCGTCATATATGAGGGAGATGGTCCAGGATCCATTTACCCCATTCATATGTTTAGTCTCACATCTACCAGTGGTGGGACTTGGAGGCTCTGTGGAGGCTATATAAGGAGCCCCAAACCTCATGTATCCATTGAGAAAGTGCAATAGACACAACAGCCTCTGAGGCATTCTCTCGTGATTTCATCCCGCTCCTTAGGGAGTAGGGTTCCACGTAAAAAACTTTGTCTTTCATGTTTATATTTTTATCTTTTGCTATGTTTATCATTCCGCTTCCGCTTCCTATTTTCTAACATGGTTTCGGAGCGGGTCGATTCTCGAGGATTTTAAGTTTTTATTTATTCAAGACTCGATTATTGTTTGTTCTTGAAGATCTTTTTATAAAGATCATGTTTGTGATTTGATCAAGTTATGTCAGGTTCTACGGTTGTCAAGTTCTAGGGTTTCAAAACCCTGATTTTTGGAATATCTATGCCCTCTCCTCTTATCGAAGTTCTCTTCCAGGCAATGCTCCTCGCAGAGCTTTTTTCAATGCCCAACTCCTTGCGGTAGTATCTCCAAGCCCTCTCCATGAAGCGTACCTGGTAATCGCCTCTCCTATCTCCAGGAGGTGCAACAGCGCTCCAGGCCAAGTATCTCCAGACCGAAACCCTCCAGCTAGGGATGAAAACGAATGTGAATATATTCGTATCCGATCATATATCGTATTCATTTTATACATATTTTGACATTCGTATTCATATTCGTTTTAAAATGGATACGGATATGGATATTGTTAGAGTATTTGGAGCATGCGTCACTTATGTAATAGGTGGGTAAATGGATCCTTCCAAGATCCATTTACCCCACCACTGAGTTTAGTCCCATATCGCCTAGTGGTGGGACTTGGAGGCCCTGTGGAAGCTATATAAGGAGCCCCAGGCCTCCTGTAACAGATGAGAAATTCAATAGAATATCCGCCCCTTTGAGGGATTCTCCCGTGGTTTCATCCCGCTCCTCACGGAGTAGGGTTCCACGTAAAAATCTTTGTGTTCTTCGTGATTATTCTTCTTTATTCTGTTGTTCCGCTTCCGCTTTCTATTTTATAACATGGTATCAGAGCGGGTTCGATTCTCGAGATTTTTCATATTCTCATTTATGTTCGAGATTCGATTTTGAGAATTGTTTGTGAAGGTTAATTCTGTATTCAAGAGTTCATGATTTATCAAGAAGGTTCGTCAGTTTGTTGCCTAGGGTTCTGCAGAAATCCCTAATCATGCATCCGAGAGAAGACCACATCGCCCCTGCCCCCCCTGGCGATCCTTAGTTCCAGAATACGCTCCTGGCGGTCGCTCAATCCCCAGGCGAGCCGCCTTCATCTTCAGCGGCGGCGCACCATCCCCAGGCGATGCCCTTTCACCATCAGCCGCACCAGGCCCTACCGCCTTCAAGCCCGCAGCAAAAGACGCAGACCCCCTCTCACGCGGCAGCGCCTCAAGCAGGCAGTCCTCGGTGGGCTGTCGATCCACGTGCATCTCCTATCGCGCGCGAACCCTCAGGCGGCAGGCGCGCGCGAACCCCCAGGCGGTGACGCGCTCCCAGTCATCGCGCGCAAGCGCGCCCTAGCCGCACAAGACGGCGGCCTCTGCATCCCTTCGTTCTTCTCGCGCAGCCCAGGCGGTTGCACTCCTTCCTCCTCGCGTGAAGACTCTCACGACGTTGGTCCTCGACGGCGAGCATCCAAGACCCGCAGACCTCCAGCGATCTCTCTCCTCATGCGGCGAGGCCCTCTCCACGCAAGTCGCACGCGACGCCCAGATCTCCCATCTCTTCCTGTCGAGACGGCGCACACCTTTAGTGCCCTGGCGGCGGTGGAATATGAAGAAACCCCAGAGGGGGATGCGGCGCTTTATTGAAAAAAAAAGGGGGGGGGCGTTCCAAGAGGGAACCCTAAAGCGGAGTGGGCGCATGTTTATTCCAAGGCCCAAATGGGCCCAATAGCATAAAAAAAAGAGGGATGTGAGAAAAGAGAGAGATTTTTGTAAAGCCCAATTGGGCTAAGATACATTTGGGTCCAAATGGACCACGCTTATAGTGTTAAACAAAAAGAAAAAGAAAAAGAAAAAAAGGCGCGTACAATTGAAAAGTCGTACGCATAGTATAAAAAAACGAAAGAGGCGCGTACAAAGAAAAGTCGTACGAATTAAAAAAAATATGTGGTTAAAAAAAATTATTAGAGAAAAAAAAAGCAGAAAAAAAAATCATTATCGGCTAAGTGATGTTTTATTCATCCCCATGTTTATGTATTATTTTATCTTCTCCCAACGTGGTCATATAATGTCATTCCGACCAGTATGGGAGAAAGGGGGAGTATATGTAGAGTCACAGGTCTTGTTCTAAAATTCAGATGTTAGATTTTCCAGACCGGTCAGATGTTCAGACTCTACAATTTTCAGATTCAGACTTGACGATGACGCATGCCAATTATTTTCTTGTTGGTCGGCCAGAGCTTTCATGTGAGCCATAGGGACTCCAAAGCAGAGGACTATTCCCTATGCCATTAAGAGCAAGGGTTTTCATGTGGTATCATAGGGACTCCACAGTAGAGTACCATTCTCTGAGCCAGATAGACACTCCAGCCCCGTTCGTCCTCCTCACATGCACGCCATGAGAAGCAACGTCCTCGACTGCAGCAGTTGTGCGCGTTGGGTTGATATTGTCTGTAGTGTCATGTATTGTGAGTTGAGTTTCTTTCTGTTTGTCCAAGCTGAGCATTGCATGCTCCAGCTTGAGGGGGAGTGTTAGAGTATTTGGAGCATGCGTCACTTATGTAATAGGTGGGTAAATGGATCCCTCCAAGATCCATTTACCCCACCACTGAGTTTAGTCCCATACCGCCTAGTGGTGGGACTTGGAGGCCCTGTGGAAGCTATATAAGGAGCCCCAGGCCTCCTGTAACAGATGAGAAATTCAATAGAATATCCGCCCCTTTGAGGGATTCTCCCGTGGTTTCATCCCGCTCCTCACGGAGTAGGGTTCCACGTAAAAATCTTTGTGTTCTTCGTGATTATTCTTCTTTATTTTGTTGTTCCGCTTCCGCTTTCTATTTTATAACAGATATCACTTTGACAATCGCTAATATTCGCATCGTACTCGTATATTCATTTTCGTAAATAAGTATAATAATAGATTTATTTATAACTGTGCGTAACAACATTTTAAGATCGCATTCATCATTGTTGATATAATTGTTGTGAAATTACTAAATATGGTATATCTATTTTATGTATAAACAATTTTAAACATGTATATTTTAGTTAATCTATTAAATATTAATGTTATTATCCGTATCTGATTCGTATTTGTTTAACATTCGTATTCATTTTTAAGGATATGGTAACCCATTTTTCACATTCGTCAATATTCGTATCCTCATTCGTATTCGTATTTTAAAATGGATAAGGATATGATTATACTTATACTCATATATGTATCCGACCGTTTTCATCCCTACCTTCAGCCCACCGATCTTCCTCCTGCGCAGCGCAACTGTTCGCGTCTCCCTACCGCCCTCCAATCATCCTCCAGCTAAACCATTGCCCAGTCCAGGCCGAGATCCTCTCCTCCTTCAGCGATACTCCAGTCAAAGCTCGGGATCCCCTAGGTGGTTATCGCCCACCATGAGTCATAGTCGGTGGCGCTTGCGCAGGCGCTGCAGCCGCAGGAGCTGCAGCCGTGCGGCTCCAGTCTCCAATAGCAGCTCCGTCCAGAACCTTCGAGCGGACTGGCATCACCGCCTCTCCCCTCCAAAGTAGGCGGCGCGAGCGCCAACAGGCTCCTGGACACTCCAGCGCCTCCATCGAGCACCACCTCGTCGCGCGGCCCAGCCACGGCGGCATATGCTGGCTCCTCTCAAACGCGTGCACCCTCCTGCTCCTCCAGATCTGACGGCGCACAGGAGGGAAGAAGCTCTTTGGGGGTGGGCGGCGCAAGAAGAAAAAAGGGAGGGGCGGCTTCGTGCGTGGTTGAAGGATTCCCATTGTGGGAAGCCTAAGGGCCTCGTGGCCTTAAAAAAATTATGTTGCGTTGCTCTTATATGGGCCACGGTTGAAAAAGAAAGGATGGGGAGGAAGGCCATCATTTAAAAAAAATCCAGCAGCAGGTCTGCCCAAGTGGGTCGTGCATATTAAAGAGAGAGAGAGAGAGAAAGGGGGCTGCATATTTTGTTACCAAAAAAGGCACGTACAAAAAAAGTCGTACGTATTTTTGCAAAAGAGAGAGAGAGATTCAAAAATAAAAAGAGGAAAAGCCGGAAAAAATGTTGAAACGGCTTAAAAATCAAGGCGGCTATTTAAAAATTTACGAAAAGCTGCAAGTTCATATTTTTCCCCATTATATTATCTTCTCCCAACTTTGTCGGAGTCTCTGTTTTCTAACAAGTATGTAAGAAAGGGGGAGTATTGTGTAGAGTCACAGATCTTCTTTAGAGGTCAGATTCAGATATTCTCCAAACCAGTCGATTTCCAGACTCTATAGTTTGTCAGATTTTTAGACTCGACGTCCAGATTCCGAGTCTGCAGTTCAAGACGCACGAGTATGTGGTCTTCAGTTTTGTGGTCCCCATCATTCTTCTTGTTGTTTCGGCCAAAGTTTTCATGTGAGCCATAGGGACTCCAGAGTAGAGGATCATTCCTTATGCCATGTGGGCAAGGGTTTTCATATGGTATCATAGGTACTCCAGAGTAGAGTACCATTCTTTATGCCAGATGGGAGAGACTCAGTTCTCCGACGAGGAGACTTCTTCAAACTCCATTCTCCAGCGACCGTAGACTCCGACAAGGATTGCAATTCCACAGTCGTTTTCAGTTTGGCCCCTTTTCAGAGATGGAGCAGTTGTCCACATATTGTGGCGGACCAGAGTACTCCGACGAGGAGACTCATTTAAGTTGCAATGACTCTAACAAGCGCAGTTCAGAGCACATGTTCTCCGACGAGGAGATTCAGCAGACTCACACTCCAGTCCGTTCGTCCTCCTCACCTGCACGGCATGAGAAGCAACGTCCTCAACAGCAGAGTTGTGCGTGTTGGGTTGATATTGTTCGTAGTGTCCTGTAGCGTGAGTTGAGTTTCTTTCTGTTTGTTCAAGCTGAGCATGGTGGGACTTGGAGGCTTTGTGGAGGCTATATAAGGAGCCTCAGACCTCCTGTATCCATTGAGAAAGTGCAATAGACACACCAGCCTCTGAGGCGTTCTCCCGTGGTTTCATCCCACTCCTTAAGGAGTAGGGTTCCACGTAAAAATCTTTGTCTTTCATGTTTTATATTTCTATCTTTTGCTTTATTTATCATTCCGCTTCCGCTTCATATTTTCTAACAAGATATATATATATATGCTTTGACATTTCTACTAATATTGCTATAAATTGTAAGCCTTTTGAATTACAAAAATAAAATAAAATGATATAAATTCAACAGTCAGCCAATAGTCGACCGAATAGTCGGTCATTTGGTCGAATAGTCTTATTGTTCAATCGGGGACCCCCCGCATCGCATAATCGGACAGACTATTCGGTAGAGTCGGCCGACTATCGCAAGTTGCAACACTACCTTGAACAATCATAGATCTTGTCATTTCATCTATGGTTGTTGCCTACGCAACTTTTCTTCTATTCATTTCTCATTTTCTAAATACACGGGACGCCTCTCCTTTTAGTGCAAGCAATGTATTGCTCCAACAATTACATAATGCTTTTAACAATCTAATTTCCTATTTCTCAAGGTTTAAAATATAGATATCGATATCGTATCGATCAGATAAAAAAGGATATATCCTCTTTTTTTTACCGATAATGATGCAAAAAAGCAAAAAATTATTTTTTAAAAAATTAAGATCATGCTAGTTCTTAAAATAATAAAAACATATGAATACACAAGTACATGCAAGATTGAGGTGTATTTAGCATATCAATGCACATTATAGCACACATATCATTGTTGTCAATGCTAACTACTAAGAGATATCTGAAAGGAAATAATGAAATTCAAACAATAACTTGGTAACATCAAGGAGGTGTATTTCACACATTAACTCTACATCACATCGCATACTATATATAAACAAAATATCGAGCTCTACCAGATATTATAAGAACGAGCTAGTGAGCATAATAACATATATGCATGAAGACATTCCTTGATTAGCTTTGGAGGTGTTTCATCTCCATTGCAAAAAGGAGCGAAGCCCCCGGTTCAAACACCCCATCGCCAATATATATATCAACAACAACAAAGTCTTTTCCCACTTTAAGTAGGGTCGGCTAGCCTATATATCATAATATGATTTTAATATTACAATATATATATATCATAATATGATTTTAATACTAGTAATAAATACATAACCAAAATCCTAAACAAATGGACCAAAAATTAAAAATGAGTGTTATTGAGCAATATCAGCAGCATATCAATGGTATCGGTCGACTATCGAACAATACCTCAAAAAAATAGTACTGGAATCTTCAATTTTTGATCGATGTGAGACGAATTACCAATATTTTACAGATATCTCCCGAGTTATCAGGCAATATCATGGAATTCAGCATATAGCAGAATATCGAAACCCACCCTCAAGCGATACCGATATATGGTCAATATATCGAGATATTTTGAACCATGTTAAAAATAATAAATTTGGTTATTTATTTGTATTGGATTTATTTTATATTAATATAGACAATGGTTAGAAAATCTCAATAAATCAACTTTTAAAGCGTAAAAAATAAAAAATTACATTACAAGCTTCTCTCCTTATAAAAAAAGCAAAGCAATGAAGTCAACTAAATAGTTGATATTGATGAGAAAGCATCGATATTGACACGCTATCAATGATATAACTTGAAATGGTAGAAAGTGTGCACTAAATGCTTGAAATTTCATCAAATATCAATAACATTAGATGACATATCGTGGAATATCGCTTGATATCAATCGATATCGATGTCCAAGGAAATATCGATATCCATGACTTATTGATATGGATATATCGCCGATATATCGAGGACATATCTGGATATTTTGATCCATGCTTTTTCTACATACACTATTGCCATTTTAATGGTCTCAATCTCATTGAAACGAGAAAAGGGAATATAAAGCAAGGCTTCTATACCTAGCATTGTGTGATGCTTAACCCGTCTTGTTTGGACATTGGATAGACGGATTAATCATTCATTTTCGTAAGGGAGTGCTCGACGATTGCTGACAAAAAAATCGTTACATGACAGAATTTCCTCCCCAAACAGACCTGCAATACCTGACAGAGTACCTACACTAGACATGGGTTGTGAATCATCAAACAAATATCCACTAAATCCGACCCAGTGATGCAGCGTAAAGCGGATAAATAAGGCTTAATTTATTTATGTTCGTCGTTAATTAGAGTTCCATTTTATTATCGAGTCGTTGCAATTTTTATTTTAATAAAAGAGATCGCATGTGATCTCATTTAGTGGTCGAATTAGGCAGTTAATCGGTTAGAGTCAATTAGGATAAGTAGATTTGAATTTTGAATTTAAAATTAGAGTCGGATAGGATTTAAATTTCAATCTCTTTCTATTTTTGTAATCCACCCCTCCTATATAAAGGGGGTGAGAATCCAACATTTTAATCATATTAGGATCAATCAATTTTTGAGTTTATCTCAATTACCTCTCTCCTTTTCTCTCCTTATACGTGACGTGATTCTTCTCCAAATCCCTCATTTTCCGACGAGTTTTCTCCTCTCAACCCTTCTGTTTTCCTCTCCACCGAAAATTCCACCATCAAAATATTTTCTTTATCCGTTGCAATTACTCGATTTGCATCACCCAGGAATTTGACTGCTTTACGGGCTATGGGATTGCGAGACACAGACGGACCATTTCGAAAGATTCGCAGTCACTGCCCCCAACGCAACTAGGTGAGAAGGTCCCTGTGACCCCAAGCATGTACTGTGGAAAGTGGAACTGTCGTCTTTCCTCATATCTGCACGTCTCATATAAGCTACTACTTGCATTTTGACTCTGGATTTGGCCATCAAGCCCTGATTAATCAGAACCATGACGACATGTACCAAACAAGTTGGAAATGTAGGATATGTTGAAGGATTAACCTTTTGGATATTCAGGCTATAACATCCAAGTTTACCTCATCTGCCTCTCGATCCAACCACACGACGAAAGGTTTCAAACCGACGAAAGGACGCACCTTTCATCTCTACTTATCCGTCTTAAAAGGCTTCCCACACCCAAAAGAACCAAGATTTTATCCATCACCCTTCATCCTACATTGCTACTAGGGGGTTGTTTCCAAGACTCAGAACCCATCGACGGCTAGTACTATAAAGCAAATCGCGACCATCATAATTGCACAAAGTTGTACCTAGTGCAGAGAGAAATCCCGGAAAGCAACCGGAGAGAAGCAAATGGAAGCCCCTCGTAAACCCTGGAAATCCAGAAGAGGAAGAAAGGTACCGTCTTTCTTGATCTTCTCGTTGAGATCCTTGATGTCGATGGTCTGGCTGGTAGGGATGTCCCCGGAGAGCATCCCCGCCGGCATCTTCGATCGAGCAACCCCAATCGAGTACCTGCGACAGAGAGAACCGATGGAGACTCGAGGCGAGCGCGGCAAGAGGAGTGAAAGCAATAGAAAAAGGGCCCCGTTACCCGAGGGGGATGTGCCTGTAGGTTCGATCCGAACCGTTCCAGACTCAAACCTATCATATTTACTTGCCAATTTAAAACCTGGAAACCTCCGATTGGTTCACAGGTTATTCCGGATGTAGTTATCTCAATACCCATATTCCTCGATTTGAATTACTTTTATTGATCCTATATTTTCTTTATTACATTATATTTTTAACCGTGTTCAAGTAAAAAGCTTAACATCAAAGGCATATTATGTTCTTAAAAATAGTAATATAATATATAAGCATTGTTACATCAAATCACATTTATTATTTCAACTCTTCTAACTATCCAAACAGCTACTATTCATCTAAGGATTATCCATCCGGCTAACCCTCTGACACAAGGTTACTCCAGTAATGCCCAAAACTGCTAATAATTCATTGGTGGTTACCTATAATCTACCTCTCATTTGGTTTTGGATTACAGTAGTAGTTCTGTATTCAAAGGGTTGGAGTTAATTTGTTTGGATCTCACATTTTCTTTATGAATATTTTCAACCACTTTCAAATGACAATCAACAACAAAAACATATTATATTAATAAACATAATCAATTAAACGCTTTAACAATATGAAATCACATCGCATGTAACATTCCAAAACTCCTCGTTGTGATCATCCAAACAAACTACTTTCCACATAAGGAGTAATGGACTAACCCTTTGTTGGAAGATTACTCATCGCCAATCTTGTTGCCAAAAAGGAAAGCTAGCTTGGTAGCATTGGGGAATGATGTATGATTATAACTTTTTGATCATCGTCGCCCATTATTGAAAACCACCCATCGAACTGACATTTTAAGATAAAGCGATGGATTGATAGATGGATGGATGACGATGTGATGATAATTGTATCATCCAAGCTAAAAGGAAGGGCAGTGGGGTGGTATATGAAGATGCCACCAGTGATGATGGTGAGGAGGGAGAGACCAATGAGAAGGAATGAATAACTAGGGGAGCATATGGATCGGGTAAAATTCGTAATCTTGTCTAATCTGATGTTAATGGATTGGATTGGGTTGGTTTTATCATTCTAATAAACCGTATCAAATTGGAATTTTTCAAATCCATTGAAGTATGGATTGAATCATATCATTACCAAAATCTAGTTTGATCCTTTAATCCGTTGACATATATAAAATATTTATGTGTACCCATTTCTTATTTTTCCATAAGGTGATAATCAGTGCCATTCATCTCATTTTTTTCATATCAATAGTGGATACAAGTCCTCTTGTCATCACTTTCTTTTCTCTATTGAAAGTTAAATGTTAAATTCATAAATAATAAATTATGACTTTAACTTGTAAACTCGTAAATCCTATCATAGTATTCCCTCTCAATTCCCTCTCACTCTCATTTCACTCTTGACCCTCGATATTCCGCTCCCAGTTCCCTCTCCTTCTCATTCTATTTTAGCATCTTCGCCCGCCAGCACAAATGTCACTGCTCCTTCCTCGCCCTCTCTTGTGATGTCGTTGCCTCTTTCATACTATGTTGTATGCCTCCCATGTGATTTCATCTGTCTTAACCATGCTGCCACTCGTCTGAACTCAGTTAAAAGAAAATCGATTTAGGATAGTTGTCTAATACACCTTTTTTTATTCTTAGTATTTTTTACTTCTTAACTTGTACTTGTTCCAGGTAGCAACCTTATCCCAAGGATGAAGGTTTTCATCTAAGAATTAATGTTCAAATGTTTAATTTAAGAATTACTCCTCAAACGTACTGCACCCATCTAGTAGTTATTGTCATTACTTGAATGTATTTCCTTTTTAAATTGATGTACAAATTTGATTTTGCAATTTAAAAAACATATATTTTGACTATAGGTATAATTTGGCAAATAAATTTAAAGGGTAAATTATAATTTGGGTCCCCATCTATGGGTCAGACCCAGAATGGGTCCCGATCTTTAAATTGTAACAATTTGGGTCCCAGGATCATTTAGGAAATGGAAATTTTGGAGTTCACGACGAATATGTCCTTGTTGGGAAGGGAATGGGAATTGGGTTCCAACTTTTAAACAAGGGCATACTTGTCATTAGCCTCAAAAAGTTCCTTACATTAATGGCCCTGGAACCTGAATCGTTACAATTTAAAGATCGGGACCCATTCTGGGATCGGACCCATAGATAGGTACCCAAATTGTAATTTACCCTAAATTTTATTTCGAATTTTATTTTCAAAATGAGAGGCATGCTACTCAGTTGGTGGGCTATACTCAAGTTGGCTTTGCTTGGATACTCAATCAAGTATGATTGTTTTATGATCCCTTATTTTTTAATGATATATCTTAGGGTCTTGAAGGATATTAGTAGGAGTTGTTTGATTTCTACACAGCTTAACAATCTAAATCAGTCATGTACTTCATGAATATTTGATCATAGAAAATACATTTTTATCTAACTTGCATTTGGATCCTTGTTGTGGTTCTTATTTGAATCGTTTGTTGGAGATAATTTCCAAAAAAATACTAATGTGGCATTTATAAAAAGAAATTAAAATTCAACATAATTCTTTACTTTGATTATGTGATCTTCCGTTTTTTATTATGGATTAACGGAGTTCTTCAACTTTAATTTGATTGTGTGATCTTCAAAAAAATAATT
Organism: Ottelia alismoides; assembly: GCA_037367405.1. Lineage (NCBI taxonomy): Eukaryota > Viridiplantae > Streptophyta > Magnoliopsida > Alismatales > Hydrocharitaceae > Ottelia > Ottelia alismoides. Next base: position 35,625 of record JAZKJV010005615.1, read on the forward strand.
TATATCGAATTCATAATATTAATTATCGAGCCATAATTCAAATGTTGAGGGCTAGTGTGCTATAAAATACAAATATTAGAGAGTAAACAATTGAACATTAATACATAAGTATAAAAATATGAACCAAACCGTAATCTGATGGATCTGATTTAGATATTTGTTGGATTGAATTTGATTGGATTGAAAAAAATCAAAATCTGTTAAAGTTGGATTGAACATGAATTAAGCTAAATTTTGATTCAATCCGATCCATGTACACCCATAAGAACGACAACCAAAACCCTTAAGAGTCATATCTACACCAAAGAGGACCCAATGGTATCGATTAGAAGATGGGTGTGGATTTTGTACTGATGACCAGTTTGTAAGAAGATGGGTGGTATAATTTGCAAGTTTGATGGTTTTGAAGGCCAAAATTTGATTTTTTTTAACAAAGTAACGGAGACAGGGGTGGAATGGAAGTTAATCCGCAGGTTAGTGAAGTAAACATTTGTAATTTTACGAGAGTCATAATATAAACAAGGGGTTGTTTAGAAAAAAAGGAAAAAAAGCCTCCACCATATAGGTGTGCCCTCAAAAACCTCACCATAATCATCAAAAAAGAAAACATACATGTAAACAAGTCAGTTACCAAAGTTAAATTACGTGTTCCAACGCTTTGTTAACGCTCTAGCATGCTCAATGATATTCTCTCTATGGCATCGCTTTTGATGGAAAATCACGCCATTTCTGGCCAACCAAATCGCCCAAATCATAGCCATACAACTCGATCTATCCATCCTCGTGGCATTCCAGTCTGCACCAATGGACTCCCAAAACCTAACCACACATCTTAACAAAACCGCTTTGTACCCAAAAAGCTCCCACGCATTTCGTGAGCTCCCACACCCAAAGAAAAGTTGATCCGCATCTTCCACCTCACCCATACATCACATACAAGCCAAATCAGTTGACTGAACAAATCGAGCAAGTTGGTCCTCAGTCAAGATTCTGCCCCTCCTGAATAACCATAGAAAGACATTCACGCACGTTGGAACCTTCCATTTCCAGATCCTTCTGCAATTCATCATACATCCTCTTAGGTCAAAAACCACTGGCCCCTGCAAAACCTTGTATGCCTTGCCAACCGAAAACCCGTCATACCAGCTCCAACAGTCTCGCCCCTCAGTGGGTCCAACCACATCATCCAACTCTGATAACAATATCATCAGCTCCTCCAGGCACTGGTTCGATATCTCAAAGCGAAATCTAGGGAAGAAGGAGTGTCTATCCAAAATATTCACCATAGAGAAACTTAGGTCCATCGTCAATGCCATCAACCTCGGGAATCTGACGCTCAGTAACCTAATATCACTCCAATTGTCAGTCCAGAACTTAAATCCAGTACCTTCCCCAAGAATGGGTCTCAGAAAGGGAAGAATCTCCTGCATCACCCCACAAAACCTCACCAAAAATACGAAGGTGTGCGCCCTAATATCTCGTGCTCAAGCAGCGACGAGATGATACCATAGATCTTCCTTAATATGGGTGCCCCAAATCCGAGTAATCCACTTTCTAATCAAAGCCTTGTTCATCTCCTCCAAGCTACACACTCCCAAACCATCATCGTCATTTGAACAAGAAATCGATTTCCAATCAACTAAAGGTATGTTACTCGATCGTCCTGGCCATGACCAGAAAAAGCATCTCATGATGCTTTTCAAGTCTGTTCCTCGCTCCTTTAGGAAGGATTTTGAAGGACAAGAAAAAGATTGGGATTGCTGAGAAAATTGAGTGCAACAACACCAGCCTTCCACCTCTAGACATGCATACAAACTTCCATCCCGTCAACTTCTGCTCCATCTTCTCAATCACTGATAGTCAATTCGCCAAATGCATCTTCCCACTCACCAGCGGCACCCCAAGATAGCAAAATGGCAAGTCCTTGTGGGGGGTACGCATCCAGCTAGTGCAAAGCTTAATCGTTGCATCCTCCAAGCTGAAAGGGACGAGCTTTAATTTGACTTTATTGAGTCTCAACCCCAAAACAACGACGAAAATATCGAGGACCACTGGCATGCCTCTACATCTCTCTACACCTCCCTCCATAAATAGGATCGTGTCATTCGCATATTGAAATGGTGGGATTGAAAACTCTTAGTGAAATCTTTGCAAAATCCTCACGTCACTGCTTGGGCAAACATAACAGATGGTGCATCCGTCGTAAGGACAAAAAGTAGCGGAGCCATGGAGCACCCATGACAAACCCCACACTACTGCTGGAAGTAACCTCCCCTCAGCTGGCCATTCACAAGAACAACGTATGAAGTAGTCGTGATGTGTCTCTTCATCCACGAGATCTATCTATCTGGGAATCCACGTCTAAACAAAGATGCCCAAATGAAACACCAATCCAAGAAGTCATAAGTCTTTGAGAAGTTGACCTTTCACAAAACTCCCTTTGTGTTTCGTCTGCACCAATCTATAATAATCTCCGAAGTCAATACCATACTGTCCATGAGCTGTCTACCCGGTAAAAAGGCGCTCCTATGTTGGCGAGATGATCCTGCCAAGAATCCCCCGCAAGTTGCTGGCTAAGACCTTTGCCACAATCAAGTATATTGCATATGATAATGCGATTGATCGGAAGTCCTTAATCTTTGTGACAGCATCCTTCTTATGAAGCAAAAAAATGAGCGATCTATTGAGCTGATCAAATCCATAGTTTCCCTCCACAAACCCCAACACCATTGCCAACACCTCTTCAGCCAGTAGTTTCCAGAACTCTCTGAAGAAAAACATTGGGAACCCATCTAATCCCCGACATCCATCTTGGTTCAAACCAAATACCGTCTCACGAATCTCTTACAGCCCAAATGGCCTCGTCAACAAATCACCTCAAGGTCTGAAATGCTCTCCACCCTCAGTCCCAACCACCTCAAGCCACAATGTGGCCGTCTACTCATACTTTTGAAGTAATGTGTGACTTCTCTTGCAACTGCCTCCTCCCCATGGAACTCCTCGACACCAACTTCGATTGAGTGGATCAAGTTCCTTCTCCTTCTTCCACTCGTCACCGTATGAAAAAAGTAGTATTCGCATCCCCCTCCTTCAGCCATTTCTGCGTGATCTTTCCCTCCACTCGATCTCACGTTTCCTATCCCCCTCCTCATGCACTTGTACCCCATCTGGGATTACAGTTGTGCCCCTACCTTTTTTGCAATAACACTTGTGCCTCTATATTGTTTACATGATTCTGAGTGATATTCTTTTGTAATTACAGTTACAGCAATGCTTTACCTTAACAGAAGGATAAAACTGTAAATTGTGTAAGAATATTAGAGGCACAAGTGCTCTTGTAAAAGGTAAGGACATAATTGTAATTGCCAGATCTTGAAGGTGTCCAAGTGTAAGAAAACCCTAATAACAAATATGACAAAGTACGTGGCATAATTCCATGAGATTACAGGGACTGCGGTGTAGAAATCCCTACAGAAACAATTCAAAAGTGGATTAGGCGAAGGTCTCAATTGAGGCAGTATCCACCGCACAAAGATGACATGGTATCACCATAATGGCGTGCCTTTTCATAAGAAAATCCAGTGGATTGGGATAAGAAATGATATGTCCCATCTTATATGATATTTCCATAACATCTTTCGGGCATTTTATTTATTATAAATCAAGAAAAACATAAATGACCTTCTCTTGCTTTGACCTCCAATTACGAGACCCTTATCCACGAGGAGTCGAATCACCAAAGCTGGTCATTTATCTGTATAAATTAGGCATATAATTGATTCATTGAAAGTTGGAAACTAATTACTCGTATCCCTATATATGAATATATACATAATCAAGTCATACTAATTACCCATCCTGTCCATGCCCATTGAAAGTATTTCCATACTTTGTATAATCCAAATGCACCAATTCGCCATTTTCCTAAGCATGAAGTGGACGAATCAGTTTTCCACCACTTTCTGATTAATTTCAAGCTCAATTGATGGACCCAAACAGGAAAGGGACCCCTCCTTTTATGGGTCCCCTCACACATGGGCTTCTATCACATTAATTAATTAATTAGTTATTCGCATATCTCTCGATATAAATGGATCAAGAACTCTCAATTCAAATGCACCAAAACATCTGTCTATCTCTTCTTTCTCTTCTCTCTCTCTAGAATGACAGAGATCATCCCTGAGACCAACACCAACAAATTCATGGTGGAGACCCTCTATGCGGCGATCTCCGTAGGCGACTCCGACACCGCGATCCACCTCCTCGCCCCCGACCTCGAGTGGTGGTTCCACGGCCCGCCAGGCCATGACCACATGATGCGCACACTGACCGGGAAGGTCACATGTGATGAGTTCCCTTTCGTGCCCCGCCATGTCGTGGCTATCGGGGAGGCGTTGGTGGTGGCGGAGGGGTGGGAAGGGGAGGACATCTACTGGGTGCACGTGTGGACGGTGGAGGGAGGCGTGATCACGGAGTTCCGCGAGTACTTCAACACCTCACTCACCGTCCGCAAGCTGGCCCCGCAGACGAGGGTGAGGTGGAGTGCAAGGTCAGCGTTGTGGGAGAGCCACATCGCCAGCCACGGGTGCGTTGGCCGGCGGTCTCTGCCTGGGCTCATCCTAGCCTTGTGAATACGATCCATGAAGATATATACCTCTTGATGTACTTAATTACCAATAATGTAGCTTTTAACTTTGTCATGGAAATTGCATCATATGTATATTTGGATCGCATGTTTTCTGCATGGACAAATAGAAGATAATTAACTGGAGCATGTTATAAAAAGTTGTGCTATGTTCATGGGAATTGTATTAATATCTCTTGGTGGGACTTTCCTGCAAAATGTTGTTATTACTGAGATCTTTACACCACGAAGCTTGTAAAATTTGTCAATTACCTTTTCGATCTATGAACATCAAAATTATCATCTCTATCGGAAAATTTTGTACACCTACATTCCATACTATGTGGTTAACTCTCATTCTTTTGACCGTTAAAATGAATCGGGTTCCGTTAGACAATAGAACCCTTGTAAGATTTTTAAATTTACACATACATTTGCGCTTGTCATCAAGTGTCAGTGAAATGAAGAATTTTATCGAGGATCGGTGATAAGGGACAATATTCAAAAGTACTTAAGGGTGCAAGTGCAATTACAATAATGATCGATATTCGATTGTTAGTTATTTTAATCTGAGCTGATGTTTATGTATTTGCTTAGATGAACCCGTTTCTGTTTGCTACCGGAGGTACGAAGCCTTGTCGTAAATCGATATATAGTAAAATTATGATCGACTATGTCATGTATGCATGCATCCATCTTTGTCCAAAATGCAAATAGAAAAACGACGATCCATCATTCCGGATACTTATGTAAGTGTATAAGAGTAGGTGAAGAGTGATTAGATGTCACGTAATTAACGACTTCCCCTAACCTTAACCTCCGGCTTACGTAGTCGATTAGCCAATGCATGAAAGGGATATCCTCCAACTTATCCCCTCGAGCTCGACTAAACAAGACCGAGATAATTAATCGTGTGATGATTGGGAGTCCACATGCACCTCGAATCACCCATATCGCATTTGTTTAAGATAGAAGTCGACGGTTCAAATGTGCATGCAATGTCTTAGTCCCCGGGACAATAATATCCATTCGGCGTCTTATCCATCTGAAATCATTGGAGTTCTGAGATCGATACGTAAGATCCGGTTGTCGCATGCGGCGACGACGGGAGTCTCGGACCCCAGTCGCACGTGTGGCCATGCAGAGGACCTGATGTTACTTAAGATATATACATCATAGCTGTACCTGCGATATATTTTTTTAGGATGGGCTTTGGGATGTTAAGTAATCGAGAGGGGTCCCTTAATCAATGGCCTTCCAAACCATTGCTTTCAAAATCATTGGCTCAACGTGGAGCCTGAACCTCCCTCCACAGCTGTAGCACTTAAGGCACGCCCGCACATTCACGCACGCTACTAGCTAAAATGAACGCTTGAGGTCTTCCAAGATCCTCTGCTGTAATTGACAATTACAGTAGGTGTTTTAATCAAGGCGGTCCGTCGGATGAGAATCGGACGACCCTCATAGGGGGCCGGGGATAGTGGGTTCGCATCTTGAAATAGGGGTCGGTGATTGGACGGTTCTATCATGTACAAAATAGACGATCCTTTCCACTTCCGTCTCCGAAAGGTGATCATTGCGATACGCCATCGAACGACGTAGTATGTTATTCGCCTACTATACGGCAATAGGAGCCGGTGCACACGTGTTTGTGGGGACGACGTATTAAAGGTGACGTACCAAACATGAGTGACGAGACAAAATGGTGTATGGTAATATGGATATAGTATGAATTAATTTGACCATTTCAAAGCATTGCTCATGTGGGTTCGATTTATTGAGACTCACTTGGGATTGATCACTTGGGTTTTCCACAGTTGTCGCATTTATGAACCTCCTCTGTCCCAGTCTACTTTGGTGATTGAAATATGATCCAAACCCTTGTGCATGTGATGCGATCCAGCGTCCGTCTAATCCACGATGCGGTTTCTTAATATAATAATTATCTGAACTATGTAGACGGGAGACGGGATTTCAAATAGCTGTATAACACGAATGTGAGGATTTCAAATATTAAGTATCATATTTGTTGAATCAATCTCGCTAAACAGTGACCTTCCACCGTCTAACGAGGATTTTCCCTATCGAGGCACCTTGTTCAGAAAAATGCTCAAAATGGATACGGGATGGAAAATATTCCCATAATAGGCATGAATCAGGAAATGGTTTGCCGCACGTTGACGTGGCATGCGTGAACGGCAAACCATTTGCCGTTTGTGAACCGTCTCCGTGTGATGCTCGAAGTCCTCCTCAGTCGTCCCCATCCTCCCGACATCCACTTGCTTCACACTCACGATCAGCCGATTATCCATCACCGCCTTGTACGGCGTCCCCACAGTCCCCCTCCTCAGCAGCTCTGCCAACGCCAGCATCAGCTCCTCCCACGCGCTTCGCTCTGCGCTTGGCTCAACGTCCAATGCTTCCCCTCCTCCCACGAGACACGTCTCGTCCTCTAGTCCCTCAACCTCTGTGGGTCCATACCCTCTCCTCTCCCTCACCTCGACGAGCTTCACCTCCTATCCCTCAAAAACAACTCCCTCTACGGCCTCGTCATCTGCCGCGAATGCCGAGATCGTAAGAAAGAGCGGCTATTCTGCGTCGGGAAGGCAACGACGTATGCGCTGGAGCAGCTGATGCTGGCGTTGGCAGAGCTGCTGACGAGGGGGACTGTGGGGACGTCGTACAAGGCGGTGCTGGATAATCGGCTGATCGTGAGTGTGAAGCAAGTGGATGTCGGGAGGATGGGGACGATTGAGAAGAGGACTTCGAGCATCACATGGAGACGGTTCACAAACGGCAAATGGTTTGCCGTTCACGCATGCCACGTTAACGTGCGGCAAACCATTTCCCGATTCATGACTATTATGGGAATATTTTCCATCACGTATCCATTTTGAGCATTTTTCTGAACAAGGTGCCTCGATAGGGAAAATCCTCCCGTCTAACACCAATGGATATCACTGCAACTTGGACCGCAATCATCCCTTCTACACGTGAAGCGTTCCTTCAAAGTAAATGTGATGGGTGTTATCATCTCGTCTGACCGTGTCCCATCTGTTTGGATGGGACTGGAATACAGTCCGTGTCACGACCCGTCCCTCTATCTGAGACGAGCGCGGCAAGGACCTAAATATAAACCTCATATTAATGCATTATTCTTATAATTTTTTTTCTTAAAATTTCAACAGAATTTCCTCTAAAATATGGATCTCCAAACCGCAACATGTACCTGAACAACATCTACTAATTCTATGGAATCATTTATTCACAAAACATTATAAATCCAATCAATATCACATCAACAATTAAATATAAACCTCACCTTCTACCTTTCTATATAGACAAGATCTACATATTCACATCATTATTGAAGGAAAAATGGAGGGGAAGGAGATGCGAGTCACCGGGACGAGGGCTTCCGTAAGCGCGCCGTTCTTATTTATAGGCCCATGCACGCGCCCGTACGTCCTAAACCCTAACCGCTCATCCCTTATTTTCTCACTAACCGCCCCCGATTAGTGAGGGTTTTACCGAGTCTAATGACTACTCGGTCACTATCTTAGGTATAACTAACATCTCCCACTTGACCGATGTGGTCATACCACACTCCCACTATTCACGGGGTGCCTATATTATAGAGATGTTAATTCTCAAGGCTTCAATTTTCTTGAATACCTTCTACTTGACTCATATATTCCTGAGTCCCATTAAACCAACATGTTTAATATATGTACTTGCTGGAATTCCTTTTGTAAAAGCATCAGCTAACATATCACTCGTGGGAATATATGTTACCTTAATCTCTTGTTTGGCTGCTATGTCCTAAATATAATGATATTGGATTTCAATGTGTTTTCCTCTTGAACTATTTTCTCCAATATTAATCAAGCTTATAGCAGCTTGATTATCACAATATATTTCAACTGGTCCTTTGACCAATTCGAGGCCTAAGTTTTCAAGAAAACGTATAATCCAAACAACATGAGTGGTAGCCATGCTGCATGCAATATATTCAGCTTCTTGTGTATGTCTAGATACACAACTTTGTTTCTTGCTTCTCCAAGAAACAGCTGCACCGCCAAACATGAAAATGTAACCTGATGTGGATTTCCTATCATCAATATCCCCTCCGAAATCTGCATCGGAGTATCCCACAATTTCAAGTGATTCAGCTTGATAAACCAATTTCAATTGTACCGTACCTTTTAGATATCGAAGAATCCTCTTAATGGCTTCCCAATGAGCATGTCCGGGATTACTTTGATATCTACTTACCAGGCTTACTGGATAAGCCAAATCATGTCTCGTAGATAACATTGCATACATTAAACTACCCACTGCTTGTGCATATGGAACATCAAGTGGTTTTTGTCCCTTTCCTGGATATTAACTTTTACTAAGTCTTTTTCCTATCACAAGTGTTGTAGGGGCTGGAGTGCTATTCTATATTCCAAACATCTTTAATACCGTATGCAAATACTTCTCTTGATCTAAACGCAATGTTCTTGAGCTTCTGTCTCTACTGATCTGGATTCCAAGAACATAGGATGCATCTCCCATGTCCTTCATCTCAAATTCAGAACTTAATTTATTCTTTATATCATTTAACATCTCTATGTCATTTCTTGCAAGCAAGATATCATCTACATACAATGACAAAATCATAAACTTGCTCACACTATGTATGACATATACACAATTATCCAATTTATTTGCCACAAAACCCCATTGAATAATTGTATCATGAAATTTGAGATACCATTGTCGTGAGGACTATTTCAATCCATATAGAGACTTTTTCAATTTATAAACCATATTCTCATTACCATTTACCTGAAAACCATCAGGTTCTCGTATGTATATGTCTTCTCTCAATTCTCCATTGAGAAAAGCAGTCTTGACATCCATTTGGAATAGTTCTAAATCCATTTACACGACCAGTGCTAAAATCATCCTAATTGATGCAAATTTAGCAACGGGAGAATATGTTTCCTGGAAATCAATTCCAACTTTCTGAGTATAACCTTTAGCAACTAGCCTTGCTTTGTATTTATCAACTGTACCGTCAGCTCGGTACTTTTTCTTAAAGACCCATTTACATCCTATGGACTTCCTGGCTACCGGTAAATCACATAGTTCTCCGACACCATTTTTGTCTATCGAGTCAAGTTCATCCTTCATGGCGGCCATCCATGATTCCGACTCAGATGAAGCCATCGCTTCATCAAATGACACTGGATCCGTACAATCCACAATGTCCTCATCAATAGCAAAACACGAAACCTCGAAAGAATACAGATGGTAATCGCCCATCCATGCAGGTTGCGTTTTGGGTCTTTTGTTTCCAGCTAAACCAGTGGGTTGACTAGGCCCACCCACAACCTTCAAAGGAATATCGATATTCACAGGTTCATCCTCTACATCAGGAAGAAATTTCCTTCCTAATAGGTCTGTTTCCGAGTCAGAATCATTATCATGCAAATCAACTAGAGGTTCGAAATCCTCAGATTCCGCTTCCTTATCCTCTTTATTCTCGAGAAAGGTATCATCATGACTCTCAATTAGACCTCTTTCTTGATGTAGAAACTTATATCCTTTGGATTTCTATGAATAACCAATAAAATGCACTTTATTGTCTTGAAATCAAGTTTATCTCTAAGCTGATAATGGACTAAGACATGTGCTTCACATCCCCATATACGAAGATGATCTAACTGTGGCTTTCTTCCATTCCATATCTCATATGGTGTAGATTCAACGGATTTTGTGGGAATTCTACTTTGTATATAATTTGCAGTCAATATTGCTTCACCCCACAAATTCTTTGGGAGTCTCAAATGTGAGAGCATGTACCTGACTGCATTCATCAATGTTCGATTTTTCCTCTCCGCCGCTCGATTTTGTTGTGGCACATATGGCATTGTTGTATGTCGAATAATGCCTGCATGAATGCAAAAGTCATTAAACTCTCTCAAGTTAAATTCTCCACCTCTATCCGTCCTAAGTACTTTGATCGATCTACCCAATTTAGTTTCTACCTCAGCTTTATATATCTTAAAACATTCAAAAGCTTCAGCTTTTCTTTCCAAGAGATGTACAAAGGTAAACCTCGGATAGTCATCAATAAATGTAATAAAATATTCCTTATTTCCATATGTTTTGGCACTTATGGGACCACAAATATCTGAATGAATCAACTCTAGCAATTCCTTTGACCTTTGACCACTAGAAAAGGGTTTCCTAGTCATTTTTCCGGTTAAACAATGCTCACAGGGCAATGTTCTTACTCATGTTATGTTAGACAATAGATCTAACTTCATGATTTGATTCATCTTTATTATTTCCTGGATGCCCTAATCTCATATGCCATAAATCAAAATCAGACAATAAACACAAGGAATAATTCAAATCACCCTTTATTGATTCAGCAAAAATAGGGATATAAAATAAATCATGCTCAGGCACAAATTTGCCGACTACAAACACTTTTCTATCTCGACTTATAGAGACACGATTATTATAGAACCTAACATCCAATTCTTCTTTAGGAGAGCTGCCACTGAAATCATATTCCTTCGGATCCCTGGAGCGTAGAATACATCTTGGAGGGTCATCACACTCTCCCCAAGATCCAACCTATAAGTTCCAACACCTTCCACATCTAGGTAGGTGTTATTTCCCATGTAGATCCCCTGCTCGTCCTTTTTGAGCTCTTTGAATTCCATGAGTCCCTTTTTAGTCTTCGTGATATGTCGGGTGGCACCAGAGTCCACCCACCAGCCTTCACAGTCGGTTGTGGCAGAGTTTCACTCAACCACACCAACAAATTCGTGCTTCTTTCCCTTATTTTTCAGGACCTTAGCCTGGCCCGATTTCACCCCTTTAATGGGGCAGTTGACCTTGAAATGACCAAACTTTCCGCAAGAATAGCATGACCCTCGTGGTCCTTTTCCACGTTGCTGCTGATTGCCCTTGAATTTAGCTTTTGTGGGACCCAAATACTTATTGTGATGAACAACATGTGCCACTTCCTGTTCAACTTCGAAAACATCAGTCTTCTTCCTTCTGGCAGTTAAGTCCTGCTCAATCGCAAGTTGAGCGGGCAAGTCGGTCACACTCTTTATGGCTCCATTTAGCCTCAAGGTGGTGGCAGCCATATCGAATGAAAATGACAGACTATTCAATATAGTTGCCACCTGCAAATTTTCAGGAATAATGGTTCCTGTTATCTGTAGATCTTTTGCCATGACTATCATCCGATTGACGTGTTCAATAACACTATCAGATTCCTTCATTTTACATGTGTTATATTTGTGCAACAGAAGCTGCACATTCACGTCCGTCTTGGAGTCATATTTCCCCTTGATCGCTCTCTATAACTCGTATGTGGATTTATGAGTTTCAAAAACCCTAATCAAATCATCCTCCATGTGTATGAGGATGAAACTACGAGCTTTCTTATCTGTTTTCTCTCACTGTTCAAATAATTTTTTGTGGGCACCTTTTCAACATCATTGGCTTCTTTGGAGAGTTCAGGAGGAGGGGTGTCTATAATACTATCTAGATTGTCATGCATTAGACCATACAATATTTTTCGACTCCACATGTCATAGTTGGTACCATTCAGCTTTTCAAGCTTAGCCAACTCGGATGCAATCAATTTGGTTGCCATTTGAATTTTGTTTGTCAAAAAAAATAAAAAAATTACTTTAGAAGATTTGATATTTAAAACAAGCTCAACCGTTTAACAAATATGGAATAAAGGTTATGCACTGACAAAAAATAACCAAGCAACTAGTAAGATATCATTGTAAAAACAACGTATCTTAAAAAAACGATGAACAATACTTATTAAAACAACTGACCTAGATATTCGCTATTGAGTTTTCAAGGTTATGTTATCTCCTCCCCTTTTAAACTAACCGTTAAAAAAAACTCTAGATCAATGAAAAAAAAGAGCAACCTCTAATTTGTTAGGAAAAAAGTTACGTGTGAAAAGAGTTCATAAACTAGAATTTATATGCAATAAACTCAGTAAGATCAAGTGTTTTTATAGGATTCTGAATGTTGTATATAAGGCAAACGAAAAAGAAAAAAAATAAAAGAACTATGATCAGCAAGTCATTCACGTGGAGTGTATCATGACAATGGGGAATAAAATAAAAAAGGAAATATAGACAAAACAGTGGCGTGTTGGGGATATGACTTGGGACGTATGCAAAAGGTCACAGCTGTAAGATCAATCAATAAAAAAATAGCTTTTTGTACGAAAAAAAACTTTACCAAATGCCCCTTTCCTGCGACCTCGATGGGTTCCGGAGAAGAACGTGAAGGTTACAATCGCAACGGTGAGGCTTGGTGGAGCAGCAGTCGAACGAACCCGCGATTCAGATCGAGGTGTAGCGGCGGATCGAAGAACTTGCAGTAGCGGATCGAGGAGGCAGCATTAGCTTTGATACCAATGAAGGAAAAATGGAGGGGAAGGAGATGCGAGTCACCGGGATGAGGGCTTCCGTAAGTGCACTATTCTTATTTATAGGCCCATGCACGTGCCCGTACACCCTAAACCCTAACCGTCCATCCCTTATTTTCTCACTAACCGTCCCCGATTAGTGCGGGATTTACCGAGTCTAATGACTACTCGGTCACTATCTTAGGTATAACTAACAATTATAACAGTCCATTCTCGCATATTCATATAAAATCCACAACTCCATTCCCGTCAAACATTAGCTAAGGGTATGAAAAAGTTACCAAAAACTAAAGTCCTTGATGGTGTAACCTCCAACTAGTGATATGCAACTATACACATGCCTCCCGAGTTTCTTGTTCAAGATTTATCTGTAATAATAATAACAATAGAATGGTGAGTCTAAACCTCTGAAAGAGCTTAGATCTAACAAGTAGATCTCAAGCTTTTGGTAAACTACTTTACCACTGTAATTTGAATTTATAATGAATCTTTGCTAGAAACAACATAAAAATAATTTTTGCATGGATCAACATGTATCATTGAATAGCTTGTGACATGAAAAAATATTTGAAAATGATTGATAATCTAACCCATATCATATTCAACGTCACACTACTCCAACATGTCGTACTGTGTCATGAACCGTGTAAAATTGTCAAGGGAGACAAACTCAACTCAAGACCATGAAAATCTTGTCCTTTTGCACGTAAATGGTCCCAAAGACCGAATACATTTCGCATATGGCACATAGTCCATTAGTATACGAAATGTGGGCTCAAGGCCCTCCTGAGTCACAAGGAGTAGGCCATAGGTATACCGCAAGGATATACCTATCCCAACATGTAGTGACTTGTTCATGACTTTTATGGGGAGTATGTCATAGTATGCATTGATCTTATATCTTATCATGAGAAATCTCGACAACGTAACGATAAAAATCCTTGTAAAACTTGCATTCATGAATCATAAACTGCATATATATTGCAACATGAAAATCATGGTTGAATTAGTTAAATAAAACGTTTGGATAAACTCATTAATTAATGTAAAAACCCTCATAAGTATGGAAATCTTGTAAAATCATTGCTATACAAGTTAGCAAAACTAATTATTTTTATATAAAATATGTTCTAGAACCACTCACTTAGATATTAATATTTACTGTTTGTTATGTATTTCCTTTATATGGATTTCCATCGTTCCTTTCTCTGGTTCTCCCAACTGTAGAATACCACCAATAAAAACATATCCATAAGAACACAATTTATATATGACATTTAACTTAGCTATCTCGAATTACATTCCCTTCATAACCTTGCACATTAACTTTTATACTTTTTTCTATAAATTTTATTGAGGTACACGATTCAAATTAGTATTGAATATTTATCTCTTAGAGTAAAGAGAAGATGTCATCTCAAAGTTCAACCTTTAGTCTAATAGTTTAACTTTATTGTTTTATAAATAATGTCCTGATGCATTAAAACACGTCCACACAATTAAGTCTATATTTTAATAAGATATTATACAAAAATGATGGGTAGATTTTCATCTCTTCCTATTTACTTCATCATTTACCCCTTCGTGTGATACGTACCTCAAATCAACCCAGACCTAACTTGCACAAGTCAACGAGTGGTATGGATGTAAGGTCAACCTGTGATATCAATGTTTCCATTTCATTGAAAGAAAATTAACGTGTTCTGTAACGTCTACTAGTTCTGGAACGTCTACTAATACAGTAATACAATTACATTGATAAGAATTATGGAAATATTTTTCTTCTTCTTCTACCAATAAACCTAGAAAATATATCGATAGGACTAAAAATAAAACTAATCATTAAAACTGTCGTATGGCTTCTAGATTCAAAGGTTAGAAAAATTGTCTTTCCTTTCGCCCTAAAACTCACCATACGATGGGTTATTAACTACCAGTTTCTCAATACATCATCTCAAACAAAAGAATCTTGGATAACCTTATATAACAATACAGAAAGTCTACCTCTTATACTGCATCACTTCCTAATCACAAATTTAGAAGAGAAGAAGAGTGAAGCCAATTGTAGGAATTACCTGTACGTGCTCTGGAGAGTGACCCCGAATTCTGGAGAACGACCTCGGATTGTTTGTTTTTTCTCCCCTTTCCCCCTTTTCTATATTTGATCGGTTATCTTTAGGTCTAACAAATGTGGGTGGATATATTTGCACCGTTAATAGCTTATAATATGCAGCTTTTATACACTTTATCATATTATCATTTTACCAATGATGGATATATGTTATTAGTTTTAAATAGGTAGAAACGACACAACAAAAATATATTACTTATATCTGTCCGTACTCTATATGCATATTCATAATAATAGTAATCATCCACGTCATTATATGGTAACTTTTCTTTAAAAAAAAATCAACGCAATATGAATATTACAACATATCCTATCCTGTCGATAGATGAGACAGTCGAGCCCGTCCTGTTTGGTCTCCTCGATCGATGGAAGAAACTATTATGAGACAGTCATGCCTATCCCATCTTAGTCGCTATAAATGGGACGATAGCGAATGTCCTATATATTCATTTAGATGGGACGGTGGCGACCGTCCCATCGATATCAAGATGGGACGGTCACCTCCGTCGCATCTAATTTTTTAGATGGGATGGTGTTGATTGTCATGTCTTGATCTAAATAGGACAGTTGCGCTCGTCGCATAAATGTCTCTATGACCGTTACAAGTGTAAAATGGAGCAGATTTATGGTATAGGGGACGGTCATGACTGTCCTTATCGGCTTCTACATCCGTCCCCCATCTAATACCTCTTGAATTTACGGGACGGGTCCAAAAGACTATACAGGATGGTCACGCCCGTCCTGTTGAGCAATAAGCAGAAAAAAATAATACCTTTTGTTGTTGCGCACCTGAACTATTCTCTATCTTCGCCACACCATGTATGAATTCACAATAACAATGTGTGCTAGTACATTGTTATAAACAATAAAGATCTAACAAGTCAAATAATAAATATCAACAAAAGTAACATCAAATATGTAAAAAAAACTCTGCTCATATGGCAACTTCCTCATAGATCGATTATTGTTGCATCTGTCGATTAAATCACACCAACGTAGTAGTTTTTCATCCAAGTCTAGTGCCACAACTCGGTTGATCCTCGAGAATGTGGGCAATCATCATTGCAGTAGATGTGTTCACATGTTCTAGCTCGAAATCCGTGATGAAACGAAACATAACATAGGTAAACAATAATTGAAATCAATCACTAGAAGGCGGCTTGAGATACCCTCGTAGAGAGCCATTGTATGTATATGTATCATGCTATGTAAAAAAATACCACCATGTTACTCTAATGCACTTGAAAAAAGCTAATGACATGCATCAAATTTTGCATGTCTTACACAAAATATCACGTCAAAAAAAAAACAAAAAATATCACATCATAATATATGGAAAAGAAATGACATCAGAATGGAGAGACGTGGATGTTATAACATGCACCAATTGTAGAGGAGGTAGAAATTAAGATGATCATAATGTAAGTGTTAAATCAACTTCCACGCACTCACCTTTGTTCTCTCAATAGCTTTAGGTAGAAAGAGACAGAGATGGGTTCTGAGGTCAAGCCTATAATGCAGTATGTGTCCCCTTCCCCTTGCAGGGGCACATCTGTGGAAAAACGCAACATGCATATACATATAAGAGTCATATTTACAACAGATTTCCAGTCACTAGTAGAAGTATAAGAATACACCACGGTATTATACCATCACTTAAGGTGCTTTTACTGTGGTGTAAAATTATTGGTCACAATAAATTTACCATGGTTAAAGCCACGGTGCCAAAATATATACCGTGGTCAAAGCTCCTGGATTTTTGCAACGATAAATACCGCAACTAAAACATTCAGGCCACAATACCATTACCGTGGCTAATAGCTTTAAACCACGGTTGTAGTACCAAGGCCTAAACTAGATAGCCATGATAATCTTATCATGGTTTAATTCTTTGGTCACAATAAGATTATCATGGCCTAACGAATAATCAATGGTACAAATGTCATAGCGTAAAGGCATTAGCCATGGTATTATATAGCCTACATTATACTACAGCACCGCAACAAAGGATCCGCACTCGAAACAGAAACGGGCTCGTCTAAGCAAATACATAAGGCCCTGTTTGTTTGGGGTATAAGCTGGAATGGAATAAAGGGAATAAACCCCTAACACGCTTCCCCGTGGTACGACTATTCCCTATTATTTCATCTTATTTCACTCTTATTCCTATCTTTATCCCACCTTACCTACCTTTATTTCACCTTATTCTCCTTATTATTATCCTCCAGCCGAACGGAGAATAGATCCTTATTCCCCTTATTCCCCATCCTTATTCCTGCTTATTCTCCTACCGAACGGGCCCATAAACGTTGGCGCGGATTAAAATAATTAAATAACGATCATTATTGTAATTGCACTTGAACCCTTAAGTACTTTTGCATATTATACACTCTGTCCCCTTATCACCAGTCACCGATAGAACTCTTCATTCCGATTGACAAGCGCGAGTGTGTAAATTGACCATGTGGTAAATTGAACACGGAACCTCCTTCATTTTAATGGTCAAAAAGATGCGATTTAACCACGTGGTATGTAGGTGTGAGAGTTAGAAAGTTTACGGGTTGATACGATAATTACGATATTCATAAGATCGAGAACGGGTTGATACGATAATTACGATATTCATAAGATCGAGAAGGTAATTGACAAATTTTATATAATTTCATGATGTAAAGTCTTAACCGAGTAATAACAATATTTTGCAAGAAAGTCCCACCGAGAGATATTAATACAATTCCCATGAACATAGCACACCTTTTTATAAAATGCTCCAGTTAATTATCTTCTATTTGACCATGCAGAAAACATGCGATCCAAATATACATATGGTGCAATTTCCATGACAAAGTTAAAAGCTACATTATTGGTAATTAAGTACATCAAGAGGCATATATCTTCATGGATTGTATTCACAAGGCGAGGATGAGCCCAGGCAGAGACCGCCGGCCGACGCACCCATGGCTGGCGAAGTGGCTCTCCCACAACGCTGACCTTGCACTCCACCTCACCCTCGTCCGTGGGGCCAGCTTGCGGACGGTGAGTGAGGTGTTGAAGTACTCGCGGAACTCTGTGATCACGCCTCCCTCCACCGTCCACACGTGCACCCAGTAGACGTCCTCCCCTTCCCACCCCTCCGCCACCACCAACGGCTCCCCGATAGTCACAACATGGCGAGGCACGAAAGGGAACTCATCACACGTGACCTTCCCGGTCAGCGTGCACATCATGTGGTCGTGGCCTGGCGGGCCGTGGAACCACCACTCGAGGTCGGGGGCGAGGAGGTGGATCGCGGTGTCGGAGTCGCCTACGGAGATCGCCGCATAGAGGGTCTCCACCATGAATTTGTTGGTGTTGGTCTCAGGGATGATCTCTGTCATTCTAGAGAGAGAGAGAGAAGAGAAAGAAGAGAGAGACAGATGTTTTGGTGCATTTGAATGGAGAGCTCTTGATCCATTTATATCGAGAGATATGCAAGTGATTAATTAATTAATGTGATAGAAGCCCATGTGTGAGGGGACCCAACAAAGGAGGGGTCCCTTTCCTGTTTGGGTCCATCGATCCTTATATTAAAATGGAATGTAATTTAAACACTTATATTAATTTAAAATTTTAAAAATTTAAATCGTGTTTAAGCTGAGATCAAGAGTTTGGCAGAATAAAATAAAATCGATGATCATAGTATGATATTCGCATCCATATCATACGAGGTAATTAACGAGGAAGCGAATGATTTATGTGTCTTCATTGGTAAATAAATAAATACTACGTAAAATAAGAAATAAATTTCATTATATTTTATAACTTTTATTTAGTTAATTTATTTATTATTTTATATTTACTTATTTATCATTTTCCATCCGATTTTGTTTTCAAATGGTCCAGTTGGACCAATAGGAGGCTTCCGTCAGTTGACTGCAGGTCAACTCTTCTGACCCATGCCCTAAACCTGTCAGATGTAGTTGTGACTCCTTCTTCTAGATATTTTCCCTCATGATATGTTGCTCGAGACCATGTACATCCTTCGTAAGATTTGTTCAATGTTCATCCTTTATCCTCGTCAATGCTTCGCCTAGGGTCGAGCACCATTGATAACTCCGTAAACCCTAGGTGAAGTGGTCTCGTCCTTCACCTGTACAAAACCACCTCTACCTTCCCACACCATTTTGGTTCCCTTTCTACCAGTTTCAACCCCTCATCTTGTGCCCTATGGCTAGATCTTGGTGACAGCAAGCTCGCCAACCATTTTGCAGCGAGTCAGGCGACGTTGAAGGAAGTTCCCACCTATCTCCCTCGCTTGCAGGCATGAGGTTTTATCTCGTTGGCTCTGGCCAACTTGAGGTTATGTTTTCTTGCTTTCTAGATAGACTGTAGATGTAGGTTTTAATTCGTGTCTTTATATTTGAGTTTATGAACCCGGTAGCGTAGAATCACCGCCCCGTAATTTGTGAGAGCTCTGCTCCGGCAAGCTTTCCATTGTCCCTCATCCATGCTCCAACCCGCAGTCCGCCACCATTTCATCCCCTTTTTGCTTTCTTTACGCCTCAACCCACTCCATTCAACATGATCCTCATTAGATCAGGAGTACGACACTCCTCCTCTGTGACTCGCTAGAGCTGCCGCCGTCACACCTCACTTCACGTCCATTCTCTCCATAACAGGTCGAGGTAGTTTGCCCTCAACCCCATTTCTTCCTGTGCAGGTTTTGCGACCTCATTTCCAGCCAAAGGGTGATTTTGGAGCCGAGGAAGGTATCCAGGCCTCCTGTCCTTCATCGACCTCCGTAGACTGCTACAACAATCTGTGGAGATTTTTGAGCCCTTCGACAGCTAGAGAACACCTCCAGGAAGCCTTGACCCCCATCTTGGGGCGAAGGAGGAGGCCGAAGGCCCCAGATTCATTAACTCGAAGCTCACCTAGGCGAACATTCTTCCATGTTCGTCCAGGTGCCTTCTCTGTCGTTCAGTCTTTCCCGAGCTACATGCGGAACCATAACCGTCGAATGTTAGAGCCTGCCGTCGTCGAATCTCCTTGGGTGATCTAATCTCAGTCGCAACTGATGAAAGGGTGTCTTATGAGGAGAAGCTGACGTGTGTCAAGTCAATCATCCTTAGTCTCATGTTCCAGCGCCCAATGGGGGTTAAATTCATATATAACCCCCATATTCTTGTACTTTATTATTTAATATTTAATCTTTCATCTACCATTGTAAAAATTTTGTATTTTTTTGCAAACAAACCCTTGTAATTTAGTGATATTATGTTTAGGTCCAGTCCAACTTAGCTTATGTGTCTTCCCACGTGAGCTGGGCATTTTGTGCGTAACCCCTACATGGTTTTATATTTATAGTTTAATATTTAAGGTTTGAATATCAGTTGAAAACTTTTGGATAATTTCCATTGTAGCCCCTGACTTTTATTTTAATTGAAAATATACCCCAGTCACTTCAATTATTTTTTGCGCATGTTTTTTATTTTCTAAAAATGTCATCCATGCACTAAAAATTATGAAAAATAGGGTTTTGTTCTTGCTTGCTTGATATTTCACTCTACATTTTTATTTTTCATATTTTAGGCATCTTTCCTATTTATTAAAAATCAAAATCGTACGGTTGTGCTCTTGTTTCCATTTAAAAATACCTAAAAATTAGAAATCCTTTTTTCAATTCCAATTTTTTTTTGTTTTTTATTGTATTGTATATCTTGATGAATCCCCATTCATCACTCTTTATTCCTTTATTTTAGCTAGAAACCTTAGCCAAATACCTTGTAAGTCCTTGTAAATACAATAAATTATCAAAATGCATGCATCATGTAATTATGCATAATTAGCATGTTTTTGTATAAAAATAAAGGAATAAAGAAACACAATAAAAAGAGGAAAATATTTAGAATAAATATTGAGTGACCTAATCCCAAGGGAGAGCTCAGCATGGGCCTGACCACAAAAGAAACCAAGTAGAGAGAGATAGGGTGGCGCAATTCATTGTACATAACCCTATGTATATAAATAATTTTATTTTCCTCAAAATAAAAATAAAAAATGTTTCTCATACCTTGTACATATTTATAAAAATAAAATAAAAATCATAAAAATCAAAATAAAAAGATAAATAATAAAAATCATTTTCCGCCTTGTATATATACCATATACATATGTATATAGATCTATTGATTTAGCTAATGTAAGTAAATCATAAAAATAAAATAAAAATGCCTTTTTATTCCAAATTTTATGTTGTAAATAAATAAAATATAAAATTGTAATAATTGTACAAAAATAAATAATTAAAAATAAAAATAAAAAATACATATGTGTATATACCTATATATAATAATATAATGTAAATACGTTATTTATATTTCAAAAAAATAAATAAAAATCACTAAAAAATACTTTGAAAATAAATAAACATTTTTTATTTTGAAAACTTTTCGAAATAAGATCATTTATTAATTTTAAATGAATTTACAAGTATTCAATAAATGGCAGCTCCTGATTGGTCCACGGGGGATGTTGACCCCCGTTCAACTCTCCCCCACGGACCCCCTCCCAGGCAGATCGTGTTTCGACCTGATTTCTCCAAATATTCCTGACTCGATCGATCTCCATTTACGCAAACCCCGTGCTCCATTTGACGCTCGTTGGTCCGAGACCCTCACCCGATCATCTGCCTAGGGGTCCGTGCTTCACCGTGCCCTGCCCGATCCCATCTTCTCGGACCTGCACATGTATATAACATCTTCTTCCCCCGCCATTAGCCGCATCTTTGTCCATTATTTTCCAATCCCAGGAGTTCCATTCCTCTCCCTAGAGTGACAGTTATCGGAGGAGAGTGTCGCAGCGAGGAGGGGAGAGTTGTAGCCACTGATCCGGCGACTTGCGCCGCCGTGCTCCACCGCCGAGCGAGCTCGAGCCTCTGCCCCGACGAGCCATCGAGGAGACAACCCCAGGAGCTTCCTTAGCCCCAGCCTAGTTGATTGCAGCCATCAGGTATTCCCGATTTGCCTTAGGTTCGCTTAATTTCCGTTTTCGCCCAATTCACGCCACCTGCCTTCGCCAGCTGATTCACGCTGATCCATCCACCCATTTGATCGAACGACCCTCGATCCACCTTAACGAGACTCCGATACACCTTCTCCGTACCTCCGATCACCTTGGTTTGCCCCAGAACCAAGGCTCGGGTCTCCGCCACCGTCGCTTCGCTGGAGACCTCCGCTCCGCCTCATTCCGACCCCCCGTCACCCGCTAACGGGTCGAGGCAATTTGCCCTCGACCCAGAAAGCTTCCTGTGCAGGATTGAAGCCAAAAGGGGCTCATCTAGAGGTCCTACAGTCGAGGAGCAGGAGCTCCGCGCCTCCTTCATCGCCGGGCCACTCCGGTGGTTCCCGGCCTCATCGGAGCCAGCCATCAGCTGCGGACCAGCCTAAGCGTTCTCTTCCCCATCTCAGCAGCCTCATCGGAGCCCTCCACCACGCGGATTAGGTCGGTGAACTTCGCTGGTGGCTTGTTCTTGGAGGAGCTCCAGATACCGTTCGATGGAGCCTCTCGCCTAGTTTTGATCTCAACCGCCCTTTTGCGAGAGGTCCTCAGCCGTTGATCCATCTGAGGATCTGATCCAGGCCGCACATCATCGAAAAGGAGCTCGCACATCTCAGACGTCAGATCCTACACGTGGCACGCCATCGACCGTGGATCATTAATAAAGGGGTAATTTCACTTAGGCCCCTTCTTTTCCTGCATTTATAGATCAGTCCTGTAAATATTTTAGTACGTTATTTTTATTTTGGATAATTTGCACTGTGGACCCTATGTTTATTTTTTTGCATTTTAGTCCCTGCTTGTGTGAGACATGTGCATCGTCACGTGCTATTTTGGACATATTGCATGTATGGGCTTGGGTTTTCTGCTATGTTATGAAATGAAATTTAGTTTCTGAAATTTGCAGTTATACCCCTGTGCATGGTTTTAATTGAACATGTGTTGATTGTTTAGGAATTTTACACTTTATATTACACTTTATACCTTAAGTTTTTCGCACATGTTACAGTTAGGCCCTTGGAACTATGTTTTCTTACATTTAGGTCCTTGTGTGATGTAGCTCTTTTATTTATTGGATAAAATAACAAATAAACTCCAAATCTAGTGAAATTTGGATACGTGGCTTCTGCCACTGTATAAAAATTTTCCTAATTTTTTGGGACATTTTTATTGCTTTTTAATATTTTTAAAAATCAAAAACACGTATTTTTGCTACTGTTTGAAAAAGAAAATCAAAGAAAAATGTAAAAACTTCTCTAAAAATTTTAAAAAAATTAGGGATAGTTAGTTTTGGTGTTTTCTACATTCTATCCAAGTTTTAGCTTATTTGGGTTTATAAAACCCATAAAAATTGAAAAACCCTAAAAATCTAATAAAAAACATTAAAAATTATATAAAATTCAAAAAATGCAAACTCTTTTTCTATAATTTAGTTTTTGCATTTACTTTGCATAAAAATTGTCTCCAGATTTTTATAGACCAATTATCTATTTTTAATTGGTCTTTCAAGTCTGGCTGCACATTGATCTCCTGTTTTCCCCTTTCTTGATTTTTAGAAAATCAACTAAAAATTGAAAAATCTCCAGAAAATTACAAAAAACACTTAAAAATATAAAAAACATTAAAAACAATTTTTATTTGAATTTGTGACATTATTTTGAGTGTTTTATAAATACTTGTTTGTTGCCTTTTTCATTTGTTTTTTATTTTCCCTTATAATTAAAAATACAAAAAATTAAAAAGAATTAAAAATCCACCAAAAAATTTTTATTCTTTATTTTCTATTTTGACTACTTCGTAGGCCGTCTCGGCCAGCCCGTGCTCCCTGAGTCCGACCCTGGTCGCTATACCAGGTTAATAAACCAGCGAGGACCGTTGTTTGATTTTATTGTTTTATCTTTTGCTTTGGTGGTTCTGTATTTTTCTTGTTGAGTCTGATTCTCCGAGATCCGGGTCGCAACGACCCGAGAGTGATTTTTACCTTACCCTGATTTAGGAGGGGATTTTCGGCTCATCAGAATGGCGCCGTTGCCGGGGAGCAAGGCTTAGTAGTCATCGTTTTTCGACTTTTGTTCAGTTTTGTCTTCCACGGCTTTTTCCGCGGCTTTTATTTCGTCCGCTTCTTTTCACGGCTTTTTTTGTTTCTCTTTTTTTTGTTTCATTTTATTTTCTTTATTTTATTTTACTTTATTTTGTTTTTGTTTGTTTTGTGTGTTTATTTCTATTTTTGCATATATCTTGTTTTATTTTATTTGTCTTGTTTATTTTTATAATAATCTGGACTGACACACTTCTGTTTCTGTTTCTTGCGAGGGCCCGAGGACCGAGGTGGATTTTTCGGAAGCCGAAGCAACCGTGGGATTCGGAGGTGGCTTCCTTCTGTACGAAGCCGCAAGAGAGTGCTAGGAGGAGAACCGAAGTGCAGGAATTAGCCGTAGTTTAGTTTAGTTTAGATTACTTTTTCAGCAGATATTTTATTGTAATAACACAGGACTCAGACACTTGGACACTTGGGTGATATCGGAGTCTGTTTCGTCGAGCACCGGTGTGCTCGGGGGACCTCACCGCGGTTTTCGCCGGTTTTGTTTTCTGACCGTTTATTTACTGCTTATTTGATTTTCGCGGTTTTGACCTTAGCTTAGGATTTTTGTTGATTGAGCCGTAATAATTAGGATCCAAACACTTAATTATCTGCATGTACCTATTAGAGTGTAATTGGACCTAATTAAAAATTAATAAAGAAAAGGCTAACCTGGTCAC
Source organism: Ottelia alismoides (assembly GCA_037367405.1). Classification (NCBI taxonomy): domain Eukaryota; kingdom Viridiplantae; phylum Streptophyta; class Magnoliopsida; order Alismatales; family Hydrocharitaceae; genus Ottelia; species Ottelia alismoides. Next base: position 60,651 of record JAZKJV010005615.1, read on the forward strand.
TTGAGGGGTTCCGAGCCGCTAGAGGTCGTATACAGCGTTGACAGGACCGGTTGTGGCGGGCACCGATCGACATTCGAGACCGGACACCGACCCCTCCTGTTGACCCGTTAGTCAATGGTTCTTTACGTGTAGAAATTGCTTCGTTAGGGCCGGATTCTCGTGCATCATATAGATAGTTTATATTCTGTCTTTATTTTATGCGCGGATCATTTTACATGTAGACTGCTGGAGTCAGGTACGCATCTCTTACTCTGCATGCATCATTGATTTCTCGCGCATCGGCTTTTTCGTCCTCCCCCCCAGTTTTTGGACTTAAAATAATCAGGAGTACCGAAAAATTCATTAGGCATTGTTTGCTTTGAAAAACACCTAAAAAAACAAAAACTCAAAAACTGAGACTGCTAAACAAACTCGACCCTAAAAGACACCTCACCTAAAAATCTATCTTGGGGAAAGCAACTCCCTCATTATCTGGTTTGGATGCATGAGAGAGTGACCCAGACACTAGGCTAGAGCCACATCCGAGCCCCGATCAGACTACCGGCCTTTTATACGGGACAGTCTGGTAGGCGGATTGGATTCCTATCAGGTCACGTAACCGCTCTGATATCCTGACATGATCACCTAAATAAAATCGATAAGATAATTGACTGAGCTCTTACGGTCTTCAGCTCAGCGTGGAGTAGGTGAACCCGGGCTTTGTTTGTTCATCTTGTTTGTTTTCCAGATCTCATCCGCCTGACTCGCCAGATCAAGATGATGGGCATGAGGTCTCTTAGGCAGCCTCTGACTGCACTGCTTTTTAGCACTCCAGCCCACTCATCTAGGTTGGTTCGTGAGAGCTCAGACCCGCTCTCCGAACCCGAGTTCGATTCCGCCCTGTTCCCCCTTGACCACCCTTCTTCTATTCCTGAGTTACCAGTGCCAGATGCGAGACAGCAGGCAGAGATATTTCGGCACCTGAGTTTGGGTCTTTTGCCTTTGCAGAGACCATGGTCAGCAGCGAGGAGCGTACCAAGGGTCAGAGGCCAGAGACGACCACTTACATTCTGGACCAGGGTGCGATCAACACCATCATGTTAGCTTCCCTCGAGACCATGTAGAGACAGATACGAGATCAGGGAGCTTTCATGGTGGAGATGAGGAGAGAGATGGAGAGGCTGAGGACCGCACGAGAAGAGCCGAGAGCCGATTGACAGCGGGGACCAGATCAGCCAGAGCAGCCGGCAGCAGCAGCAGCAGAGCCGAGACCGATGCGGGAGTTGCACAACCCCGGATCGACACTGACGCACCGGTGGGTGGTTCTTCCGGCTATCGTAGGGGACTTTAAGTTCCCCCCGAACACACTTCACTTCCTACCCCGCTTCCACGGGCTCGCCACTGAGGAGCCCCATATACATCTCTAGGAGTTCGAGATGATCTGCAGTACAGTCCACGATCGGCAGGTGGACGAGGACACCATCAGGATGATTGATTTTCCTTTCTACCTGGCAGACAGAGCAGCCAACTGGCTGAAGCATTTAGGGAGATTCGTATACACTTGGGAGCAGCTCCGCACCGAGTACTTGAACAAGTATTATCTACTCGGGCGGACCAATGCAGCGAGGGCACTGATCAGCAACTTCTCCATGCTCCCCAACGAGCAATTTCACGAGGCATGGGAGAGGTTTTGAGAGCTCACCGACAGATGCCCGCACCACGACATCACGAAGCCGAACCTAGTTCAGAGCTTCTTTTGCGGGTTGACACCAGAGCTGCAGGGCCTGGTGAACGCTTCTTGTGGCGGTTCCTACTTCGCCAATGATGAGGATCAGGTATGGGACATCTACGAGGAGATGGCCGAGAACTACACAGTGATGGCCCAGACCCGACTCTACACTCAGGGACGCCCACAGCCACATATCGTGCAGTTTCAGAGGATAACACGGGTCGATGCCGGTCCTTCCACTTCATCTGCGGCAGTCGCACAAACCGAGTCCACAACCGCATGCATGGGCATCATCAGTGAGAAGCTGGACCAGATCAAGTTGATAGAGAAGAAGCAGTGCCAGGACATATCTCAGATGGATCAGATGGCACAGACGCTGAGTGACCTGAAGACACAGCTCATGTGTCTCCAGGAGGAACAAGCAACTTCTCAGCCCCGTCTTCAGTCACGAGGAGATTCGAGCAACAGTGGTAGCTCGTCCTAGCGCTCCAGTCAGCCTAGACAGGTTCACCTTGTACAGGCAGAGCTGTACCAGCAGCCACAACCGTACTACCAGCAGCAACCACCATCGCAGGACACTCATATGGTGGTCTACCAGCCGGATCAGCCTCTGGCAGTACTCCCGCCACCCCCTACGAGCCGGAGCCGTTGATGGATGTCAACGGGATTTGATACGACCGCCCCCAGCCCAGTATCCGACGAGACCATCCCGGATTCCGCTGGTCGGCCGGAGGCACCAGTTCCCAGCAGCAACCTTCAGTTCAGGGTGACCAGTACGACCATCAGCGAGAGCAGCACCAGCAGCCCCCCTGTACCCCAGCAACAGTCATCCCAGCCACAACAGCAGTACGGTCCTCGTCCCTATCAGCAGGGACAACCTTGGAGGTGAGAGCAACCTCAGCAGTATCATCTACAACAGTACTCCTCTCACCCGTACCAGCAACAACAACCTCACTACCAGCGAGGCCACTCGTCAGGTTCTCATGGGCCAGCCTATGAGAACCCTACCTTAGACGATCTAGCCAGCCTCATGATAGAGCAACAGGCTACCTTTAGACAGGAGATGGATGAGTTCTGCCAGGAGATGCGGGAGATTGTGAAAGGGAAGGCCGCCATCCCTGCCCAGATTGAGCCAAATCCGAACAACCTGAAGAGGAAGTCTGAGCAGGTAGAGTTCACGGAGATTACCACTCCTAGCGATTCATTTGGTGATATGTCTGCATACATGTTTGATGCTGATTTTCTTACACTTAGGAGCGGTAGGATGCTAGCAGGCGCCGCCTCGTCTGAGCGATGATCCCATGCCACTTCTAGAGCGCCAGGCGAGGAGGAGCGCGGTACTGATGCCGCGAGAGATGATGACGGTGGTGCTGACGCCACCATGGATGTTGATCCAGCCGACGGTACTGAGGCTGTCGTTTCACCAGTTGGAGGAGGTGGTACTGACGCCACCACAGTTGCTGAGCTAGAGCGCGGTACTGAGGCCGCAAGTCGACATGCCGAGGGTGGTACTGAGGCCACCATTTCCACGTCTGCTAGTCTTGTTGTCTTTCCATCTGTACATGTATCTCAGGACGTTTCTGGAAATAAAGGAAAGGGTTTGTTGTTTTCGGATCCACATGTGTTGATTGATGATGTTTGTGTGGATTCTGCTGTTCATGAGCATGCCAGGCCCTCTCCTAGTCCTTCATCTGAGAAGGACCCTGTGATCCCCTTTCCACGAGCACTTCACATGGCAAAGGGGAAGAAAATAGAAAATCAGAAAAAGAATCACCAGATAAAGTTCAACCAGCAGATGATAGATAGATTCCATATACAACTGACTCTTCAGGAGGCCTTGGAGCACATCCCTCTACTCCAGAGATCACTCAGAGACAGGACCACAGTTAGCAGGAAGAGGAGGAACCATTAGTCAGAGATCCATGTGCTCACTCGTGCCACGCGTTTCGCAATTCAGAACCGTTTGCAGCTAAGAGGCTAGATGCAGGAGCCCCGTATGTCAGATGCCACATCCATGAGAAGAGGTTCGACCGCACTCCATTAGACAGCGGTTCTTCGATCAATCTACTTCCGGCAGCCCTTCTCGACCGCTTCGAGTTGGGCACTCTCCGACAGAGCAGGACAATCCTTCAGTTTGCTGATCGATTTGTCAAGAGGTCGAAGGAGTTGCTGAAGGACGTTGTCGTCATGATTCAGGGCCTGAAATTCCCCGTGGACTTCGTAGTGTTGGACATGGAGATCCCTGAGTCTGTGACCGATACCCCCATCATTTTAGGATGCATGTACTTGGCCACAACCAAGGCAATGTCCGACCATGATAGCGGGAAGGTGTACTTTCACATCGAGGGCGAGAGTATACAAATAGAGACAGTCGAGGAGACTAGAGCCAGAGATGCAGCTTGCTCAGAGCCAACTTCCGATTCAGAGTAGATGACAGAGGCAGGGCGAGACATCCACCAAGACTGCGATTTTGTGATCACATATGATGAGGCAGTTTGGGCAGATCCAATCGCACAGGCCATCCTCTCACCTTCAGAGTTCACTGATGCAGAGACGCCAGCAGAGGAGAGCTTGGAGAGTGCATTCCTGGTACAGGATACTTTTCAGGCAGCAGAGCCGATTTCCGACCGCGAGACAGAGTTTAGTGAGTCTGATATAGATCCCTCGGAGTTAGATATTGATTGGGCAGAGTTCGATGATTTGATACCGTGTCTGACTTCTACTGAGCCTACAACTAGGGAGGAGGTTGACTCCGTGCAGAGCAGAAACAGTCCAGCAGAGCAACTTTTTCCCGATACAGATTGTGAGTGAGAGTTCTCATTCTCCCACGCAGATTTGGCAGCGTTCACTCAGACCTTTCAGAGGCCAGATTTGCCAGCACCTACTTGTCCAGAGCTGAAGCCGCTACCGTCATCGCTGAAGTATAGGTTCCTTGCGGGTGAACATGAGATATACCCAGTCATTATCTCCGCTGATCTGACTGGAGAGAAAGAATCCCGTCTGATGGGGGTTCTTGAAAAGAACCGCAAGGCGATAGGATGGAGTGTAGCCGATCTCCAGGGGATAAGTCCGGCCCTGTGCTCCCACCATATCTATCTCGAGGAGGAGGCAAAGCCGTCGCGTGAGTTCCAGCAACGATTGAACCTGAATCTTAGAGATGTTGTCATGAAGGAGATCTCGAAATGGTGGAGCGCCGATTTTATCTACCCCATCTCCGACTCCAAGTGGGTCAGTCCATTGCATGTGGTACCCAAGAAGACGGGCATCACCACAGTTGTCAGTGAGTCTGGAGAGGAGATCGCTACCCGGGTACCCACTTCTTGCCGGGTCTGTGTGGACTACAGATAATTGAACCAGGCCACCAAGAAGGATCATTTCCCCTGTCCTTTATTGATCAGATTATTGAGAGGCTGGCAGGGAAGAGCCATTATTGTTTTTTGGATGGGTACTCCGGCTATAATCAGGTGGCAATCGTGCCCGAGGACCAAGACAAGACCACCTTCACCTGTCCCTTCGGGACATATGCTTTCATACGCATGTCATTTGGATTGTGCAACGCTCCGGCGACATTCCAGAGATGCATGTTGTTCATCTTTTCAGACATGGTGGGGGAGTGCTTGGAGGTCTTCATGGATGATTTCTCGGTCTACGGTGACAGATTCGATTCTTGTCTTGACTACCTAGATCGGGTCCTTCAGCGATGCATTGAGGTTCACCTTGTGTTATCTTGGGAGAAGAGTCACTTCATGGTGACTCAGGGGACAGTGCTTGGCCATATCATCTCCAACAGGGGCATGGAGGTTGATCCGGCCAAGGTGGATGTCATTAGAAATCTCAATCCACTATCCAACTTGCGGCAGTTACGGTCTTTTCTGGGGCACGTCGGTTTCTACAGGCGCTTCATTCATGATTTTAGTAGGATTGCCCGACCTTTGACTGATCTGCTGACAAAATACACCGAGTTCCTTGTTGATGATAAGTATCTATCGTCGTTTGAGACTCTCAAGAGTCGTGTTATAGAGGCTCCTATTCTCCAGCCACCCGATTGGTCTCTCCCATTCGAGATCATGACGGATGCCTCCGATTTTGCCATAGGGGCAGTGCTGGGACAGAGGAGGGATGGAGTCCCATTTGCTATTCACTATGCTAGCCGTACATTAGATGCTGCCCAACGGAACTATACAATCACTGAAAAGGAGATGCTAGCCATAGTTTTCGCCCTAGATAAGTTCAGATCTTACACCATTGGATCTAGAGTAACCATCTACACTGATCATACCGCCATCAGGTACCTCATGGCAAAGAAGTATGCCAAAGCTAGATTGACCAGATGGATCCTTCTACTCCAGGAGTTTGATATAGAGATTGAGGATAAGCCTGGAGTCAAGAATGTGGTGGCAGATCATCTCTCTCGATTGGAGTATCTTGAGGATTCTAAGCAGATTGAGCCTATTTGTGAGACCTTCCCAGATGAGGCGATTCTTGCTATCACCCCGCTCCCATGGTATGCCGATATTGTGAACTATCTTGTTGCCAAGAAAGTTCCACAAGATTGTCCCAGGCAGAAACTTGAGACCTTCCTCACGAAGGCCAAGTTTTACCATTGGGAGGATCCCGTCCTTTACCACGAGGGAGGGGATAGCGTCTGGCGTAGGTGCATTCCTCAGGAGGAGCACCACATCGTCCTCACTTACTGCCACAAGCTTGAGGCAGGAGGACATCACTCTGGGAGGAGAACGACACAGAAAGTGCTCCAATCCGGCCTATGGTGGCCTACCCTCTTCAAGGACTCTGATGAGTTCGTGAAGAGGTGTACTGACTGTCAGAGGATGGGCACTTGTGGACAGCGTGATATGATGCCGATGCAGCCCATTCACTTCTGTAAGGTTTTTGACGCATGTGGCATCGATTTCATGGGTCCATTCCCTAGGAGTCAGGGATTCGAGTACATTATGTTGGCCGTGGATTATGTGAGTTGTTGGGTTGAGGCCATCCTCGCCCGAACCGCAGGTGCTAGGACTGTTTGCAGATTTTTGAGGAAGAATATCATTTCACGGTTCGGGGTCCCTCGAGTGTTGATATCAGATGGGGGGTCTCATTTCGTCAATGACAAGTTAAAGGCCCTTGCTAGCGAGTTCAGCATAGACCATCGAGTTGCTACTCCATACCACCCTCAGACGAATGGTCTTGCTGAAGTGTCGAAAAGGGAGATCAAGACTATATTGCAGAAAGTCGTTCGCCCTGACCGAAAGGATTGGTCACAGCTTTTGGACTCGGTCTTGCGGGCATATAGGACGTCTTCAAGACTCCTTTGGGTACATATCCCTTTCACCTCGTTTATGGCAAGCCCTGCCATTTACCTGTTGAGCTGAGACATAGGTCACTTTGGGATGTTACAGATATACTTTTGGATCCAGAGAGTGTAGGAGATTAGAGGAGGGCAGAGTTAGCAACCCTGGAGGAGCTTTGTGATACCGCCTTTTCAAACAACCTACATTATAAGGATAGAGTGAAGGAGTGGCATGATTCTTATATCAGCCACAAGCAGTTTGAGCCAGGACAGAGAGTATGGTTGTTTGATGCTAGGCTTCGATTATTTCCAGGGAAGCTACAGAGCAAATGGAAGGGACCTTATTTGGTTAGAAAGGTACATGATAATGGAAGTATTGATATATCTGAGTTGTCTTCTGATGTTACCTTCGTGTGAACGGCCGGCGGCTCAAGCCATATCTAGATCATGAGCCGCAGGTTGTTGATGTTGCCCCGATTCACTTTGCGTGAGATGTGGTCTCTTGACTCACATCTATTGCATCTCACGCCTGATTATCACTGTTCTTCCGACTTGTATAGATCCAGTTGTCCATATCACTCTATTCTTTAGTCCCGCACCCCTTTTCTCATCTTATGATTATGCTATACTTTACCCTAAGTATAGGAGGGGTGTAGGACTCTCGGGCATTCTATTGATTCTTTCTACCTCTGTTTTGCTGCCTATACTTAGGGATATTTCACCCTAAGTATGGGGGGGGGGTAGACCCTGTACATCCTTCCACTCGGATTTCTCTTCATGTACAACTTGCCATACTTAGGATTACTTGATCCTAAGCATAGGGGGAAACACCGAGTTCTCTTCATTCTATTCTTTGATTCATCTTTGTATATACCATTCCTTTTCACTTCCCTATAGTAAGCACGAGTTATGCCTTCTTCATCGCTATTGACTCTGAGGACGTCGTTCGAGCTAAGTATAGGGGTGTGTGTGTATATATTTCATATATACTTTAGCCATAACTCGCACTTTGTGTGAGTGTGTTAATAAATAAAAATGGCTAAAATAAAAAAATCCATAAAAATTAAAAATTTTCCTGTAAATAAAAATTCTTTTATTGCACATACATAGCTAGTGTGCAAATTATTTTTGTAAAAATGTTTGTAAAAATCTTTTGTGTAAATAGCTTGTAAATATTTTCATATCAAAATTATGTACATAGTACAAAATTTTTGTAAAATGTTTTGAAAATCAAAAGTTTGCAAAAACCTTGTGTAAATTTTTGTAAATATTTTTGCAAAACTCCGCATTCATGCATACATCCATGTTTTTAAACATTTTTTTAAAAGTTTTGCACATTTGTAAATATTTGTAAAATTGCATCTTTGTAAATACTTGCATAGTTTTTCCAAATCATAGTTGACATTTAAACTAGCCGGGAATTAAATTGGAAAATAGAGCTTGGTTAAGATCTTAATCCACCTAATTATATGAGGAACCTTATATGGCTTAGGGTTGAGACTTTTCAGGTCCATGGTGACTTAATTCTTTGAATCCACTAGGCTATGATCATATGTCATCTCGATGAGCCTAAGTAGAGCACTTAACAACACACACATGACTCATATAGACAATGGCTTGACTTGAACCCGCACTTTACACCGAGCTCTCTACGGATGATGTGGTGAGGTGGCAGTCTTCCTTGACTTGGGGTAGCATATGAGGGTAGTACTTCTAGGCGGAACCTCTCTTCTTCTTATAGCGAAGGAAGTGCGTCTCAACTTGGTCTGGTTGCCATGAGGTTTAACGACAGGAGTTGTGAGTTGTAATAATGCTTCAAAAGAGGATAGTCTACTGGCTCAAGAGGAAAAACTCCTTATGTATATATGCTGCACTTTGTAGATATGTTGTATATATGCACATCAAAAAAAATGCAAAAAGAAAATAACTCCAAAAAAGTGGTGGGTCTGAGAGAAAATGATAATCCCACCGGAGTGTATATAGTGCAATAAGTAAAGCTTGAGATTCATGTTCCATCTTATGAAGCTTGCAGCATGGAGACTTACCTACACTGGTTGAGCTCCCAGGGATACATGGCTACACTGGCCATGGTCCATTCTCTTCTTCCCCCTCTTCTTGAGCCGATTGAACTTGAACTTAGAAGGGAATACCCCGCTCCTCGAGGAAAGAGTGGCCAGACTAGGGTCATAGAGTTACCTTGTTAGGGAGGGTTGTCATTTTGCTACTTCTGAGGTGGAGAGCTATACCTCACTTACACTGTACAAGGAAAGATTCATGGTCTTCAGGGTTTGTGTATGTAGACTTGTTCTGATCTGGATTATTGAGGAGTCTTGACTATAGATTAGTGGATCTTAGAGGCTGTTGAGTTTTAAACCTAAGTCCAAATAAGATTCCGACACATTAATAATCCAAAGATCTGACTGAGCTCCATATTTCAATTTAATGAAGGAAAGTTTAATAATCAACCTTGATTTCCTCTCTTTTTCTTTTTCTTTCTCTCTTTGCACTTCTTTTTCAAATAAGTGTTTGCTAAGGGACTAGCAAAAGTAAAGTATAGGGGGGTGATGAATCCCCATTCATCACTCTTTATTCCTTTATTTTAGCTAGAAACCTTAGCCAAATACCTTGTAAATCCTTGTAAATATAATAAATTATCAAAATGCATGCATCATGTAATTATGCATAATTAGCATGTTTTTGTATAAAAATAAAGGAATAAAGAAACACAAGAAAAAGAGGGAAATATTTAGAATAAATATTGAGTGACCTAATCCCAAGGGAGGGCTCAGCATGTGCCTGACCGTAAAAGAAACCAAGTAGAGAGAGATAGGGTGGTGCAATTCATTGTACATAACCCTATGTATATAAATAATTTTATTTTCCTCAAAATAAAAATAAAAAATGTTTCTCATAACTTGTACATATTATAAAAATAAAATAAAAATCATAAAAATCAAAATAAAAAGAAAAATAATAAAAATCATTTCCACCTTATATATATACCATATACATATGTATATAGATCTATTTATTTAGCTAATGTAAATAAATCATAAAAATAAAATAAGAATACGTTTTTATTCCAAATTTTATGTTGTAAATAAATAAAATATAAAATTGGAATAATTATACAAAAATAAATAATTAAAAAAAAAATAAAAAATACATATGTGTATATACCTATATATAATGATAATATAATGTAAATACGTTATTTATATTTCAAAAAAATTAAATAAAAATCACTAAAAAATACTTTGAAAATAAATAAACATTTTTTATTTTGAATTTTTTTTGAAATAAGATCATTTATTAATTTTAAATGAATTTACAAGTATTCAATAAATGGCAGCTCCTGATTGGTCCACGGGGGATGTTGACCCCCGGTCAACTCTCCCCCGCGGACCCCCTCCCAGGCAGATCGTGGTTTCGACCCGATTTCTCCAAATATTCCTGACTCGATCCGACCTCCATTTACGCAAACCTCGTGCTCCATTTGACGCTCGTTGGTCCGAGACCCTCGCCCGATCATCTGCCTAGGGGTCCGTGCTTCACCGTGCCCTGCCCAATCCCATCTTCTCGAACCTGCACTTGTATATAACATCTTCTTACCCCGCCATTAGCCGCATCTTTGGCCTTCGTTTTCCAATCCCAGGATCTCCATTCCTCTCCCTAGAGTGACAGCTATCGGAGGAGTGTGTCGCATCGAGGAGGGGAGAGCTGTAGCCACTGATCCGGCAACTTGCACCGCTGTGCTCCGCCGCCGAGCGAGCTCGAGCCTCTGGCCCCGACGAGCCATAGAGGCGACGACCCCAGGAGCTTCCTTAGCCCCAACCCAATCGATTGCAGCCATCAGGTATTCCCGATTCACCTTAGGTTCGCTTAATTTCCGTTTTCGCCCAATTCGTGCCGCCGGCCTTCGCCGGCCGATTCACGCTGATCCGTCCACCCATTTGATCGACCGACCCTCGATCCACCTTCACGAGACTCTGATACACCTTCTCCGCACCTCTGATCACCTTGGTTCTCCCCGGAACCAAGGCTCGGGTCTCCTCCACCGTCGCTTCACCGGAGACCTCCGCTCCGCCTCATTCCTACCCCCCCGTCACCAGCTAACGGGTCGAGGCAATTTGCCCTCGACCCAGAAAGCTTCTTGTGCAGGATTGAAGCCAAAAGGGGCTCATCTGGAGGTCCTACAATCGAGGAGCAGGAGCTTCGCGCCTCCTTCGTCGCCGGACCACTCCGGTGGTTCCCAGCCTCATCAGAGCCAGCTATCAGCTGCAGACCAGCCTAAGCGTTCTCTTCCCCATCTCAGCAGCCTCATCGGAGCCCTCCATTGCGCGGATTAGGCCGGCGAACTTCGCCGGCAGCTTGTTCTTGGAGGAGCTTCAAATACCGTCGATGGAGCCTCTCGCCCAGTTTTGATCTCAGCCGCCCATTTGCGAGAGGCCCTCAGCCGTTGATCCATCTGAGGATCTGATCCAGGTGACACATCATCGAAAAGGAGCCCGCACATCTGAGACGTCAGATCCTACACGTGGCATGCCATCGACCGTGGATCATTAATAAAGGGGTAATTTCACTTAGGCCCCTTCTTTTCCTACATTTGTAGATCAATCCTGTAAATATTTTAGTACGTTGTTTTTATTTTGGATAATTTGCGCTGTGGACCCTATGTTTATTTTATTTGCATTTTAGTCCCTGCCTGTGTGAGACACGTGCATCGTCATGTGCTATTTTGGACATATTGCATGTATGGGCTTGGGTTTTTTGCTATGTTATGAAATGAAATTTAGTTTCTGAAATTTGCAGTTATACCCTGTGCGTGGTTTTATTTGAACATGTGCTGATTGTTTGTGAATTTTACACTTTATACCTTAAGTTTTTCGCACGTATTACAGTTAGGCCCCTGGAACTATGTTTTCTTACATTTAGGTCCATGTGTGCTGTAGCACTTTTATTTGTTGGATAAAATAACAAATAAACTCCAAATCTAGTGAAATTTGGACGTGGCTCCTGCCACTGTGTAAAAATTTCCATAATTTTTTGGGACATTTTTATTGCTTTTTACTATTTTAAAAAAAATCAAAAACACATATTTTTGCTACTGTTTGAAAAAAAATGAAAGAAAAACATAAAAAGTTCTCTAAAAATTCTAAAAAAATTAGGGATAGTTCGTTTTGGTGTTTTCTAACTTTTATCCAATTTTTGGCTTATTTGGATTTATAAAACCCATAAAAATTGAAAAACCCTGAAAATATTATAAAAATCATTAAAAATTATATAAAATTCAAAAAATGCAAACTCTTTTTCTGTAATTTAGTTTTTGCATTTACTTTGCATAAAAATTGTCTTAGATTTTTATAGACCAATTATCTATTTTTAATTGGTCTTTCAAGTCTGGCTGCACATTGATCTCCTATTTTCCCCTTTCTTGATTTTCAGAAAATCAACTAAAAATTGAAAAATCTACAGAAAATTACCATAAACACTTAAAAATATAAAAAAACATAAAAACAATTTTTATTTGAATTTGTGACTTTATTTTGAGTGTTTTATAAATACTTGTTTGTTGCCTTTTTCATTTGTTTTATATTTTCCCATATAATTAAAAATACAAAAAAATTTAAAAAAGGAATTAAAAATCCACCAAAAAAATATTTTATTCTTTATTTTCTATTTTGACTACTTTGTAGGCCCTCTCGGCCAACTTGTGCTCCCTGAGTTCGACCCTGGTCGCTATACCAGGTTAATAAACTAGCGAGGACTGCTGTTTGATTTTATTATTTTATCTCCTGCTTTGCTGGTTCTATATTTTTCTTGTTGAGGCCGATTCTCCGAGATCTGAGTCGCAACGACCCGAGAGTGATTTTTACCTTACCCGGATTTAGGAGGGGATTTTCGACTCATCGTATCTCCAGGCCAAAAACCGCTAGAAATAGAAAAAGAAATTCCTTAAAAAATAAAAATCTCCAAAATCCTTATAAAATTTATAAAAATCCAATAAAAATAAAATCCATAAAAAATATATATAATTAAAAACCCATACAAAATACAATAAGTAGACAAGAGAAGAACAATTTTTGAATCATGTTCACAGTCTATCATGTTTGCTCCCTGTGTTCGACACTCTACATACTTATGCCTATACACACATTTTGTAGAGTTATAATAAATTTTAACTCCATATTTTCATTTTGCATTGCTTGATCCGTATTGTGTATAAATTATTGAATTACTCCGGTCGTGAGCAGTCGCTTCAACAACTATTGATCCAGCTTGTGGATTGACAAGACCTTCGTAAGAACTGAGTTTTCACTCCGCACTAAAATCAAGCTAGCTCGCTGTTGTCACCATCAAGCACGTGTACAAGAAAAAATGGAGATTTCGATGGTGAAATGGGATCAAATTTGAATGGAGGTCAGGTGAGGGTATATGTACATGGGGTCTTGACTGAGGGCTCAAGATTGTCTCAATGATGCATGGATCGAGGAAACATACTGGTGTGAAAGAGCGTCGATCAAGGAATAAAAGTCAAGAAGGGCTCGAGCCAGAAGGAGGTAAGAATCGATGAGGAAAAATCGAGGAAGTTGAAGCTGTAGCGCTTGACAAGAGCAAACCTAGGGAGGCCAAAGAGTTGACCGAGGTCAATCATGATCGATCTCCCATTGATCCACGCGGGACGCTAGGCGGTAAAAGGAAAAATAAAAGGAATAGATAATTTGAAATAAAATAATAAATTAATTATTTGAATAAAATTCAAAACATAAAAATGTTTATTATTTTATGTAGTATTTTATTATGATTTTTATTTATTTTTTCGAGTTAATTTATTAGGTGTTATTTTTACATGTATTATTATAAGTATATTGACCAATATATAATGTATTTTATTTTTATTTTGTATTACAGATTTTATTATTTTATATACATAATTTATATATAACTTATTTAAATATACATATACATATTTTTATTTTATTTTTTTGAGTTTCATTATGTTCTTAAATAATTATGTATACTTATTATGTAGGTATATTATAAGTATATTCATCTATGTATTAAAGTGTACTTTATTTATTTCGATGAATTTTTAATTGTTTTATTTTAATTTTATTATTCACATGTGTTTTAAATAATATTTGCAAGTTTATAAAAATACAAGAAAATAAGAATATATATAAAGAATAAATATATTGATTATTTTTTACATGTATAGTGCACAATGAGGGCCAAAAATTAACTTTTGCATCTTAACTCGAAACTGAATGAAATCATCTTCATTAAATAGATAATTTAATTTTATGAATAATAATTGGGAGTTTGATGAATTTTGAGATTGTATGGAGATGATATAAGTTTGGGGAAGTTTTCTTTGCGTTTTTTTATTCTTTGTATCCCGAGTACAATATGCATTATTTTTGAGTGAAATAAATTTTGTATTTTTATGTACAAGTTTCATGTTCGAAGTTCAATGATTAGAGGTATAAAAATAAGAAAATGAAATAGGTCCCAAAGTGTATTTTTTGAGGATTAAAAATTAGGGTTTTTGAGTTGTTTTTGTCTCTTATCTTTGATGAATCCGTGATTCATTGCCTTTATTCTTTCATTTTGGCTAAAATCTTTAGTAAAATACATGTAAATACTCACTAATTCCAACTAATTATCATTCCAATCATAAATATTAATATTTATATTCAACACTTATTCTATCCAAAATAGAAAAATAAAAATAAAAGAAAGAAAAATAAAAGAAAAGAATGATGTAGATATAAAATACATACAGACTAATCCTATCCCGAAGATCATGTCAATATTGACTTGGTCGACAAAATAAATAGGTAGGGGAGATAAGGATCCCAACTTATAAAAATATTAATAAAAACAAGATAAAAATTTATAATTTATCCATTTTCCACCTTGAAAATATTTCACCTATTTTATTTATCACTTAGATCATTCCAAATTAAATACTTATTCTATAAAAGTTGTTCATAAATATATATTATTTTATAAAAATATCAGAAAAATAATTCAAAAAATAAAATATTACAATGGACCGAAAAGGCTACAAAAGCCGACTTCCGATGTTCATAACTATTTATACAAAACTCCAAACGGACCCAACTCACTTTTAAACTTTGTTTTATACTTAATACTATTTATTTAAAATTTAAAAAAAATGTTCAAATAAAATAGGTGAGTTTTGGCATTTGGGACATGTTGTATATATGTATTATATGTAGAAATTTCTCGTATTTTTAATTAATTAATCGTAAATCCGATTAACTTAATTTCTTTTCTAAAAATCCTCTATATATATATATATATATATAATATAAAAAATATAATTAAGATAAAATAACAATAAAACTCAAATCCAGGAAGCCATTACCTAAATTTTCTGGACCTCATAACTCGACCGTATGAACTCCGAATTGGGCAAACTCAGTTTTAAAATTCGTATTATTTAATTATCTGCAAAATGACACTAATTTTGCTAAAATCAGAGTTAATATGAAAAATACGGTTTCGGACCGTATTGGTATATTGTACAATAAACTGTAATTAATTTATTATTTTATATATGAGAAATTTTATTTATATACTTTATTAATCCTTTAATTTTTAATTAAATTAAATTAAAAATCATTTATTTATTTATTTATTCATTTATTTAATTTAGTTATTTATTATTTAATTACTAATTATTATTTAATTAGTCATCAAGTAGTTTAATTATCTATGTATTTAATTACTAATTACTTATTTAATTACATAATTAACCCTTTAATTATGTCTTAAATTAATATAAATATTTAATCCTTAAATTAAATTATTTAATTTTAATTATTTTAATTATTTTATTTATTTTCTCTCTCTATTTTTACTTATCTTTCCCAATCTCTCTTCTTCTCCATCTGCTCGTCGTCATCTTCTTCTTATCACCAAACCACCACCGTCCTCCGCCTCTTCGCGTCTCGTTGCCAACTGCCAAACTACCTCAACGACCGTCCATTTGCCTAACCGTCGGTACCCGCACCCCTCGACGGTGACCATCCCCTCCTTCCCTATAAATATGAACCCACCCCCCTCGATTGGCAGGATCTGCCATTTTCAACCTTCACCTCCTACAGCTCCGTGAGAAGAGCGAGATCGGTGGCAAAGATCCGCCGCGCGTAGTGAGGTTGAGAGGAGATCCATCGAGATCACTCGCTTGCATCGAGGACTTCGCTGCGATCTAGCCTCCGGCACCGCCGTGCCGTCGAGGCAACGACCGGAGGTTCTCCGCCTCCATCCCAGGCGATTCCATCTGCATCCGATCTCCTTTACATGTTAGATTACTCTTTCATTTCCTCTTCCTTCTATGCTACTTTCCCTTAATCGCTAGGATTTCATTGTCAATTTGATTTCCACCTGATTCGACCACGCATCCATCTCATCACTTCTACATTTTTCCTCTCGCCATCGGCGCACTGCAAATCCTACACGGGTATGAGACAGATCCCAGATGTATCACATCCTCCTGATATACCCAGTTACTCATCTGTTAACTGCAAACTTAGGGCCTGTTTGGTTGCCAGGGTACCTCGGGGTACCCTGGAATATCCCTAGTTCCAACCCTGCATTCCTGGGTTGGGAATACTTGTATTGACCCTAATTTTTTTTGTTATAATGGTTTTTAACATTGTTCAAATACACTTATTAATATAAGACATATATTATAATCATTAAAAAAAGTTAATATAACACATAATCAATATCACATATCACAATCATCATTTCAACCATCCCAACCCTCCAAACAGCTACTATTCACAGGAGGATACCCCAACCAAGCTCAACCCAATAACCAAACATGCCCTTAGGATTTGTAATTTGAATAGGACTTCTGGGATTGGCGACACAGCTTGTTGCCCGTTTCCCATCAATCTCTCTATAATAGCTGTACATCTGAATTGGAAGTTAAAACCTGATTGAGCTTGCTTCAGAATTTGTGGTTTGAAATTCACAAGGAATTCCATGCATATATCAATGCCGAGAACATCACTTCAAGTTTGATATGTGACTGAGATTTGATTCGTAATATGCATGCCATTTTTTTTATCAAAGATTCTCGATTTGACTATAATTTACATTTGCGGTTCTATCCACTTGCACCTGATTCCATCGAATCGAACAACATTTTTTTAATCTGCAGGTCATTCCAGGACTGAGATCAGAACAAGGATTATCGTAAGAACCTGCATCGAATTTGGGGGAAGCACCAACATAGATTGAGAACGATACACGGATGATCGAGAATCTAAATCCCATTCTAGAAGCACATTCCTTGTACGAGCATCATAGGACGTATCTGGAAATCGAGATTTGAACCGAATTTGAACACCATATGAGATCTATTCGAGAATAGGTAAAAAAACATGAGCATATCCTTCGAGCGTCGAGCAGCGTCTCGAATCCGCACCGGAGAACCTTCACCGTCGTCCTCAGATTAACAGAATCGGCAATCCGATCAGACTCCGTGTGCGAGAATGCTGCCTTGAGCATCTACAGTAAATGTAGTTTGGGGAAAAACGACAAACTTCCAAATTGATCCACAACTACGCGATGAGAACCTAATCGCACGGTTTTGATCACACCATGTGTCGGATCCCAAAGCCCCACCGCTTTCCTTGATCATGTCCACCTCACACGTGCGATTGATAATTTTAAGTGTGTTGCGAATATACCCTTTGATGAATCCACGATTCATCATCTCAATATCTTGATCTTAGCAAAATCCCAGAAAAATGTCCATAAAATCCATAAATTAAGAAAATGACTATTGTAAATAAAATACACTAATTATTGTATATTACATTGTACAAAATAAATTAACAATAAAAAGCCGCAAATTAAAGGAGTTTTTCACCTGTAAATAGCCCAAAACTTCCTGGATTTTTAATAATTTTATTTCAACTCCTTTTTGACTAATTCTTTCTCTAACTTGTTTATAAAAATGTATATAAAAATACAAAAATACAAAACAAATTTTACCTCAAATAAATGCTCCTAGATCCCAAAGAGAAAAAGCCGTAAAGTCCAACTTCCAAGGCAAATTCCCGCTCCGTAAGAACTCCAAATTCATCAAACTCACTTTAAAAGTTCAAGTTAGAAAATTATCTATCCAACGGAAGTAGTTTCATTAAAATCAGAGCTCGTTTGCAAAAGTTGGGTTTTGGGACCTAGATGTACATTGTATATCATGTATATATTCATTCTTTCTTCATTTTTTATTTTATCTTTCTTAATTACTAAAAATACAAAAAATCATGCTTGTGTTATATTTTGATTATAGTATTTTATTGTATTTTTCATTGTAAATATCTCTTATTAAAAAGACAAAAAAATTACATATTAGAAAGTAAACAAAAAATTGTACATGGTGTTTTGTATTCACTTGTAAATTCACCACTATTTTTCTTTCTTTATATTTTTATTGTATTTAAAGTAGCCTACTTTATTTATTTATTTATTTATTATTTAATCTCCATTCTCTACAATAACCACCAATTCAACTCCATTATTCCACATTTTTTTCCAACTTCCCATTCAACTCCATTAATAATACAACCTCACATTCAACTCCACCACCTTAATAACTTCTCATTCTTTCCTCTTTATATACATCCCATCCTCCTCAATTTGCCCTTGATCCATCTTTATGTGAGGAGAGCCTAGTTCCCAAAGTTGAATCGGTGACAGCGACGCAACCGCGGTCGAGCGACGACAGCCCTCTCTCCGGTGAGATCCGTTGGTTTTTTTGGCCAACATCGCAGCCGCAACCGCGCGCTGCTTGAGCTCATCGCACGTCGGTGATTCGAGCGAAGACCGTGCTCTTGTGAGCACATCATAGGCGATCGTCTCCATCGTAGGTAATTTTAGTTTCATCTTGTCTTTATTTTTACCTTTGTAATTTTTTGGCACATTATATCACCACCCTCTTCCATTGGTCTTAATTCATCTCTATCACCTCCACAACATTTGTTTTTCCCATCATTTACATCCCCTGTTTAACCAACAAAAATATAAAAAAAATTAAACAAAAAGGTTTATTTTTTATTACAACAATTACAAATAAAAAAATAAAAAAAAAGCCACCCCGCAAGCAGCAGGCGGCGCCGGCTCCCCCCCTTAGCAGCTGCCGGCCACCGCCTGCAGTACCACCCCGCAAGCAGCACGACCCCAGCTGCCTGTGCCCCTTCGCCGGCCGCACGTCCGCCGTCCCCACCCGCGAGGCCTCCACAGCCCCGCCCACCGCCAGCCACGTGCGCTCCCTCCTCCGGCTCTCCTCCGCGGGTGGCCGCGCCGCCATCACGCACCGCCCTCGCCACCAACCCTCCGCCGTGCCTCCGCCATGCTAGGAGGCACCGCACGGCCGTGCGCGAGCAGCCCGTCCTCTGCCTCAGCCCGCCGCCGACCCCGCCGTCCGTTGGGTTCTTCCACCCTAGCCGCCCAGAGGAAGAAGGTATTCTCTTGTTTATTTTTTTATTTTGTAAATATTACAATAAATTCTTTCACAGTATTTGTAATTGCAGTTTAGTCCCTGTGCATAAATTTAAGTTATCTATTCAATTTCTGTTTTGCATGAACAACCCTGTGTTTATTCATTGATTTGGACATCATTGTTGCGTTATTTTATTCAATAAAAAATGCCATTACGTTGAGCAATTAATTCTCTACCTTCTGGATATTTATTTGTATTTATGCCAGCACCTACTTATCCACAGCTGAAGCCGCTACCGTCATCGCTGAAGTATAGGTTCCTTGCGGGTGAACATGAGATATACCCAGTCATTATCTCCGCTGATCTGACTGGAGAGCAAGAATCCCGTCTGATGGGGGTTCTTGAAAAGAACCGCAAGGCGATAGGATGGAGTGTAGCCGATCATCAGGGGATAAGTCCGGCCCTGTGCTCCCACCATATCTATCTCGAGGAGGAGGCAAAGCCGTCGCGTGAGTTCCAGCAACGATTGAACCTGAATCTTAGAGATGTTGTCATGAAGGAGATCTCGAAATGGTGGAGCGCCGATTTTATCTACGCCATCTCCGACTCCAAGTTGGTCAGTCCATTGCATGTGGTACCCAAGAAGACGAGCATTACCACAGTTGTCAGTGAGTCTGGAGAGGAGATCGCTACCCGGGTACCCACTTCTTGCCGGGTCTGTGTGGACTACAGATGATTGAACCAGGCCACCAAGAAGGATCATTTCCCCCTTCCCTTTATTGATCAGATTATTGAGAGGCTGGCAGGGAAGAGCCATTATTGTTTTTTGGATGGGTACTCCGGCTATAATCAGGTGGCCATCGTGCCCGAGGACCAAGACAAGACCACCTTCACCTGTCCCTTCGAGAAATATGCTTTCATACGCATGTCATTTGGATTGTGCAACGCTCCGGCGACATTCCAGAGATGCATGCTGTTCATCTTTTCAGACATGGTGGGGGAGTGCTTGGAGGTCTTCATGGATGATTTCTCGGTCTATGGTGACAGATTCGATTCTTGTCTTGACTACCTAGATCAGGTCCTTCAGCGATGCATTGAGGTTCACCTTGTGTTATCTTGGGAGAAGAGTCACTTCATGGTGACTCAGGGGACAGTGCTTGGCCATATCATCTCCAACAGGGGCATGGAGGTTGATCCGGCCAAGGTGGATGTCATTATAAATCTCAATCCACTATCCAACTTGCGGCAGTTACGGTCTTTTCTGGGGCACGTCGGTTTCTACAGGTGCTTCATTCATGATTTTAGTAGGATTGCCCGACCGTTGACTGATCTGCTGACAAAATACACCGAGTTCCTTGTTGATGATAAGTGTCTATCATCGTTTGAGACTCTCAAGAGTCGTGTTATAGAGGCTCCTGTTCTCCAGCCACCCGATTGGTCTCTCCCATTCGAGATCATGACGGATGCCTCCGATTTTGCCATAGGGGCAGTGCTGGGACAGAGGAGGGATGGAGTCCCATTTGCTATTCACTATGCTAGCCGTACATTAGATGCCGCCCAGCGAAACTATACAATCACTGAAAAGGAGATGCTAGCCATAGTTTTCGCCCTAGATAAGTTCAGATCTTACACCATTGGATCTAGAGTGACCATCTACACTGATCATACCGCCATCAGGTACCTCATGGCAAAGAAGGATGCCAAAGCTAGATTGACCAGATGGATCCTTCTACTCCAGGAGTTTGATATAGAGATTAAGGATAAGCCTGGAGTCAAGAATGTGGTGGCAGATCATCTCTCTCGATTGGAGTATCTTGAGGATTCTAAGCAGATTGAGCCTATTTGTGAGACCTTCCCAGATGAGGCGATTCTTGCTATCACCCCGCTCCCATGGTATGCCGATATTATGAACTATCTTGTTGCCAAGAAAGTTCCACAAGATTGTCCCAAGCAGAAACTTGAGACCTTCCTCAAGAAGGCCAAGTTTTACCATTGGGAGGATCCCGTCCTTTACCACGAGGGAGGGGATAGCGTCTGGTTGCATTCCTCAGGAGGAGCACCACATCGTCCTCACTTACTGCCACAAGCTTGAGGAAAGAGGACATCACTCTGGGAGGAGAACGACACAGAAAGTGCTCCAATCCGGCCTATGGTGGCCTACCCTCTTCAAGGACTCTGATGAGTTCGTGAAGAGGTGTACTGACTGTCAGAGGATGGGCACTTGTGGACAGTGTGATATGATACCGATGCATCCCATTCACTTCTGTGAGGTTTTTGACGCATGTGGCATCGATTTCATGGGTCCATTCCCTAGGAGTCAGGGATTCGAGTACATTATGTTGGCCGTGGATTATGTGAGTTGTTGGGTTGAGGCCATCCTCGCCCGAACCGCAGGTGCTAGGACTGTTTGCAGATTTATGAGGAAGAATATCATTTCACGGTTCGGGGTCCCTCGAGTGTTGATATCAGATGTGGGGTCTCATTTCGTCAACGACAAGGTAAAGGCCCTTGCTAGCGAGTTCAGCATAGACCATCGAGTTGCCACTCCATACCACCCTCAGACGAATGGTCTTGCTGAAGTGTCGAACAGGGAGATCAAGACTATATTGCAGAAAGTCGTTCGCCCTGACCGAAAGGATTGGTCACAGCTTTTGGACTCGGTCTTGCGGGCATATAGGACGTCTTCAAGACTCCTTTGGGTACATATCCCTTTCACCTCGTTTATGGCAAGCCCTGCCATTTACCTGTTGAGCTGAGACATAGGTCACTTTGGGATGTTACAGATATACTTTTGGATCCAGAGAGTGTAGGAGATTAGAGGAGGGCAGAGTTAGCAACCCTGGAGGAGCTTTGTGATACCGCCTTTTCAAACAACCTACATTATAAGGATAGAGTGAAGGAGTGGCATGATTCTTATATCAGCCACAAGCAGTTTGAGCCAGGACAGAGAGTATGGTTGTTTGATGCTAGGCTTCGATTATTTCCAGGGAAGCTACAGAGCAAATGGAAGGGACCTTATTTGGTTAGAAAGGTACATGATAATGGGAGTATTGATATATTTGAGTTGTCTTCTGATGTTACCTTCGTGTGAACGGCCATCGGCTCAAGCCATATCTAGATCATGAGCCGCGGGTTGTTGATGTTGCCCCGATTCACTTTGCGTGAGATGTGGTCTCTTGACTCACATCTATTGCATCTCACGCCTGATTATCACGGTTCTTCCGACTTGTATAGATCCAGTTGTCCATATCACTCTATTCTTTAGTCCCGCACCCCTTTTCTCATCTTATGATTATGCTATACTTTACCCTAAGTATAGGAGGGGTGTAGGACTCTCGGGCATTCTATTGATTCTTTCTACCTCTGTTTTGCTACCTATACTTAGGGATATTTCACCCTAAGTATAGGGGGGGGGTGGTAGACCCTGTACATCCTTCCACTCGGATTTCCCTTCATGTACAACTTGCCATACTTAGGATTACTTGATCCTAAGCATAGGGGGAAACACCGAGTTCTCTTCATTCTATTCTTTGATTCATCTTTGTATATACCATTCCTTTTCACTTCCCTATACTAAGCACGAGTTATGTCTTCTTCATCGCTCTTGACTCTGAGGACGTCGTTCGAGCAAAGTACAGGGGTGTGTGTGTATATATTTCATATATACTTTAGCCATAACTCGCACTTTGTGTGAGTGTGTTAATAAATAAAATGGCTAAAATAAAAAAATCCATAAAAATTAAAATTTTTCCCTGTAAATAAAAATTCTTTTATTGCACATACATAGCTAGTGTGCAAATTATTTTTGTAAAAATGTTTGTAAAAATCTTTTGTGTAAATAGCTTGTAAATATTTTCATATCAAAATTATGTACATAGTACAAAATTTTTGTAAAATGCTTTGAAAATTAAAAGTTTGCAAAAACCTTGTGTAAATTTTTGTAAATATTTTTGCAAAACTCCGCATTCATGCATACATCCATGTTTTTAAACATTTTTTTAAAAA
Organism: Ottelia alismoides; assembly: GCA_037367405.1. NCBI lineage: Eukaryota > Viridiplantae > Streptophyta > Magnoliopsida > Alismatales > Hydrocharitaceae > Ottelia > Ottelia alismoides. Next base: position 84,144 of record JAZKJV010005615.1, read on the forward strand.
TTTTGCACATTTGTAAATATTTGTAAAATTGCATCTTTGTAAATACTTGCATAGTTTTTCCAAATCATAGTTGACATTTAAACTAGCCTGGAATTAAATTGGAAAATAGAGCTTCGTTAAGATCTTAATCCACCTAATTATATGAGGAACCTTATATGGCTTAGGGTTGAGACTTTTCAGGTCCATGGTGACTTAATTCTTTGAATCCACTAGGCTATGATCATATGTCATCTCGATGAGCCTAAGTAGAGCACTTAACAACACACACATGACTCATATAGACAATGGCTTGACTTGAACCCTCACTTTACACCGAGCTCTCTACGGATGAGGTGGTGAGGAGGCAGTCTTCCTTGACTTGGGGTAGCATATGAGGGTAGTACTTCTAGGCGGAACCTCTCTTCTTCTTATAGCGAAGGAAGTGCGTCTCAACTTGGTCTGGTTGCCATGAGGTCTAACGACAGGAGTTGTGAGTTGTAATAATGCTTCAAAAGAGGATAGTCTACTGGCTCAAGAGGAAAAATTCCTTATGTATATATGCTGCACTTTGTAGATATGTTGTATATATGCACATCAAAAAAAATGCAAAAAGAAAATAACTCCAAAAAAGTGGTGGGTCTGAGAGAAAATGATAATCCCACCGGAGTGTATATAGTGCAATAAGTAAAGCTTGAGATTCATGTTCCATCTTATGAAGCTTGCAGCATAGAGACTTACCTACACTGGTTGAGCTCCCAGGGATACATGGCTACACTGGCCATGGTCCATTCTCTTCTTCCCCCTCTTCTTGAGCCGATTGAACTTGAACTTAGAAGGGAATACCCCGCTCCTCGAGGAAAGAGTAGCCAGACTAGGGTCATAGAGTTACCTTGTTAGGGAGGGTTGTCATTTTGCTACTTCTGAGGTGGAGAGCTATACCTCACTTACACTGTACAAGGAAAGATTCATGGTCTTTAGGGTTTGTGTATGTAGACTTGTTCTGATCTGGATTATTGAGGAGTCCTGACTATAGATTAGTGGATCTTAGAGGCTGTTGAGTTTTAAACCTAAGTCCAAATAAGATTCCGACACATTAATAATCCAAAGATCTGACTGAGCTCCATATTTCAATTTAATGAAGGAAAGTTTAATAATCAACCTTGATTTCCTCTCTTTTTCTTTTTCTTTCTCTCTTTGCACTTCTTTTTCAAATAAGTGTTTGCTAAGGGACTAGCAAAAGTAAAGTATAGGAGGGTGATGAATCCCCATTCATCACTCTTTATTCCTTTATTTTAGCTAGAAACCTTAGCCAAATACCTTGTAAATCCTTGTAAATATAATAAATTATCAAAATGCATGCATCATGTAATTATGCATAATTAGCATGTTTTTGTATAAAAATAAAGGAATAAAGAAACACAAGAAAAAGAGGGAAATATTTAGAATAAATATTGAGTGACCTAATCCCAAGGGAGGGCTCAGCATGGGCCTGACCGTAAAAGAAACCAAGTAGAGAGAGATAGGGTGGCGCAATTCATTTTACATAACCCTATGTATATAAATAATTTTATTTTCCTCAAAATAAAAATAAAAAATGTTTCTCATAACTTGTACATATTATAAAAATAAAATAAAAATCATAAAAATCAAAACAAAAGAAAAATAATAAAAATCATTTCCACCTTATATATATACCATATACATATGCATATAGATCTATTTATTTAGCTAATGTAAATAAATCATAAAAATAAAATAAAAATACCTTTTTATTCCAAATTTTATGCTGTAAATAAATAAAATATAAAATTGGAATAATTATACAAAAATAAATAATTAAAAATAAAAATAAAAAATACATATGTGTATATATCTATATATAATAATAATATAATGTAAATACGTTATTTATATTTAAAAAAAATTAAATAAAAATCACTAAAAAATACTTTGAAAATAAATAAACATTTTTTATTTTGAATTTTTTTTGAAATAAGATCATTTATTAATTTTAAATGAATTTACAAGTATTCAATAAATGGCAGCTCCTGATTGGTCCACGGGGGATGTTGACCCCCGGTCAACTCTCCCCCGCGGACCCCCTCCCAGGCGGATCGTGGTTTTGACCCGATTTCTCCAAATATTCCTGACTCGATCCGACCTCCATTTACGCAAACCTCATGCTCCATTTGACGCTCGTTGGTCCGAGACCCTCGCCCGATCATCTGCCTAGGGGTCCGTGCTTCACCGTGCCCTGCCCAATCCCGTCTTCTCGAACCTGCACCTGTATATAACATCTTCTTACCCCGCCATTAGCCGCATCTTTGGCCTTCGTTTTCCAATCCCAGGAGCTCCATTCCTCTTCCTAGAGTGACAGCTATCGGAGGAGTGTGTCGCAGCGAGGAGGGGAGAGCTGTAGCCACTGATCCGGCAACTTGCACCGCCGTGCTCCGCCGCCGAGCGAGCTCGAGCCTCTGGCCCCGACGAGCCATAGAGGCGACGACCCCAGGAGCTTCCTTATCCCCAACCCAATCGATTGCAGCCATCAAGTATTCCCGATTCACCTTAGGTTTGCTTAATTTCTGTTTTCGCCCAATTCGCGCCGCCGGCCTTCGCCGGCTGATTCACGCTGATCCGTCCACCCATTTGATCGACCGTCCCTCGATCCACCTTCACGAGACTCTGATACACCTTCTCCGCACCTCTCATCACCTTGGTTCTCTCCGGAACCAAGGCTCGGGTCTCCTCCACCGTCGCTTCACCGGAGACCTCCGCTCCGCCTCATTCTGACCCCCCCGTCACCAGCTAACGGGTCGAGGCAATTTGCCCTCGACCCAGAAAGTTTCTTGTGCAGGATTGAAGCCAAAAGGGGCTCATCTGGAGGTCCTACAATCGAGGAGCAGGAGCTTCGCGCCTCCTTCGTCGCCGGACCACTCCGGTGGTTCTCAGCCTCATCGGAGCCAGCTATCAGCTGCAGACCAGCCTAAGCGTTCTCTTCCCCATCTCAGCAGCCTCTTCGGAGCCCTCCACCGCGCGGATTAGGCCGGCGAACTTCGTCGGCAGCTTGTTCTTGGAGGAGCTTCAAATACCGTTCGATGGAGCCTCTCGCCCAGTTTTGATCTCAGCCGCCCATTTGCGAGAGGCCCTCAGCCGTTGATCCATCTGAGGATCTGATCCAGGCGACACATCATCGAAAAGGAGCCCGCGCATCTCAGACGTCAGATCCTACACGTGGCATGCCATCGACCGTGGATCATTAATAAAGGGGTAATTTCACTTAGGCCCCTTCTTTTCCTACATTTATAGATCAATCCTGTAAATATTTTAGTACGTTGTTTTTATTTTGGATAATTTGCGCTGTGGACCCTATGTTTATTTTATTTGCATTTTAGTCCCTGCCTGTGTGAGACACGTGCATCGTCATGTGCTATTTTGGACATATTGCATGTATGGGCTTGGGTTTTCTGCTATGTTATGAAATGAAATTTAGTTTCTGAAATTTGCAGTTGTACTCTGTGCGTGGTTTTAATTGAACATGTGCTGATTGTTTGGGAATTTTACACTTTATACCTTAAGTTTTTCGCACGTATTACAGTTAGGCCACTGGAACTATGTTTTCTTACATTTAGCTCCATGTGTGCTGTAGCACTTTTATTTGTTGGATAAAATAGCAAATAAACTCCAAATCTAGTGAAATTTGGACGTGGCTCCTGCCACTGTGTAAAAATTTCCATAATTTTTTGGGACATTTTTATTGCTTTTTACTATTTTAAAAAAATCAAAAACACATATTTTTGCTACTGTTTGAAAAAAAATCAAAGAAAAACATAAAAAGTTCTCTAAAAATTCTAAAATAATTAGGGATAGTTCGTTTTGGTGTTTTCTAACTTTTATCCAATTTTTGGCTTATTTGGATTTATAAAACCCATAAAAATTGAAAAACCCTAAAAATATTATAAAAATCATTAAAAATTATATAAAATTCAAAAAAATGCAAACTCTTTTTCTGTAATTTAGTTTTGCATTTACTTTGCATAAAAATTGTCTCAGATTTTTATAGACCAATTATCTATTTTTAATTGGTCTTTCAAGTCTGGCTGCACATTGATCTCCTATTTTCCCCTTTCTTGATTTTTAGAAAATCAACTAAAAATTGAAAAATCTCCAAAAAATTACCATAAACACTTAAAAATATAAAAAAACATAAAAACAATTTTTATTTGAATTTGTGACTTTATTTTGAGTGTTTTATAAATACTTGTTTGCTGCCTTTTCATTTGTTTTATATTTTCCCAAATAATTAAAAATACAAAAAAATTTAAAAAAGAATTAAATCCACCAAAAAATATTTTATTCTTTATTTTCTATTTTGACTACTTCGTATGCCCTCTCGGCCAACCTGTGCTCCCTGAGTTCGACCTGGTCGCTATACCAGGTTAATAAACTAGCGAGGACTGCTGTTTGATTTTATTGTTTTATCTCCTGCTTTGGTGGTTCTATATTTTTCTTGTTGAGTCCGATTCTCCAAGATCCGGGTCGCAAAGACCCAATAGTGATTTTTACCTTACCCAGATTTAGGAGGGGATTTTCGACTCATCATATCTCCAGGCCAAAAACCGCTAGAAATAGAAAAAGAAATTCCTTAAAAAAATAAAAATCTCCAAAATCCTTATAAAATTTATAAAAATCCAATAAAAATAAAATCCATAAAAAATATATATAATTAAAAACCCATACAAAATACAATAAGTAGACAAGAGAAGAACAATTTTTGAATCATGTTCACAGTCTATCATGTTTGCTCCCTGTGTTCGACACTCTACATACTTATGCCTATACACACATTTTGTAGAGTTATAATAAATTTTAACTCCATATTTTCATTTTGCATTGCTTGATCCGTATTGTGTATAAATTGTTGAATTACTCCGGTCGTGAGCAGTCGCTTCAACAACTATTGATCCAGCTTGTGGATTGACAAGACCTTCGTAAGAACTGAGTTTTCACTCCGCACTAAAATCAAGCTAGCTCGCTGTTGTCACCATCAAGCACGTGTACAAGAAAAAATGGAGATTTCGATGGTGAAATGGGATCAAATTTGAATGGAGGTCAGGTGAGGGTATATGTACATGGGGTCTTGACTGAGGGCTCAAGATTGTCTCAATGATGCATGGATCGAGGAAACATACTGGTGTGAAAGAGCGTCGATCAAGGAATAAAAGTCAAGAAGGGCTCGAGCCAGAAGGAGGTAAGAATCGATGAGGAAAAATAGAGGAAGTTGAAGCTGTAGCGCTTGACAAGAGCAAACCTAGGGAGGCCAAAGAGTTGACCGAGGTCAATCAGGATCGATCTCCCATTGATCCACGTGGGACGCTAGGCAGTAAAAGGAAAAATAAAAGGAATAGATAATTTGAAATAAAATAATAAATTAATTATTTGAATAAAATTTAAAACATAAAAAATGTTTATTATTTTATGTAGTATTTTATTATGATTTTTATTTATTTTTTCGAGTTAATTTATTAGGTGTTATTTTTACATGTATTATTATAAGTATATTGACCAATATATAATGTATTTTATTTTTATTTTGTATTACAGATTTTTTTATTTTATATACATAATTTATATATAACTTATTTAAATATACATATACATATTTTTATTTTATTTTTTTGAGTTTCATTATGTTCTTAAATAATTTTGTATACTTATTATGTAGGTATATTATAAGTATATTCATCTATGTATTAAAGTGTACTTTATTTATTTTGATGAATTTTTAATTGTTTTATTTTAATTTTATTATTCACATGTGTTTTAAATAATATTTGCAAGTTTATAAAAATACAAGAAAATAAGAATATATATAAAGAATAAATATATTGATTATTTTTTACATGTATAGTGCACAATGAGGGCCAAAAATTAACTTTTGCATCTTAACTCGAAACTGAATGAAATCATCTTCATTAAATAGATAATTTAATTTTATGAATAATAATTGGGAGTTTGATGAATTTTGAGATTGTATGGAGATGATATAAGTTTGGGGAAGTTTTCTTTGCGTTTTTTTATTCTTTGTATCCCAAGCACATTGTGCATTATTTTTGAGTGAAATAAATTATGTATTTTTATGTACAAGTTTCATGTTCGAAGTTCAATTCTTAGAGGTATAAAAATAAGAAAATGAAATAGGTCCCAAAGTGTATTTTTTGAGGATTAAAAATTAGGGTTTTTGAGTTGTTTTTGTCTCTTATCTTTGATGAATCCGTGATTCATTGCCTTTATTCTTTCATTTTGGCTAAAATCTTTAGTAAAATACATGTAAATACTCACTAATTCCAACTAATTATCATTCCAATCATAAATATTAATATTTATATTTAACACTTATTCTATCCAAAATAGAAAAATAAAAATAAAAGAAAGAAAAATAAAAGAAAAGAATGATGTAGATATAAAATACATACAGACTAATCCTATCCCCAAAATCAGGTCAATATTGACTTGGTCGACAAAATAAATAAGTAGGGGAGATAAGGATCCCAACTTATAAAAATATTAATAAAAACAAGATAAAAAATTATAATTTATCCATTTTCCACCTTGTATATATTTCACCTATTTTATTTATCACTTAGATCATTCCAAATTAAACTACTTATTCTATAAAAGTTGTTCATAAATATATATTATTTTATAAAAATATCAGAAAAATAATTCAAAAAATAAAATATTACAATGGACCGAAAAGGCTGCAAAAGCGGACTTCCGATGTTCATAACTATTTATACAAAACTCCAAACGGACCCAACTCACTTTTAAACTTTGTTTTATACTTAATACTATTTATTTAAAATGTAAAAAAAATTCAAATAAAATAGGTGAGTTTTGGCATTTGGGACATGTTGTATATATGTATTATATGTAGAAATTTCTCGTATTTTTAATTAATTAATCGTAAATCCGATTAACTTAATTTCTTTTCTAAAAATCCTCTATATATATATAATATAAAAAATATAATTAAGATAAAATAACAATAAAACTCAAATCGAGGAAGCAATTACCTAAATTTTCTGGACCTCATAACTCGACCGCATGAACTCCGAATTGGGCAAACTCAGTTTTAAAATTCGTATTATTCAATTATCTGCAAAATGACACTAATTTCGCTAAAATCAGAGTTAATATGAAAAATACGGTTTCGGACCGTATTGGTATATTGTACAATAAACTGTAATTAATTTATTATTTTATATATGAGAAATTTTATTTATATACTTTATTAATCCTTTAATTTTTAATTAAATTAAATTAAAAATCATTTATTTATTTATTTATTCATTTATTTAATTTAGTTATTTATTATTTAATTACTAATTATTATTTAATTAGTCATCAAGTAGTTTAATTATCTATGTATTTAATTACTAATTACTTATTTAATTACGTAATTAACCCTTTAATTATGTCTTAAATTAATATAAATATTTAATCCTTAAATTAAATTATTTAATTTTAATTATTTTAATTATTTTATTTATTTTTCTCTCTCTATTTTTACTTATCTTTCCCAATCTCTCTTCTTCTCCATCTGCTCGTCGTCATCTTCTTCTTATCACCAAACCACCACCGTCCTCCGCCTCTTCGCGTCTCGTTGCCAACTGCCAAACTACCTCAACGACCGTCCATTTGCCTAACCGTCGGTACCCGCACCCCTCGACGGTGACCATCCCCTCCTTCCCTATAAATATGAACCCACCCCCCTCGATTGGCAGGATCTGCCATTTTCAACCATCACCTCCTACAGCTCCGTGAGAAGAGCGAGATCGGTGACAAAGATCCGTCGCGCGTAGTGAGGTTGAGAGGAGATCCATCGAGATCACTCGCTTGCATCGAGGACTTCGCTGCGATCTAGCCTCCGGCACCGCCATGCCGTCGAGGCAACGACCCGGAGGTTCTCCGCCTCCATCCCAGGCGATTCCATCTACATCCGATCTCCTTTACATGTTAGATTACTCTTTCATTTCCTCTTCCTTCTCTGCTACTTTCCCTTAATCGCTAGGATTTCATTGTCAATTTGATTTCCACCTGATTCGACCACGCATCCATCTCATCACTTCTACATTTTTCCTCTCGCCATCGGCGCACTGCAAATCCTACACGGGTATGAGACAGATCCCAGATGTATCACATCCTCCTGATATACCCGGTTACTTATCTGTTAACTGCAAGCTTAGGGCCTGTTTGGTTGCCAGGGTACCTCGGGGTACCCTGGAATATCCCTAGTTCCAACCCTGCATTCCTGGGTTGGGAATACTTGTATTGACCCTAATTTTTTTTGTTATAATGGTTTTTAACATTGTTCAAATACACTTATTAATATAAAACATATATTATAATCATTAAAAAAGTTAATATAACACATAATCAATATCACATATCACAATCATCATTTCAACCATCCCAACCCTCCAAACAGCTACTATTCACAGGAGGATACCCCAACCAAGCTCAACCCAGTAACCAAACATGCCCTTAGGATTTGTAATTTGAATCGGACTTCTAGGATTGGCGACGCAGCTTGTTGCCCGTTTCCCATCAATCTCTCTATAATAGCTGTACATCTGAATTGGAAGTTAAAACCTGATTGAGCTTGCTTCAGAATTTGTGGTTTGAAATTCACAAGGAATTCCATGCATATATCAATGCCGAGAACATCACTTCAAGTTTGATATGTGACTGAGATTTGATTCGTAATATGCATGCCATTTTTTTTATCAAAGATTCTCGATTTGACTATAATTTACATTTGCGGTTCTATCCACTTGCACCTGATTCCATCGAATTGAACAACATTTTTTTAATCTGCAGGTCATTCCAGGACTGAGATCAGAACAAGGATTATCGTAAGAACCTGCATCGAATTTGGGGGAAGCACCAACATAGATTGAGAACGATATACGGATGATCGAGAATCTAAATCCCATTCTAGAAGCACATTCCTTGTACGAGCATCATAGGACGTATCTGGAAATCGAGATTTGAACCGAATTTGAACACCATCTGAGATCTATTCGAGAATAGGTAAAAAAACATGAGCATATCCTTCGAGCGTCGAGCAGCGTCTCGAATCCGCACCGGAGAACCTTCACCACCGTCCTCAGATTAACAGAATCGGCAATCCGATCAGACTCACCGTGTGCGAGAATGCTGCCTTGAGCATCTACAGTAAATGTAGTTTGGGGAAAAACGACAAACTTCCAAATTGATCCACAACCACGTGATGAGAACCTAATCGCACGGTTTTGATCACGCCATGTGTCAGATCCCAAAGCCCCACCGCTTGCCTTGATCATGTCCACCTCACACGTGCGATTGATAATTTTAAGTGTGTTGCGAATATACCCTTTGATGAATCCACGATTCATCATCTCAATATCTTGATCTTAGCAAAATCCCCGAGTAAAATCCCAGAAAATGTCCATAAAATCCATAAATTAAGAAAATGACTATTGTAAATAAAATACACTAATTATTGTATATTACATTGTACAAAATAAATTAACAATAAAAAGCCGCAAATTAAAGGAGTTTTTCACCTGTAAATAGCCCAAAACTTCTTAGATTTTTAATAATTTTATTTCAACTCCTTTTTGACTAATTCTTTCTCTAACTTGTTTATAAAAATGTATATAAAAATACAAAAATACAAAACAAATTTTACCTCAAATAAATGCTCCTAGATCCCAAAGAGAAAAAGCCGTAAAGTCCAACTTCCAAGGCAAATTCCCGCTCCGTAAGAACTCCAAATTCATCAAACTCACTTTAAAAGTTCAAGTTAGAAAATTATCTATCCAACGGAAGTAGTTTCATTAAAATCAGAGCTCGTTTGCAAAAGTTGGGTTTTGGGACCTAGATGTACATTGTATATCATGTATATATTCATTATTTCTTCATTTTTTATTTTATCTTTCTTAATTATTAAAAATACAAAAAAATCATGCTTGTGTTATATTTTGATTATAGTATTTTATTGTATTTTTCATTGTAAATATCTCTTATTAAAAAGACAAAAAAATTACATATTAGAAAGTAAACAAAAAATTGTACATGGTGTTTTGTATTCACTTGTAAATTCACCACTATTTTTCTTTCTTTATATTTTTACTGTATTTAAAGTGGCCTACTTTATTTATTTATTTATTTATTATTTAATCTCCATTCTCTACAATAACCACCAATTCAACTCCATTATTCCACAATTTTTTCCAACTTCCCATTCAACTCCATTAATAATACAACCTCACATTCAACTCCACCACCTTAATAACTTCTCATTCTTTCCTCTTTATATACATCCCATCCTCCTCAATTTGCCCTTGATCCATCTTTATGTGAGGAGAGCCTAGTTCCCAAAGTTGAATCGGTGACAGCGACGCAACCGCGGTCGAGCGACGACATCCCTCTCTCCGGTGAGATCCGTTGGTTTTTTTGGCCAACATCGCAGTCGCAACCGCGCGCTGCTCGAGCTCATCGCACGCCGGTGATTCGAGCGAAGACCGTGCTCTTGTGAGCACATCATAGGCGATCGTCTCCATCGTAGGTAATTTTAGTTTCATCTTGTCTTTATTTTACCTTTGTAATTTTTTAGCACATTATATCACCACCCTCTTCCATTTGTCTTAATTCATCTCTACCACCTCCACAACATTTGTTTTTCCCATCATTTACATCCCCTGTTTAACCAACAAAAATATAAAAAAATTTAAACAAAAAAGGTTTATTTTTTATTACAACAATTACAAATAAAAAAATAAAAAAAATGCCACCCCGCAAGCAGCAGGCGGCGCCGGCTCCCCCCCCTTAGCAGCTGCCGGCCACCACCTGCAGTACCACCCCGCAAGCAGCACGACCCCAGCCGCCTGTGCCCCTTCGCCGGCTGCACGTCCGCCGTCCCCACCCGCGAGGCCTCCGCAGCCCCGCCCACCGCCAGCCACGTGCGCTCCCTCCTCCGGCTCTCCTCTACGGGTGGCCGCGCCGCCATCACGCACCGCCCTCGCCACCAACCCTCCGCCGTGCCTCCGTCGTGCTAGGAGGCACCGCGCGGCCGTGCGCGAGCAGCCCGTCCTCTGCCTCAGCCCGCCGCTGACCCCGCCGTCCGTTGGGTTCTTCCACCCTAGCCGCCCAGAGGAAGAAGGTATTCTCTTGTTTATTTTTTTATTTTGTAAATATTACAATAAATTCTTTCACAGTATTTGTAATTGCAGTTTAGTCCCTGTGCATAAATTTAAGTTGTCTATTCAATTTCTGTTTTGCATGAACAACCCTGTGTTTATTCATTGATTTGGACATCATTGTTGCGTTATTTTATTCAATAAAAAATTCCATTACATTGAGCAATTAATTCTCTACCTTCTGGATATTTATTTGTATTTATGCCAGCACCTACTTATCCACAGCTGAAGCCGCTACCGTCATCGCTGAAGTATAGGTTCCTTGCGGGTGAACATGAGATATACCCAATCATTATCTCCGCTGATCTGACTGGAGAGCAAGAATCCCGTCTGATGGGGGTTCTTGAAAAGAACCGCAAGGCGATAGGATGGAGTGTAGTCGATCTCCAGGGGATAAGTCCGGCCCTGTGCTCCCACCATATCTATCTCGAGGAGGAGGCAAAGCCGTCGCGTGAGTTCCAGCAACGATTGAACCTGAATCTTAGAGATGTTGTCATGAAAGAGATCTCGAAATGGTGGAGCGCCGATTTTATCTACCCCATCTCCGACTCCAAGTTGGTCAGTCCATTGCATGTGGTACCCAAGAAGACGGGCATCACCACAGTTGTCAGTGAGTCTGGAGAGGAGATCGCTACCCGGGTACCCACTTCTTGCCGGGTCTGTGTGGACTACAGATGATTGAACCAGGCCAACAAGAAGGATCATTTCCCCCTGCCCTTTATTGATCAGATTATTGAGAGGCTGGCAGGGAAGAGCCATTATTGTTTTTTGGATGGGTACTCCGGCTATAATCAGGTGGCCATCGTGCCCGAGGACCAAGACAAGACCACCTTCACCTGTCCCTTCGGGACATATGCTTTCATACACATGTCATTTGGATTGTGCAACGCTCCGGCGACATTCCAGAGATGCATGCTGTTCATCTTTTCAGACATGGTGGGGGAGTGCTTGGAGGTCTTCATGGATGATTTCTCGGTCTACGGTGACAGATTCGATTCTTGTCTTGACTACCTAGATCAGGTCCTTCAGCGATGCATTGAGGTTCACCTTGTGTTATCTTGGGAGAAGAGTCACTTCATGGTGACTCAGGGGACAATGTTTGGCCATATCATCTCCAACAGGGGAATGGAGGTTGATCCGGCCAAGGTGGATGTCATTATAAATCTCAATCCACTATCCAACTTGCGGCAGTTACGGTCTTTTCTGGGGCACGTCGGTTTCTACAGGCGCTTCATTCATGATTTTAGTAGGATTGCCCGACCGTTGACTGATCTGCTGACAAAATACACCGAGTTCCTTGTTGATGATAAGTGTCTATCATCGTTTGAGACTCTCAAGAGTCGTGTTATAGAGGCTCCTGTTCTCCAGCCACCCAATTGGTCTCTCCCATTCGAGATCATGACGGATGCCTCCGATTTTGCCATAGGGGCAGTGCTGGGACAGAGGAGGGATGGAGTCCCATTTGCTATTCACTATGCTAGCCGTACATTAGATGCCGCCCAGCGGAACTATACAATCACTGAAAAAGAGATGCTAGCCATAGTTTTCGCCCTAGATAAGTTCAAATCTTACACCATTGGATCTAGAGTGACCATCTACACTGATCATACCGCCATCAGGTACCTCATGGCAAAGAAGGATGCCAAAGCTAGATTGACCAGATGGATCCTTCTACTCCAGGAGTTTGATATAGAGATTAAGGATAAGCCTGGAGTCAAGAATGTGGTGGCAGATCATCTCTCTCGATTGGAGTATCTTGAGGATTCTAAGCAGATTGAGCCTATTTGTGAGACCTTCCCAGATGAGGCGATTCTTGCTATCACCCCGCTCCCATGGTATGCCGATATTGTGAACTATCTTGTTGCCAAGAAAGTTCCACAAGATTGTCCCAGGCAGAAACTTGAGACCTTCCTCAAGAAGGCCAAGTTTTACCATTGGGAGGATCTCATCCTTTACCACGAGGGAGGGGATAGCGTCTGGTTGCATTCCTCAGGAGGAGCACCACATCGTCCTCACTTACTGCCACAAGCTTGAGGCAGGAGGACATCACTCTGGGAGGAGAACGACACAGAAAGTGCTCCAATCCGGCCTATGGTGGCCTACCCTCTTCAAGGACTCTGATGAGTTCGTGAAGAGGTGTACTGACTGTCAGAGGATGGGCACTTGTGGACAGCGTGATATGATGCCGATGCATCCCATTCACTTCTGTGAGGTTTTTGACGCATGTGGCATCGATTTCATGGGTCCATTCCCTAGGAGTCAGGGATTCGAGTACATTCTGTTGGCCATGGATTATGTGAGTTGTTGGGTTGAGGCCATCCTCGCCCGAACCGCAGGTGCTAGGACTGTTTAGAGATTTTTGAGGAAGAATATCATTTCACGGTTCGGGGTCCCTCGAGTGTTGATATCAGATGTGGGGTCTCATTTCGTCAATGACAAGGTAAAGGCCCTTGCTAGCGAGTTCAGCATAGACCATCGAGTTGCCACTCCATACCACCCTCAGATGAATGGTCTTGCTGAAGTGTCGAACAAGGAGATCAAGACTATATTGCAGAAAGTCGTTCGCCCTGACCGAAAGGATTGGTCACAGCTTTTGGACTCGGTCTTGCGGGCATATAGGACGTCTTCAAGACTCCTTTGGGTACATATCCCTTTCACCTCGTTTATGGCAAGCCCTGCCATTTACCTGTTGAGCTGAGACATAGGTCACTTTGGGATGTTACATATATACTTTTGGATCCAGAGAGTGTAGGAGATTAGAGGAGGGCAGAGTTAGCAACCCTGGAGGAGCTTCGTGATACCGCCTTTTCAAACAACCTACATTATAAGGATAGAGTGAAGGAGTGGCATGATTCTTATATCAGCCACAAGCAGTTTGAGCCAGGACAGAGAGTATGGTTGTTTGATGCTAGGTTTCGATTATTTCCAGGGAAGCTACAGAGCAAATGGAAGGGACCTTATTTGGTTAGAAAGGTACATGATAATGGGAGTATTGATATATCTGAGTTGTCTTCTGATGTTACCTTCATGTGAACGGCCAGCGGCTCAAGCCATATCTAGATTATGAGCCGCGGGTTGTTGATGTTGCCCCGATTCACTTTGCGTGAGATGTGGTCTCTTGACTCACATCTATTGCATCTCACGCTTGATTATCACGGTTCTTCCGACTTGTATAGATCCAGCTGTCCATATCACTCTATTCTTTAGTCCCGCACCCCTTTTCTCATCTTATGATTATGCTATACTTTACCCTAAGTATAGGAGGGGTGTAGGACTCTCGGGCATTCTATTGATTCTTTCTACCTCTGTTTTGTTACCTATACTTAGGGATATTTCACCCTAAGTATGGGGGGGGGGGGGTAGACCCTGTACATCCTTCCACTCGGATTTCCCTTCATGTACAGCTTGCCATACTTAGGATTACTTGATCCTAAGCATAGGGGGAAACACCGAGTTCTCTTCATTCTATTTTTTGATTCATCTTTGTATATACCATTCCTTTTCACTTCCCTATACTAAGCACGAGTTATGTCTTCTTCATCGCTCTTGACTCTGAGGACGTCGTTCGAGCTAAGTATAGGGGTGTGCGTGTATATATTTCATATATACTTTAGCCATAACTCGCACTTTGTGTGAGTGTGTTAATAAATAAAAATGGCTAAAATAAAAAAATCCATAAAAATTAAAATTTTTCCCTGTAAATAAAAATTCTTTTATTGCACATACGTAGCTAGTGTGCAAATTATTTTTGTAAAAATGTTTGTAAAAATCTTTTGTGTAAATAGCTTGTAAATATTTTCATATAAAAATTATGTACATAGTACAAATTTTTTGTAAAATGCTTTGAAAATCAAAAGTTTGCAAAAACCTTGTGTAAATTTTTGTAAATATTTTTGCAAAACTCCGCATTCATGCATACATCCATGTTTTTAAACATTTTTTAAAAATTTTGCTCATTTGTAAATATTTGTAAAATTGCATCTTTGTAAATACTTGCATAGTTTTTCCAAATCATAGTTGATATTTAAACTAGCCTGGAATTAAATTGGAAAATAGAGCTTCGTTAAGATCTTAATCCACCTAATTATATGAGGAACCTTATATGGCTTAGGGTTGAGACTTTTCAGGTCCATGGTGATTTAATTCTTTGAATCCACTAGGCTATGATCATATGTCATCTCGATGAGCCTAAGTAGAGCACTTAACAACACACACATGACTCATATAGACAATGGCTTGACTTGAACCCGCACTTTACACTGAGCTCTCTACAGATGAGGTGGTGAGGAGGCAGTCTTCCTTGACTTGGGGTAGCATATGAGGGTAGTACTTCTAGGCGGAACCTCTCTTCTTCTTATAGCGAAGGAAGTGCATCTCAACTTGGTCTGGTTGCCATGAGGTCTAACGACAGGAGTTGTGAGTTGTAATAATGCTTCAAAAGAGGATAGTCTACTGGCTCAAGAGGAAAAATTCCTTATGTATATATGCTGCACTTTGTAGATATGTTGTATATATGCATATCAAAAAAAATGCAAAAAGAAAATAACTCCAAAAAAGTCGTGGGTCTGAGAGAAAATGATAATCCCACCAGAGTGTATATAGTGCAATAAGTAAAGCTTGAGATTCATGTTCCATCTTATGAAGCTTGCAGCATGGAGACTTACCTACACTGGTTGAGCTCCCAGGGATACACGGCTACACTGGCCATGGTCCATTCTCTTCTTCCCCCTCTTCTTGAGCCGATTGAACTTGAACTTATATGGGAATACCCCGCTCCTCGAGGAAAGAGTGGCCAGACTAGGGTCATAGAGTTACCTTGTTAGGGAGGGTTGTCATTTTGCTACTTCTGAGGTGGAGAGCTATACCTCACTTACACTGTACAAGGAAAGATTCATGGTCTTCAGGGTTTGTGTATGTAGACTTGTTCTGATCTGGATTATTGAGGAGTCTTGACTATAGATTAGTGGATCTTAGAGGCTGTTGAGTTTTAAACCTAAGTCCAAATAAGATTCCGACACATTAATAATCCAAAGATCTGACTGAGCTCCATATTTCAATTTAATGAAGGAAAGTTTAATAATCAACCTTGATTTCCTCTCTTTTTCTTTTTCTTTCTCTCTTTGCACTTCTTTTTCAAATAAGTGTTTGCTAAGGGACTAGCAAAAGTAAAGTATAGGGGGGTGATGAATCCCCATTCATCACTCTTTATTCCTTTATTTTAGCTAGAAACCTTAGCCAAATACCTTGTAAATCCTTGTAAATATAATAAATTATCAAAATGCATGCATCATGTAATTATGCATAATTAGCATGTTTTTGTATAAAAATAAAGGAATAAAGAAACACAAGAAAAAGAGGGAAATATTTAGAATAAATATTGAGTGACCTAATCCCAAGGGAGGGCTCAGCATGGGCCTGACCATAAAAGAAACCAAGTAGAGAGAGATAGGGTGGCGCAATTCATTGTACATAACCCTATGTATATAAATAATTTTATTTTCCTCAAAATAAAAATAAAAAATGTTTCTCATAACTTGTACATATTTATAAAAATAAAATAAAAATCATAAAAATCAAAATAAAAAGAAAAATAATAAAAATCATTTCCACCTTATATATATACCATATACATATGTATATAGATCTATTTATTTACTAATGTAAATAAATCATAAAAATAAAATAAAAATACCTTTTTATTCCAAATTTTATGCTATAAATAAATAAAATATAAAATTGGAATAATTATACAAAAATAAATAATTAAAAATAAAAATAAAAAATACATATGTGTATATACCTATATATAATAATAATATAATGTAAATACATTATTTATATTTCAAAAAAATTAAATAAAAATCACTAAAAAATACTTTGAAAATAAATAAACATTTTTTATTTTGAAATTTTTTTGAAATAAGATCATTTATTAATTTTAAATGAATTTACAAGTATTCAATAAATGGCAGCTCCTGATTGGTCCACGGGGGATGTTGACCCCCGGTCAACTCTCCCCCGCGGGCCCCCTCCCAGGCGGATCGTGGTTTTGACCCGATTTCTCCAAATATTCCTGACTCGATCCGACCTCCATTTACGCAAACCTCGTGCTCTATTTGACGCTCGTTGGTCCGAGACCCTCGCCCGATCATCTGCCTAGGGGTCCGTGCTTCACCGTGCCCTGCCCAATCCCATCTTCTCGAACCTGCACCTGTATATAACATCTTCTTACCCCGCCATTAGCCGCATCCTTGGCCTTCGTTTTCCAATCCCAGGAGCTCCATTCCTCTCCCTAGAGTGACAGCTATCGGAGGAGTGTGTCGCAGCGAGGAGGGGAGAGCTGTAGCCACTGATCCGGCAACTTGCACCGCCGTGCTCCGCCGCCGAGCGAGCTCGAGCCTCTGGCCCCGACGAGCCATAGAGGAGACGACCCCAGGAGCTTCCTTAGCCCCAACCCAATCGATTGCAGCCATCAGGTATTCCCGATTCACCTTAGGTTCGCTTAATTTCTGTTTTCGCCCTATTCGCGCCGCCGGCCTTCGCCGGCTGATTCACGCTGATCCGTCCACCCATTTGATCGACCGACCCTCGATCCACCTTCACGAGACTCTGATACACCTTCTCCGCACCTCTGATCACCTTGGTTCTCTCCGGAACCAAGGCTCGGGTCTCCTCCACCGTCGCTTCACCGGAGACCTCCGCTCGCCTCATTCCGACCCCCCCGTCACCAGCTAACGGGTCGAGGCAATTTGCCCTCGACCCAGAAAGTTTCTTATGCAGGATTGAAGCCAAAAGGGGCTCATCTGGAGGTCCTACAATCGAGGAGCAGGAGCTTCGCGCCTCCTTCGTCGCCGGACCACTCCGGTGGTTCTCAGCCTCATCGGAGCCAGCTATCAGCTGCAGACCAGCCTAAGCCTTCTCTTCCCCATCTCAGCAGCCTCTTCGGAGCCCTCCACCGCGCGGATTAGGCCGGCGAACTTCATCGGCAGCTTGTTCTTGGAGGAGCTTCAAATACCGTTCGATGGAGCCTCTCGCCCAGTTTTGATCTCAGCCGCCCATTTGCGAGAGGCCCTCAGCCGTTGATCCATCTGAGGATCTGATCCAGGCGACACATCATCGAAAAGGAGCCCACGCATCTCAGACGTCAGATCCTACACGTGGCATGCCATCGACCGTGGATCATTAATAAAGGGGTAATTTCACTTAGGCCCCTTCTTTTCCTACATTTATAGATCAATCCTGTAAATATATTAGTACGTTGTTTTTATTTTGGATAATTTGCGCTGTGGACCCTATGTTTATTTTATTTGCATTTTAGTCCCTGTTTGTGTGAGACACGTGCATCGTCATGTGCTATTTTGGACATATTGCATGTATGGGCTTGGGTTTTCTGCTATGTTATGAAATGAAATTTAGTTTCTGAAATTTGCAGTTATACCCTGTGCGTGGTTTTAATTGAACATGTGCTGATTGTTTGGGAATTTTACACTTTATACCTTAAGTTTTTCGCACGTATTACAGTTAGGCTCCTGGAACTATGTTTTCTTACATTTAGGTCCATGTGTGCTGTAGCACTTTTATTTGTTGGATAAAATAGCAAATAAACTCCAAATCTAGTGAAATTTGGACGTGGCTCCTGCCACTGTGTAAAAATTTCCATAATTTTTTGGGACATTTTTATTGCTTTTTACTATTTTAAAAAATCAAAAACACATATTTTTGCTACTGTTTGAAAAAAAATCAAAGAAAAAACATAAAAAGTTCTCTAAAAATTCTAAAAAAATTAGGGATATTCGTTTTGGTGTGTTTCTAACTTTTATCCAATTTTTGGCTTATTTGGATTTCTAAAACCCATAAAAATTGAAAAACCCTAAAAATATTATAAAAATCATTAAAAATTATAAAATTCAAAAAATGCAAACTCTTTTTCTGTAATTTTAGTTTTTGCATTTACTTTGCATAAAAATTGTCTCAGATTTTTATAGAGCAATTATCTATTTTTAATTGGTCTTTCAAGTCTGGCTGCACATTGATCTCCTGTTTTCCCCTTTCTTGATTTTTAGAAAATCAATTAAAAATTGAAAAATCTCCAAAAAATTACCATAACACTTAAAAATATAAAAAACATAAAAACAATTTTTATTTGAATTTGTGACTTTATTTTGAGTGTTTTATAAATACTTGTTTGTTGCCTTTTCATTTGTTTTATATTTTCCCATATAATTAAAAATACAAAAAAATTTAAAAAAGAATTAAATCCACCAAAAAAATATTTTATTCTTTATTTTCTATTTTAACTACTTCGTAGGCCCTCTCGGCCAACCTGTGCTCCCTGAGTTCGACCCTGGTCGCTATACCAGGTTAATAAACTAGCGAGGACTGCTGTTTGATTTTATTGTTTTATCTCCTGCTTTGGTGGTTCTATATTTTTCTTATTGAGTCCGATTCTCCAAGATCCGGGTCGCAACGACCCGAGAGTGATTTTTACCTTACCCGGATTTAGGTGGGGATTTTCGACTCATCATATCTCCAGGCCAAAAACCGCTAGAAATAGAAAAAGAAATTCCTTAAAAAAATAAAAATCTCCGAAATCCTTATAAAATTTATAAAAATCCAATAAAAATAAAATCCATAAAAAATATATATAATTAAAAACCCATACAAAATACAATAAGTAGACAAGAGAACAACAATTTTTGAATCATGTTCACAGTCTATCATGTTTGCTCCCTGTGTTCGACACTCTACATACTTATGCCTATACACACATTTTGTAGAGTTATAATAATTTTTAACTCCATATTTTCATTTTGCATTGCTTGATCCGTATTGTGTATTAATTGTTGAATTACTCCGGTCGTGAGCAGTCGCTTCAACAACTATTGATCCAGCTTGTGGATTGACAAGACCTTCGTAAGAACTGAGTTTTCACTCCGCACTAAAATCATGCTAGCTCGCTGTTGTCACCATGAAGCGCGTGTACAAGAAAAAATGGAAATTTCGATGGTGAAATGGGATCAAATTTGAATGGAGGTCAGGTGAGGGTATATGTACATGGGGTCTTGACTGAGGGCTCAAGATTGTCTCAATGATGCATGGATCGAGGAAACATACTGGTGTGAAAGAGCGTCGATCAAGGAATAAAAGTCAAGAATGGCTCGAGCCAGAAGGAGGTAAGAATCGATGAGGAAAAATAGAGGAAGTTGAAGCTGTAGCGCTTGACAAGAGCAAACCTAGGGAGGCCAAAGAGTTGACCGAGGTCAATCAGGATCGATCTCCCATTGATCCACGTGGGACGCTAGGCGGTAAAAGGAAAAATAAAAGGAATAGATAATTTGAAATAAAATAATAAATTAATTATTTGAATAAAATTCAAAACATAAAAAATGTTTATTGTAGTATTTTATTATGATTTTTATTTATTTTTTCAAGTTAATTTATTAGGTGTTATTTTTACATGTATTATTATAAGTATATTGACCAATATATAATGTATTTTATTTTTATTTTGTATTACAGATTTTTTATTTTATATACATAATTTATATATAACTTATTTAAATATACATATACATATTTTTATTTTATTTTTTTGAGTTTCATTATGTTCTTAAATAATTATGTATACTTATTATGTAGGTATATTATAAGTATATTCATCTATGTATTAAAGTGTACTTTATTTATTTTGATGAATTTTTAATTGTTTTATTTTAATTTTATTATTCACATGTGTTTTAAATAATATTTGCAAGTTTATAAAAATACAAGAAAATAAGAATATATATAAAGAATAAATATATTGATTATTTTTTACATGTATAGTGCACAATGAGGGCCAAAAATTAACTTTTGCATCTTAACTCGAAATTGAATGAAATCATCTTCATTAAATAGATAATTTAATTTTATGAATAATAATTGGGAGTTTGATGAATTTTGAGATTGTATGGAGATGATATAAGTTTGGGGAAATTTTCTTTGCGTTTTTTTATTCTTTGTATCCCGAGCACATTGTGCATTATTTTTGAGTGAAATAAATTTTGTATTTTTATGTACAAGTTTCATGTTCGAAGTTCAATGATTAGAGGTATAAAAATAAGAAAATGAAATAGGTCCCAAAGTGTATTTTTTGAGGATTAAAAATTAGGGTTTTTGAGTTGTTTTGTCTCTTATCTTTGATGAATCCGTGATTCATTGCCTTTATTCTTTCATTTTGGCTAAAATCTTTAGTAAAATACACGTAAATACTCACTAATTCCAACTAATTATCATTCCAATCATAAATATTAATATTTATATTTAACACTTATTCTATCCAAAATAGAAAAATAAAAATAAAAGAAAGAAAAATAAAAGAAAGGAATGATGTAGATATAAAATACATACAGACTAATCCTATCCCCAAGATCAGGTCAATATTGACTTGGTAGACAAAATAAATAAGTAGGGGAGATAAGGATCCCAACTTATAAAAATATTAATAAAAACAAGATAAAAAATTATAATTTATCCATTTTCCACCTTGTAAATATTTCACCTATTTTATTTATCACTTAGATCATTCCAAATTAAACTACTTATTCTATAAAAGTTGTTCATAAATATATATTATTTTATAAAAATATCAGAAAAATAATTCAAAAAATAAAATATTACAATGGACCGAAAAGGCTGCAAAAGCCGACTTCCGATGTTCATAACTATTTATACAAAACTCCAAACGGACCCAACTCACTTTTAAACTTTGTTTTATACTTAATACTATTTATTTAAAATGTCAAAAAAATATTCAAATAAAATAGGTGAGTTTTGGCATTTGGGACATGTTGTATATAAGTATTATATGTAGAAATTTCTCGTATTTTTAATTAATTAATCGTAAATCCGATTTACTTAATTTCTTTTCTAAAAATCCTCTAAATATATATATAATATAAAAAATATAATTAAGATAAAATAACAATAAAACTCAAATCCAGGAAGCCATTACCTAAATTTTCTGGACCTCATAACTCGACCTATGAACTCCGAATTGGGCAAACTCAGTTTTAAAATTCGTATTATTCAATTATCTGCAAAATGACACTAATCTCGCTAAAATCAGAGTTAATATGAAAAATACGGTTTCGGACCGTATTGGTATATTGTACAATAAACTGTAATTAATTTATTATTTTATATATGAGAAATTTTATTTATACTTTATTAATCCTTTAATTTTTAATTAAATTAAATTAAAAATCATTTATTTATTTATTCATTTATTTAATTTAGTTATTTATTATTTAATTACTAATTATTATTTAATTAATCATCAAGTAGTTTAATTATCTATGTATTTAACTACTAATTACTTATTTAATTACGTAATTAACCCTTTAATTATGTCTTAAATTAATATAAATATTTAATCCTTAAATTAGATAATTTAATTTTAATTATTTTAATTATTTTATTTATTTTTCTCTCTCTATTTTTACTTATCTTTCCCAATCTCTCTTCTTCTCCATCTGCTCGTCGTCATCTTCTTCTTATCACCAAACCACCACCGTCCTCCGCCTCTTCGCATCTCGTCGCCAACTGCCGAACTACCTCAACGACCATCCATTTGCCTAACCGTCGGTACCCGCACCCCTCGACGGTGACCATCCCCTCCTTCCCTATAAATATGAACCCACCTCCCTCGATTGGCAGGATCTGCCATTTTCAACCTTCACCTCCTACAGCTCCGTGAGAAGAGCGAGATCGGTGACAAAGATCTGCCGCGCGTAGTGAGGTTGAGAGGAGATCCAACGAGATCACTCGCTTGCATCGAGGACTTTGCTGCGATCTAGCCTCCGGCACCGCCGTGCCGTCGAGGAAACGACCCGGAGGTTCTCCGCCTCCATCCCAGGCGATTCCATCTGCATCCGATCTCCTTTACATGTTAGATTACTCTTTCATTTCCTCTTCCTTCTCTGCTACTTTCCCTTAATCGCTATGATTTCATTGTCAATTTGATTTCCACCTGATTCGACCACGCATCCATCTCATCACTTCTACATTTTTCCTCTTGCCATCGGCGCACTGCAAATCCTACACGAGTATGAGACAGATCCCAGATGTATCACATCCTCCTGATATGCCCAGTTACTCATCTGTTAACTGCAAACTTAGGGCCTGTTTGATTGCCAGGGTACCTCGGGGTACCCTGGAATATCCCTAGTTCCAACCCTGCATTCCTGGGTTGGGAATACTTGTATTGACCCTAATTTTTTTGTTATAATGGTTTTTAACATTGTTCAAATACACTTATTAATATAAAACATATATTATAATCATTAAAAAAAGTTAATATAACACATAATCAATATAACATATCACAATCATCATTTCAACCATCCCAACCCTCCAAACAGCTACTATTCACAGGAGGATACCCCAACCAAGCTCAACCCAGTAACCAAACATGCCCTTAGGATTTGTAATTTGAATCGGACTTCTGGGATTGGCGACGCAGCTTGTTGCCCATTTCCCATCAATCTCTCTATAATAGCTGTACATTTGAATTGGAAGTTAAAACCTGATTGAGCTTGCTTCAGAATTTGTGGTTTGAAATTCACAAGGAATTCCATGCATATATCAATACCGAGAACATCACTTCAAGTTTGATATGTGACTGAGATTTGATTCGTAATATGTATGCCATTTTTTTATCAAAGATTCTCGATTTGACTATAATTTACATTTGCGGTTCTATCCACTTGCACCTGATTCCATCGAATCGAACAACATTTTTTTAATCTGCAGGTCATTCCAGGACTGAGATCAGAACAAGGATTATCGTAAGAACCTGCATCGAATTTGGGGGAAGCACCAACATAGATTGAGAACAATACACGGATGATCGAGAATCTAAATCCCATTCTAGAAGCACATTCCTTGTACGAGCATCATAGGACGTATCTGGAAATCGAGATTTGAACCGAATTTGAACACTATCTGAGATCTATTCGAGATTAGGTAAAAAAACATGAGCATATCCTTCGAGCGTCGAGCAGCGTCTCGAATCCGCACCGGAGAACCTTCACCGCCGTCCTCAGATTAACAGAATCGGCAATCCGATCAGACTCACCGTGTGCGAGAATGCTGCCTTGAGCATCTACAGTAAATGTAGTTTGGGGAAAAACGACAAACTTCCAAATTGATCCACAACCACGAGATGAGAACCTAATCGCACGGTTTTGATCACGCCATGTGTCAGATCCCAAAGCCCCACCGCTTGCCTTGATCATGTCCACCTCACACGTGCGATTGATAATTTTAAGTGTGTTGCGAATATACCCTTTGATGAATCCACGATTCATCATCTCAATATCTTGATCTTAGCAAAATCCCTGAGTAAAATCCCATAAAAATGTCCATAAAATCCATAAATTAAGAAAATGATTATTGTAAATAAAATACACTAATTATTGTATATTACATTGTACAAAATAAATTAACAATAAAAAGCCGCAAATTAAAGGAGTTTTTCACCTGTAAATAGCCCAAAATTTCTTGGATTTTTAATAATTTTATTTCAACTCCTTTTTGACTAATTCTTTCTCTAACTTGTTTATAAAAATGTATATAAAAATACAAAAATAGAAAACAAATTTTACCTCAAATAAATGCTCCTAGATCCCAAAGAGAAAAAGCCGTAAAGTCCAACTTCCAAGGCAAATTCCCGCTCCATAAGAACTCCAAATTCACCAAACTCACTTTAAAAGTTCAAGTTAGGAAATTATCTATCCAACGGAAGTAGTTTCATTAAAATCAGAGCTCGTTTTCAAAAGTTGGGTTTTGGGACCTAGATGTACATTGTATATCATGTATATATTCATTCTTTCTTCATTTTTTATTTTATTTTTCTTAATTACTAAAAATACAAAAAAATCATGCTTGTGTTATATTTTGATTAGAGTATTTTATTGTATTTTTCATTGTAAATATCTCTTATTAAAAAGACAAAAAAATTACATATTAGAAAGTAAACAAAAAATTGTACATGGTGTTTTGTATTCACTTGTAAATTCACCACTATTTTTCTTTCTTTATATTTTTATTGTATTTAAAGTAGCTTACTTTATTTATTTATTTATTTATTATTTAATCTCCATTCTCTACAATAACCACCAATTCAACTCCATTATTCCACAATTTTTTCCAACTTCCCCTTCAACTCCATTAATAATACAACCTCACATTCAACTCCACCACCTTAATAACTTCTCATTCTTTCCTCTTTATATACATCCCATCCTCCTCAATTTGCCCTTGATCCATCTTTATGTGAGGAGAGCCTAGTTCCCAAAGTTGAATCGGTGACAGCGACGCAACCGCGGTCGAGCGACGACAACCCTCTCTCCGGTGAGATCCGTTAGTTTTTTTGGCCAACATCGCAGCCGCAACCGCGCGCTGCTCGAGCTCATCGCACGCCTGTGATTCGAGCGAAGACCGTGCTCTTGTGAGCACATCATAGGCGATCGTCTCCATCGTAGGTAATTTTAGTTTCATCTTACCTTTGTAATTTTTTAGCACATTATATCACCACCCT
The DNA here is from genome assembly GCA_037367405.1 of Ottelia alismoides. Classification (NCBI taxonomy): domain Eukaryota; kingdom Viridiplantae; phylum Streptophyta; class Magnoliopsida; order Alismatales; family Hydrocharitaceae; genus Ottelia; species Ottelia alismoides. Next base: position 109,947 of record JAZKJV010005615.1, read on the forward strand.
CTTCCATTTGTCTTAATTCATCTCTACCACCTCCACAACATTTGTTTTTCCCATCATTTACATCCCCTGTTTAACCAACAAAAATATAAAAAAATTTAAACAAAAAAGGTTTATTTTTTATTACAACAATTACAAATAAAAAAATAAAAAAAATGCCACCCCGCAAGTAGCAGGCGGCGCCGGCTCCCCCCCTTAGCAGCTGCCGGCCACCGCCTGCAGTACCACCCCGCAAGCAGCACGACCCCAGCCGCATGCGCCCCTTCGCCGGCCGCACGTCCGCCGTCCCCACCCGCGAGGCCTCCGCAGCCCCGCCCACCGCCAGCCACGTGCGCTCCCTCCTCCGGCTCTCCTCCGCGGGTGGCCGCGCCGCCATCACGCACCGCCCTCGCCACCAACCCTCCGCTGTGCCTCTGCCGTGCTAGGAGGCACCGCACGGCCGCGCGCGAGCAGCCCGTCCTCCGCCTCAGCCCGCCGCCGACCCCGCCGTCCGTTGGGTTCTTCCACCCTAGCCGCCCAGAGGAAGAAGGTATTCTCTTGTTTATTTTTTTATTTTGTAAATAAACAATAAATTCTTTCACAGTATTTGTAGTTGCAGTTTAGTCCCTGTGCATAAATTTAAGTTGTCTATTCAATTTCTGTTTTGCATGAACAACCCTGTGTTTATTCATTGATTTGGACATCATTGTGGCGTTATTTTATTCAATAAAAAATGCTGTTACGTTGAGCAATTAATTCTATACCTTTTGGATATTTATTTGTATTTATGTGAGATATTGTGAATTAACTAAAATTGTTCAACTGAAATATTGCATATTTTACCCAGTCAGTGATCTTAACTTGATATCTCACACATGGTTGCTCTAAAAATTCTACAAAAGTTATTACTGATGCCTTGATATGTGATTAAGTTACAGTCCAAATTTCATCAAAAATGGAGTTGTCTTGTGCCTGAAATAAATTGTAGAGTGATATTAGTATTTGATTTTTAATTAAATCCACATAGATCATTTTTGTGAAATTTCAAGTCTCCTGGATTCTATATGAAAATATCTTTTTGGAGCATTCTGATTAATTTGATATTGTGGATTAATTAGGAATTAATTACTCATTGTCGCTCTATTTTCACTAAAAAATACATAAAAAACTCATATTTTGTCAAAAAATTCCAAAAACATTACTGCAGTATCCCTGCATCATCATGTTTTCATTCCAGTAAAATTTTCATCATTTTTACTTACTGTTTTTGTAAAAAATTGCAAAAAAACTCATAAAAAGTATGCATTTTTAATTGTTGTATTTTAATTCCTAAAAATACAAAAAATAGGTCTTGCATTCATCACTGGATTAAGATTCTAGAAAAATACAATTTGGCTAAATTGGACTAGTTTGACATTAAAATTAATTTGGCCTTGTTGTGTGTTTTCTTAGTGTCTTAATTCACTCGCATTTTGCATTGACATTTGTATTTGCATAAAAAAATTAAAAAAAACTGCATTGGAAATCTAGACCTAAGTTTTCGAATTAAATTCCAAGTTGTTCCTTTGCCTCCCTGAGTTCGACCCCGGACTTGCCCGGGATATAAATTAAGATGAGACACTCTTCACGGAGATCTTCTCTCAGTTCTGATTGAATAGCTAAGTACACGTATTACAACGTACACGAATTAATCATCGTATTTAGCGACTCATCAGATGGCACCGTTGCCGGGGAGGCAAACGGCTTAGGGATTACTTTAAAATTTTGGATTTAGATTTTCGCTTTTTCGAGTAGTCTGACCCCCGAGCCACTTGTATTTAGTCCACTTTTCTTTCAATTCTTTCTCTTCATATTTTTGTATATATTTTGTTTTTATCTCTCTAACATAAATTTTATTTTCCTTGCGAGGGTCCGGTGGACTTGGAGTGCATCGAAGGTCGACGGACGTGACGCGTGCCGACTGCTGAAGTGCGAGGATAATTCTTTTATCTTCGAGAGAATTTTTGTAATTTTTTTTGTAATTATTTGGCTTGTTCCTTTATAGAGGCTCTTGTTTTAGAGCTCGCGCGTGTAAAAAAGGCTTGGACATTATTTTGTGTTGTGTCGAGACCTGTTTCACTCTCCGGTGAGGGTGGGGCTCGACTTGAGTGGCGAAATTAAGGATTAGGTACACGGTAGTTTAGATTCAAATTTGTTTGTGCCCATCTTAATTTAGGCCACACATATCTTAGAAGATTCATACATCTTATAAGATTCATAATGAGACGCACATAGACACATACTACTTAGCTCAAATCAAATCAATTCTTCCCCGCTAATAGTATACTGTTGACGTATCCGAAAATGCAGCGTTTAAGAATGTGTTTTTATCGTGTTGTGCGTTGTAGGCGGCAATCGGAAACGATCAAGAAAATACCATAAATAAATTATTCAATTTTTAATCTCGTGGTTTTATGTTTATTTTACTTGGGCAAGTCCCAAGGTCGATCACAAGGAGGCAAAGGAACAACCTAGAATTAAGTCTATCAAAGTTCGTGTTCGGTTTTCGAGGCGGTCTTCTTCTTCTTTTTTATTTTCAATGCAATAAGGGATGCAAAATGCAAATTTGGCCTTATTTTAGGGACTAAAATGTAAATTTCAATCAAACGATGTCCGAAAAATACGAAACTTGGCCACAATGTAAATTATGATGAAATGGGTGCACTGTAATTTTTTTGGAATTTTTGGATGCAATATGAATTTTTTAGGGATTTTTAAATGCAAATAAAATGATTTTTAATATTTAATTTTAATAAATATCAAACCTACTTATTTTCAAGAATCAAAATTATCTGAGATCTATCACTAGGTGACGGATCTCAGAAAAATCCTAAACCTCGAAAATGTGGGGTTTAATACCTATTAAAAATTAAATACTAAAGATGCAAAATGATTTTTACAGGACAAAATATGCCTGTAAATGCAACTCTTTTTGGGCACAATGTTAAGAATAATTAACTCTACAAGATGTGATTTTTCAAGGATTTTTAGAGCAATGGTTAATCAACTGTGAATTTCAGAGCAGAAAATGGGTAAAATATGCCAATTTTCACAAAACAATTATTGATTAATTAACCGTCAATCATAAAAATACCCACAACATGTCAAAGCGTAGAGAATTAATTAACAAACATCATGCAATTTTTGGATTAAGAAAATAATGTAGAGATGAGGTCCAAATCTACGAGGGAACACAGGGGTACAGATGCAAATATTATAAATAAAATAAACAATATGCAGGGATTTATATGAGATTACCGCTAATTGGGGGGAGTTCTCTGCAAAATTACTAGAGGACACGTGCACAGCACGTGTCTCTGGTTGGCGGGGGCTGAAGTGCGGATCAGTGAACCTCTGGGGGGCTGTCTGCAAATGGCCTAGAGAATCACGTGCATGACACGTGACCTCTGGGTGAGTGGCGTGGCTGACGTCACCCCCCGTCTTCACGTGCAGCGCACGTGATGGGGGTTTTGGCCTGGAGGCGAGGGAGGAGCGTCGGAAGCGGCTGGCGGAGGGAGCAGGGCTCCTGTGGATGCTGGAGGAGCCGCCCAGGTGCGGCGGAAGTAGTTGGCTCCGGTGGCTGGAGACGGTGGAGCAGGCGGTGGTAGCCGATGACGAGGGCGGTCGGTGGAGCGTCGGCCGAAAATCGGCCTCCCTCTGGCCGACACACGGCCTAGAGGGCGGCGTAAGGGGAGTCGAGGGCGCAGCAGCGGCGGCGAGCGATGGGGCCGGTGGCTCGGTGGCGATGGCGGAGTCGGAGGCGGTGATGGTGACGTGGCTTGACGCGGAGGAGGAGCAGAGCTCCAGGCAGTGGCTGGCGGTTGTCGTCGATGTCGTTGGCTCAACGGATGGTCGGAGCAGAAGCGCATGCGGAGGAGTATCTCCGTGGCTGCAACGAGGGCCAGGGGACGTGGCCTCGGATCTCGTCGACGGCGAAGCTCCGGGCTGTCACCACCGGGCTTCGCCTGAGGCTTGTCGGCGGATGATTTCGCGAGGAGGGGTTGACGGAGGTTAAATAGGAGAAGGGTGGAGGCGACTTGATCTGATTGTGCGAGAAGATCGGGAGATGGATCAATCAGAGATCACGGGGCGGCGCGAAGAATGCGGGAGGAGCGGCGGCGCGAGATACTCGGCGAGGAAGTCGGGGCGGCGGAGGCCGATTGGGAAAGTGGGGGCTCGAGGTTGACGACGCAGAGGCGCCGTCCGATCGCGCGTGATCGGATGGCGCCTGTCGCGCCACGTGGCGGGCGGTAAAGGGGCGGAGGTGGAGGCACGTACGGAGCACGTGCCTGGGGAGGCACGTGCGACGCACGTGCCTGGGGAGGCACGTGCGACGCACGTGCGTCCTTTTTAATTAATTTTTTTAATAAAACGAATATCTAATAGTGCCAAAAATGGCTGACACGTGGCGGCACCAGGTGCTGCCACGTGTCAGCACCAGAAAATTCCGAAAATAAATATCTTGTAAAATCGAAAATAAATAGTAAATGACCTCGGATCGAAAAACTTTCTTCACGAAAATTGCTCGTCTCGATGAGATCTACAAATTTCATGAAGACATCAAACCAAAATCGATCATTTGCACAAAGTGAATTTTTGGGGTATCCTATGTACATAGAATACCTTAATTTTTGGGGTTTTGTAATTTTTATGTCATTTTTAAACAAGATAAAAAATCGGAAAAAAATATGGAAAAATCAAAGATAAATAAAAGACACTTAATTCTATTTTTTTTTGATTTTTATTGATTAAGAAAATATATACATAAAATACAAGGTTAAAAACCGAGAAAATATACAATGTACAAAAGAGGCCCAAAACTCAACTTTCACATACGAGCTCTGATTCACTTGAACTTGGTCTTGTTTTGAAGGTAATTGAATGCATATTAGTTCAAAAGTGAGTAGGATTAAATCGGACACTGGATGGGGAAGATATGTGGCTTTTAGTCCGAAAATCCTGAAATTAGGGTTTGGGTTTTTGGTCCGCTTATTTGGTTTAGTTATTTTTTTTGTATTTTTACTTTATTCTTGTTAGTGATATGTACACAGTGGAAGTGGTTTTGAGTCATTCGGAGTTAGCATGAATGGGTTAAAAATCTGGGAAGTTAGGCTATTTACAGGTCATTTTGGCTTGGATTTTTGGCTTCTTATTTTATGCAGAATTTTGTGCTAAAATGCCATTCTTATGGAAACATGCATGAATGCTAATTATGCAAAATAGATGCAGGAATGCTGTTGATTTTTAGGGATTTGAGCTTAATAAATGATATTTAGAGTGATGAATACGAGATTCATCATCCCCCTATACTTAAACCATGCTCGTCCCTGAGCATCAAAAGAAATGCCATGAGGTGAAATGAGATTGAGTTCCATACCAAGACCATGAGATGAAGGTGAAAGTGAACCTAAACTCAACCTTTGGATTATTTGTGTGTCGGAACTTCTGTGAGACTTAGAATTTTAAAATCAACAGCCCTCAAGTTCTACACATCATTGCTACAGTTTCGGCTCAGAAGTCATCTTAGATCAATCATCTTCCCAAAGTATACCCTATGAACATTGAATAACCGACTCTTGTGTGTGAAATATTTTAGCTCTTCCCACCCAGAATGCCGGACTACCGCGCAAGCCTCCTCTCCAATAACTCGTCCTCGGGGAGTCAGGTATTTCCTTCTAAGGTCTGTCGCGTTGTGTTCACAATCGAATTGGGGGGAGAAGATAGAAGAATGAGAAAAGAACTGGAGGGTGGCCAGTGTAGCCACCTCTCCTTGTGAAGATGGCCAGTGTAGCCGAGTCTCCACCAAGATCTGCAGGTTTCTGGAAGCTTGGACCTTTTTGGTCAGATTTTATTTGGTAGTTGCTTCTTTGTATTTGGAATTTTTGGTGGTTCTGCTTGGATCTTGTTGTGCCCCTACGGATATAGAATCTTTTGTTTCCGTACATTTTTTGGGGTCTTAAAAAAAATTGTGCCCAACCGCCCATCCCTTTTTCGAAGCTTTATTTCAACCCGTACTCCGGTCTTTAGATTTCCACGCTACCAGAAAAGAAACTTACACAGTCTTCCAACATCCCGTCTGAGTTGAGCTAAGTGCATAGTGCGAGAGTACAAATTAATTCCCTATTCCAGAGTTGTACCCAGAATGAAGAGACCAGGTTAGACACTAAGAGTCGAACGCTGTACATTGTCATGTAGAACTCAAAGAATTAAGTCAAAGACCTGAAGACTCTAAAATCCTATTTCTCGGTGAAGTTCCTCTGAAGATTAGGTGGATTAAGGTCAAGTCCAGACCACTCTCGGTTTCGGCTCATAACTCGGTTCAGAACCCAAAGACTTTTCACATATGCAAATGCGATGCTTGATGAAATGCGAGTGTGTGAAATACAGACACATTTTTTTTATTTTGATTTTTTTATGCAAAGGATTTGTGTGTGTGTGTGTGTTTTTTAATGCAAAAAATGAATAAGAAGCCATTTTTTTCAAAAAATTTTTTGGGTACAGTCAGTGTTAGTGGCAAAACACATTTTTTTTGGGAAAAAATACCCACCCCGTAAATACATATAGACTTACACGCAAGTACGAGGTATGGCTAAAATATATACAAAGTATATATACAGACCCCCTTATACTTAGCGAGTGCTGTGTCCTCAAAGCACAAGAAGCGTAAAGAAGACATAGCTCGGGCTAAGCGTAAGAGAGTGAAAAAGAACAAGATTTACAAAATCGCCCCCCTATACTTAGACTGTGAATAGTCTAAGTATAGAAGAAGAGTGGAAAAGAAAAGAAAAAGAAATGAAGCGGTCAGGGTATGTGAATGAGGAGGGTATATATAGGTGGGTGGCGGTTCCCCCTGTACTTAGGCTTTGGTCAGCCTAAGTATAGAACAAGGATGGATATGGAGCGAGAGATCAGAATGTGATGAGGGAAATGGTATATACAGATGGCATCGGTCCCCCCTATACTTAGGCCTTGGCCTAAGTAGCGGAAGAAGCTGTACAAGGAGACCGATGTAGTCGGGAGGGAGGGTGGGTAGCCGATGATTAAGGCGGTTTACGGCTGATCTTCTTGTGAACCTGCGGTGGGATATCGTAATGATGAGACGGAGATGAAACATGTAATTCCCAACTATTATCAGTGTCATCCTCAGAAGTATCATGATGGATAGTAGATGAAATATTTGAGTCAGATGAAAAGTAACCATCATCAGAGTTATCCTCAGAAGAATAGTATTTGAAAGTGGACACACTCCAGATATTCATGTCTTTTTGTTTCTTCAATTGTTTCCTCAAAATTCGTTCCTTTTTAAGATCAATCAGTTTGTCCTCAGATGAATATTCAGACGCTCCAGTCTCAGTCAGCTCATAAGAAATAATTCCAGTGTACTTGTGGAAGGTAGGAGCATCAGCTTTGGATGAGTAATAATTAGGAACGGGAGTTGTCCAACGAGAATCGAATTTTGGATCCTTGCGAAGATATGGCTTTAGAGCTGCCGAACAGACTTCACTCATGTAGACCACCTTTTCCGGACCTGATGAGGGATCATCAACCGATTCCTCTTCTGAAAGATCAAAGGTGACTTTCTTTTTCTTGTTTCGTGAAGATGTCGGTTCACTTGAGTACCCGGATGAATAGCCATTAAAATTCTTCTCCTTGGTCGGTGTTCGGGCTACTTGTTCGTTCTTTGTTTCCTGAATGTTGGTGCACTCTTGATTTGGGAGGATTTGGTCAAGATAATCTGAGTAGGTTGTTCCAGGGTGCGACCATGCAAATGTCTCAGGATCGTAGTAGAAGGATTTGTCTATTTTGAAATCTGCGGGAATTGAGATATCGGGGAGAGTCTCTAAACCAATAGTCTCATTAACAAACGCAATCTCAGGTGTAGCAGCGGGGTAGGGCTCTTCTACCGTTTCATGGTTGCGGTTGTTGGGGACTTCGTGGGTTACCTCAGAAAATCGTGGTTCCTCAAAGACTATATCAGATCGTAGTGATTCCAATGCCGTAAAATTTATTTCCCGAGTCTCACAATCGATACTCGCCTTGGCCAATGCCAAGAATGGTTTTCCGAGAATGATTGGAGACTGGGTGAATTCTCCTTGATGCTCAATATCAATGATCATGAATTCTACCTTGAGTGGAGCACCTTGGAATTTCATGATGACAGAAATGGTTCCTCTCGGCCTTTTTATCGATCGGTCCGCTAATTGTACAATCTGTCGTATCTTCCGAATTGGTCCGAGTTTGAGTTCGTGAAATACAGAGGTCGGGAGGATATTGATCGGTGAATCGTCATCAATACGAGCATGGGTGAAAATTGTGTCTTTGATTCTGCAGTCAAATCTGGGCAACCGCTTCACTATGCGGCTCTTGGTTTTTCTCCTCAACACTAAGGAGGAGGCCATTGACAAGATATGTCTTTCAGTTTTTGTTCTAATCCTTCCCGACTTTTTGACGATTAATCTGTCCATTAGAAATTTCTTAAGGTCAGGGAAGTGTTCAATGGCCTTTGTAATGGGAAGTTCAAAAATCAAGTATTTTTCCAGTGCTTCCCGTAAAACAGGATCCAAATTCCTCAGATCTTCTTCAGATTCATTTTTTTATGAATTTTTCTGAATTTTCGATTTTTTTGTAGTTTTCAAAATTTTCAAATTTTTTTGTATTTTCTGTGTGGTGTGGCGATGTGGTGTCTTCCTTAGATGAGAAGGGGCCTTGATATTCAGAGTTTGGGGCAACGGAATAATCGTTCCTAGGGGAATAATAAGCAGAGGTGTTGATATTAGAATCATCCCTAGGTTTTTGAATATCCTCAAAATTTTCATCATTGGACCCCATCATTTCCTCATTTATACCCGATCCACCATAGAATGAGATTACTCGGTCGGCAAATTTTTGAAATTTATCCTCCATCAATTCGAATCTTGTTTTTATCCTCGAAACATTATCCTCACATTTTTGTTCATGATCAATCATGGGAGCACTCGGATTTTGTTCAATAATTCCGTCTTCCATTTTTCTGTACATGCGGAGAGGAGAATTTCTTGGAATATCCATTATATGATCATTCCTTGAAAATTTCTCCTCAAAATTTATGTAAGGAGGCTGCTCATATGGTACAGGCATGTGTATTTGATCTGAGTATAGTTCAGTCCTTTGATCATGATTGGTCAGCTCTTGATATTGTGGAGTCAACATACAGGGTTTATATGTGTCTAGGAGGTCTGTCCAGTCCTCTGTATGGGTTTCATGTCTGACGAGGGGCCTGTCGTGGTCAATCCAACGCTGATGATCATTAAGTGTATGTCCTTCCATCTGGGTTTGGTCTCTCTGCCAGTCATGGGATTTAAAGGGATTTCGATTTTGAAAGGGTTCTTTGGCGAGAGATTGAGAATGAGGTGATTCAATCCAAGATGGTAAGCGGTCATTTCTGGTTGGATGTTTTGAGTAAGGATTCAATGAGGTGGCCGAATTCATTTGCGGTTGAAAGTTTCCCACAAATGTTGGGGGATTATTGAAAGAAGAGGATGCAATTGATTTGGGCCAAACCGAGACGGATTTGTTTTCATAGTGATGTTCGGTCATTTTTGAAGGAGTTGAGAGAAATGATGGGTTGGATCTGAAATTTGGAAAAATTTCCATGATGAGATTAAAATCAAGAGATGAGAGAGATGATTGTATGGGACATAAAATTTATCAAATGTGCGGCTATTGATCTTCGATATCGGTTCACGCACACCAATACAAACACAAATCAAACCTCGGGTTCGCCAACTCACACACTGAAGCCGTAAGATTTCGGCTATTATCTTTTCAATTTTAGTTGGTGATAATTCAATCTTGGCAAGAATTTAGCGAGCTGAGATTTTGGATTTGGGCTCTATCCTTAAGTGTCATCTCTCGCTCACTCAGAAAAATAAAATCATCCAAGGTCGGGGTTGCTCTCCCGCAGAAATTCTTGATTTTATGGGTTATTAAGATCGGCTATATTTAGCAGTATCAATTTTAATGAGGTGATCACTGAAAAATTAGATGAGCACAAATACACGTCTACCGTCCAATCCCAATTTCCTTTAAAGTTATGTTATAAAACAAGAGAGAGGAATTCAGGAAAAGCTGATGCACGCAGAAAACTATGATGAATGCTTAGTTAGAACACTTACAGTGAATCCTCGCAATCTCCATGTGGGATGCTAGACGGAATTTTAAAAATTATTCTATATGATGTGCAAACCGATGGAAAAAACCGCACCTAAGCAGAAAGTTCTATTAGCGGGAAGAATTGATTTAAATTTTTGGCTAAATTGAACGATCTATGTGCGTCTCGATTAAAGTGAAGTGTGGCTTAAGATCCTACGAGCACAATCAAAAATTAAATTGCTCTGAGAGCCGTATGTGCAGGTCTATCCTATTCGCCACTCAAGTCGGGCCCCACCCTCGCCGGAGAGTGAAACAGGCCACGACACACCACAGAATAAAGTTCAAGGTCTTTTTACACACGCGAGAGTCCAAACGGACACCACTATAAATGAGCAGAAATTGAAAGTGCAGAAATTAAAAACCTAGACTTTACTCTCTCTCACGACTCGACTCGATCTTAAATTAATTGCGGTTTTTGGTGAAGTTGCGTCGGTTATTGAAAACCGCTCCACGTACAAGGTACCTCGCAAAAAAAATAAGAGAGACAATGTAAGAGAGTGACTCAAAAATATATGAAAAATAAAGGCTGAAAATAAATTGCAGGAAAATGAAATTTACAATGAAAAATTCGGGGGTCAGACTACCCGAATGCGGAAAACCGAAAAAATTTTTTAGACAAAAATCTAAGCCGTTTGCCTCCCCGGCAACGGCACCATCTGACGAGTCCGGATATGCAGCGTTTAAGAATGTGTTTTTATCGTGTAGTGCGTTGTAGGCGGCAATCGGAAATGATCAAGAAAATACCACAAATAAATTATTCAATTTTTAATCTCGTGGTTTTATGTTTATTTTACTTGGGCAAGTCCCAAGGTCGATCACAAGGAGGCAAAGGAACAACCTAGAATTAAGTCTATCAAAGTTCGTGTTCGGTTTTCGAGGCGGTCTTCTTTTTTTTATTTTCAATGCAATAAGGGATGCAAAATGCAAATTTGGCCTTATTTTAGGGACTAAAATGTAAATTTCAATCAAACGATGTCCGAAAAATACGAAACTTGGCCACAATGTAAATTATGATGAAATGGGTGCACTTTAATTTTTTTGGAATTTTTGGATGCAATATGAATTTTTTAGGGATTTTTAAATGCAAACAAAATGATTTTTAATATTTAATTTTAATAAATATCAAACCTACTTATTTTCAAGAATCAAAATTATCTGAGATCTATCACTTGGTGACGGATCTCAAAAAAATCCTAAACCTTGAAAATGTGGGGTTTAATACCTATTAAAAATTAAATACTAAAAGATGCAAAATGATTTTTACAGGACAAAATATGCCTGTAAATGCAACTCTTTTTGGGCACAATGTTAAGAATAATTAACTCTACAAGATGTGATTTTTCGAGGACTTTTAGACCAATGGTTAATCAACTGTGAATTTCAGAGCAGAAAATGGGTAAAATATGCCAATTTTCACAAAACAATTATTTATTAATTAACCGTCAATCATAAAAATACCCACAACATGTCAAAGCGTAGAGAATTAATTAACAAACATCATGCAATTTTTGGATTAAGAAAATAATGTAGAGATGAGGTCCAAATCTACGAGGGAACACAGGGGTACAGATGCAAATATTATAAATAAAATAAACAATATGCAGGGATTTATATGAGATTACCGCTAATTGGGGGGAGTTCTCTGCAAAATTACCAGAGGACACGTGCACAACACGTGTCTCTGGTTGGCGGGGGCTGAAGTGCGGATCAGTGAACCTCCAGGGGGCTGTCTGCAAATGGCCCAGAGAATCACGTGCACGACACGTGACCTCTGGGTGAGTGGCGTGGCTGACGTCACCCCCCATCTTCACGTGCAGCGCACGTGATGGGGGTTTTGGCCTGGAGGCGAGGGAGGAGCGTCGGAAGCGGCTGGCGGAGGGAGCAGGGCTCCTGTGGATGCTGGAGGAGCCGCCCAGGTGCGGCGGAAGTAGTTGGCTCCGGTGGCTGGAGACGGTGGAGCAGGCGGCGGTAGCCGATGACGAGGGCGGTCGGTGGAGCGTCGGCCGAAAGTCGGCCTCCCTCTGGCCGACACACGGCCTAGAGGGCGGCGTAAGGGGAGTCGAGGGCGCAGCAGCGGCGGTGTGCGATGGGGCCGGTGGCTCGGTGGCGATGGCGGAGTCGGAGGCGGTGATGGCGACGTGGCTTGACGCGGAGGAGGAGCAGAGCTCCAGGCAGTGGCTGGCGGTTGTCTTCGATGTCGTTGGCTCAACGGATGGCCGGAGCAGAAGCGCATGCGGAGGAGTATCTCCGTGGCTGCAACGAGGGCCGGGGGACGTGGCCTCGGATCTCGTCGACGGCGAAGCTCCGGGCTGTCACCACCGGGCTTCACCTGAGGCTTGTCGGCGGATGATTTTGCGAGGAGGGGTTGACGGAGGTTAAATAGGAGAAGGGAGGAGGCGACTTGATCTGATTGTGCGAGAAGATCGGGAGATGGATCAATCAGAGATCACGGGGCGGCGCGAAGAATGCGGGAGGAGCGGCGGCGCGAGATACTCGGCGAGGAAGTCGGGGCGGCGAAGGCCGATTGGGAAAGTGGGGGCTCGAGGTTGACGACGCAGAGGCGCCGTCCGATCGCGCGTGATCGGATGGCGCCTGTCGCGCCACGTGGCGGGCGGTAAAGGGGCGGAGGTGGAGGCACGTACGGAGCACGTGCCTGGGGAGGCACGTGCGACGCACGTGCGTCCTTTTTAATTAATTTTTTTTAATAAAACGAATATCTAATAGTGCCAAAATTGGCTGACACGTGGCGGCACCAGGTGCTGCCACGTGTCAGCACCAGAAAATTCCGAAAATAAATATCTTGTAAAATCGAAAATAAATAGTAAATTACCTCGGATCGAAAAACTTTCTTCATGAAAATTGCTCGTCTCGATGAGATCTACATCTGATCATGAAGACATCAAAACCAAAATCGATCATTTGCACAAAGTGAATTTTTGGGGTATCCTATGTACATAGAATACCTTAATTTTTGGGGTTTTGTAATTTTTATGTCATTTTTAAACAAAATAAAAAATCGGAAAAATATGGAAAAATCAAAGATAAATAAAAGACACTTAATTCTAATTTTTTTTATTTTTATTGATTAAGAAAATATATACATAAAATACAAGGTTAAAAACCGAGAAAATATACAATGTACAAAAGAGGCCCAAAACCCAACTTTCACATACGAGCTCCGATTCACTTGAACTTGGCCTTGTTTTGAAGGTAATTGAATGCATATTAGTTCAAAAGTGAGTATGATTAAATCGGACACTGGATGGGGAAGATATGTGGCTTTTAGTCCGAAAATCCTGAAATTAGGGTTTGGGTTTTTGGTCCGCTTATTTGGTTTAGTTATTTTTTTGTATTTTTCCTTTATTCTTGTTAGTGATATGTACACAGTGGAAGTGGTTTTGAGTCATTCGGAGTTATCATGAATGGGTTAAAAATCTGGGAAGTTAGGCTATTTACAGGTCATTTTGGCTTGGATTTTTGGCTTCTTATTTTATGCAGAATTTTGTGCTAAAATGCCATTCTTATGGAAACATGCATGAATGCTAATTATGCAAAATAGATGCAGGAATGCTGTTGATTTTTAGGGATTTGAGCTTAATAAATGATATTTAGAGTGATGAATACGAGATTCATCAACTGTTTAGGTACGGTTTTCTCGATCTGCATGCATTTAGTGTAATATTTACAAATTCTGTTCTGCATAACACATGGAGAGTGCTGAGATTCACTGTAAGTGTACCTTCTTCTAAGCATGCATCATAGTTTCTCGTTTGCATTCTGATTTCCGATTCCGCTCTTGTTTTACAACCTAAGGTCAAAAGGAAGTTGGGACTGAACGGTTGACGTGCTTGTGTGATCAGATAACTTTCAAGTGATAACCAAACTCTAAAATTAGGACTGAATTGAGCAGGTCGATTAAAAAAATTGGAATAAAAAGAACCCTTGTTCTCGGGTGCATAAAGCCCTCATTGTTTGTTTTAATTGCAAGTAAGAGAGAGACGACCCTAGGATAGAGCCAAGTTTGGATTTCTTACTTACTACTGGTTCTTTCTTTTCAGGCGATTAGCTACTCTTCAGTGAGGAATACGGGTAGCCGGTAAACGGTCCGGACTTCCTTAGCAGAGTGGGAGGTTTAGAGGATGTGGTAGTCCTCAAGGAACGGGTAGCCGTATTTATACGGTCCGTACTTACTCCTATACTGGCTGAAAGTAGGTCAAACTAGTCGTAAGAATCGGGCCACTCTGTAGGAAAATACGGGCACCTAACAGCTCGTTTTTCCAAGATTGTATTCTCACCAACTAAAATTGACTAGATAATTCAACCGAACTCTTACGGCCATCACGTGTTGAGTTGGTGAAATTGAGGGTTTGAATTGTGTTTGTATTGTGTGAGTTCACTCCGCACATTTACGTGCACCGTAGAACTAGCGCCTCATTGAACATCGTGTTCTAATCGGTTCTTTTGACATCGAAGATGACTGATTGGAGGGATATTTATTCGGACTTTGTGAATCTCTTGTTTAACCCTTCAAGAAGTACGTCTTCAAAGGTCCAAGCGCAACTTGGACCAACCTGGACTCATGACCCTCTTGAGCCCAGGATCACCTACGCTCGGGATGGTTACTCTCAAACCATTCCATTTCTCTCTTCCCACCTCACCGAGGAAGACCATCGCCTTGGTGAGAATATCATGATTCATAAATCCTCTTCTAATCAAGAACACATTGCTGATTCAGGACATAAAGAAGATACAAGAAAAATGCCTCCAAAGAAGAAAGAAGAGGAAGAAGAGAACCATGAAGACACATTGAGAATGGTACTAGCCAGATTAGCTGCATCTGAGCAGCAACATGCATTACTGAGAGCTCAGTTAGGACAGTTAAATGCTGGGGTCGAACCACCAATGGATGCGGCGTATAACCCCGGACAATATCAAATTCATAACTACTTGAGTCCGGCCGAACCCACTGTTGACTTTGAATTGAAGCCGTATTTTCTGAACCTGCTGCCACATTTTGATGGGAATGCTTCTGAGGAGCCATATGCATTCCTAAGGGACTTTGAGCTCATCTGTGCTAACCTCAAACATCATAATGTTAGCCAGGATTATATTAGGCTCAAAGCCCTTCCATTCTGCCTTGGGTGGAAAAGCCAACTACTGGGTAAAGAACTTGGGAGTTACAGTCACTACTTATGCCCAGTTCAAGGACCTATTTCTGAAGAAGTTCTACCCATTGAGTAGAACTAACATGATGAGGATGCGCATTGCGAGTTTTTCCCAATTACCTCATGAAGCCTTTTGTGATGCTTGGGAAAGATTCAAGGATATCCTGCAGAAGTGTCCTTGTCATGGATTAGATGACAACATCTTGGTCCAGTCGTTCTTTACTGGTCTCAACCCTGAGATGCAGGGTTTAGTGAGCGCTGCCTGTGGAGGCAGCTATACATCACGAGGAGCGGATACCGTTTGGAGGGTATTCGAGCAGGTGGGCTGAAACTAGCCGCTCACAGATGGCCAGCAGGGCCTATACACCATCCCCCAGCTCACTCTCATCTGGAGGGGGAAAAATCAGCTGTAGTCGATCTCTCTCAGGACGTGATCCCTATCATGGGACTCCTTGCTGACAAGCTTACTGTAGTCGAGAGGATTGACATGAGAATTGATGAATTAGACCGGAGCGTCTCCAAGATTCCAAAATAAATGGAGGAGTTGACTGATAGGGTATCTAAGATAAAGATACCTGCCGTGACTGTACCCTCTTCTCCCGTATACCAAGTTCACCATGTTCAGGAGCAGTTGGTGTCAGGGCAACCCCAGCCGTGGGAGCAGGACCAATCCTACACCCACTCTTTCCAGCAGCCACCTCCAGTAGCAGAGACAGTCCAGGAGGAGCCTCCACCGATTTGGGAGGTGAATGGGATATGGTATACTCAGGACCCTGCCAGGCAGGGAAGTACGGGAGACCGACTAGCATCCCTCGACCTTTCACAACACCGCATTCACATCAGCACCACCTCCTTCACAGCAGAGCCCTGGATTCCAGCCACCCCAGCAACAGCAGAGGCAGCAATACCAGCAGTATGACCGACAGGGCCATTACCATGCAGGTCAGCAAGGCCCGCAACCCCGGTAGCAGCAAAGGCAGTACACTGGCCAGCAGGGCCAGTCTTCCCGTTCTTCTTCCCAGTCTTATCCACTTCCTTCTTCGTCTAGTCCTGCGGATATTCAGCGACAGATACTCGACGAGCTACGTTCCTATAGGAATGAGATTCATGACTTACGGGTGGATGTCAACCGCCTGCCCAGATGGCGAGACGACACCCTCTACCTCTATCCCAGCCCAAGTTCAGGCTAACCCAAATAGCCTGAACCGATCTAGTTCTCAACAGCACTTTGATCAGGTATACTATTCAGCATCTGCTAGATCTGAACATGAGACTCTTTCACGTGACGAGGCTAACCACATGTCACTCAGGAGCGGAAGGACCGTGACTGTACCTTACCGGGCGAGGGACACGAGGAGGGGCATCTCTGGAGCTCTACCTGAGGAGTCTTCAGAGGACGAGGAGGAGAGACATCATATTTCGGAGCCCCATCAGCATCATTCGAGGATACCTACTCAGGGAGTCGAGAGGAGGAGAGTACGTATGCAGCATCGGCGGCATGGATACACTTCTGATTCTACAGAGGACCTTGCATCTCCGGTTGTGGCGGATACCACTCCATCTTCTATTCCACAACCTGTACTAGATAGTTTTGATTTTGATCCCATGTTGCATTAAAAAGATTCTTGTATGAAGAACTCTATTTTAGTTAATGCCAAGAATGATCTTTCAGTTCATGATTCAGACTCTTCATCTTCTGTTTCTCTAGCTTCCATCCCTTTTCCCCGTGCTCTTACGGCAGGAAAGCGCATCAAAAAGATTCAGAAAGATGACCCTGATATGGCAAAATTTTGTAAAGAAGACATCACTGTAAAGGTGACATTTTGATGAATATGTGGCTAACCATCCTGCCTTCCAAAAATACCTTAAGGTGAGATGCACACCTACAAGGGTTAGCAGGAAGAAAGATAATCGAAATATACAGACACATGTCGTGTCAGTAGCCACAACCTATTGTCTCAAGAATCAGACTTTTCCAAAGAAAAAGAGAGACATGGGTGCTCACTATGTGGAGAGTCGTATTGACGACACTGCGTTTGCACGCACACTCTTAGATAACGGTTCTTCGATCAACTTACTTCCCTTAGCCTTATATCAGAAATTGGAATTGGGGCCACTTCGCAAATCTAGAGCTTTACTCCAATTCGCAGATCGTTCAGTGAAGAGACCTAAGGGAGAAGTGAAGAACGTAGTTATCTCGATTGAGGGGCAGAACTATCAGGTGGACTTCACAGTCTTGGACATGGAGACCCCCAATAATTGGAGAGAATCTCAGATCATTCTTGGGCGGCCCTTCCTTAGGACTGCAGGAGCAGCTTACGAATATGGTACGGGAATGATGAAGTTCCGTTCTCCAGGCGGAGAAGTGAACCTTGAGATGAAGCAAAACCAAGTGTCAGCGACCCGATTCAGAGAGTAGCACAGAGTACTCATCTTCAGAGGCAGATTGCAGTATGATTAGCACAACTGGGATTTAGGGACAGATTCCTTCAGGATAGAGCAAGTCCCTTTCATCTGGAAAGGGCATAGTGGATGATGCAGTTTGCCAGGTGTTGTCTGATCTTGTGGGAGATGCATCAACCTATCCCCATGATGACATAGAGATCCATTTGGATCTATCAGTTCCATCCCCTTCGGAACGATCATGGGACATAGATGATGAGTCGGACGCGGCTTTGGCCGAACTACCGCGTTTCTTTGGCGATCCGACTCCCTTTACTTCTGAGTTGGTGGTGAGTACTACTCAGCTTAGCCCACCTTCATACAACACGGAACCAGATTCAGATTCAGTTCAGCCAGATCTGCTTGATGATACCACATTGCCAGAACTAAAATCACTACCTCCTACACTCAAGTACGCCTTTCTTGCGGGACCCAAAGAGAGATATCCTGTCATCATTAGCTCAGACTTGACTTTAGAACATGAGTCTAGGTTGTTAGAAGTCTTAGAGAGGAACCGCAAAGCAATAGGCTGTACAGTGTCAGATCTCATGGGGATCAACCCCGCTCTCTGCTCGCACCACATTTTTACTGAGGATGATGTGAGACCTTCCCGTGAGTTTCAAAGGAGACTTAACCCCAATCTACGGGAAGTGGTGAAGAAAGAGATTGAGAAATGGTGCAAGGCAGGGTTTATATACCCTATTTCTGACTCCAAGTGGGTGGCCCCGCTTCATGTTGTCCCAAAGAAGTCGGGAATTCAGATGGTCACCAACGAGGAGGGGGTAGAGATCGTGACACGAGTACCCACGTCATGGCGTGTCTGTGTTGACTACAGGCGCCTGAATGCCATGACCAAGAAAGATCACTTTCTCTTACCGTTTATTGATCAGATCTTGGAGAGACTCGCAGGGAAAGAGTTCTTCTGTTTTCTTGATGGGTACTTAGGCTACAACCAGGTGGCCATAGCCCCTAAGGATCAGGAAAAGACCACATTCACATGTCCATTCGATATTTATGCTTTCAGGCGCATGCCATTCGAGCTCTGCAATGTCCCAGGCACATTTCAGCGGTGCATGATAGCCATATTTGCCGAGATGGTGGGAGATTTCCTGGAAGTGTTCATGGATGACTTCTCGGTCCATGGTGATTCTTTTGATACATGTTTAGCGCACTTGGACCGAGTCCTCATGAGGTGTAGAGAGGTGAATCTGGTACTCTCCTAGGAGAAGAGTCACTTTATGGTGACGGAGGGTATCGTGTTGGGGCATGTCATCTCCAAAAGGGGAATGGAGGTTGACCCTGCCAAGGTGGAGGTGATCAAGAAACTCGATTCACCTACCAACGTGAAGTCGGTGCGGTCATTCTTAGGGCATGCTGGATTCTATAGGAGATTCATTCAAGATTTTTCAAAGTTCGCCCGCCCACTGACTGAGCTCTTAGGGAAAGACACAGAGTTCGTTGTAGATCACAGGTGTCTGGAGGCCTTTGAGCTCTTGTAGAGGAAGATTTGTGCCTCGCCTATCCTACAAGCTCTTGACTGGTCTCTCCCCTTTGAGATCATGACCGATGCTTCAGATTTCGCTATAGGAGCTGTGTTAGGACAACGACGAGAGGGGATTCCGTTTGCGATTCACTATGCGAGCAAAGTATTAGATCCTACACAGAAAAATTATACAGTGACTGAAAAGGAAATGCTCGCGGTAGTATGGGCCCTCGAGAAGTTCAGATCATATATTTTGGGCTCTAAGGTGACAATTTACACCGATCACACAACTATTCGATATTTAATGGAAAAGAAGGACGCGAAGGCACGTCTCCTTAGATGGATTTTACTCCTCCAGGAATTTGATTTGGAGATAAAAGATAAACCTGGAGTGAAGAATGTTGTGGCTGATCACCTTTCTCGGATTGAACTTAAGGATTCTCCTGATTATGAGCAGATTATAGAGACCTTCCCAGATGAGTCAATTTGTGTTATTGACTCACTCCCGTGGTATGCCAACATGGTGAACTATCTTGTCTCCAAGCAGGTTCCCCATGGTTGGACTAGGAGCAGCATTGACCGACTTAAGTCGGATTCGAGGAGATACCACTGGGACGATCCTATCCATTTCTTCGAAGGACCGGATTGTGTTTGGAGAAGGTGTATTCCTCAGGAGGAGTACCAGAGTGTCCTCACATATTGTCATTCATTCGAGGCCGGAGGACACCATTCAGGAAATAGAACCGCTCACAAAGTACTTCAATGTGGATTGTATTGGCCGACCTTGTTTAGAGATGCTATTGATTTTGTGCGATCGTGGCCGATTTGTCAAAGGATGGGAGGGACAGTTGGACAGAGAGATGAGATGCCTATGCAACCGATGATTATTTGTGATGTTTTTTGATGAATGGGGCATAGATTTTATGGGTCCCTTTCCCAACAGCCAAGAACATGAGTACATATTGTTGGCGGTTGACTATCTATCTAGGTGGGTGGAGGCTATCCCAACCTGAGCCGCAGACAGCAAGACTGTTTGTAAGTTTGTGAGAGATCGTATTATTTCTAGGTTCGGGGTGCCAAAAGTTTTGATATCTGATGGGGGTAGCCATTTTGTGAACCGAGATATGAGATCTTTAGCTAAGGACTATGGATTTAAGCATAGAGTTACTAGTCCTTACCACCCACAGTCTAACGGCATGACAGAGGTTTCGAACAGAGATGTGAAGAGTATTTTGCAGAAGTTGGTTCGTTCCGATAGGAAGAACTGGTCTCAGCTTTTGGACCAAGTTCTGTGGGCCTATAGGACAACCTACAAGACACCATTGGGTACCTCACCATTTAGAATGATCTATGCAAGCCATGCCATTTGCTTGCAGAATTGATTCATAAATCCGAATGGGCAATTAAGAAGATTAATTGAAGTTATCACCTAGGGAAGCTTTGCCGAGACTTGAACTTGAACGAGCTCGTGGAAATCCGAAACAGGTCATATGACAACAGTTTGATTTATAAGGACAAAGTAAAGAGATGGCATGATCAGCACATTAGGTGCAAAGATTTTGTCCCTGGGCAAAAGGTATGGTTGTTCAATGCCAGGTTGAAGATGTTCCATGGGAAGCTCAAATCTAAATGGACGGGTCCCTTTGTGGTTAAGAAAGTGCACGAGAATGGAAGTGTAGAGATAGCTGATCTCACAGATGGTACACAATCTCATGTGGTGAATGGACAACTGTTGAAGCATTTTGTTGATTCGAAAGAGCAGTTAGTCCAAGTCGAGGTCATCAACTTCATACAGAGTGAGCACAAAGCAGATACATCTTATTACTCTTCATGAAGATGCAGCATCAAGATTCAACATCTTAGAAGATTCAATCACTCTTGTACATTCTCCCTTCCTTGTATATTCTCCAGATCACATCGGTTCTTCTACACTTACTCTTGTCCTTTACTTAGGCTTACCAAGAGCCTAAGTATAGGGGGAGCCGATGCCCGCCATGTGTATATACTCATCCATTTCTCCTCTTGACCTCGTCTGCCCCATTTTTGCTCTTCTTCTACACTTAGGCTGGCCAGAGCCTAAGTATAGGGGGGCGGATCGACTTCTATACTATTTATTATTTTAGCCATCCTACGCTTAGCACGAGCTATGTCTTTTTCTCGCTTCTTGTGCCATGAGGACATAGCACATGCTAACTATAGGGGGGCGTGTATATATTACATGTATACTTTACCCATAGCTCGTACTTTCACGTATTTTTGTATATATTATACAATAATTATGGGGTGGGTAAAAAAATTCAAAACAAAAAAAACTCTACTTTCACGTATTTTTGTATATATTATACAATAATTGTGGGGTGGGTAAAAAAATTCAAAACAAAAAAAAACTCTCTTAAAAAAACTTTTTCAAAAAAAACTATTTTCCTTATTTGCTTCAAAAAAAACTTTCTTTCAAAAAAAAACTTTCTTATCTACTAATCTTTTTCAAAAAAAAAACTTTTGAAAAAAAAGAAGCAAAACTTTTTCTAACAAAAAAAATCTTTTCCTTTGTTTTTCAAAAAAAAAAACTTTCTTCTTTTCCTTTGGTTAAAAAAAACTCTCTAAAAAAATCACAAAAGAAAAAAACACTAACTAATAAGTTGGTTTAATCCCTGACACAATTCACTTTCACACAAGACTAGTGATGTTCAAGAACACTTGGTTTATGAGGTCTTGAGATTTTGAGTTAACTAGCCTTAGTCATTAGGGTCTTGGACTTAATTATTCACATTTCCCTAGTTTGAAAGATTTGTGTGCTATATTGCATGCTTAGTCTCTACCTTAAGAATATGATCAGCACCTCACATACACGACTGTAGTTATGATGAGATGAGTTGAAATTTCACTTGAGGAACTGGGATGAGGGATTTGAGTTTGGACTTGATTTGATGATACTCGAGGATGGGATAAAATCAATGAAGGCTTCATGAAACCTGAGTGTCAGTATCTTTAGCCAGTATGAGAACATGGTTCTTATACTATATCTTGACATTTACCTATGTGCCAGGGTGTGATAAAATAAAAAATGTTGATCACTGTGCGCCAACTCTTGGTAAAAGCAGTGAAGCTTGCCACAAATACTACAAAGCAATAAAATGATA
The DNA here is from genome assembly GCA_037367405.1 of Ottelia alismoides. NCBI lineage: Eukaryota > Viridiplantae > Streptophyta > Magnoliopsida > Alismatales > Hydrocharitaceae > Ottelia > Ottelia alismoides. Next base: position 132,383 of record JAZKJV010005615.1, read on the forward strand.
AAGAAAAGCTCTCATTCCACAAAGTCAATTACCAAAAGAGCTTCTACCGAAGGCGAGCGCTCCCAACCATTTCAAAGTATCCACTTGGACCACCGCTATTAGGACCAGGAGTCGGGCTTGCACCAAAAAGGGCTCTGCATCGTAAATGCTACAAGTCTGGGTGTGGAAGGTACGATAGGTACTCAAAAAAGGCACACCCCGGTATACTCCCAGGAAAACAAGTGCAGACGGCTCCAACTTCTCTTGACGGACGCACTGATCAACACCAAAAAAATGCGTTGAGTAATAAGGCACTTGAGAAGATCCTTGTTCTAATGAGAGGGAGAGAAGCAATGACATAATCCTATGCCCTCCATCATCTGGCCTTCCATCTACACTTTCAAGTCTGACAACTAAAGAGACGGTGGATTGGATGCAAGAAATGGTTTATTCCCTAGTATTGAGGATTGGGTTCTTAGGAGAGTCTCTTAGACTGGAACCTTGGGTGACATTGCGACTCTACTCTTGTAATTGTGGTCAACACTTAAAGCCATATCCCTACTATATATGTATAGAAAGAGAGTCTGATGATTAGGGAATTGGGTACCTTTTGAGTAGAGCTTGGTTCAGCTTAGAATTTTAGGATCTCTAAAACCGAGAGTTCTTGAACGGATCAAGTCTTGTATTCACATGCACAATCAGGGGGTTAACCCAACTTATTTATTCTTTATTTGCTCGAGGACTAGCAAAGTTTAAGTATAGGGGGTGATGGATCCACGATTCATCATCTCAATATCTTGATCTTAGCAAAATCCCCGAGTAAAATCCCAGAAAAATGTCCATAAAATCCATAAATTAACAAAATGACTCTTGTAAATGAAATACACTAATTATTGTATATTAGATTGTACAAAATAAATTAACAATAAAAAGCCGCAAATTAAAGGAGTTTTTCACCTGTAAATAGCCCAAAACTTCTTAGATTTTTAATAATTTTATTTCAACTCCTTTTTGACTAATTCTTTCTCTAACTTGTTTATAAAAATGTATATAAAAATACAAAAATACAAAACAAATTTTACCTCAAATAAATGCTCCTAGATCCCAAAGAGAAAAAGCCGTAAAGTCCAACTTCCAAGGCAAATTCCCGCTCCGTAAGAACTCCAAATTCATCAAACTCACTTTAAAAGTTCAAGTTAGAAAATTATCTATCCAACGGAAGTAGTTTCATTAAAATCAGAGCTCGTTTGCAAAAGTTGGGTTTTGGGACCTAGATGTACATTGTATATCATGTATATATTCATTATTTCTTCATTTTTTATTTTATCTTTCTTAATTATTAAAAATACAAAAAAATCATGCTTGTGTTATATTTTGATTATAGTATTTTATTGTATTTTTCATTGTAAATATCTCTTATTAAAAAGACAAAAAAATTACATATTAGAAAGTAAACAAAAAATTGTACATGGTGTTTTGTATTCACTTGTAAATTCACCACTATTTTTCTTTCTTTATATTTTTACTGTATTTAAAGTAGCCTACTTTATTTATTTATTTATTTATTATTTAATCTCCATTCTCTACAATAACCACCAATTCAACTCCATTATTCCACAATTTTTTCCAACTTCCCATTCAACTCCATTAATAATACAACCTCACATTCAACTCCACCACCTTAATAACTTCTCATTCTTTCCTCTTTATATACATCCCATCCTCCTCAATTTGCCCTTGATCCATCTTTATGTGAGGAGAGCCTAGTTCCCAAAGTTGAATCGGTGACAGCGACGCAACCGCGGTCGAGCGACGACAGCCCTCTCTCCGGTGAGATCCGTTGGTTTTTTGGCCAACATCGCAGCCGCAACCGCGCGCTGCTCGAGCTCATCGCACACCGGTGATTCGAGTGAAGACCGTGCTCTTGTGAGCACATCATAGGCGATCGTCTCCATCGTAGGTAATTTTAGTTTCATCTTGTCTTTATTTTTACCTTTGTAATTTTTTAGCACATTATATCACCACCCTCTTCCATTTGTCTTAATTCATCTCTACCACCACCACAACATTTGTTTTCACCATCATTTACATCCCCTGTTTAACCAACAAAAATATAAAAAAATTAAATAAAAAAGGTTTATTTTTTATTACAGCAATTAAAAATAAAAAAATAAAAAAAAACAACGCCACCCCGCAAGCAGCAGGCGACGCCGGCTCCCCCCCTTAGCAGCTGCCAGCCACCGCCTACAGCACCACCCCGCAAGCAGCACGACCCCAGCCGCCTGCGCCCCTTCGCCGACCGCACGTCCGCCGCCCCCACCCGCGAGGCCTCCGTAGCCCCGCCCACCGCCAACCGCGTGCGCTCCCTCCTCCAGCTCTCCTGCGCGGGTGGTCGCGCCGCCATCGCGTGCCGCCCTCGCCACCAACCCTCCCCCGCACCTCCGCCGCGCCAGGAGGCACCACGCGGCCGTGCGCGAGCAACCCGTCCTCCGCCTCAGCCCGCCGCCGACCCCGCCGTCCGTTGGGTTCTTCCACCCTAGCCGCCTAGAGGAAGAAGAAGGTCTTCTCTTGTTTATTTTTTCATTTTGTAAATATTGCAATAAATTCCTTCGCAGTATTTGTAATTGCAGTTTAGTCCCTATGCATAAATTTAAGTTGTCTATTCAATTTCTGTTTTGCATGAACAACCCTATGTTTATTCATTGATTTGGACATCATTGTTGCGTCATTTTATTGAATAAAAAATGCCGTTACATGAGCAACTAATTCTCTACCTTTTGGATATTTATTTGTATTTTTGTGAGATATTGTGAATTAACTAAAATTGTTCAACTGAAATATTGTATATTTTACCCAGTCAGTGATCTTAACTTGATATCTCACACATGGTTGCTCTAAAAATTCTACAAAAGTTAGTAATGATGCCTTGATATGTGATAAAGTTACAGTCCAAATTTCATCCAAAATGGAGTTGTCTTGTGCCTGAAATAAATTGTAGAGTGATGTTAGTATTTGATTTTTAATTAAATCCACGTAGATCATTTTTATGAAATTTTAAGTCTCCTGGAATCTATATGAAAATATCTTTTTGGAATAATTCGCATTCTGATTAATTTGATATTGTGGATTAATTAGGAATTAATTACTCATTGTCGCTCTATTTTCACTAAAAAATACATAAAAAATTCATATTTTGTCAAAAAATCCAAAAACATTACTGTAGTATCCCTGCATCATATTTTCATTCCAGTAAATTTTTCATCATTTTTACTTACTAGATTAAGATCTAGAAAAAATATGATTTAGCTAAATTGGACTAATTTAATATTAAAATTAATTTGGCCTTGTTGTGTGTTTTCTTAGTGTCTTAATTCACTAGCATTTTGCATTGGCATTTGTATTTGCATAAAAAAATTAAAAAAACTGCATTGGAAATCAAGACCTAAGTTTTCGAATTATACCCCAAGTTGTTCCTTTGCCTCCCCGAGTTCGACCTCGGACTTGCTCGAGATATAAATTAAGCCGAGACACTCTTCACGGAGATCTTCTCTCGGTTCTGATTGAATCGCTAAGTACATGTATTACAACGTACACGAATTAATCATCGTATTTAGCGACTCATCACCCCTATAGAAGTATAAACTAATAAGAAGGTCATAATACAGCTGAAATACCACGTGCTCAAGCACGTGATATCTGATCTTTTTATAGTACTACTCCCAAAGTTTTCTTATTTCCTATGTGCCCCACCAATTTCCACATATTTACATAACAACCCCTATATATAATAATAAACAAAATACACATTAAGTATGTCTAGAACCAAATAAAAATATAATAAAAATACGTATGAATACCCAATATCACCCTATATACAGTATTAAATTAGTTTTGCAAAATAAAAAATATTTTCCATTTTTAATAAGCCGTTTAAAAACATCATAAAAATATAACAAACTTTAAAAATCATAAAAATATAAAAATATTCTTAAAAATATAATAAATCTATTTTACCATATATACATAATAAACCAAAACCAAAATAAAAATTGAACATTAAAAAATCCAAAATACGTAAAAAATCTTCAAAATTCATAACTAAATAAATAAAAATCATCAAAAACAGATAACCTATTATTTTAAACATAATTTCATCTACTTTCTACTGAAAATAAAATAAAAATATTTTCGCATTTTTTTTCAATTTTAAAAATCCAAAATAAAAATCTATTTTCTATAAAAATGCCATATTCACCCTTAAAAGTAATATAAAATCCATAACAATCCTAAAAACTTTTTAAAAATTCATAAAAATGAAAAAACAAAATTAAAACATAAAAATAACAAAATAAAAACCAATTAAAAATTGCCAAACATTTTCTAAAATAAAACTTACAAAATACTTAAAATCATATAAACAATATAAAATTCATAAAAATCAAATAAAAAACTAGAAAAAAATCCTTAAAACTAAAGTAAAAATTAAGGAAACTGTTTACCTTTGTTTTTCTATAGTTTAACCATAGTTTCCAGCAGTTTGCCTCCCTGAGTTCGATACTCCCGTAGTAGACACTATACACATCTTGTTTAGGAGTATAAATAAAATAATAAAAAGATTAATTAAAAATTAATCTTTTTCTGCAAAAATTTCACCTGGTCAATTCAGTGACATTTTTCTTCTTTTAGAACAGTAGACCAGGGAGTTTTCAATCTCCTCCTACTTTATTCTTTGTCGATCAAGTCAATTTTTGACTTCGTCTTCGGGTTTATGGTCATTAGACCCGGCCAACGGGTTGGAGGTCCACCTGTCCAGCCCGCTCATGGGTCAGGCTTAGGCTTGGATATTTAAGCATGGCCCGGCCCTGTCCGGCCCGCAAAAAATAATAAAATATAAATATATATCAAATAATACATGTATTAATTTAGTACGCTTTAAGTTTTATTTGTAACACTAGTTTTAAATAAAATTCAATAGTTTACATGTCAAGTAACATGTAAACTACGTATATTGGTTATATAAAGTATAGTTGGTATTAATAAAATCATTTATACATATCAAATACCATTAAAAAATCAATGGAAAAAGAACGAAATGGGTCATGGGCCGGCCCATGGGCGGGCTTTGGACAAAGGTTTTTTAACCTCAACCTGTTCGGCCCGGCCCATGGGCTGGCCCCACCCGTATTTTAGTCATGTCTATACCTCTGGTATTTCATTTCTTTTTCTTTTCTATCCTTTATTATTTTGTTGTGAAATTAAATACATTAATTTGCACAATATTTACAGTATAAATAATGAGTATTATTTATGTAGTTTAATATTATTTATATGCATTTCTCTAAGGATTTGGGGACAAAATGAGAGAATAAAGGTGATGAAAAGGATATTCATCAATTAGTTCACTTTTTTAAAACAGTTTCACTACAAAAAGGCGGGATTGGCGTGCACATAAATGCTCGTTATGTGCACGCCTAGTGCCCGCCATGTGCACGCCTGATAAACCGCGAAATCGGCCCTTTAAGAGTGTGTAATTAGCACTTGCAATAGTCGTAGCAGTCGGGCCGAAATAGGCTCATCAAAGAGACCATCTTATTGATATATTTCAAATAGGAATGAGATGGTCGAAATTTATATTTTACTTGGTAAGAAACCAAGGTCGAACTCAGGGACACGAGCCTCTCTCGTATTAGTCGGATTTTAGTCCATTTAATTAAGCGTGGAGTTAAAGCATATATAGGTCAAATTTATGCAAAGACACAATAATGCAATAACAATAAACATGCATTTTTTTATCAATTTTTATTATGCAAATAAATGCCATGAAATGCAATGAATCTATGCCCTAGGATAGAATTAATATGATGAGCAAATTAATACGAGTCAATTTCAAGTTCAAGTCTCAATCAAGCTTGATAAACAAAATTAGACGAGGCACAAGTTAAAGCGTAAAGAGACACATGGCAAATAAAATAATCACCAGAATTAATGTGTCTGAAGATGAGAATTAAACATGCCATTAGAAAGTGTGTCAAACAAGCTTCGAAACAAAACTGAAATCAACTCAATTGGACATACATAGCTCAAGATATGCATAAAAGAAAGCAAGGGCATAACTGAAAGAAAACATGAAATGATAATTACAAAAAGGTCCCTGAAAAGGACTAAAATGAAAAAAAAAGTATAGGGACCTTCCCTGAAAAAAAATACCACACGCGCAGGAGCCTTTCTGTAAATTGAAGAAAGTTGGTGGGCCTCGGTGTAATTTACCCAGATGGCACGTGCTGTGCACGCGCCATCTAGGTTCGGACGAAGGGTCGGGTACGGTAGAGGCTCGGAGTTGCTTCGGCTGGCTCGAGCGTTGGCTTGGGCTCGCTGCAGGTTTGGATGTGGTTCGGGAACTCCAAACCTCGTGGCTTGGACGCTTAGGCTCGGCTGTGCTCAGGTGACGCCACGTGTCCGGTTGGAGGCCGTTGGATCGAGATGATCCAAGGGTTGCTGAAGTCGATGACGCGGCCCTATCTGGACCGTTGGATGGTCGTTGAGAGAAGACCATCCAACGGTCCCTGTGCTGTCTCTTCCACCGAAGGCTGGCGACGGGTTCAGAGCTCCGACGAAGGAGCTCTTCCTCCGCCGCTCCATCCTAGGCATGGTGAAGCTCGCCCGAAGCTCCTGAAGAATTGTTGATGAAGCTGGGAACTCGGGCAAGCTGCGAGGATAGGTGGCGGAGATCCTCTTCGATCCAGTAGCAGAGACGGCCTTCGCGAAGACCTCTCCGGCGAAGGTTCTGATCATTGAAGCTCTCGAAGACCTGCATTGTTAGTCAATAGCCGAAGCTTGGGTTTTCGTGAAAGGGAGTGAGGTGGAGAGCTCGGCACGCGTAGAAGCGTTAGCTCTGAGCGCTCCTCCGCCGTGGGTGGCGGAGGAGATGGGTCGAAGGTGATTAGGGTTTGGAGGAAGGAAGGCGATGAACGAGAGGCAGCGCGTGAGTGAGGGGAGCGTGGCGGAGCTCGGGAGGCGATCAGTGACGGTGGAGGAGAGGTGAAGCAATCTACATAATGCCGAGAAAATAAAAGAAAAAGACAAAGGGATCGGAAGGAGCTTACCTGGTCAGAGGCGGAGCGGGGGCATGGGCTGGGGGTTCCAGAAGGTCCCCGGGTCTTCGCTGAACACGGTCAGCCGGTCCGTGCAGCTCGGGCGGTCGCGATGCGCTGCAGCTCCGTCGTGAAGGTCGGAGGGTCTCACCGGGGAGCCTCATCGTCTTCGCTCAATCTTGCCACCTCCCCCTATCACAGGGAGGTGGAGGAGGGCTGGGAGAACCCCCTCGTAAAGGTGGACAACGCGAACGGAGTGGGAGTGCGGAGTATTTGAAGAAGTTCGTCGGCGGTTAGCTGATGGAGACGTGGGTTTCAAGGAGAAAATGGAAGGAGTGGAGATGACGATGGTGGTCGTGGGATGATGTGCGGGGAAGAAGGAAGATGGGGGAACGTCATGGGGTAGTTGGCGAGTGGAAGTGGTGGCTGGTGAGGGCGAGAAAATGGAAAGGGGGAGCGGTGTGCGCGAGCTGGATCGTGGGAGAGAGAGGGGGGTCGGAGGTTGACTATGACCTCTGACCGTTGGATCTGGAGATCCAATGGTGGAAAGCTATGCGCGGAAGAACGGCGTAGATTAGATCGGGGGCGATGCGATCAACAGACTGGAGAGCAGCCACGTGTCGAGCTGGAGCGTGCGCGCTAGCGGACGGGAGTGATCGGGTTATGGCTTCGATCGGGCGGTTGGGATTCAAAGAAGAAGTGAATGGTGTGGATGATGAGGCTGGGGCACGATTGAACGGACTAAGATGCGCCACGTGGCGTGCTCAACTTGAGGCGCGAACGAGTGGTGCGGATCAGGGACAGGGAAGATCTGATGGCTAAGAATAAGAGCGGGTATGGAGAGATCTGAGCCGTTGGATCAGAGGAGGATCCAACGGCTGAGGATGCGGGCGGCTGAAGCAAGGAAGGCGGGGCCACGTGGCGCACCCAGAATGGGCCATGTGGCCCAATCACTTTATTCAAATCTTCAAATTGAAATATGAAGGTCAAGATGGCCGAATTTGAGAAAACTCAAAACATGAAAGTTGTAGATCTTGATGAGATCTACAAGTTTCATGTTGACCAAAACTGAAAATGAGATCAACTGAAGCCACAAAATATTTTTAGGGTATTTTTGAGTCTAAAAATACCACGAATTTTTGTTTTGTCAATTTTTTGTGGTTTTTAATTTATTAAAGACTCTGATAATTACAGGGCACTAACTGGGTTTTATTGACACAAAACTAAGCAATGGGGTTAATAATGAGAAATTATGATGATGAAATCGAGTTTCATCACCCCCCTATACTTAAACTATGCTCGTCCTCGAGCATCAAAGAGAATGACTAAGTTGGATTAACCCCCTTGTGCATGTGAATACAAGATCCAATCTGATCAAGTTGACTCGACTTTAGAGATCCAAAATTCTAGAGTTCAACCTAGCCTTAATCAAGAGGCATCCAATTCCTCTACTTCTCCAGACTCTCTCTGATGTACATATAATCTAAAGGATATGAAAGTTTAGTGTTGACTGCGATTCTGCGAGTAGAGTCAAATCGTCACTCAAAGTCTTGGTCCGAGAAAATCTCCTAAGGACCCAATCCTCAACACTAGGGAATAAATCAAATCTTGCATTCAGTCCACCGTCTCTTTAGTTGTCAGACTTAGAAAATGTAGATGGCAGGCTAGTAATGGAGGATATGGGTTTGTGTCATTTCTTCTCTCCCTCTCATTGGAACAAGGATTCTCTCTAGTGCCTTTTACGCAACACAATTTTTTTTGGTGTTGATCAGTGCATCCGTCAAGAGGAGTTGGAGCTGTCTGCACTTGTTTTCCTGGGAGTACACCGGGGTGTGTCTCTTTTGAGTACCTATCGTACCTTCGACACCCAGACTTGTAGCATTTACGATGTAGAGACCTTTTTGGGTGCAAGCCCGACTCCTGGTCCTAATAGCGGTGGTCCAAGTGGACATTTTGAAAAGTTTGGGAGCGCTCGCCTTTAGTGGAAGCTCTTTGATATTTGACTTTGTGGAAAGCTTTTCTTTGAATTTCATTGACTTGTATAATTTGTGGCTAGCTCCACTGCTTTTACCAAGAGTTGGCACACACTGATCAACATTTTTTATTTATTTCACACCCTGGTACTTAGGTCAATTTCAAGAGATTAGTATAAGAACCAAGTTCTCATACTGGCTAATATTGCTGACACTCAGGTTTCATGAAGCCTCCAAAGATTTTATCCCATCCTCGAGCATCATTAGATCAAATCCAAACTTGACTTCCTCATCCCAATTCCTCAAGTGAAAAATCAACTCATCTCATCAAAACCGCAGTCGTGCATGTGATGTGTTGATCATATTCTTTTTGTCTGAGACTAAGCATGGAATATAGCATGCAAATCTAGAAACCTAGGGGAATGTGGACGATTAAGTCTATGACCCTGATGGCTAAGGCTGGTTAACCTAAAATCTCAAAGACCTCATCAAGCTAAGTCTCCTTGATCATTTCAGATCCTGGGTGGAAGTGTAAGTGTAGAGAATTAATCCAACTTCTTCATTCGAAAACAAGATTTTTTTACTTCAAGAGATATTAGAACTACCTAAACTCAATTGAGCATCTGCAATTCAACCAGTATGGATGTAAGTACAGGCCGAAGCCCGTTGCTTGAGGACGGGGCCTTTCGCGATGTCCTCTAAACCATCCAATCTGCTAAGGGCGAACCCTCACTGAATGCGGCTTACTTAATTAGGCTTAGTAGTCACTAACGACTCCTAAAGGATTTTTGGGTTTTCTCATTTTTATGGATTTTAATTTGAGAGTTAAAACACACGTTAGACTCAACTTTCCTTGAAAAGACTTTCAAAACCATGTCACACAAATAAGAAGTTTTCAAAACATTTTCAAAAGAATTTTTCAAGATAAGGAAAAATCATTTTCGAAAATATTTTTATAAAAATAGCGTAACATAATATCGAAAAGCCGCGAAATCATTTGAGTTCTCTTAGTCCAAAGAGTTTTACTTTAGCCAAAAAGTTTTAAATTTTTCAAAATTTTCAGATTATAGCTAAAGTAAGTATACGGTAAATACGGTATACCCCCTATCCTTAAGCTTTGCTATGTCCTCATAGCACTAGATGATACGAGTCCATAGTTCCATTTAAGTAAAGAGAAATATACGGGAGATAAGAGGGGCTCCTCCTATACTTAGGTTAGAAATAACCTAAGTATAAAGGCAAGGAAAGAAGAGTAGAGAAATCACAGGGACTCGGGTCCCCCCTATACTTAGGCTGAGATTAGCCTAAGTATAAAGATGGGAATTGATGTTGGGAGGGACCCAAGGTGAACGGAGAAGAGGAATGGATCTACAAGTGAGCGGTTTGAATCTGCGGAGATAAATGGAGTGACTAAGATTTTGGGGTGTGTAGCAAACATGGCTCAATCAAGCAAGCAAAACCCTTAGTTTCACCAACTCACACATGAAACCAACCGAGGTTGGTTTATTATCTTGTCGGTTTTATTGGTGATAAAACATTAGATTTTTACGCAAAGAAAAGATGTGAAGTGAAAATCATTGCGTAAGCGAGGGTATTGGTCTCCCAAAACCGACGTTTTACTCCATTTTAGGTTGACTTGCAATTAACAGTCCCAATTTTATTTTAGGTTATCACTGAATTATGGTTAGCACAAAATCAAGCAATCATCGTCTACCGTTCATTCCCATTTTCCATTAATCCTAGGTGATCAAGCTAGGAAAAAAAAGCCGAGAAAAACATGTATTCGATAAAAAACCGCGATCTAGGCTAAGCGATAAAACATGCAGTGATTTGACGAAAACACGTGAAAACTTGGGCTGTTTCGAAAACCAAAATCAATGTATGCAAGACGATAAAAGCCGCACCTAATCATGCATCTATTAGCGGGGAATGATATCCATTAAATTTGGCTAAGTGAGGCGAGATTATGTGCGTATATAATTTAGTGTGTCCTACCTACGATCAAGCACATAAAAATATGGAAAATAAAAACCGCTCAAAGAGCCGCGTGCCTGGTCCTAGGTCGACACTCAAGTGGGGACGATCCCCACACAACCATGATCGTTCGATTACAACCGCGAGCCTTCGATCGAGGACTGCTGTAAAAGACGAATTATTATATGTTCATGCATGGAAAAAATGCAAGACAATTTTTTTCTTTCTTCTCGAAGTACTCCAAGCGTGCTTCTGCGGCTCCTCACAGCGGGTAGCATCCTGCTCCTCACCTCCTTGAACCATCAAGGGCCCTACCACAAAAGCAATAGTTATAGATCGATAGAGAAGAAAATTTTACAATGTAAAATGAATTGGCAAATTGACGTATAAAAAGAACACATAATTAAATAAACATAAATCCAAAAAATATAAGAAATGAGCCGTGTCCCCGGCAACGACGCCATTTGATAAACCGTGAAATCGGCCCTTTAAGAGTGTGTAATTAGCACTTGGAATAGTCGTAGCAGTCGGGCCGAAATAGGCTCATCAAAGAGACCATCTTATTGATATATTTCAAATAGGAATGAGATGGTCGAAATTTATATTTTACTTGGTAAGAAACCAAGGTCGAACTCAGGGACACGAGCCTCTCTCGTATTAGTCGGATTTTAGTCCATTTAATTAAGCGTGGAGTTAAAGCATATATAGGTCAAATTTATGCAAAGACACAATAATGCAATAACAATAAACATGCATTTTTAATCAATTTTTATTATGCAAATAAATGCCATGAAATGCAATGAATCTATGCCCTAGGATAGAATTAATATGATGAGCAAATTAATACGAGTCAATTTCAAGTTCAAGTCTCAATCAAGCTTGATAAACAAAATTAGATGAGGCACAGGTTAAAGCGTAAAGAGACACATGGCAAATAAAATAATCATCAGAATTAATGTGTTCGAAGATGAGATATAAACATGCCATTAGAAAGTGTGTCAAACAAGCTTCGAAACGGAACTGAAATCAATTCAATTGGACATACGTAGCTCAAGATATGCATAAAAGAAAGCAAGGGCATAACTGAAAGAAAACATAAAATGATAATTACAAAAAGGTCCCTGGGAAGGACTAAAATGAAAATAAAATAAGTATAGGGACCTTCCCTGAAAAAAATACCACGCATAGGGGCCTTTCTGCAAATTGAAGAAAGTTGGTGGGCCTCGGTGTAATTTACCCAGATGGCTTGTGCTGTGCACGCGCCATCTAGGTTCGGACGAAGGGTCGGGTAAGGCGGAGGCTCGGAGTTGCTTCAGCTGGCTCGGGCGTTGGCTTGGGCTCGCTGCAGGCTCGGATGTGGTTCGGGAACTCCAAACCTCGTGGCTTGGACACTTAGGCTCGGTTGTGCTCAGGTGACGCCACGTGTCCAGTTGGAGGCCGTTGGATCGAGATGATCCAAGGGTTGCTGAAGTCGATGACGCGACCCTATCTGGACCATTGGATGGTCGCTGAGAGAAGACCATCCAACGGTCCCTGTGCTGTCTCCTCCATCGAAGGCTGGCGGCGGGTTCAGAGCTCCGACGAAGGAGCTCTTCCTCCGCCGCTCCATACTAGGCATGGTGAAGCTCGCCTGAAGCTCCTAAAGAATTGTTGATGAAGCTGGGAACTCGGGCAAGCTGCGAGGATAGGTGGCGGAGATCCTCTTCGGTCCAGTAGTAGAGACGGCCTTCGCGAAGACCTCTCCGGCGAAGGTTCCGATCATTGAACCTCTCGAAGACCTGCACTGTTAATCAATATCCGAAGCTTGGGTTTTCGTGAAAGGGAGTGAGGTGGAGAGCTCAGCGGGCGTAGAAGCGTTAGCTCTGAGCGCTCCTCCGCCGTGGGTGGCGGAGGAGATGGGTCGAAGGTGATTAGGGTCTGGAGGAAGGAAGGCGATGAACGAGAAGCAACGCATGAGTGAGGGGAGCGTGGCGGAGCTCGGGAGGCGATTAGTGACGGTGGAGGAGGGGTGAAGCAACCTACATAATGCCAAGAAAATAAAAGAAAAAGACAAAGGGATCGGAAGGAGCTTACCTGGTCAGAGGCAGAGCGGGGGCTTGGGCTGGGGGTTCCAGAAGGTCCCCGGGTCTTCGCTGAACACGGTCAGCCGGTCCATGCAGCTCGGGCGGTCGCGATGCGCCGTAGCTCCGCCGTGAAGGTCGGAGGGTCTCACCGGGGAGCCTCGTCGTCTTCGCTCAATCCTGCCACCTCCCCCTGTCACAGGGAGGTGGAGGAGGGCTGGGCGAACCCCCTCGTAAAGGTGGACAACGTGAACGGAGGGGGAGTACGGAGTATTTGAAGAAGTTCGGCGGCAGCTAGCTGATGGAGACGTGGGTTTCAAGGAGAAAATGGAAGGAGTGGAGATGACAATGGTGGTCGTGAGATGATGTGCGGGGAAGAAGGAAGATGGGGGAACGTCATGGGGTAGTTGGCGAGTGGAAGTGGTGGCTGGTGAGGGCGAGAGAATGGAAAGGGGGAGCGGTGTCCGCGAGCTGGATCGTGGGAGAGAGAGTGGGGGTCGGAGGTTGACGATGACCTCTGACCGTTGGATCTGGAGATCCAACGGTGGAAAGCTATGCGCGGAAGAACGACGTAGATTAGATCGGGGGAGATGCGATCAACGGACTGGAGAGCAGCTACGTGTTGAGCTGGAGCGTGCGCGCTAGCGGACGGGAGTGATCGGGTTATGGCTTCGTTCGGCGGTTGGGATTCAAAGAAGAAGTGAATGGTGTGGATGATGAGGCTGGGGCGCGATCGAACGGACTAAGATGCGCCACGTGGCGTGCTCAGCTTCAGGCGCGAACGAGTGGTGCGGATCAGGGACAGGGAAGATCTGATGTCTAAGAATAAGAGCGGGTATGGAGAGATCTGAGCCGTTGGATCAGAGGAGGATCCAACGGCTGAGGACGCGGGCGGCTGAAGCAAGGAAGGCGGGGCCACGTGGCGCACCCAGAATGGGCCACGTGGCCCAATCACTTTATTCAGATCTTCAAGTTGAAATATGAAGGTCTAGATGGCCAAATTTGAGAAAACTCAAAACATGAAAGTTGTAGATCTTGATGAGATCTACAAGTTTCATGTTGACCAAAACTGAAGATGAGATCAACTGAAGCCACAAAATAGTTTTGAGGGTATTTTTGAGTCTAAAAATACCACGAATTTTTGTTTTGTCAATTTTTTGTGGTTTTGAATTTATTAGAGACTCTGATAATTACAGGATACTAACTGGGTTTTATTGACACAAAACTAAGCAAGGGGGTTAATAATGAGAAATTATGATGATGAAATCGAGTTTCATCAACGTCCGAGTGGTGGGCGAGCACATGTGCTCTTTCAGGGCGTGCTCGCTTATATGAGAGTCGCTCCGGCTGGTAGGCGAGCACATTAGGACGCTATGTGCTTGCCCGCTGAAGTGATCGCCTCCATTAAATATGGCGATCAATGACGGAGCACCTGGCGAGCATATGTGCTCGCCCAAACTGATTTCCAGGAAAAAAATTATACAGGTTCGACGGAGTTTTGACGCCCTGTCGAACCTGTATAGCCTGCCAATAAACCACTGCAGGTACTTATAAGAGCTCTAAGGGTATATATATTATAGCAGTTCGTTAACTAAGATAACTAGAACTGACAAGTGAAAGTCACGCAATATACATGAACTTAGAAATAAACACTCAAATTTAACATCTAAATATTACAAACAAGTCAAAACCAACAAAGTTCATATAAATTAAAAGATGTGCTAAAAGTTTAACAAAAATACAAGTCAAAACCAGCAAAAATTTACTTCTTCTTTGATCTAAAAAATTTAGACATTAAACCCTGCTTTGATTTCTTTTTTTCCTTCTCATTTTCTTTGAACCTCGCACACATGCGTGCCTCTTCTTCAGGGTCGTTCTCCTCCTCCTCTTCGTCATCAGATTCAATCTCTTCAGGTTGAGATGCACACCCTTGCGACCTATATTATATATGGAAGATATATATCTATTACTTGCATTTTGTAGATATAGAAATATAAAATTATTTCTCATTCTATAAGTAGAATACTTACATGTACGTCGTGAACTCTTCTCGGAGCTTCGTCACCTGATCCACCATCATCGCCATCTGCGACTCCATTGGAATTGATGATTGGGATGGATGTGGTTGTGTATACGACGACTGAGAGTATGCAGAATAGGAGTGACGATGTTCCTCCACATAATATGGATGAAGACCACCAAGCGTCTGCTTCCTGTTCGCCGCAACGTCCCTCTCCTCCAATACCGTATAAGATTTTCATTGTTTAATATAAAATTATACATTAGAAATGAGTATATATAGTAAGATAATATTTATCTATATATACCTGCTTCCAGATCATTTTATCAAATGGTGGTTGCTCTCCAGTTGGATCGACACCCCATTTTTCTGCATAACCATGAGGGTAGATTGTATGGTGTTGTCAT
The DNA here is from genome assembly GCA_037367405.1 of Ottelia alismoides. Taxonomy (NCBI): domain Eukaryota; kingdom Viridiplantae; phylum Streptophyta; class Magnoliopsida; order Alismatales; family Hydrocharitaceae; genus Ottelia; species Ottelia alismoides. The sequence goes on from JAZKJV010005615.1 coordinate 147,887, forward strand.
TACTGGCCACCAAGAGTAATCTTTACTTCTTCCATGAGGATTAAACCCGTCTGTACATAAACCTATAACGCAATTCTTCTTTTCATCGTTAAATGTAGGAAAAGCTGACATCAATTCTTTCCAACAATCATACTCGGATGGATGCTCTATATACTCATGGACTTTATGTTCCGCATGCCATGTCATGTACTTCACCGTTTCTTTGCAATAATATATTCATTTCAATCTCGGAGTCAACGGGAAATAACGTAGAATCTTTCTCGATATTTTTGTTCCACTCTTACTACATGTCTGATATCTTGGCTCATTACATTCAGGATACCGTTGTAAATGTTGGTGTTCACCGTAATATAAAATATGGTGATTTATGCATGAGTCTATTTTAACTTCCGCTAAACCCATCTTCCGCATCATTTTTTTGTTTTGTAATAATTATCAGGTAATTCTGCATCTTCTGGTAACATTTTCTTAATAATCCTCAGCATTGCATCAAAATTACGATCGGTCATATTATACTCCATCTTCATCGATAGAAGATCTGAAATCGCAGAAAATTTTGAATATATCTTGCAACCCAACCACAATGGCTCTTCTGCTTTTTTCAACAGCTCGTAAAATTCTGCAGACTCTCCATATGGTTCCTCATCATCTAACAAAGTAGCATTAAATTTTGGACCCGTAACGTTCATAACCATATCTGCAAAAGGATTAATATTGTCAGCTTCTTCCGCATCATTCATACTGTCGTCGAAATCCTCATCATGCCTCCACCAAATCTGATATTCTTCCATGAAACCCATTTTATAAAGATGTAACTGAGTTTCATCTTTTGATCTCTTCCTCATTAGACGACATTTCTTACATGGAACAAGATAGTTCCATCTGAATCCACGATGCGGGAACCTTGTGCGTAAGCAAATTGTGTAAATTCCTGAACACCTCTTTGAAAGGTATCTACTATACGTCCATCTACTACACGGTTGTACATCCACTATCTATTTGTCATATTGATGAACTTGAATTAAATAATTTATAATATCAAATCTAGGAAATTGAGGATATCTAAACGTATCACATTATTGAGATAAAAGATGAGAAGAGAAGTGTATTAATTATGTTATCACTTGAGCCCGTCCATAAGGAATCAAACTTACTAAAAGATGATCGTTGTTACAAGCATCTTTATTTCTAACGAAAATTCGGCAGCATAACCCTGCACCTCTCCCGTATACCTCATAAATCAATCGCAATTAACTATCAAAATAATCATATTAGCGATTATTTCGATAGTAACTATGATTGATTTGGTATACCGAAGAGGAAGGGGTTATGAACCGAATTTCCGTAAGAAATAAAGACCTTGTGACAACGATCACCTTTTAGTAAATTTGAATCCTTACGGACCCCCTTAGTCCGGGATCTCCGAACTAAGGAAAGCTAATATAAATGTAATACTTTAAGATCACTTTACATCATACATTTGTACGTGCTACAAATGAGACTATAAAATAATCTTAAAATATTTATTCATTTATATTAGCCGGGTAATTACGCAAATTTGGCTGGTTAACTATGGAGATAAGGATAAGTGTGATCCTAATTTAGTGCCTAATACAGTGCTTGAGTCACTAAGAGTTGAGGGGCACCTGCAAAAAAAATTCAAACCTGCAAACATCAAAATCCACGACCATTGGTCTAGGATAAACATCCCAAAGTGAGTCCAATAGTACTGTGAAAAAATAAAAAAATATAACACAGTTAGAGGTGATCAAATCCTCCAATGTGTTGCACACGCCTCCCATTGTGCAGGGCCACACACCACCCGGTGTGGAAGGACGCACTGTGTGTGAAGGATTTTGTGCGATTTAATATTCTAATTAGTGGTTAGCGTTTTTGCTTTATAATTAATTAACCTAACTATAAGTTAATGTGATATAATTGGTCACATTACCTAGAATTTAATGTGATAATAAATTATCACAAAGGAAACATTGGTGTATATCATATATCATATCAACACGATATGAAATTTTTAAACTATTATTAATGATGTTCATCATATCTAATATCTACACTATTGAAGTGGGCTAACTAATGTTATTCACAAGTTCAGATGTTGTAATGGATATTTTATCATGTATAATTTACAAAGTCTAAACATAATGTTGGTTGAGGCATTTTATCGAACACCTACAGGGCATAAAATTATACATATTATTGAGACAACCACAATCGAAATTACAACACTATAGTGATCAACTATTATCCTAAACATGTAAAAAAACATTTAAACTATCAAAACAATACACTACATTCAACAAAAAAATCAAAAAATTGAAACCCTAAACTATCGAAACAATATAAATATGTAATGAAATCTTAAAAAAAGAGAAAGGAGGAAGGATTATACTGAATGATAGATGTATATCTACTCAAAAGACGAAAATGACGGGCGCCGGTGTCAGGGCGGAGGGGTGGCGGGTCGCCGGGGGGAAGATTTTGGGGGAGGAATGCATGAGAATGAGGAAGAAGGGGCTGCCCAAGGTTTTGTTTACGGACCTGGGCGAGCACACTTAAGTGCTCGCCAGACCGTCGCCAAGTGCTCGCCCATATTTACCAGGCGCTAAAGTTATCCGCGCAAAGAAATTCAAGTGGGCGAGCACATGTAAGCGAGCACATGTGCTCGTCCAAATTGGTAATCACGCCGCTCCACATAATTCAAACCGGCGACCCCCATGGGCGAGCACATGTGCTCTTCGTGGGCTTGTCCATGACTGAGCGAGTACATGTGCTCGTCTCGTGCACGCAGAGCTGTGCACGCTAATCCCGCCTTTTTTGTAGTGTTTGTTGGCATCATTACTTAGAGATGTCTATACATTTTATTAATTAATAAAACCCTAGTTATCTCAAATTTTTGTTAAATATTTATCATTATCTATATCATGTGTACTTATATGTGTATGCATGTTTAGCACCATTTGTAGACTAAGTATATTCTTTTTTTTTACAGGTTCATTTTTATTATTTATGCATATGGGGTGATATGTGAATCAAATGGTTTATCACTATTTGTTTATGGCATATAATTTTGTTACAATAAATGCAGAAATGAACTAAAGTCCATGAATATTTTTTTAAAATCATCGATCTTTTTTGTCATGGTACAATTACTGTGGCCAAAGGTTTTCACCACGTTTGTATCATGGCTAATATATGTAGGTAGTGCTGGCTATTGAGTCACGGTTCGATGAGCCAGGCTCGGGCTCGACTCGATAAGGGCTCGTGAGCTTGGCTCATTAAGCTATTGAGCCGAGCCCGAGCAAGATTTTTGGGCTCGATAGCTTATCGAGCCAAGCTCGAGCCGAGCCCTGCTCAGCTCGATAACTCAATAATGGGCTCGATAAGGAATATATATATATATATATATATATATTCTATTTGTGAAACTACAATGATTTTTATTTTTATTTGTATTAGTTTTGCAACATTGTTAATGGTGGATTATGTGTTTATGTAACAACAATGTTGGGTGGACTATGTGGTAGACTTGAATTTTCTACCTTTTATCTATGTTAATCTAGGTTATAGTGAGATATTTAGTATTTTCTATTAATAAGCAGAATGTTACAATATATATTATAATTTAACTTGGATGGTGGTCTACTGGTAAGGTAGACGATCTTTAGAAAGGAGGTCTTGGATTTGAGTTCAGGCAAAATACTTTTTCACCAAAAAAACACATATTTCCTTAACGAGCCTAAATAAGCTCGAGCCCAGACCAAGCTCGATAAAGGGCTCGGCTCAAGACTTATCGAGTCCGAGCTGGCTCAGCTCGATAAGGGCTCGAACCGAGTCCAACCCTGGCTCGGCTCGTTAGGCTCGATAGCCAGCCCTAGCTGTAATGCACTACGGAGCATGATCGAGCGGCAACAGACAATCCACTCCCTTCTGTTTCTACCAGAGGTACGGTGTCTGGTCGTAAATCGATATATAGTAAAATTATGATAGAAATTCGACGATCTATCATATTCCGGATAGTTATGTACTGTTAGGAGTAGGTGAAGAGTGATTAGATGTCAAGTAATTAACGACCTCCCCTAACCTTAACCTCCGGCTTACGTAGTCGATTAGCCAATGCATGAAAGGGATATCCTCCAACTTATCCCCTCGAGCTCGACTAAACAAGACCGAGATAATTAATCGTGTGATGATTGGGAGCCCACATGCACCTCGAATCATCCATATCGCGTTTGTTTCAGAAAGAAATCGACGGTTCAAATGTGCATGCAATGTCTTAGTCCTCGGGAAAATAATATCCATCCGGCGTCTTATCCATCTGAAATCATTGGAGTTCTGAGATCGATATGTAAGATCCGGTTGTCGCATGCGGCGATGACGGGAGTCTCGGAACCCCAGTCGCACGTGTGGCCATGCAGAGGACCTGATGTTACGTATGATACACATCACAGCTGTACATGTGATATATATTTTTTAGGATGGGGTTTGGGATGTTAATTAATCGATGGGGGGTCCCTTAATCAATGGCCTTCCAAACCATTGCTTTCAAAATCATTGGCTCAACGTGGAGCTTGAACCTCCACAGCTGTCGCAAGGCTTGCTCGCACACTCACTCACGCTGCTGGCTAAAACGAACGCTTGAGGTTTTTCGTCTCCGAAAGTCGATCACTGCAATATGCCATCGACACCAGGAACGGATCCATTGCTGTAACGTAGGGAATCTGTTCGATGGGTATCGGACAACAGTATGTTATTAGGCTACTATACGGAAATACGAGCCGGTGCACACGTGATGTGGGGACGACTTGTTAAAGGTGACGTACCAAACATGAAGTGACGAGACAAAATGGTGTATGGTAATATTGGATATAGTATGAATTAATTTGACCATTTAAAAGCACTGATCATGTGGGTTCGAAGTGTTGATAGACTCACTTGGGTCTTCTACAGTTGTCGCATTTATGAACCTCCTCTGTCCCAGTCTACTTTGAGGATTGCAATACGATCCAAACCCTTGTGCATGTGACGTGATCCTTTCATCTAATCCATGATGTGATCTGTTTATAGTTATATGAACTATTTAGAAATGAGAAAGGATTTCAAATAGCTGTATAACACGAATGTGAGGATTTCGAATTATAAACTCACACATCGTGAAATCATCAATCTCGCCAACAGTACTGATCTTCCACCATCTAATTCATGGACTCCATCTCGTCCTTGACAATCAAAGAGACCAGCAGTATTTTCCTCCTTGCAAGACTGATGCCAAACTCAATAGTCAAATACGAAGAACATCATATTTCATTTTTTAAGATCATCAAAAAATACATCTCACAAAACAAAAATACTAAACAAATTTCAGGAATATTCTGCAACATCAATATTGTAATTTAAAACCTTTAATCTCCATTAGTCGGAGAAGAGTGTACCATTCAATATACTTCGTAAATAATAGTAAACAACCAATTTTATGGTACATTTGCCCATGTATGTGAGAGCAGTATAGACCTGTGGCATATTTGAGTCTATGAATGCTCCAACAGATGTGAAGCTAAAGCAGTTGTTGTATTGTCGAAAATATTTTCTGAAATGTACAAAGTGCGGATGCTGACCAAGAAGCGACTCAAAGAACAGTGGCACATTTGTGAGAGATGGTAACTTAACATTTCCATCCAAACAATAAAGTTTATATTTTGCAGATTTCGCACAGATTTTTTTTGAGAAGAAAGAGGGTGATATCTCAAGGTGGGACCCACCACAAAAAGATTATATTAATATCAAATCAAAGAGATACATTATCTCGCAGACCAAAAACGATAAAGGGAGAGGTATAAGGCTATTACATTTTCTGAATAAAATCTTTGATTGTTAAAAACTAAATCGTTTCTTCCCCTCCAAATGGCCCATATCGCCGCAAAAGGTAACGCACAGTCATCTGTCGAATTACCCCCTATCACCCTCACCATCCTCCAAAACTCAGACGCACCACTGTGAGAGGCCCACGGCGCCCCGACCTCCTTCCATACCTGCACCGGCAGGGGGCACGAAAAAAAAGGTGATATGCGTCCTCAAATTGTTCACCACATCTATCACAGCTTGTGTCTGCGATCCCAAACAACTTGCCTCTTCGCGCTTTGTCACAAACCTTACCTCTCCTAAGGCACCAGAGGAAAACCTTCACTCTACTTGGGACCCTGCTTGCCCAAATAATCTTCATATCCTGAGTTAAATCCGGATCCATAGAATCCGAGCTCCCCCTGAACATTTCGTAGGCCCTCTTCACCAAAAATCTTCCCCCTTCCCAAATGAAATGATCTCTCCCCTGCGTGATACAAGTAGGAGAGGGAAACTCTGCCCGTAGTCTGGCCAAATCCTCCATTCTCCGTTCTGGGATGCCAACTACGAACTGAGGGTTCCAGGACCCAGAGACGCAAGTGTCGGCCACAGAACAAAACTTGTCAGCTGCCATAGCAAATAGCCTAGGGAATCTAGTGCAAAGGAACCCCTCACCTGTCCAGTCATCCTGCCAAAATTGAAACTCCTCACCAGAACCCATCTTAGGTGTCATTCTCTGCTGCATTGTTGGAAGGATTTCACGAACTCCGCCCCAGAGTGAGGACTCAAAACGTAATCTCCTCGCCTCCATCGAACCTCTAACTCTATAGATGCTACGAAGTAGAGAAATGGCCAAGCTCTCATTTCTGCCCCAGATCTGTACCACCCACTTTGCCAGAAGAGCTTTATTCATACACGTAATATCTCTGACTCCCAGTCCCCCCTTGGATTTCCTTTGCGTAATCTCCTCCCACCGTACAAGGTGGATCCCTGATCTCTGCTGCCTACCATCCGATCAAAAAAACCTTCTCATCATCATCTCAATCTTTTTTCTTACACCTGCTGGCATTAATCTTGTTGAGAAGAAGAAAACTGGTATCGCCGACAAAACATGCTTCAACAGAGTCAATTTTCCGTCCTTTGAAAGTGTAACCGCCTTCCACCCCGCCAATCTCTGATCGATCTTTCCGATAACCACATCCCAATCTGCCTTCTTGAGTCTGCCTGCCACTAAAGGAAGACCCAGATATGTAATGGGAAGATCTCCCATGGGACAAGCCAAACATGCTGCTCTAGTGCTGCTCTCCCTCTCGTCCATTCCGAACTGAATGACCACCAATTTGTTTCTATTGATGTTGAGACCTGAAATATTGCTGAAGATATCCACCAGCTGCTTGGCCCTCCTGTCCATTTCCTCCGAACCCCCTAAGAAAATCAACGTGTCATCTGCATAGTGCAACAACGGAATCGAAAAGGAACCTGTCCGAAAACCTTCACACCAGCCGTCCTCCACGGCTCTTCTGAACAACACCGCCAAAGCATTTGTCACCAAAACGAAAAGCATCGGTGCGAGCGGGCATCCTTGTCTCACGCCCCTCTACGGCTGGAAGAAACCACCCTCATGCTTACCATTCACCACCACCGTGAGGGAAGAGGACGTGACACACCTCTTCATCCATGCAATCCAAAGTTCAGAGAAACCACGACATCGAAGAGACGCCCATAAGAACCTCCAGTCCACGCAATGATAGGCCTTCTCAAAATCGATCTTCCACAGCAGACCCTTTTTGCCTTCTCGCCGTCACTGTAGACAGATCTCCGAAGCAATAACAAGTCCATCCGCCATCTGATGACCTGGGATAAACATCGTTTGATTCTGTAGAATTACCAAATCAAGCACCCGCTTCAACCTGTTTGACAGGACCTTAGCAATAATAAGATAGATTGCATTGGACACTGCAATTGGTCTGTAATCTTCCACCCTAAAAGGTGAGTCCTTCTTAGGAATAAGGGAGAGCAACGCCCGATTAATCTTCTCGAAGCCTCTGTTGCCAGATCTAAACTCATTGAGCACCTCCAACACTTCTTCCTTCAACATACTCCAGAACTCCTTGTAGAAGCAAACAGGGAATCCGTCCGGACCTGGTGCCCCATTTGAATTCAGCCCCAACACAGCCTTTTTCACCTCCTCCTCCTCAAACTCCGACTCCAACCCTTGCGTCTGCTCCACTGATAGAGACTTAACCCCTGATCCACGCCATCCCCACCCAGAACCTCGCTCCCTCCTCGACACCCGCACAAAATGGTTCCTAAGAGCACGCCCTAACAGAGCGTCCCCTGCCACTCTCTCACCCCCTACCTCGAGGCTTTGAATGAAGTTCCTTCTTCTTCTACCTGACGCCATCGAGTGGAAGAACCTTGTGTTTGCGTCCCCTTCCCGCAACCACTTCTGCCTAGACCTTTGCTTCTATTCTACTTCCTCCTTCCTGTCCTCCTGCAGAATGACCTCTAGCATCCTTGATCGCTCCTCCACCTCCTCCTGGTCGAGACCCCTCTCATCGTCCAACCCGTCCAACCTGACCACCCCTTGCTGGGCCACGTGTCGACGCTCCCTCCTTTGCGCTGTCAATCTACGACCATAATCTATTAGGAACTCCTTTAGCAATTTCAACTTAGAAGCCAGACGCGACACTGCTGATCCATCCACCTGCCAGCCTCTCCAGCGTGCTTCCACACCTTCCCTGAATCCATCCTCCAGAAGCCACGCCCGTTCAAATCTGAATATGGATCTAGGACAATTATCCTCCTCAGAAGACCAAATCAGCGGTGTGTGATCTGAATGGGCACGCGGTAACGCCCACACCCGAGATAATGGGAAAGCCTCCACCCCCGCTGGAGAGATGAGGAATCTATCAAGCCGCGACCTGGACCTCGATTCTGCCACGTGTAAGCACAACCAACAGCATCAACCACCGCGAGACCAAAAACATGGATCTGATTCCTGAATTCCTCCGAGCCCCCATCTCTCCCTCCACCCTGCCTTGGCCTGTCCTCAGGGAAAAGTGTCAGATTCAGATCTCCTCCAATAAGCCAAATACCAACATGTCTATCTGCAATAACACCTGCTAGATCCGCTGCTAGCGATTCGGAACCCGGAGATGTGGGCCCATATACGTTGGTAACAGTAAAGATGACCCCATCCAATCTTCTCTTTAATCTCACCGATAAGGAAAACATAGATCTCCACTCCTCCAGCTTCTCAAAGCCGTCCCGCTTCCACCCAGAAAGGAGTCCACCGGCCACTCCGTGAGCCTCCACTTCAACAAAATCAAACATAGAACCGCCTCCCAAATCTCGCCAACCTTCCCCCTTAGGCCTTGAGCACTTCGTCTCTTGAAGTAACACTACATCAGCATGAGCTTCTAGCATCAGATTCTTCACTCCCTGCCGTTTCTCAGGGCGGCCCAACCCCCTTACATTCCACAATAGAATCTTCATATATAGATTTGTTTTGACTTCCCACAGGGCGGCACTACGCCTAGACTTTCCGCAAACTTCCTGTCGAGTAAACTTAAGTAGCTCGGTCTTCCGAGAGGCGAGCTCGAACTGTGCTCCCCCTTTCTGAAACTGTTATATTTTGACGCATGAAAAGATGATCCACCTTCTTCTTGCACGCACGTTGCTTCCTCTTGCCACCCCGAGCACAACATTGTCCCCTCCCAACATGCTCTTCTCCCTCTTTTCCCTGCAGCTTCCCCCCTGCTCCTTCACCAACCTGTCACTGGTAAACATTCTAATCTCAATCCCCCCGTTAGAAACCACTGGAGACTCCTTCCCTGCCACTTCCGAAGGCCCACCCTGGCAAACACCGTCCCCTTGCCTCCCAGAGGAAAAGAAACCCTCCCACGCCTCATTCGAGACAGACCTGGAACCATCCTCATGCGCCCCCCCGAAGTGCTTCATCATCCGCTGACACTCCTCGAATGCCAAGGAAGGGTTATCCAACATCCCTCCGCCCCCCCCCCCCCCCCCCCCCCTCCATCTTGTTCAGAATCGAGAAAGACCTGGCCCCTCGAGTGCTCCGCAATGGTAAACTTCCTTAAATGCACAACCAGACTGATACCATCACCTGATACCTTCGCTCCTCCAAGCTCTCTATCGGGCTCCAACTCGACCTGTTTGGTTGGCCTCGCCGCTAACTTCGGATCTGCTTGTGACACCACTACCTCCGGAAGCATATCTCTCCCCCTTCCAAAAGTGGAAATCCCCACATCATTACGTGCCCTCTCACACATGCCATTTAAAATTTGTAAATTTTGCATGGCCACACGTAAATGGCATTTTGGGCCCAGCGCTCCAAAATTGATTGCCCCCTTCCCGAAATTAGCCGCACATTCCGCAACCATCCAAGGAATACAAACGGTCGCGGGACCTTTGGAGTCCTTCGAAACCGCCACCGAAGCCGCCGGAGCCACCTCGCACACCTCCCCCTCGCACGCCGGAGCCACCTCGCACACCTCCCCCTCGCACGCCGGAGCCTCCTCGCGATCTGGAGCCTTCTCGGTAACAGCCGCCACCGTACCTGCGTTCGGCTGGGCCTCCGCACCCATCGCAAGCGCCGTCCATGCACCCGACCGAGACGGCACCTCGTGCGAACCTTGCCAACCCCTCCAGCAGCCGGCTGACGAGATCTCCAGGCACATCTGAAGACCCTCCACATACACAGACCACCACCCCAACATGTTCGGGTGTAAAGGTCGCACCCACAACACAGTGTCCACATCCTCCCCAGGCGAACAACCGGAACTGGACACGCCCTCCACCACCGCAATGCCATCCAACAGTCGCCGCATGCGCCGCAGGAACTCTTTCCTCAAACCACATGATTGTTCTGCAATTTGTGTAATAACCTAAGGGCCCAATGTTCCATCGCTTAACATATTGTCCTATGAACAAATGTTAAGATACTAAGAATTTTTAACATAAGCATTATTTCATCAATTTGGAACATTAAGAGAAGATATGTAACGTCCCGGGCTTAGGTCCCCGGTCCGTTATCGAGGAAAACTGGACCTGACAATTTGTTGGATTCGGGTCCAAATGGATCCGTTGACAACCACCCAAAATCCTTAAGCTCAAGTTGTCAAGTAGTAATCCCCACCACTTATAAACCACACCCACATTTCGTGAGTTTTAAATGTGGCACTATGTTTGGGGGTTGGGGTGTTACAAGCCCCCACTTATATTCGCAACGTCCTCGTTACGACATATCCCGTCATATATTACCAGTGACAATGGCGGCTGCACGCTCCCGGCTTAGGTCCCTTCGGGTAGCCCTTTCCACTATCAGAGGGAACCCGCTCTGATACCATTTGTAACGTCCTGGGCTTAGGCCCCTGTCCGTTATCGAGGAAAACTGGCCTTGACAACTTGTTGGGTTCGGGTCCAAATGAATCCGTTGACAACCACCCAAAATGCTTAAACCCAAGTTGTCAAGTAGTAATCCCCACCACTTATAAACCACACCCACACTTCGTGAGTTTTAGATGTGGCACTATGTTTGGGGGTTGAGGTGTTACAAGATACCTTTGGCAACCACACTCTTGATATCTGACACTTACCTATCAAAGTATGAAGTTTGTCATGCTATAAATAAGAAAGAACATTAGAACGCTTGCTTTATGAAAGTTTTAAGAGAAAATACAAAACACCAAGGAAATATATAAGGAATATTGACTTGCATGCCGGATAATAAGATGAAATTCTTGATGTTATTTTACTATTATATCCGATGAAGTATATATCAACGCAATGATACGTTACATATCACTCAAGTCAAGTCATACTATAACTATGTGGAAAGGGAAAAGTTATAAACTTTGCATGATGCATAGAAGCTCGTTTGAAATTAAAGCAGCTTCGCTAACTCAAATGAAGATCTTAATTCCAAGAAATGTTAGGTTAAAGTTTTAAATAATTTTTTTAGTTTACGAAAGGAAGATCAAGTGTTCACTATCCAGTGATGTGACAACATGGTTAAAGCATAAGTAAATTAATGCGTTAAAACAATATGCGATGATACCTTCAATGACCATACCCGTGACATCAAATGCTCGAATAACAGGACTGTTGGTATCAATAATGTGAACAAAGATAACACACTGTATATATGATGGTAGAATATTAGAGATGCTTGATACAGAAAGGCATTGTTCACTTGTGTTACCCTTCCAAAAAAGGGTTACCCACTAGCTTTCCACCAGGTTACCCTCCCTCAAATCTTTTACCCTATTCGCACGTGAGACACCCCTCACCTTTAAATCAAATCCTCATTAATATCTCATTACTCTTTCTCTCCCTTCTTTCAATCAAATCCCTATTAATATCAACTTATTCCTCTTCTATATAAACAAAAAATATTATACTATCATGTTTATTATATCAAAATTATAAAATAATCAAAACTAATCATTCTTTAAATCTACACAAAATATGGGTCATCGAGCGAAATATTTAGGAGATATTGACTTGGATGATAGATGTCATCAAGGTAATTCGTACACATTAACTGAACATTATACGTACACAAAAGTATGGAAGATATATGTTAATTCAAAAATGGAAGCTTGTTTAACATAAAAGAAGAATTTGAAGTAAAAGAAGGAAGATATAACAACAACGAGCACTAACAACCAAATACAAATTAGTAAAGCTATCATTCAATTACATGCACATATATTGCGAAAACAATAGGAAAAAAAGTTCCATCGTTGGTACCTTCAGTAACATGGAACTCCATGGCTAATCGTTGCTACTTGACAAACGCCGCATGGCCTCTTGCAAATAAAGTAGTTATTGTACGATTACATGGACTAATAGAACATTAATTAGAAACTTACAAATAAGAAAAGAATGAAATTACGAGAGACATCGGTTAACTCATCTCATAAATATTGTTGAAACATTATGACATAGTTATCCTGAGGCAGGCATGGAAGATTTTTAGATGGCATGAACACAATTAAGTTATAAGTAACAACAAATATTTATGTCTCTGGAATATATAGATACAACAAAACTTTCAGGATAAAATAATCCTACTCCAGTATTTGAATTGAATACATTGGGCATTGTACGATTGGAGGCAGATAATAACATTGCACGTCAATATATCTTTAAATTGTATGGAATAACTACTAACTGACAGTAGAAAGCAAGGCATATATTGTAAACACCATAAATAAGCTGCAGTAGAAGTACAACAAACTTCACAATTACATACCTATAGCTTTTCAGTCTTTTTTGAGGGTGATTATTTGAGCCTAAAGAGGCAATAAACTTTTGTCAATGGATTGTCAAATTTGACGCATTACATAAATCCAAGAAATGAATAGATGAAACACTTGTCTGGAGAAGCAACATCTTCGTAATCTTGGAGCTTTGTGGGAAAGGGGCAAGTGTAAGAATCCACTCTAGCAAGTTGAGTGAGAATTATACGACGATCTCCATGATATAAATTTTGCGATGTTCAAAAATCTATTTTGTGATCTTGAAGATATTGTCCATAAAAATATAAGAAGGATGCCATATATCAAGAAAACATTTCAATGCCTCTAAAAACTTGGGTTGATATGAATTCAGACAGATTTGGTTTAGTTTGTTACAACCGATGATTAGCTACTTAATGAAGGTAGTTTCATTCAATTTGGAGTTAAGATGCAAAAGTTAGGTTTTGGGCCTCTATTGTACTATATACCTAAATAAAATATTCATTTTATTTATTCTTTATATTTTTCATTATTTTATATTTTTTATAATTTGTAAATATTCTTTATAATACATGAACATGTTTAGAATATGATAAAATCATAAAAATATACTAAAATAATATAATATATAAAAATACATAGATGGATACACTATATTAAATATATATAATTAATACCCATATTTATTTAAGTATACAAAATACATCAGAAAAAAGTAACACAAATATATTTTACTGTAATTAACTTAGTTATAATTTTGTAAAATATGTTTACAAAATAATAAAATCAAAAATGCAAAATTAAAAATACCTAATATATAGTTAAATATACCTATAAGTATACTTGTAAAAAGTAATATGTAATAAATGAATCCTTAAAAATAAAATCAGATTAAAACACTGTATAAAATAACAAACAATTTTGAATTAGGACTTAATTATTTAACTAACTAAATCATTAATTTTTAATTATTCATTTATTTTTTTGTCTTCTTGCGACTAGGTGGACTGATCACAACCCATCGACAAATGACTTTAGGTCAACTGTCCTTCTTCCAGCTCTAGCCGTGTCAGACTATGTTTGACCCTACTTCCTCAAATTATCGCGCCCGATTCTTACACTCTTTTCGCTTGATTCCATCTACAAATCTCTTCCTCAATCACCATTCTTCCACGCACGCTTCTCTTGTCGATATGAGGAACCTCAATGCATGAGTTCTTGCCAGTTAAAGTGCCCCCTGTATAAAGCATCTCTTCCACCTCCATTCACCCTTTGATCCCTCTTCCACCGCAAAAACCCTAAACCTAACCTTGATCGAGCCTCTTAGTGACAACAGGAAGGTTCTCTAGGGTTGGGGGGCGGGGGGAGGGCGAGTTCGATGTTGATCCAAAGTAGATCCAGGCGTTGCTGGAGCTCCTCTGCTGCGTGCCTCCGACCTGCATGTTTCGACAGGTATTTTGCTTCATTCTTCCGTATTTTCGATTCTTTAAGGCCTGTTTGGTTGCTGGGTTGGACTGGGTTGGGTTGGGGTACATCGGTGTACCCCTCCTTCCAATCCTCTCAATCCTTCTCACAGTTTACTATTCACAGGGGTACAATTTACTATTCACAGAGGTACCCCAACCCAACCAGTCCAACCCAGCAACCAAACATGCCCTTAGTGTAGCATTAACAAATGATAGGTGTTAGTTCAATTTGATTTCACTTTTTGTTCGAAAAAAATCCAAAAAATTAAGTCACCAGTGTGAAGACCCCGAATACCAAACATAGACTAAAATGCAAATCTTGGCTGAGTCTGGACTTAATTGCAAAATCTATACTTGTCCAATGAACAAAAAATTTGAACAAGGAGTCCATTGTATATGCTCGTCGATAGCTTTCCAACGAGTCCAAGAAAGCTAAAATCTGACTTTGGGAGTCCGAGTTATGACCATTTTAGCGAGAGGGGGTCCAGGCCATATACGGATCCGGACCCAGATCCGTATCCGAGTCCCAACCCATATACCAGCCCTCCCCCTTCGTGAAACTCGCCAACACGCCCAAATCCTCCTCCTTCGACCTCCAACCCTTCCCTCCTCCATTCCTCCTCCCTCTCTTTCACCAAGGGTCGCTGGAGCACCTCGGATCGACGATCCGAAGACGTGCTCGCATAGAGAAGGTACGATCTCTAGGGATGAAAACGATCGGATACGGATACGAATGTATTATCATATCCTTATTCATTTTAAAATACGAATACGAATGTGGATACGAACATTGACGAATGTGAAAAATGTGTTACCACATCCTTAAAAACAAATACGAATGTCAAACGAATACGAATCGGATACGAATAATAACAGAAATATTTAATATATTGATTAAAACATACATGTTTAGGATGGTTAATTTATACATAAAATAGGTATAACATATATAGTAATTTCATAACAATTATATCAACAATGGTGAATGCAATCATAAAATATTGTTAAGCATAGTTATACATAAATTTACCATTATACTTATGTACAAAAACAGATATACGAATACGAATGCGAATATTAGTGAATGTCAAAGTGGTATCCATATTCGCATCCATTTTAAAACGAATACGAATATGAATGTCAAAATATGTATAAAACGAATACGATAGCGGATCGGATACGAATATATTCACATTCGTTTTCATCCCTAACGATCTCCCTTCCTCTTGCTGCGGATCTCCACGCAATTCGATTCATGTATGATATTTCCTTCCCTCTTGCTGCGGACTGCATGCAATTTCGACCCTATATTTGAACACCATTAGATCCTTCCCACCTCGCCGGATTTGCGATGGTTGCTCTTCCATCTCTGTCCACTTTCTTCCGATTTGTAGTCTGTGCCTAACACTTTAATCGGATGTGGTACACAGAACCTGATTTGAAATTCTCCATCCCTAATGCAAGTAGGGATGTCAATCTGGGTCTATCCACTGGGTATCCAACCCGAACCCGCCCCATTTAAGGACCCGAAACCCGCCCCGTTTACTTTTGGACGGGTTTGGATTTTGAATTGACTACCCATGCAGGTATGGGTATGGGTTTGGGATTGCTATGGGGTACCCGAACCCGAACCCGCCCCGAACCCGAATAAAAAAAAATATATAAAGATAGATGTGTGTTGCATTTTAATCAAACTAGCCCCAAATCCATTTCATATCTAATATGTATCAATTTACATGTATAAATATCAAACTCAATTTTCTTCTCTTTATTTATTTATTTATTCATATTCAACTAACTTTTTAAAAACTATCAATACAAAAGAGTTAAACACTTAACATATATAAACCTTTAATATTCTCTATATATTGCACATTTTTATGAATCGTCATATTACACGATCTCACTCTATTTTGTCTATCTGTGGAAATCTTATATACATTTATAAACAACTTAAGATTTACCATGTCGAAGATATGGGTACCCATTGGGTACACAAGTATCCGATGGATATATGGGTGCCTGCTAGAAATTACCCGTTTAATAAATGAGCGGGTATGAGTAGTGATATTATAAATGGGTATGGGTTTGGGAATGGTAATACCCGCCCCAAACCCGACCCGCTGACATCCCTAAATGCAAGGATGTGTTCGGGAAATCATTGGTTTCTTGACGCGATAAAAAAGTGGGCTTTGGCAATGTGGGTGTGAAACTGGTGTCCAACTGTGCTAATTTGGGCGTAATCCTCATGATGTTAATTGGAAACCAATGATTGCTTGTGTTGTAGGCATATGCGTATACAACTTGACATCTAAATTGGTTGTTAATCATGAAAGTGCCTACTTTACAATGAAGCCGTATATACACACAAATTGATTGATCTATTTTGATGCTGTATTTATGTTCTATCATAGAAACTGAACATACCTGTGTATCCAACCGTTGGTTTATCTGCTCTTTCCCACGATCCAACTTTTGAAGACTTTGAAATATTGGATCAACTTGTCATTGTGTAGGTCTTGATAATTCAAATTATATAGGTAGTGTCATCGTTCTTTATATGACAGTCAATCTCAGAGGTAATAGATATGGTTCATGAATAACATATTAGGTAACGGTTTTGACTTTGATTTGAGCCATGTGGTATATCTGTATAAAGATATCTTGATGTGAATAATTACCCCATAAGAATACATTTTTGACAAGAAGGGTATTCAGCAATCTAGATTACAACTCCCTAATATACTTACTTGGGATTGATAGTGCCTAGAACTAGAATTTATAACATTCCATCACTATGAGTGTACGCATCCCTTTTTACTTGGCACCAATAATTGTTAGAATATTGTTTTGGAATGGACATAGTACTGCAACAACAATAAGAACAAAGACTTTTCCACATTAAATATGGTCGATTACATGGATTTATTTTTTTTGTCTCACTCAGATCTATCTTTGGGCTATTATCAGGCGAAGGAAAAAAACCAAGATCCCTTGCGATAGTCGTATGGAAAAGGTCATTGGTTTAAATCATCTGGTGGGTATAATTTACTGTGGTTCTTACGAGATCATAATTAGAATAGGTAAAAATGGTAATATAATACTATTTAGAATATGGTGCACGAAGCTCAATATGTGAGGTCCCGGTAGTAGCCATTTGAGACTAAATACCTGCAAACATGTCCTCAAGCGGTGTATTACGGTGATAGAATAGATGGAGTTAGGTGCCGCAAGGGTTTGGGCATGCACCCTTGGGGCTCCGGGTAGAAGCCTAGATGACCGCGATCCTGATGAATCCACATTTCATCATCTTTATTCTATCATTTTGGCACCTAAAACCCTAGCAAATGCCTGTAAATAGCATTAAAACCATCATCTTAGCATCCATGCATGTGCATCTCAACACTGTATAAAATACTGTAATTAAGGCCAAAATTATAGAATAAATAAAGAAAAGAAAAAGAATAAAATATTGTAGATATTTTATGACCCAAAACCCCCGAGACCTAGGCATCTTGATGAATAGGTCGACAAGGAATAAAGTAGGGGGAGATAAGGTCAGAAACACAGATAAAACACCTATACATTATATTCATTCTTTATTCATTTTGGGACCCATTTTTGGTTTCACTTTTTGTACATCAAATAAAGAAACTTTGTACATGAAAGTTGTAGATAATTTCATAAAGAAAAAAATACAAAATTGATTTCACAGGAAAATAATGTACAGACAAAAAGATATGGTCTGAATAAGAATCCAAAATCCCAACTTCCCAGACCCGTATCTCACCAATAAAAACTCCAAATGCAGCCTACTCACCTTTAATTGTATATAGAATAAAATAATCTATTGTATGGTGGTGGTTTCGCAATTGGCGGAGCTACGGTCTGAAAGTTGAGTTTTGGACCCACATTGTACCTTGTACAGGTTAAAATATTCAGCTTATTCTTTATTCATTATTTATTCATTTTTATAATTTTATATTATTGTAAATATTGCTTATAATATATATGTACATTAAAATCAGAATAAAAGTAAAAAGAAAACTCAAATAAAAATACTTGTAGATATCATATACATAGGTATTTTACCTATACATATACATATACTTTTTATACTTATATTTTATTTAATGTACATAATGCATCAATAAAATAAAATAAAAATCTATTTATGTATATAAAAGTATTTTGTAATTTTTAAAAAAATAAAAACCAAAATAAAATAAATTAAAAATACCTAAATAAAAATAAAGTACTAAAATATGTAGATAATATACCTATGTAAGGGTAAAAAGTAAACTTGTAAAAGTATATATCATAAAATTAATTAAAAATCATGATAAAATACTACATAAAATTTTAAGCATTTTTTATTTAATAAACAAAAATAAATTCGATTGTTTTCTATTTTTTATCGAATTTATAAAACAATTTTCCAATCTTTTCCCTGGTTGGTCCACGTGGACCAACCAGGAACCTCCGACTGTTGACCAGGCGGGTCAACAGTCCGTCCTTCGGGTACTGTAGCTCGGGCGCTTGGTTTTTTGGCCCACCTTGGTGGACTTTCCTAGGTCGCGCCGCTCATCCTCTGCCACCGCTTCCTTCATGGAAGTTGTGCCCCTTCGATCCATCTCCATCGCCGCTCCATCAGATCCACCCAGATCTTCTTCCTCCACCCGTGACACCTCCTCGAAGTCACGTCCTCGCTTCTCTTCAAATATGACCCCCTCACTTCCTCCCCTCGGTTGAGTCCCCTTGGTCCACCCCTCTCCGCCTCTCTTGTGCTCCAGGCCTCGCCGGAGGTGACAGCTTCGCCGCGAGCCTCTCAGCCAGGGCGTCCGAGGTCGAGGACGACTCCAGCACCTCCGCCAACCGCCGGCGTCGAGGTAAACTTCTTCCTCTGGCTCAGGCCATCGAGGGCATCATCCCGCTTATTTCTTTCTCGCATCTTAGTCCTGTTAGCTTAATCTTCGAAAACCCCCAAAAAAATAGAAGCTCCATCGACTAGATCGCTCGATCAAGCACCTCGGCCGGAGTGCACCTCCGGCCGTGCATCCCCATCTCGTTCCACGCCTTCCCGCTACCATCCAAGGGTCCAGGCAGTTTACCCTGGACCCTTTGACCATTTTTGCAGGTCAACGCTGAAGCACAACGTCTGGAGCTCGAGTTTTGAGCTCGCCGGAGCCCAACGAAGCTGTACAGCTCCGCCCGGACCCCGCGAGCACCACGGCCTCCGCCGTGGTCTTTTGACGACTCCAGAGCCTAGAGGAGGGCCTGAGGAGGCCGCAGCCCGAGTTTGAAGCTCAAACGCCACCGGAGTCGGCCGGAGGAGCTCGAGGAATCTCGCCCAGCCGGGGCTCCGCCGCGTTCTTCCAGTCGCCGTCGCCGCCGTTCGATCGAGGAGGCCCCTCCAGATATAACGTGGACCGTCAGATCATCGCGCCCATCCACCGTCAGATCGTAGCTGAGATCTGATCTCAGACGTCCGCACGTGAAGCGTCATCGGCAGTCCAGATCGTGCCACGTGTCAAGTGGCCTCTTCATCGCCGTTGGATCGCGCGCCGAGGGTATTTTACATCCTCACCCTCGCGCATTTTTGTATTTAATGTTTAGTCTAAAAACTTTCGTC
The DNA here is from genome assembly GCA_037367405.1 of Ottelia alismoides. Classification (NCBI taxonomy): domain Eukaryota; kingdom Viridiplantae; phylum Streptophyta; class Magnoliopsida; order Alismatales; family Hydrocharitaceae; genus Ottelia; species Ottelia alismoides. The sequence continues at coordinate 168,109 of JAZKJV010005615.1, forward strand.
TGTAGTTAAAATATTTTGTAATATTTGCAAAACAACCCCTAGGCTTTGTTTATTTGCGTTCGGGTCCCTCGCCACGTCACCTCACGTGACCTGTACACGTGAGGTGGTGGGCTTTTTGCAGAGGCACCCCTTTGTCTTTTGTTTATTTCGTTTAAGTTCATGAACATTTATATCAAGTTGTAATCTTTTGGATAAATTGCATTGAACCCCTCTGAGCTTTGTAATATTGCAAAAATACCCCTCCCAGGCGCGTGCAAGTCACGCGCCCTGGTGGGTAAGTTGCACATATACCCTTGCGGGTTTGGATATTAATGTTTAATCCGTGAAATGCAAGTTGCTGTGTAAAGTTTTGTGGAAAATTGCATTGTTGCCCCTGGATGTTTTAAATATTGCACTTATGCCCTTGCCAGCACTGTTTGATGATTGGAGTCTTGTTCTAATTAATTAAAATATCATTTCAACTCCAAAAATTCCACAAAAATAGGGTTAAGCTACTGGATGCATATACTTTAACGCCCTATATTTAGTTTTTGATTTTATTTTATTTTCATATTTATTAAAAATCAAAAACTCTCATTCCGTGTACTGTCTACCTTAGAAAAATCCAAAAAAATATCAAAACACCTCTAAAAATTCCAAAAAAATTACCTAGTGTCTATTTTATCATATTTTAGTGTCAGTCCAAAAATCATTAAAAACTTCAAAAGAAAAACACTAAAAAAATTGAAAAACACTCAAAAACTTCAAAAAAATATATAAAATAGTAGAAAAACCCAAAAATTGCAAACTCAGCTTCTGTTTCTTCCTTATTTTGGTACTTTTATTAGAAAAATAGTGTGAAATATTTTGACTATTGGTTGGTATTTTTAACTTGCATTTTTGTCACAGCCAGCCCTTATTTCCACTGTTTGCCTTATTTCAGACTTTAAAAATACCAAAAACATCTTGAAAAATCCTCAAAAACCATAAAAACAGTAAAAAAACCTTAAAAACACCAAAAACATCTATTTTCTGAATTTTGGAGCATTCTTGTGCATTTTTATAAATATTTCATTTTGCCTTGTTTTATATCCCCTTGTTTTCCAATATTTGAAAAAGAAAAAAAAATATATATATATAAAATACAAAATATAAAAATCAAAAAAATAAAAATCAAAATACAAAATTAAAAATCAAATAAAAAAATTTAAAAATTAAAAACCCACAAAAATTCCTTTGCTTGCTTAGTGTAGACACTCACACACTCACACACTTAGCTTCTGCTAGGACTACACTGTTTGCTCCCTGTGTTCGAACTCTCTGCATACTTGCCCATTTACATCATTTGTGCAGAGTTAAAAATAAATCTTAACTCACACCTGTTTTTCATTGCTTGATTTGCTTGTGGGTTATTTGTTGACTTTAGTCCGGATTTAGTGTGGTCAACACACCGACTGAGTTCACGCTTTGTGTGAATTTAAGACCACCTATTTTCGGCTAAATCAAATGGCGCCGTTGCCGGGGAGCAACAGCTCGTAGTTCACTTTTTGTCTGTTTGTGTGATAGTTTACCATAGCTATATTTTCCATCTCTCACATTTTTGATATATCTTGATTGAGTTATCTGACCTTCTCTTGTCTTGTCTTCTTGCGAGGGACCGCGGAGCGAGGCGGACCGCCTAGGCGATTCGACGCAACCTTGGGACGTGGAGCCGGCTTTTCTTTAGCCAAGCCGGCAGGAGAGAGCAAGGAGTGAGAGAGAGAGATTAGAGTAGCTTTGCTTTTATTTGTGAGAGAGTGATATTCATTTAATTTGTAATAATACAGGTACCTTGGACTTGGACATTCGGGCCTAATTTCCGGGTGTTTGTTCACCCGGGGGCTCACCGCGGTTTTTATCGTGTTTTGACCGCCTGTCATTTTCCGGTTTTGTGTTTACTTTTCATTTTCTTTTGTGGATTGAGCTCCTAGATCTAGGTCCTGCTTGACTCGAGTAGAATAGGTCCAAACACCTAATAATCTTTGCATGTTCCTATAGATACGTTTTGGACTTAGACTAATTTAAACAGTTGGCAAGTAATTCCCAAATCCACGCGCCGCGAGCTCACACCCGAACAAGCGCTTTCTCCTACTCCAAATGTGTTGGGCAGAGGAGGGGTGAGCCAAGACCGGACACTCGGATTAGGAGTTGCTAGTTGACTTGTGGTTCTTCACGCTAGCAGTTGCCTAATCTAGGACGATTTCCGTGTGCATATCGGCATATAGTATAGGTTTAAAAATTCTGCTTTGCATCCCGCATGGAGAGAGCTGGGATTCGCTGTAAGTCTTCTAACTTTGCACGCATCATTTAGGCACAAAGGTGAGATTTCCATCTTTGTGCCGACTTGCACGGCTTTTCCGACTCTTTTTCTCCCTCTGTTTTTGGACAAAGTAGGACCAAAAAGAAAATACAAAAACCGTTAGGCGCTTGTTTGAATCTACTCAAAAGAAGCGATAACACCAAAAAAATTAAAAAAAGGGACTGCTAAGAAAACTTGACCAAAATAAAAAAGGTAATTGGATTCATTGCTTGGGGTGAGTAATACCCTCACTTGTATTCAGGTTGCATGGGAAGGTCTCCTTCCAAGTGAGGTGAGCGCTTCGTAAGGATTAGAGCCAAAAACCCAGCTTGTGGCTGCCTTGTGTATCGCCTGGATTACCGAAGTATTGGCGCTACTATCGTACGTAGTCGAGTAGGACTTGGTCGTCATTGGTGACTCTCTATTGTGAGAGCGCCGACCCTGTCCGAAGTATCGAGCATAGGCCACGCCTTCACGGGGGTGTCTGTCTCACCGGCTACGTCCGAGTAGGTTCTTGCACGCTCACGGGTGATTCCGTTGCGAGCGAGATCCGAAGTATCGGTTTCGCCTATTGGCTTCCTCTCTTATTCTTTGGCTGAGTAGGGATCCAGGAAGGGTTACAAGGACCTCAACTGCACAAGCTACAGGTTACACAGGAGGAGGACAAGTACGGGATACTTTTCCGGCAGTACTCTCTCTCCTATAGGCGTAGCGTTCTAAGGACTCGTGAAAAGATAAATACCTGAAAAACAAGCTAAAACTGACAAGATAAAAGCCGAACTTTCACGGCTTCACGAGTTGAGTTGGTGAATCCACCCTTGCTTTGTGTTTGATTGCTAGATTTATTTAGGTCAAGATCAAAAACACCGCACAATTGTGCACAATTTTGTTGCATTTCATCTTCTTCTTCTCTTGCATTATCCCCACTCTTCTCGAATAATCAAGATGATGGGACGGAGATCTCTTAGGCCGACCCTGTCGGCACCGCTATCCCGCACTCCTCCCTATTCGTCTAGGAATACCTCGGAGAGTCCGCTCTCCGAGCCTGAGTTTACATCCACCCTGTTCCCCCTCGACCACCATTCCCATTCTCCTTCCCTCAGTCCAATTGTGTCAGAATTCAGTGCATCACAGTCTTCAGCTCATTCGACAGCACCTGAGATGGCCTCTTTTGCTTTTTCAGAACATCCAGCCATGGCAGACAGAGGCGAGCATGAAGAGGATCATGAGCACCCTCCATTCCTATTTGATCAGGCAGCCATCAACAATTCCTTGTTAGCATCCCTGGAGACTATGCAGAGACAGATTCGTGACCAGGGCACATTCATGGGTGACCTTATGAGGGAAATTGCTCAGATGAGAGAAAACCGACCTGGGGGCGGTGGCGGCGGAGAAGGAGGACCCGATGCAGGAGGAGCAGACCCAGACGGTGAGCGACCGCCACAGACCATCATGAGGGAATTGCATAACCCAGCTTCGTCCCTCACTCACCGGTGGATCAGACTCCCACCAATCCATGGAGACTTCGAGCTTCGGCACAACACAATTCAGATGCTACCCAAGTTCCATGGGTTGCCGACCGAAGAGCCGCACCTCCACCTCCAAGAATTCGAGATGATTTGCAGCACCATCCATGATCGGTTGATAACCGAGGACACAATCAAGATGATTGCCTTTCCATTCTCTTTGGCTGATAGAGCCGCATATTGGCTCAAGCATCTTGGGCAGTTCGTCGACACGTGGACAGATCTCCGGACCGCATTTCTGAAGAAATACTATCCTCTCGGCCGGACCAATGCAGCTAGAGCTATGATTAGCAATTTTGTCATGATCCCAAATGAACAATTTCATGAAGCTTGGGATCGATTCAGAGAGCTCATCGACCGGTGTCCACATCACGACATCTCCAAGCCCAATCTCGTACAGAGTTTCTTCTGCGGGCTGACACCGGAGCTGCAGGGGCTTGTCAATGCCTCTTGTGGTGGATCCTATTTTTCTAAGGGTGAAGATGATGTATGGGCTATCTACGAGGGCATGGCAGAAAATTCTACAGTGATGACTCAGGCCCGTGTCTACACCCAACAGAAGCCACCACAAGGAGGCGGATCATTTCATAGGATCGCTCGCATCGATGCCGGTTCCAATACATCGTCGGTAGCCGCAGCCCAAGCTGAATCAGCAGCAGCCGACATGGGGATCATCAGTGAGAAGCTGGACCGCATGGAGATCCTTGAAAAGAAGCAGAACCAAGGCATGGCCTAGATGGACCAGATCGCCAAGACAATGAGTGACCTAAAAACTCAAATTCTCTGTATTCAGGAGGCGCAGGCCCATTCACAACAGCCTCCAAGGTCACAGGTTGTTTCCAGCAGCAACAATTCCAACCAGGCTTCCACCTCATACCGCCAGGTGAACCAGATCCAGGCGGAGCCGGCTCCATTGTTGCAGTACCATCCAGAGCAACCACCATCTCAGGAGATGCAGATGGTGGTGTATCAGCCGGAGCAACCGCTGGCAGTTCTTCCTCCACCCTCCTTTGAGCAGGAACCGTTGATGGAAGTCAACGGGATATGGTATGACCGATACCCTCAGCCCGCAATTCGCAGGGATCACCCCGGATTCCGTTGGGGTAATGGTGGATCCACATCTCAACAGCATTCTCCTGCTCAAGGACAGCAGAGCAGCCAGCCACAGCAACAACACCAGCAGCCCCAGTATCACCAGCCCCAGCAGTACCACAGTGGTCCTCGTCCCGCCTATCAGGGACAGCAGTGGAGGCCGCGCCAGCAGCCTCAGCAATCTTATCATCAGCCTCCCCCTCAATTCCAGCAGCAATTCCAGCAGCAGCAGCCCCATGTCCAGCAGGGACAGACATCCGGTTCTCAGGGTCCGGCCTACGAGAACCCAGCCCTTGATGATCTTGCCCGCTTGCTATCTGAACAGCGAGCATCCTTCAGGCAAGAAATGGATGAGTTCCGGCAGGAGATGCGGGACATTATCAAAGGAAAGGCCGCCATACCAGCTCAGATCGAACCAAACCCTAATAATTACAAAAGAAAATCTGAGCAGGTAAAGTACATAGAGGGTGCCTCTCCTAGTGAAAATTTGAATGATATGTCTTCTTTTGTGCATGATGCTGATTTTGTGACTACTAGGAGCGGTAGGATGCCAGCAGGCGGCGCCTCTTCTGAGCGACAACCAGACGCAGAACCAGGAGCGCCAGAAGAGCAGAGGTGCGGTACTGAGGCCGCTAATGATGATGTTGAAGACGGTGGTGCTGATGCCACCCATGATGAAGTTCAGGACGACGGTGCTGATGCCGCCGTGACACCAGATGAAGACGGTGGTGCTGATGCCACCATTTTTGATGCAGACCCAGAGAGCGGTGCTGATGCCGCAGATGCAGGTGCTAGTGGTGGTGCTGAGGCCACCACATCTACTTTTGTTGAGCCAGCCACTGTGATGTCACCACGTTTTGTATCTAGAGACTGTGGGACGAAAAACAAAAACAAAAATATGAATAAAGGAAAGGTTTCTGTTCAAATTGCGGATCCATCTGTGTTGAATGATGATTGTTGTATGGATTCTCCATCTTCACAGGCACAGGAACCGATTCCTAGACCTCCATCTGAGGAGGCACCCACCATCCCCTTTCCTGAGGCACTCCGCCGTGCGAAGGGGAATAGAAAAGAAAATCCCAAAAAGAACCAACAGGTAGAGTTCGGCAACGAGATGATTGACAGATTTCATATTCAGCTGACTCTACGAGAAGCGTTTGAGCATATTCCCTTCTTCAAGAAGAATCTGAAAGAAACAACTACTGTCCGAAGAAGGAAGAGGCACAGAGATCAAATCCATATGCTCACGCATAACACTTGCTGCGCCATTCAGAAAACATTGCCAGCCAAGCGACCAGACGCAGGAGCTCCTTATGTCAGATGCGAGATTCAAGAGCAGCAGTTTGATCGTACTCTATTAGACAGTGGCTCTTCAATTAACCTCCTCCCGGCGGCCCTACTCAAGCAGTTCGAGTTTGGCCCTCTTCTTCGAAGCAGAACCGTCCTTCAGTTTGCTGATAGGTCGATTAAGAGGCCGAAGGGGTTATTGAAAGACGTGGTCGTTACCATTCAGGGCCTGAAATTCCCCGTGGACTTCGTTGTGTTGGACATGGAGATCCCTGAGTCGGTAACAGATGCCCCCATCATTCTCGGACGTCCATTCTTGGCCACAGCCAAGGCGGTGACCGATCATGATAGTGGGAAGGTATGCTTTCGCGTAGAGGGCGAAACCATACAAATAGAGACGATCGAAGAGATCAGAGCCAGAGAAGCAGAATGCTCAGAACAGTCCAGCGAAGCAGAGCAGATGACAGAGGAGGAGCTAGACATCCACCAGGTCTGTGATTTCGAGATGACTGATGATGAATCCAACTGGAAAGATCCTGTAGCACCGACCCTCGCCTTGCCTACAGATTCACTGTATCTCAAGCTCATGGCAGTCGAGAGCCGGGAGAGCACATTCCTGGATGAGGATATTTATGAGGCTGACAGTGTTGTGATGAGTGGTGCAGATGAGTTTCATTCTTGCTCATCTTCTTCTGATCCCTCGGATTCAGACATTGATTGGGATGACTTTGACGACTATTTACCTTGTCTGATTCCTACTGAGCTGACAGCCATGACAGAGTGTGAGCCAGTACAGTCTATTGATGATCCATCAGGCCGCCCTTCGTCAGCGATTCATGCAGAGCGAGAGTTCTCCCATGCAGACCTGGTAGCCTTTACACAGTCATATCAGAAGCCAGATCTGCCACCTCCCAGTTGTCCGGAAAGGAAACCTCTGCCGCAGTCAATGAAGTACAGATTCCTTGCTGGAGAGCCAGACATGTACCCAGTCATTATCTCAGCAGATTTGACTGGAGAGCAAGAATCTCGTTTGATGGAGGTTCTTGAAAGAAACCGCAAGGCAATCGGTTGGAGTATAGCTGATCTCCAAGGGCTGAGCCCGAAGCTGTGCTCCCACCACATCTATCTCGAGGATGACGCTAAGCCATCGCGTGAGTTCCAGCGACGGCTGAACCCGAACCTTCGAGAGGTCGTCATGAAAGAAATTTCGAAGTGGTGGAGCGCTGATTTCATCTATCCCATCTCCGACTCTAAATGGGTAAGTCCTTTACATGTGGTACCCAAGAAGACGGGTATCACTACAGTTGTCAATGAGTCTGGAGAGGAGATCGCTACCAGAGTACCAACTTCTTGGAGGGTCTGTGTGGACTACAGACGATTGAATGAGGCCACCAAGAAGGATCACTTCCCGCTACCATTTATTGATCAGATTATCGAGCGGTTAGCTGGGAAGAGCCATTACTGCTTTCTTGATGGGTACTCTGGATACAATCAAGTGGCCATTGCGCCCGAAGACCAGGAGAAAACGACATTCACCTGTCCGTTTGGGACTTATGCTTTCAGACGGATGCCCTTTGGTCTATGTAACGCTCCGGCGACATTCCAAAGGTGCATGTTGTCCATCTTCTCGGACATGGTGGGTGACTGTTTAGAGGTCTTCATGGATGACTTCTCGGTCTATGGCGACGGGTTTGATGCTTGTCTTGACTGCCTAGACCGTGTGCTGAAGCGCTGCATAGAGGTCAATCTAGTCTTATCTTGGGAGAAGAGTCATTTCATGATGACTCAAGGGACGGTCCTTGGTCATATCGTCTCCAACAGGGGCATGGAGGTCGATCCGGCTAAGGTGGACATCATTAGAAAACTCAATCCGCCGTCCAATCTGCGTCAGTTACGGTCTTTTCTGGGGCATGTCGGTTTCTACCGACGGTTTATTCAGGACTTCAGCCGAATTGCCCGACCGCTCACTGACTTACTGACCAAAGACACCGAGTTTATTGTTAATGATAAGTGTCTTGAATCATTTGAGAGTCTCAAAAATATGGTTGTTTCAGCTCCTGTCCTTCAGCCACCCGATTGGTCTCTTCCATTCGAGATCATGACGGATGCTTCAGATTTTGCCGTTGGGGCTGTGCTTGGACAGAGGAGGGATGGATTACCGTTTGCCATTCATTACGCCAGCCGGACCTTAGATGCCGCTCAAAGGAATTACACTGTGACTGAGAAAGAGATGCTGGCCGTAGTCTTCGCTCTTGATAAGTATCGATCTTACATTCTCGGATCTAGGGTGACCATTTACACTGATCATACCGCCATCAGGTACTTAATGGCTAAGAAGGATGCCAAAGCACGTCTGACCAGATGGATCCTTCTACTCCAGGAATTTGATATTGAAATTAAGGACAAGCCTGGAGTCAAGAATGTGGTGGCGGATCATCTCTCCAGGTTGGAGAATCTTGAGGAATCTGAGCCCAGCGCACCTATCTCAGAGACATTTCCAGATGAGGCGATCTTAGCTGTCACCTCACTCCCATGGTATGCCGACTTTGTAAACTATCTTGTTGCCAAGACAGTCTCTCAGGGTTGGCTCAGGCAGAAACTTGAGACCTTCATAGCTAAGGCCAAGTTTTACCATTGGGAGGATCCCATCCTTTATCATGAAGGAGGGGATAGTATCTGGAGGAGGTGCATTCCTCAAGAAGAGCAGCAAAGCATCCTCACATATTGCCACAAGCTTGAGGCAGGAGGACATCATTCTGGAAAAAGGACAGCACAGAAGGTGCTGCAATCCGGCCTATGGTGGCCTACTCTCTTCAAGGATTCTGATGAGTTCGTGAAGAGATGTACTGACTGTCAGAAGATGGGAACCTGCGGACAGAGAGACATGATGCCCATGCAACCTATTCACTTCTGTGAAGTTTTTGATGCATGGGGGATTGATTTCATGGGCCCATTTCCTAAGAGTCAGGGATTCGAGCATATCTTGCTCGCTGTAGATTATGTCAGTCGATGGGTTAAGGCCATCCCCGCCCGAGCCGCAGATGCTAAAACCGTTTGCAAATTTTTGAGGAAAAATATCATTTCACGGTTCGGGGTACCTAGAGTTTTGATTTCTGACGGGGGGTCTCATTTCATCAATGACAAAGTTAGGGCCCTTGCTGACGAGTTCGGTATTGACCATCGGGTTGCCACTCCTTATCACCCTCAGACTAATGGTCTTGCTGAAGTATCGAATCGGGAGATAAAGACGATCTTGCAGAAAGTTGTCCGCCCAGACCGAAAGGATTGGTCACAGCTTTTGGACTCGGTCTTGTGGGCCTATCGGACTTCCTTCAAAAATCCATTGGGGACATCTCCCTTTCGTCTCGTCTATGGCAAGCCGTGCCATTTGCCAGTGGAGATCAAGCACAAATCTTTTTGGGCAGTTACTGAGTTGCTTTTGGATCCCGAAAGTGTAGGAGATCAGAGACGAGCAGAATTGGCAGCCCTGGAGGAATTGAGAGATACAGCCTTCTCCAACAGCCTACAGTACAAAGAGAAAGTGAAGACATGGCATGATTCGCATATCAGCCATAAACAGTTTGAGCCAGATCAGAAAGTATGGTTGTTTGATTCCAGGCTGAAATTATTCCCAGGGAAATTACAGAGCAAGTGGAAAGGTCCGTATGTGGTTAGGAAGGTACATGACAATGGCAGTATTGATATATCCGAACCGTCATCTTCTTCTACCTTCCGCGTCAATGGTCAACGCTTGAAACTATATCTTGATCATGATCCGCCGGCCATTGATGTTGCCCCCATTCTTCTGATATGAGATGTGCCCTTTGATTCTCATCATCTACATCTCATACATGGTGATCAATTCTATCTTCCGCTATACAGATCCATCTGTTCATATCACTCTGTTTCCGTTGATTTATTGTCTTCTTGTCTTCTTTTCTTCTTTTCCTTTTCTATTTTCCTTATCTATCAAAAAAAAAAAAGTGCCGCCCTTGTAGACAGTTTTCCATACTTAGGACGTACTTTGTCCTAAGTATAGGGGGGTTGGCACCCCGAGTTTTTCTATTCTTTTCGATCCTCTCCATTGTCTCCTCTTCTTGTCTATACTTAGGGATATCTTACCCTAAGTATAGGGGGAGACAATCTGAGTACGATCTGTTCATTCCCACCCTTGACCCTCCCTGCGTTGTATACAGTCTGCTATACTTAGGATTATTTGATCCTAAGTATAGGGGGGACGGTCAACTTCTTATTCATTTATTTCTTTATTCTTTAGACTTGTCTATACTTAGTACGAGTTATGTCTTCTCTTTTCTCTCCGATCTATGAGGACATAGCTCCAGCTAAGTATAGGGGGGTCGTATATACTGCATATATACTTTAGCCATAACTCGTACTTTCGTATTTTCTTAATAATATGGCTAAAAATCCTTTAAAAATTCATTAAAACTCCTTAATAAAAAGATGTGGTTATTCCTCAAATTCTTTTTGTATTTACTGATTAATAAATCAGGTGAAAACATTTTTTTTGCAAAATGTTTGAAAAATAGTTTGAAAATCTTTGTGAACATCTATTGAAAACTATTTTGAAAATATTTTGTTACATGTTTTCAACCTTTGTAAAAAAGTGTGGTTTGTAAAACTTCTTTTCTTTGTGTGAAATAAAATGTTTGAAAAATGATTTGCAAATGGTTTGAAAAATGGTTGCAAAAATATTTGAAAAACCTATATATACTGTTTTGAAAAACCGATTGCAAAATGATTTTCAAATGAGTGTACATGTTTGTAAAAATGTTTGTAAAAACTATTTTGGACTATAGTTTTCAAAATTTATGTGAAAAGCTTGTGTCAAATAAGTTTGAGGAATATTTACATCACACCAAAATCTACTATATATATGTATAAAAATTGACCACTTACCCTTGTAAATTCGTAAAATCCACTTCTTGTATATATAAGAAGCACTCCCGTGTACATAGTTTTCACCTAGTTTTTAGCCAAAATCTTTTTGTTTCAAAAATTCCCAAAAACATTTGCAAAATTAAAATCCAAAAACATTTGAAAAATCTTTTTGAAAAATACAAAAAAAATTGCATCTGCATGTGCATGCATCATCTTTTCAAAAAAAAAAATCCATAAAAAGTTCAAAATCTCTGAAAATTGCATCACAAAAATATTTTCTGCATTGCATAGCATTCGCATTTTTCGGATTGAGTTTGATAGTTGAACAAGTCTAAGTAAAATCCGGAGATTGGAGCTTGATTGGACCTTAAAATCTACTTAATAACAGGAACCTTATAGGAACTGGGTTTGAGGTACTTCAGGTCTAGTGACTTAATTCTTTGAGGATCACGGGACTTAGTTCAATGGATTCTTGACTGCCTAAGTAGAGTATTTCGGAGCACACGCACGACTCTTGTGGATAATGACCTAACTTGGACACCTGCACCTTTCACATAGCTCTCCACGGATGAGGTGGTGAGGAGGCAGTTTCCTTTGGCTTGGGGTAGCATATGAGGGTAGTACTTCTAGGCGGAACCTCTCTTCTTCTTATAGTGAAGGAAGTGCACCTCAACTTGGTCTAGTGGTGATGAAGTCTAAAGACAGAAGCCGTGGGTTGCAATAAAGCTTCAAAAGAGGGATAGTCTACTGGCTCAAGAGGAAAATTTCTTGTACATGCTGCTCATGTAGATATGTTGTACAGATGCAATTGAAAAAAAAAAAAATGCAAAGAGAACTCCAAAAAAGTGGTGGGTCGGATTGAAAATTTAATAATCCCACCGGAGTATGTATATAGTTCAATAAAGCAAAAGCTTATGGTATCCATGTTACATCTCATGAAGCTAGCAGCGGGAGACTCAGCTACACTGGCTGAGCTTCCAAAAGTCTATACTTCTTCCCCCTCTTCTTGAGCCAGTTGCACTTGAACTTAGAAGGGAATACCCCGCTTCTCGAGGAAAGAGTTGCTAGACCGAGGGATTAGAGTTACCAGGTTGGAGGAGGTTGTTTATTTGCTACTTCTGAGGTGGGGAGCTACATATCACTTACACTGTACGAGTCAGACTCATAGTCGTAAGAGTTTGCGTATGAGTTGAAGTATTTCTGACCTGGCTATTGAGGAGACTTGGACAGAGTTTTGGGATACTCAAGGACTGTTGGATTTCAAAGTTAGTTCTCATTAAGGTTCCAACCGCACTAAAATTCCCAAGGTCCGACTTAAGCTCCAAACTTTGATTTTGTGAAGACAAGTTTGATAATTAAACTTTATCCAATTTTCTTCTTTTTCTTTTCTTTTTTTCTCTTTTTGCACTTATTGCATAAGTGTTTGCTAGGGACTAGCAAAGGTAAAGTATAGGGGGATGATGAATCCACATTTCATCATCTTTATTCTATCATTTTGGCACCTAAAACCCTAGCAAATGCCTGTAAATAGCATTAAAACCATCATCTTAGCATCCATGCATGTGCATCTCAACACTGTATAAAATACTGTAATTAAGGCCAAAATTATAGAATAAATAAAGAAAAGAAAAAGAATAAAATATTGTAGATATTTTATGACCCAAAACCCCCGAGACCTAGGCATCTTGATGAATAGGTCGACAAGGAATAAAGTAGGGGGAGATAAGGTCAGAAACACAGATAAAACACCTATACATTATATTCATTCTTTATTCATTTTGGGACCCATTTTTGGTTTCACTTTTTGTACATCAAATAAAGAAACTTTGTACATGAAAGTTGTAGATAATTTCATAAAGAAAAAAATACAAAATTGATTTCACAGGAAAATAATGTACAGACAAAAAGATATGGTCTGAATAAGAATCCAAAATCCCAACTTCCCAGACCCGTATCTCACCAATAAAAACTCCAAATGCAGCCTACTCACCTTTAATTGTATATAGAATAAAATAATCTATTGTATGGTGGTGGTTTCGCAATTGGCGGAGCTACGGTCTGAAAGTTGAGTTTTGGACCCACATTGTACCTTGTACAGGTTAAAATATTCAGCTTATTCTTTATTCATTATTTATTCATTTTTATAATTTTATATTATTGTAAATATTGCTTATAATATATATGTACATTAAAATCAGAATAAAAGTAAAAAGAAAACTCAAATAAAAATACTTGTAGATATCATATACATAGGTATTTTACCTATACATATACATATACTTTTTATACTTATATTTTATTTAATGTACATAATGCATCAATAAAATAAAATAAAAATCTATTTATGTATATAAAAGTATTTTGTAATTTTAAAAAAAATAAAAACCAAAATAAAATAAATTAAAAATACCTAAATAAAAATAAAGTACTAAAATATGTAGATAATATACCTATGTAAGGGTAAAAAGTAAACTTGTAAAAGTATATATCATAAAATTAATTAAAAATCATGATAAAATACTACATAAAATTTTAAGCATTTTTTATTTAATAACCAAAAATAAATTCGATTGTTTTCTATTTTTTATCGAATTTATAAAACAATTTTCCAATCTTTTCCCTGGTTGGTCCACGTGGACCAACCAGGAACCTCCGACTGTTGACCAGGCGGGTCAACAGTCCGTCCTTCGGGTACTGTAGCTCGGGCGCCTGGTTTTTTGGCCCACCTTGGTGGACTTTCCTAGGTCGCGCCGCTCATCCTCTGCCACCGCTTCCTTCATGGAAGTTGTGCCCCTTCGATCCATCTCCATCGCCGCTCCATCAGATCCACCCAGATCTTCTTCCTCCACCCGTGACACCTCCTCGAAGTCACGTCCTCGCTTCTCTTCAAATATGACCCCCTCACTTCCTCCCCTCGGTTGAGTCCCCTTGGTCCACCCCTCTCCGCCTCTCTTGCGCTCCAGGCCTCGCCGGAGGTGACAGCTTCGCCGCGAGCCTCTCAGCCAGGGCGTCCGAGGTCGAGGACGACTCCAGCACCTCCGCCAACCGCCGGCGTCGAGGTAAACTTCTTCCTCTGGCTCAGGCCATCGAGGGCATCATCCCGCTTATTTCTTTCTCGCATCTTAGTCCTGTTAGCTTAATCTTCGAAAACCCCCAAAAAAATAGAAGCTCCATCGACTAGATCGCTCGATCAAGCACCTCGGCCGGAGTGCACCTCCGGCCGTGCATCCCCATCTCGTTCCACGCCTTCCCGCTACCATCCAAGGGTCCAGGCAGTTTACCCTGGACCCTTTGACCATTTTTGCAGGTCAACGCTGAAGCACAACGTCTGGAGCTCGAGTTTTGAGCTCGCCGGAGCCCAACGAAGCTGTACAGCTCCGCCCGGACCCCGCGAGCACCACGGCCTCCGCCGTGGTCTTTTGACGACTCCAGAGCCTAGAGGAGGGCCTGAGGAGGCCGCAGCCCGAGTTTGAAGCTCAAACGCCACCGGAGTCGGCCGGAGGAGCTCGAGGAATCTCGCCCAGCCGGGGCTCCGCCGCGTTCTTCCAGTCGCCGTCGCCGCAGTTCGATCGAGGAGGCCCCTCCAGATATAACGTGGACCGTCAGATCATCGCGCCCATCCACCGTCAGATCGTAGCTGAGATCTGATCTCAGACGTCCGCACGTGAAGCGTCATCGGCAGTCCAGATCGTGCCACGTGTCAAGTGGCCTCTTCATCGCCGTTGGATCGCGCGCCGAGGGTATTTTACATCCTCACCCTCGCGCATTTTTGTATTTAATGTTTAGTCTAAAAACTTTCGTCTGTAGTTAAAATATTTTGTAATATTTGCAAAACAACCCCTAGGCTTTGTTTATTTGCGTTCGGGTCCCTCGCCACGTCACCTCACGTGACCTGTACACGTGAGGTGGTGGGCTTTTTGCAGAGGCACCCCTTTGTCTTTTGTTTATTTCGTTTAAGTCCATGAACATTTATATCAAGTTGTAATCTTTTGGATAAATTGCATTGAACCCCTCTGAGCTTTGTAATATTGCAAAAATACCCCTCCCAGGCGCGTGCAAGTCACGCGCCCTGGTGGGTAAGTTGCACATATACCCTTGCGGGTTTGGATATTAATGTTTAATCCGTGAAATGCAAGTTGCTGTGTAAAGTTTTGTGGAAAATTGCATTGTTGCCCCTGGATGTTTTAAATATTGCACTTATGCCCTTGCCAGCACTGTTTGATGATTGGAGTCTTGTTCTAATTAATTAAAATATCATTTCAACTCCAAAAATTCCACAAAAATAGGGTTAAGCTACTGGATGCATATACTTTAACGCCCTATATTTAGTTTTTGATTTTATTTTATTTTCATATTTATTAAAAATCAAAAACTCTCATTCCGTGTACTGTCTACCTTAGAAAAATCCAAAAAAATATCAAAACACCTCTAAAAATTCCAAAAAAATTACCTAGTGTCTATTTTATCATATTTTAGTGTCAGTCCAAAAATCATTAAAAACTTCAAAAGAAAAACACTAAAAAATTGAAAAACACTCAAAAACTTCAAAAAAATATATAAAATAGTAGAAAAACCCAAAAATTGCAAACTCAGCTTCTGTTTCTTCCTTATTTTGGTACTTTTATTAGAAAAATAGTGTGAAATATTTTGACTATTGGTTGGTATTTTTAACTTGCATTTTTGTCACAGCCAGCCCTTATTTCCACTGTTTGCCTTATTTCAGACTTTAAAAATACCAAAAACATCTTGAAAAATCTCCAAAAACCATAAAAACAGTAAAAAAACCTTAAAAACACCAAAAACATCTATTTTCTGAATTTTGGAGCATTCTTGTGCATTTTTATAAATATTTCATTTTGCCTTGTTTTATATCCCCTTGTTTTCCAATATTTGAAAAAGAAAAAAAAATATATATATATAAAATACAAAATATAAAAATCAAAAAAATAAAAATCAAAATACAAAATTAAAAATCAAATAAAAAAATTTAAAAATTAAAAACCCACAAAAATTCCTTTGCTTGCTTAGTGTAGACACTCACACACTCACACACTTAGCTTCTGCTAGGACTACACTGTTTGCTCCCTGTGTTCGAACTCTCTGCATACTTGCCCATTTACATCATTTGTGCAGAGTTAAAAATAAATATTAACTCACACCTGTTTTTCATTGCTTGATTTGCTTGTGGGTTATTTGTTGACTTTAGTCCGGATTTAGTGTGGTCAACACACCGACTGAGTTCACGCTTTGTGTGAATTTAAGACCACCTATTTTCGGCTAAATCAGATCCCAACTGCTATTGTAGCTGCGATGGTTGGGGGACATGTTGCTTGGCACACCGAGGTGCTAGTCTGACGGTGTTGGCCTCGGCACTCGTGTGCTTTAGCCCGGTGCTCGAGCGCGGGCCAAGTAGTCATGGTTGGTCGGCTAGTGTTTTGCTTGTTTACTTAGAGTTAACACTCGCGTACGGCCAGTGTAGGCCATATTGGTTGGTATTCCGAGTGGGAGTGCTAAGAGGGGAGTTCCGGGAAATGTGGTTAAGGAAGTTGGGAATGGGATATCAGTCTCCTATGCATAAGGAGGATTGGGTTGTCGCGATGAATGGTGAGTTGGGAACTAACTTGTGATCCAGCATTACAATGATAAAGTGAGGCTAAGTGGACGTGTTGGGAACTTAGTTAGGATGCATTGTTATCCACGAAGCTCGATTACTCATATCGATATCTAGTAACAAAAAAAGAAATGTAATTCTTGTGAGATCAATTATCCGGTTCCTTTCTCTTTTGCACCATTTAAATTATATGTTGCTTGTTATTGTATAGTTGTTTAAATCGTATTGAGCAACTTTACTCATAACGTACCTACGTGTGGATCCGCAGGTTCGCAACAATGACTAGCTGGAGGCACCATCCTTTTGTGCAGCCTCACGATACTTTTTGCAGTCAGTTGTTGGTAGTAATTTTACTACCCTTCTTCACTTGTAGTATTTTGTTGAGAGACATGGCATGCAATGTATAATTGTGGAGGCATATTTTATGCTTACATATATATATATATTTTTATGGACATGGAAATGATCAATGGAATGTAATGTTTTGTGCTATTTTCTCCTGCTTTTGCGAATGTCAAATATTCGAATGTGGAAATGTGTATGCGTGAAAATGGATTTGCTGAGTACCCAGATCCTAGGGGCGTCACAACCAGAGCTCCGACTCCGCCCTTTGTTCCCCTATGCTTCCACCTTCTTCCCCTATGCTTTCTCTACGCCCCATGCACCCGTGGTCAACAAGATCTTGCTCGGATATGGACTTCGAGGTCCCATGCTCAGCTGCACATCAAACCTCTCCTTCGCACCCATCTCTGCCTCATTCCACCCAAAAACAACATTGGAGCCTTCATCTTTTTGTCGAGAAGCTAACACTGCAGGTAGCGAAGTTCCAGACCCTCGTTCGAGGGGGTTTTGATTCACTCTAGGAGCTCCAGATGAAAAAGACTTTTGGGACTCTTTCGACGAGTCTTGGACCCATTTGTAGCTCCCGGCCGACGCGAATCATTCCCAGGAACAGTTTGGTTCATGGCTCAGCCTTCCAGAAGGTCGAAAGGTCGAGTTTGGGTCGATCGAAGATCGCTTGAAGCTTTGTTCTCTGGTTGTTCTTCCAGCCATCACCTCCGCCTTCTGATTAGGCGCTTACTCCAGACTCTACAACAACCGTTGGATGCGTGGAGCCACCATTGTCAGATCTCGATCAAGCATCTAATCCAAGCCGTTACAACCGAAGTCTCATCGCGTGCCCTGGACATGACATGTGTCAAGTGAAATCATCAGAGCCATTGGATCGCGCACGAGAAGGGTATTTTTCGTACACACCCTCCTTTTTTATGTTTTATTTTCAGTCCACAACATCCATTTGTAGTTTAAATATTTTTGTAATATTTGCATTTCATCCTCTGTACTTTCTTTATTTGCATTCAGGTCCATTCCAAGCCCCCTCAACTTGCCTCTACATGTGAGGGGCATGGTATTTTACATCTGGACCCTCGTATAATTTGTATTTCATTTCAGTCTAATAATTTGTAGATTTAGTTTAATATTTTCTGTGAAAATTGCATCTGCCCCCCTAGACTTTAAACTAATTGCAAAACACCCCTTTAGGTATTGTTTATTAGATAATTTTGGAAAAAAAATACATTTTTTGCCCTGATTTTTTTGTGGACTTCGACCTGAGTCCCATAACTTTAAATATTTACTTAAATGTCCCTGCTAGTATTCATTTTCTTTTTGTAGATTTTATTTTGTTAAAAATAGATCCAAGCCTCTAAAAATTTGTGGAAAATTATTATAAATACTTGACATATAAGTATATCACACATATTTTTGGTTAGGTATTTTATAGTTATTTTCTATTTATTAAAAATAAAAATCGAGCTATTTATCCATATTTGCAATTAAAATACAAAAAAATATAAAAATATTTTGAAAAATTACAAAAATATATATTTTGTTTATTACAATATTTTGAGCCTACAAACAAAAAACCCTAAAAATAGAAAAAGAAAATAGCTAAAAATTAAAAAAAGCTCCAAATCCCCATTAAAATTAAAAAAATGTCTGAAAAATTTTAAATTTTTTTCTATTTATGAATTTTATTTACTACATTTATTTCCTATTAAAAATAGATTTGGAAATTTTTGAGCCATTTTGATATTTTTAACCTCCAAAACAATTCGACCTATTTTCTTATTCACTATTTTGCCTTATTTAGTCAATTAAAATTACAAAAGAATGGAAAAATTAAAATAAAAATAACAAAAAATAGCTAAAAAATCCAAAATCATTTTATTCTACACTTTTTGGTTATTTTTAGTTGTATTTTCTAATATATTATTTTATAGCATATATATAGTTATTTGAATATATTTATTATTCACTAAAATGAGAAGAAATTAAAAATAAGAAAATAAAAAAGAAAATAAAAATAATAAAATAAAAACAATTTAAAAATATAGAAATAAAAATATAAAGAAATATATAATTAAAACCCACAAATATCCAAAAATACCTTCAAAATCCCAAAACCATTTATTATCTTTTTTGTAGCCAAGTTTGATTGTCTATCCCCCGTTGTTTCCTGTGTTAGACCCTTACTTTACTTGTCCACTATATAATCTATTGTAGGTCATAATAAGTTTTGACCCCTTGCTTGATTGATTTATTTCTAGTGTGGGTTAACTGTTGATTGACCACATGATTTTGTGAGTGGTCGCCTCAGCGACATTTTATCTTCTCTTCTTAGTGAGGATACTATTAAAAACCTCACGATATCTGTGTCATCAAGGGCATCCATCGTTCTTGAGCTCAGTCAAGCAAGAGGGAAAGAACACCAAAATCAAGGGTGGTGACAACACCCTCGACTCCTCCTACAAGGATCTTCTCCTTATGTGATCCAGAGGACCTCCAACCCTTAGTGGTTGCTATGTCTTCGACGAGCGGGCAAGCTTTGTGGTCCTTGTTTCCAATTGATAACTGGGACTTATCAAGGGTCTAGAAATCTCACAAGGCGAGAGATCCAGTCGATGCGTGGACCGCTCAATAAACCTCAATTAATCAACAATTAACACACAACAAGAATAAAGAAATAAATATAAAAATGTGGAGTTAAAAATTATTTTCTCTACCATATGATGCATCAACTGATGCACCAGTTAGGAGATGCGAGTGTTGGGATGTTGAGCCGGCTAAGAGAGGGTGAGAACGGCCCAAGAAGTGTTGGAAAGAGACTATACAAAGGGATCTTAGTTTTTTGGATATAAGTCCGAGATTGACCCAAGATAGATCTGAATGGAGGCGAAAAATCCATGTAGCCTACCCTACTTAATTGTGGGAAAAGGCTTTGTTGTTGTTGTACCATATGATGCATAGTGAACAAGTATGTAGAGGTCGAACACAGAGAGTAAACATGAGGAGGAGGCACAAAGATGCATAAAGATTGCATTTTATCTCCTTTCCAAGTTATTATTTTTGTGGGTTTTTAATTGTCTATTTTTTCTATTTTTATTTTTATTTTATATTTTTCTATTTTGATTTTTCATTATCTGATTTTTTGCTTTATATATATATTTTTTAATATTATTTTTATTTTATGTACTCAATATAGCATTTATAAGGCTTAATACATACAATATATAGTAGTATATTTATAAATAATAATAAATAGAAATAAAATACAAATAATAAATGGTTTATGATTTTTTTTATATTTTTCTATTTTTCTATTATTTTTTTGTAATTTTTACCAATTTTTATATATTTTTAAAGTCCAAAAATATCCCAAATAAGGGATTAAATATATACCTGTAATTAAATTGGATTTTAAAAATAGTAAATAATCTCCAAAATTATCCAAACTAATTTTAATATATAAATATTCATACATTAAAATTATAAAAAGCTATTTTTGGATTTTTTAAAAGATTTTTTAAGATTTTTTATAAAGGATTTTGGGGTTTTAAGATTTTTAGGGTTTTTGTTTTTCCATTTTTAATGATTTTTGGTCTGTAAATGAAATAGGTCAAAATATACTATATATATTTGGAATTTTTAAAGATGTTTTGATATTTTTTGTATTTTATAAGTTAAACAGGAACATTTATGCTGTATTTGATTTTTACTAAATGGATTAAATGCAAAAAATGTCAATTAAAAATATTGGCGTGAAAGTACATGGCATGAAGCATCTAACCATATTTTTGTGGATTTTTAAGAGCACATTAGCTATATTTAATAACGAAATAAAGCACACAAAAATCAAAGTCCTGGCAGGGGCATTTTTGCAATAAAAAATAAATTCCAGGGGCACAGGTGCAAATTTTTCACGAAATAAAACATTTTTTAATTTCTAAAGACTGTTTTATAATTACAAAACCCATCGTACACATGCAAAATGGCCATCACCTGGGACTACACATGACGCAGCCTGGGAAGGACCAAAATGCAAATATGCAAAAGTCCAGGAGCCTTCCAATAATTTTTACAAAAATATATATTGTTATCTACAATCTATTAGACTAAATATACATAAAAAAACTTACAAGGGTGTCCCTGCAATTTGCCCATCTCACGTGGGACTGCACGTGAGCTGAGCTGGACAGGACTAAAATGTAATTACAAGAAATACAGGGACCTACTTGAAAAGTACCCAAATTATTTATAACATTAACTTTTATTTACAAGACTATAATAAAATACAAAAATAACATGGTTAAGCTTGCAATTTACCCCATTAAAGGTTGGATCGAGCGGTGCTGCTTCCTTCACTTGGATACGTGGTGCCCATCCAGCGGCTGGTACCGGTTCTCGGCTGGACGGCTTTGATTAGATCAGCAAAGCAGATCTGAGGGTCGCGGCGCGACGTCATCCAACGACGAGGATCAACACTGGGGCGCTGCATCTGATCGGACAACAGAGAAGCACAGTCGAAGAACATGGAAGAACCCTCGCCTGGGCGAGGTTCCTCCGATCGGATCTCGCTCCTCCGGCGTTCATTGAAGCTCCGAGATGGCCTAAAAGGTTCCTGGCGAGGTTCTTCAACGGCTGGAGGCATCAAAATGGTTTGAGGATCGCTGGAACGCCATCATGAGGTCGGAGAAGAGGTGGTGTTCCAGGTACCTCAGGCGATCTTCGAAATCATCTCCTGGCGCGTACTTGTGCCTCTAACCTACATAGGACAATAGAGGGGCCTAGTGCAAAATGCCTCGATCCTGTTAGATGGCGAGACGGGGCGTAGGGGGTTCGTGGCGGTGGGGTCCGACAAAGTGGTGGAGGAAGGACCCCGATAGCTCGATCCTTAGGGGTTCTAGGTGAATGGAGGGTGGATGGGTGAGGGGAAGTGATGAGGGAACGATGTGAGGTGGTCAGCGAGGCGGAAAGACACATGAGGAGCGAAGCTCCGGCGAACTACGAATCAAGCTAGCTAGGCTACACCTATAGTTTAATCACTAAACTAAAGGCATAATTAAAATACTAGAATTAAAATCTATCTGAAAAATATAAAAGGTGCATCTCTTACCTGTCGACGAAGGCAGAGAGCGGAGGTCGTCGGTGACGGCATCCTTGGGCGCACCTCCTCCTTCGCGAGCTCCCAACACCTCAGGGTTCTCCCCCTGTCACAGGGATACGCTCTTTGGCCGAGCTGCGACGGCTCTAGGGCTGGAAGATGGTCGAAATTGCATGGAGGCCAGAGATTCATTATTTATAAAAACATGGGAAGCACCTCTATTGATCGGGGAAAAACGATGAAATGGCGCTATGTACAAGCTATCCACAGATTTGGCGTGAATCTCGGATGAACGGAGAACAAATCTTGTGAAGAGAGTGAGGGTGAAAGATGGTTGTAGCGTGCGAGAAAATGGCAATAAAATGCGGGATTAGACATGTCGCGTCAAATCAGAAGGTGGGGGAGGCAGTTGACTGGCGGTTAACTTTTGACGCGTGTTGATTGGTCCAAGTAGGTCCATTACAAGACAAAATAAGGTTATTCAAAAATAATTATTTAAAAATAATAAATGATTTTATTAATTTTCAGTTATTAAATAAAAAATGTTTATTATTTAATGTAATATTTTATAATGATATTTATTTATTTTTTATATATTTTATTAGTAGTTTATTTTTAATAGTGCATTTATAGGTATATTCGCCTATATTGTGTATATTTTTATTTTTATTTTGTATATTTTATTTTATTATTTTATCCTTTTATTTTATTTATTTATAACTTATTTTTGTGAGTATAAATATGTTTTTGTTTTATTTTTATGATGGTATTAGTATACTTAAATAAATAGATATGTAAATTGTGCATGTATATTTATAGGTATTGTACCTATGTTTTATATACACATTTTTATTTTAATGAATTTTACTGGGTTTTATTTTGGTTTTTTTAATAGAATATGAATAATATTTACAATATTGCAAAAATATAAAAGAATAAAGAATAAAAGAATGAGGTTTCCTTTTATTTATGTACAAGTAATAACATAGGTATTTTGCCTATGTTTGCACATAGACTTATTTTATTTTATTTTTATTTTTGGTTTTATTTTAGTTTTAATATGCACATATGTTATAAATAATAATTACAAAATTATAAAAATATGAATTTGTGAAAATAATGAATAATGAATAAATTGAATATTTTAATCGGTGTAATATACAATAAGGGTCAAAAACCTAACTTCACATATTAACTCTAAAAAAATATAAAACCACCACCAGTAAATAGCTTGTGAAAAGTTATATACAGTTAGAGGGTGATTTTGATATGTTTTGAGTTTTTATTTGAAAGATATGGGTCTGGGAAGTTGGGTTTTTGCCTTTTTATTTTGTGCATAAAATGAACACTGTATTTTATTTTTATACAAACTCACTTTTGTATTTTATTTACATTAGTATCTACATTCTTCATGTACAGAGTTTCTTTATTTGCTGTATAAATAATAAAGAATAAGTAGGTGTCCAAAATGCATAAATAATGAATAAAAGAATGGGGTTTTTATTCTATTTTTGGCCCTTATCTCCCCCTACTTTATTCCTTGTCGACCAACTCAATTCTTGACTTGGTCTCAGGGGTTTAAGGTCATAAAATATTTTCAATATTTTATTCCTTTTTATTTTCTTCTCTTTATTCTATAATTTTGGCATTAAAAATCTTATTTTGTATACAAATAATACAATAAATAATGAATGCTATTTTGTACAAATAAATGCTATTTACATGCATTAACTAGGGTTTTTAAGGCCAAAATGATAGAATAAAGGTGACGGAATGGAGATTCATCACCAACCACTGAGGTGGTCATAGAAGAGGGCAGCCACTCCACTCCCCAGGCATCAACCACTTCACCTCCAGGTATCCCCCTCTTCTTTCCGATCCAACTTTTATTTTCTCTGTTACACATCTAGTCATCAATCACTTGTGCAAACCCAACTCACCAAGATGAGTGACTGATGAATCTATGATTCTCATTCTTTATTCTTTTATTTTAGCCATATCTTTTTGCAAAAATACATGTGAATATGTGTAAATCCAATAAATTATCATTGTACATACTGTTGTTAATAATGTATAATTAACACCTTTTTCCAAAAATAAAAGAATAAAGAGGAAAAGAAAAAGAGAAGAAAGATATAATTAAGTAATAAGTATAGACCGATCCAAACCCTAAGAGAAGGTCAATCATTGAACTGATCGATAATGAATAAAGTAGGGGGACATAGGGTCCTTGTATAATTCATCACTACTCATTCTGTGAATATATCCTTCCTATATTTTATTCATCAATAAAAAGACCTCAAAACAAATTATTTTCTCAATAAAAGTTGTACATAAAAATATTTTCTAACTAATAAAAATATTTGTAGAATAAATTATTGTACATATTGTAAATAATACCACTCATAAAAAATCACAAAATAAGAACTTAGCAGATCAATTCCGGCTCCATATGAACTCAAATTCCTCTTAAATCACCTTTATTGGACTCTAAATTAAATTATATTTTAAATAAGGGTAGTTTATTAAAATTTTGGAGTTGTGAGGTAAAACTTGCCTTTTTGGGTGCATTGTATAGTCACATAGTACCTATACTTGTAAATATCTATTTTTAATTATTTTCATTCGTAATTGTACATATTGTATTTTAAACACTTGTACATACTCCTAACAATAAAATAAAAATAAAACAAAATTATAAAACACAAAAAAACTTAAAAATAAAATAAAAGTTCATTGTATATCGGCCATACTTGTATATATTGTATATAATACCTATTTATTTAATACCTTTATCTAAATTGTAAAAATCAAATAAAAATTATCTTGTACTTTTTAAATTATATTGTAAATATATATAATATAAAACACATGATATATGTGTAAAAATAACCAAATAAAAATAAAAGAATAAAATACATAGGCATACTATACATGTATATAATACACCATACTGTATATACTGTACATATGATTTAATAAAAATAATAAAAAATGAAAGAAAATAAGTTTAAAAAATAATAAACATTTTTCATTTTAATCATTTTTTATTTTAAATTCATTTATTAGTTTATATTCAATATTCTTTGATTTTTAAATCCAAATTTCCTAATTAGTCAACTCGGGTAAACCTCCCCTCTTCCAGACCCAACCGGAGTCTCTCGTCGCCGAACCTAGTTTCTCGCCATTTTTCAGCTGGGGTGTGACCGTCTTCTCCCCTGATTATTGCACCCGATCCTTCTCCTAGGATCCGTGATCCTCGCGGATCCCTAGGAAGAGCCAGATCCTTCTAGGGTTGCGCACATTCTCTCGATTCTTTTAAACACTGTGGATAGCCTATAAGTATTCGCCTCTGTCTCCCTTGCCCAGTCGCTCATCCCTCGCACTACCTTTCCTCCATTAGCACCTCCATGATTGTGACAGGGTTCTTTTGGCGCTTCTAGAACTTGATTTGGTGGTCGGGTGCACGTTGCTCATACGTGGCTGGAGCAGCACCGCCGCGTGCAGCCTCCTCCGTCTTCCACACCAGAGTAGAGGCCACGACCCGCCTCCACCTTCACCGTACTTCAGCGTTTACTGTAGTCTACTCAAGTAACCTCCAGACTCTCCCATTTCCATTCTCTGCTTTGATTTTTAGTCCATCACCACCACCCATTTCTCTAGCTCTGACTATCGGGTCCGAGCTCCATCAACCATCCCAGCCGCATTGATCGACTTCCTGACTCACCTTCACCCTTCGTACGCACCCTGACCCCCCTGGATCCTACTCATCAGAGTAGGATTAGGAAAGATGTCCTCCCCAATTTCCGCTGGAGATCGCCAGAGCGCCCCACCATCGCTTCTCTCATTTACAGCTACTAATAACCATGGTCGAGGGTACGTCTTCGAGCCAAGATCACCTTTGCAGGTACATGCACATGTGATAGGCTCAAATTGAGCTTCATTTAAGGTGGAGGAGCACCCTTGGGTGCTTAGGATCGCCACGCCGATCTGTCCGTCCACCGTCTCATCAGAGCCACTCATTCAACGTGGAGCACCAACCTGAAGGTGCTGGACTTCACCACGAGCCGATCAACCCCATGGATAGCCAGATCTTCTCGATCGAAACTCGTTGGGCTTCAGTTTTTCCAACACCCTCCAACATCGGCCGATCAGTCATCCCCATCCAGTTTCGAATTGAGCCGTCCAACCATGATTTTATTTTCAGCGTCAGATCATATATCTATCCAGATCTGACCGCACGTTAGCGCAGCTTTCTAGGACCGTCAGATCAGACCAGTAATGGTCATCCAGACCGTACATCATCTCCACTCCTACCAACCGTTAGATCCTTTTGCAAAGCAAGATTAGAGATGTTTGCCTCTATATCCATGAGTGTCTGGCACGTGTCCCCTGCAGGGTATATTTCACTCATGCCCTCGCCATTTTTCATATTTTGCTTTAGTCTATTAAGTGTAATAAATAGTTAAAAACTTTTTGCATTAAGCACCATGAAGTTTCAGTAATTTAGTCCAACTGAGTTGTAATCACATGTAGCTTCACGTGCTATTTGGTGTATTTGTAGTTTTTATCCCAAGCTTTGAACTGGTTACTGAAATAGAACATGTTTTGATAAATTACATTTATGTCCTTGTCACTATTGATCACGTGTTGCACACGCGTTTATCAGGATTAATTGCAGTTTGGCCCTTATACTTTCTGATTGTGTTATTCAGAAGGCCCTAGAACTTAAACTATTTGCATATTGGTCCTTATGTACTATTTTTATATATGGTCTTTAATTAATTGTAATAAATATCCAATTGAATCCAAAATTTGCCTAAAAATTATCTGCAACTCCTTCTTACATGTTTTATTTATGGTGATTTTGCTTGTCGATCTGCTTTTATTTTTATTATTAAAAATGCAAAACCCTCTAAAAAGCCCCTGTTTGTCCTAGAAAATTCATAAAAATTCAAAAATAATTTTCTGTGGTTGTCTTTTCCATCTTGTAGCTTCTGAATCATTTTTGTTCAAAATTCATTATAAAAACTAAAAAAATGCAAAATGCTCAAAAGCATATAAAAATAATATAAAATCAATAAATAAATCCAGAAATTGCATTTTTAGTTCATATTTGTAGATATTTATTTAGAGTTTCCTATCATTTACAAGAGTTTTGGATATTTTATCCATTTTTTATTTGGAAAATACCTCTAGCTGTGCACTATTGGTTTATTTTATCACTGCTTAATTTTTAGAAAATCACAAAAACATCTGAAAATTCCCCAAAAATTCCCCAAAACACTATAAAATATGAAAATCCAAAAATAATTTTACTTTATCGTTCTGAGTATTTTGTCTTATTTGAAAAATATAAAAATAATACTTGTGAATTTTCCCTTATTTTCCTTATTTGAAACATTTAAAATTTACAAAATTGAAAACCACTAAAAAGACAAGTAGGAATCCTTTGATTTTTGAATTGCATACTTAGTTTTTGATTGTGATCCTTGAGTTTGACCATGATCGCTATACCAGGTTAATAAAAGTAGCAAAACCACTCATTTTTACTACTTGATTTATTAATGGTTTGAATAATTTTCTCGATAGATCAACTTGGTTGATTTGGGACAACGACATTTGCTTAATCAAATCCACTTGAATTGGGCTGATGTCTGGTTATTAGAATGGCAACATTGTTTGAGAGCAAGACTAAGTAGCTAGGATTTATATTTTCTCATTTTGCTTCTATCTTTTATAACTATTTCTGACCTTCTTCTGTTTTACTTTTTATGCGAGGGATTGCTGGAGCATGACTCGGTGAGCTTTGGAGGGACTAGTACCTGAGGAGTAGTAGAAGGATCAGGAGGCAATTATATAGGATAGATTTATTTTAGTCTTTATTTTTGTAAAAACATTTGTAATAACTTAGAATTTTGCTCTCTTTGGGACACTTGGACATTTATTCGGGCCTGTTTCGCCGAGTGACAGTGTACTTGTAGGACCTCATCGATTTTTTCAAGTTTTTTTGCATTTTATTTCTATTTGTTTTCCGAGGTTTTAGTCCCTAGACTTAGGATTTATTTTGGTTGAGCTTGATAAATAACTAAGGTCCAAACATACTAATCTAGAATATCTATTCCTATAACTCACGATTGGACTTAGTCAAAATAAAAGGCTAATTTAATCGGATTAGAGACCACGTGCCACGAGAGGTCGTATACAGCGCTGGTAGGACCTACTGTGGTGGGCACCAATCGTCATCTAAGATCGGACTCATGTCTCTCTTCTAATTAATTAGCACCAGTTCTTCTCGCTAATAGAAGCTACTATCTTAGGGTGATTTCCTCGTGCATTATATATATTAGTTTAAATTCTGTCTTTTAATTATACGTGGATCACTTTGCATGTATACTGCTAGAGTAAGCTATGCATTTTTGACTGTGCATGCATCATTGAGTTTTCATAGCGTATCGACTTTTTCGTCTTCCTCCCCTTGTTTTATTGGGCTTAAAATAAAAAAGGAAATCGGAAAATTCGTTAGAAATTGTTTTTATTTAAAAAAAGGCATAAAAAGAGATAACCAATAAAATCAGGACTGCTAAAGCAAACTTGTCCTAAAACCTGAATTAACAACAAAATTTTATTTTGGGGAGAGTAACCCCCTCCTTAGTTGATTTTACTCGTTGAGAGTTGAGTGACCGCACACTAGGATAGAGACAAGCCTGGACTTCTTATGACTACAGGTTCTAGAAAAAATGATTAGCTATTCTCCACTGAGGATTTACTGGTAGCTGGTAATCGGTAAGGATTTCCTTAGCAAAGTGGGTGGTTTAGAGGACATTGTGTAAAGCACTGTCCTCAAGTAACATGTATCCAGAAACGGTCCATACTTAAACCTATACTGGCTGGAAATAGGCACATCTAGTCGTAAGATTCTGGTCTAGTCTTTAGGGAGAATTGAAATCCTAACAACTCGCTAACTCACTCTGTAAGATTGGATTATCACCAAATAAAAATTGACAAGATAAACGACTGAGCTTTCACAGTCACCGCACTGTGTGGAGTTGGTGAATCGGGGGTTTGATTTCTCATCTTGTTTTTGCAGTCCAGATCTACTCTTCATAAATTCCCACATCAAGATGATGGGCAGGAGGTCTCTTAGGCCATCTCTAGCGGCACCACTTTCAAGCACTCCTATCCGCTCATATAGGGCGGCTTCAGAAATCTCATACCTGCTCTCTAAACCCAAATTTGCCTCCATCCTATTCCCCCTTGACCACCCTTCTTCCACTCCTGAGGTACAAACAGACAGTCTAGCACAACTCTACATTCATTTGATAGCACATGAGCTATGATCTTTTGCCTTTGTAGAGATCAGAGAGATGGCCAGTGATGACAGAATCGATGAGCAGCCTCAGACTTCGTCATTCGTATTAGACCAGACCACCATCAACAATACACTGTTAGCCTCCTTGGAGACCATGTAGAGACAAATCAGGGACTAGGGAATCTTCATGGCAGAGGCGAGGAGAGAGCTTACGTAGATGAGAGCTGGGAGACAAGAGCCAGAAATACAGCTGGTGGTGGAGAAATACCCAAACATGAGGGCCGAGCAGACGACAGACACCAGGAGGAGCTGAGTGATCCACAGAGGCCATCACGCACCATGAGGCAGTTGTACAACCTTGGTGCAACACTCACTCACCGATGGATTCAGCTGCTCGCCATCTTGGGCGACATCGAGCTTCTCCCCCAGATGATTCAGCTATTGCCCAAATCCCATGGGCATGCCACCAAGGAGACCCACCTCCATATGCAATAATTTGAGATCTGAAGCACCATCCACGACAAGATGGTGGATGAGGACACCATTAAGCTGGTAGCCTTCCTATTCTCCTTGGTTGATAAAGCAGCCTATTGGTTGAAACACTTGGGGAGGGTTGTCACCACTTGGGAGCAGCTACAGACCGAGTAGCTGAACAAGTACTGCCTACTCGATCAAACCAATGTAGATAGATCCATGATTAGCAACTTTACAATGATCCCTAATGAACAATTCCATGAAGCATGGGATCGCTTTAGAGAGCTCATTGATAGGTGTCCGCACCTTGACATCGGCAAGCCCAATCTCGTTAAGAGTTTCTTCTGCGGGCTGACACCTGAGCTGCAGGGGCTTGTGAATGCCTCTTTGTGGAGGCTCCTATTTCTCCAAGGGAGAAGACCATGTCTGGGCCATTTATAAGGAGATGGCTAGAAATTACACTGTGATGTCCAGACCCGGGTCTATGCTTAGGGAAAGCCTCCATGATGAATCTCGTATTCATCATGTTAAAATCAGCTTCTTAATTCCCTAGCCTAAATAATTCAATTAAAATCACTAATAATTCTTCATTATTATATGGTATTTTATTGTGTATAATTAACCTATAATTATTGTATTTAATTTATATTATTTACTTTGTAGTTACTTCCTCTTCAAAAACCATAAAAATTAGGTTAATAATTGTCTATAATTTCCCTAAACCTTACAAAGAACTAAAAAAATCCATAAAAATATCACAAGCTCAAAATCTGTATTTTTAACCCTTTTAAAAATACCCCCAAAAATGTTTTTTTGTACGAATGACCTCTTTCGGCCTTTTATCCAACATGAAACTTGTAGATCTCATCGAGATCTACAACTTTCATGTTTTGACTTTTTTTCCCTAATTTTACTTCTAACTAATTCTTTTATTTTTTTCTTTATTTAACATTTTTTATTTTTCTGGTGCAGTCACATGGCGCCCTCTGGGGCACCCACGTGGCCGCTTCTCTCTTGGCTACCTGGCTCCTCCTGACACCGTCTGATCCTCACCCGTCCGCCTCCATCTCCACCGTTCATCAGTCGCTCCACCTTACCCATTTGATCTGATCACTGATTAGATCTCAGCCGCTTCTTCCCACCTAACTCTCAGCCATTTGATGCTCTTTCATCCCATGGTCCTCCTCGTGCCACGTCAACCATCCCCTCCTACCGTTGGACGAATCCCCTGAACTAATCAAGACTGTTCGCCCATGCTTTAATCTTCACCACTCGATCAAGATCTGGGGATCTGATCTCCACTACACATAAGCGCCTTCATCTGAACCGTTGGATAGAAAGATTTAACGGTTCCCACTCATCTTCCTCCTCCCACGCGCCTCACCCCTGTCCGTTACGCCTCAAGATACCTTCTTCCCCTTCCATTTTTGGCTCCCAATCCAACCACCATCCTCCCTCGTAACGACCACCTCTACGTAGCCCTAAGACCCACCATCTTCGCGCCTCCATCGATGCACCACCTCCATTACTCCCTCACCACTAAACTGCCACTAACCCCCCCCCCACCACGTATCCTCTGAGCTCTGCCACCTATGAATCGCCTCCCTCAGCCTCCATTTCACGTGTCCACCATTCTAAGGTCTAGGGCCTAGCTGCTCGCCTCCTCCTTGTGATAGATGCAAGAGGAGGAGGGGCCATCATGGCCCTCAGATCAGGTGTTGACCCATGGTCAGCAGGTCCATTTTAGCGACACATTCGTGCTGTTGAGCTCCGAGGACATGGCTGGACTCGTCGGGCGAAGACCAGAGGTTCCCAAGGAGCCTCAACCTAAGCCACTACCTCTGTCGGTGACCATCAATCTCCAGGCAATCTTCTTCATACTTACACTATATTTTCTCTGATTTTTTCCCACGTACTTATATCATTTCGCCCCGTTCTAACCCTTACCCGAGCTTTGCTAGACTTCCCTTGTCTTCGCAGGAGGACCAGACCACCTTCCCCATCTGCCATATCCTCCCTCCACGACGATTCCCTTCTCCTCTGCTTCGTCGGAGGGGAAGACCACCGGGTCCCCACCTTATCCGCTCCTGGACCTCTCCTTAATTCACTCCATGTATGCATCGAGTCACCTTGGCTATACTAACCTTGCAAGTCTTCATTGGATGGAGTTCACGCCCCGCCTCCGATCTCAAGCTCATCTCCGGCAAACGTGTGTCACCCGGCCATCTCAGCCATCACCGCGCCTTCACTGTGCTCCCCGATCCTTAGCCCGCATCTCAACAACGTCCCACGAGCCTCGACGAAGCCCTTGGAGCACAGTGGAGATACACGAAGCTCAACGGATCCCCGCCTCCTTCAGCTCACGGTGGTTGATGATACTACGGTTACCGTCCGATCCTCACGATCGGACGGTCTCGATGACGCCACGTGACCACCCGAGCCTCACACCGAGCTGACAGGCTCGGGCAACCTGAACCAGACTCCAGAGCAAAACAACCAGTCATGTGGCCCGAACCAGCCTTGCCTCCCGAGCCTAGTACCCTCACGTGCATCACGTGTGGGGGATGGGTAAATTGCGTTAAAGACTTGAAAAGTTTTGGAGTTTGTAGTTAGGTCCCCCAGGTGTGTGTCTCACGTACGCGTCTGGGTATTTTACGTGGAGGCCCTCATAGGTTTCAGGAATTACAAATATGCCCATGCGGACACTGGTGAAATTTCAATGGGGCCTATACGATTTTGCTAAATTACAAATAGGTCCCTCCAAGGTCTTATTTGTAATTATTTATTATTTATTTTCATGCATTTTTATTAAAATTATGCCCCTACAATGTTTCCTTCATAACTTGAGCATCGTAGGTCCAAATTGCATGATTTTAGTATCATTTTGATCCTTGTTTCTTCATCTATCTTATGCCATGTTTAAATTTCTCATCTGACACTATTTTAAATATGATGAATTTTTATTGTTAGATATGTCTCTTGCTCAATTGCCTTGTCATAAAATAGATGTTTGCTCATAATGTTATGCTCAAAATGACTCTGATTTCAAACTACAACCGGTTGCTCAATTCTAAGGTATATTTGTAGTAGTCATCTGTATGCATGACCCTTGCATTTAACCTTGCATTATTTTCATGCACAATCCTACATTTGCAATGAAAAATAACTAAAATAATTGCATGCATCATATATCTGTATTGTTTTGCATTTTATCGTGTGCATCTGCATGATGACCCTTAATTGAGAAATTATTCACACATACTCTTAATTGACAAAAAATCGATAAATATGTTAAAGTAGCTCGTGTCCATGTGTTCGACCTTTGTAGACTTGCCAAGTATAAATATTACACAACATTCAAAGATTGTGGTTTTTGTTGAACCGAATTTGCCTCTTATAATATTATAATTATCGATTATTAGAGAGGTGAATTCCGCATTCATCAAATGGCGTTGTTGCTGAGGACACGACTCCACTTTATTTCATTTTGATATATTTTTGTGTTGAATATTTTTCAAAATTTACAGGTCTTCTTTTCAGGCATTATTTTTGCATCATTTCTGCTGATTTATTTCCTTGATTTTTCTAACATTTCTCTTTTGTGGTAGGGCCCATGAAGATCGAGGAAGCTTGATCTCCATGGAGGCGTGGAGTTGGGAGCTTCCGCTGAGAAGGTCGTAAAAGAATTGGCAAAGAATTATAGGAACTTTTATCAGTCTGCTTGCATTTGCATATTGTAAAAAAATTGTGTTGCAAGTGCATTTTTAACGGTCCTCATTTGAGGCCTCGCATGATGTAAAAAAGAGAGTAGGTCACTAGATGATCTACACCTCCCCACCCCACACACACTTACAAAAATACACTCACCCCTCTCCTTCCTCTCTGTATATTTCACACAATCTCTCTCTCTCTCTCTCTCTCTCTCTCTCTCTCTTCCCTCTCACCTCCAAATCTGTACGTAAAGCCCCCAACCCACCAGTCATCATCTGTAAAACACCCTTTCTCCCCCTCCCTCTGTATCTTAGTATAAATGATCCTCCCAATATCCCCCCTAATTCAGACCCTTTACTTAAGCTATTTTTAGCCTAAGTATAGGGGGGACCTGACTCATTCATCCATCCCTCACTTTATCTTCTTATACTTAGGTCAATTTTTGACCTAAGTATAGGGGGATCCTCCTCCTTAGTTATGCTATTGAAGGATATGGGGAGATCATTAAGCGCATCATGGAAGCGTGATGATTGCATCGTATACGATAGGGAGCGATTAGTCGCACTAGTTGCTCGATGCATCAGAATTTAAAAAATTTAATGTGATGAACCCACATGATCCAAGAACCTTTCTCGGATCATTTCGTCTAAAACACAATTAGGTATAAGGTTTACCTCTTGAAGCGTGGTTGCGATCGAGTCTCTAAACGAGGAGACCTCCTGTCTCAAGTCCGATCCAACGGAGGATATGCCTGTGAGCGCATTGATGAGACGCGTGCTCTTCACAATCCATGTTGATGATCCAAGCGGCGAATCTCCTGATCTCATCACACGAGATCCGACGTCCACTTCACAAGTGAGGCGCACCGAAGGAGACAGAGATCCACGAGCAAATACTTTGGTAGCATAACTACGATGCTTCTGCGATGGAACTCTCTCAAGGGCTCCATAGTGGACGACCACAATGAGAGAAAAGGAGAGAGTATTGACGTGTAGAGAGAGAGACAGAGAGAGATAGAGAGGGAGAGAGCATTAGTTTACGTTATAAAATTGTAACTCGAAGAGCAAGGGGCACCTCTTCTTATATAGGGTTTTGGAAGTCCATGGATCCCAATCCATGGACAACACATAATCAATAGGTGAGATTGATTTGTATTTCTTTCAATGGACATGATGTTGTTGTAAAAACACAACAACAAATGATTTAATTTGAATTAATTTACATTGACAAATCAACATAATTAATTTCAAATTCAAATCACTTTGACTAGTCTTGAGATAATGAGGAGACTAACCTCATCCCGTAGTAAGGGGAGGATGGCTACTCATTTGAAATAAAATGGGTCTATCTCCTCAAAATCTCATGAGATCTCATTATCTCATGAGATCCCCAAGATTTACAACAACATTTGTTGTAAATTATTTCACAAAAATAATTCACAATTATCTTGTAAACATCGCAATCTTGCCATTGGAAAAATGTGAATCACATTCACATCCCAAAATAAAATGTAAAGTATATTTTCAATTAAGCATCCAATGTGAATCCAATTCACATCAATAATTAATTAACAAATATAAATCACAATATGCTCTCTCTAATATATTATAAATCACATTTATAATATACCCGATTAATATGGATAGTGCTATCCACATTATTCATATCCATGATAATTAAATCACATCTAATCATTTTGGATCTCTTTTCTCATGTGCCCAAATAACATGAATCACATTCACATTATTCACATTAAATTGCAGTTAATTATCACATATACCTCTCCTTATAATATGAATCAAATTCATATTATTCATGATAATTAAATCACATTTGATTATCCATTTTCTCAATGCTCGGATACATATATTAACAATGAAATTATCCTGAAATCTTTCAAGGATAATGCGCTTTCTCCGTGGATACTTGGAGATAAGGACAGGGCGATTGTATTGTTCCACATATAGTGACTTGAATATTGAGTTCACATCTCAAATCCAGATCTTGCGGACCTCCCATATATGCTTGATTAAATCAAAATCGCAAATCTAATCTTCTCATTACATCTAGATCACATTCAGATCAATGTCCAACATTTGGACTAAGATCAGATTACTTCTCTATGAGAGGAGTCACTAAAATTCAGACACGTTTCATCACTCCCTTGGAATGGAGGCATCATGGTTATACAATCATTTATGATCACATCGCCCTCAGGCATTCCTAATACCTGTACATCTTGCATACTGGAAGACCCAGAGCAAATCCGAAGTTTTAGATCTCTTTTAGACTGTCTCCTTCAGGATTTTATCATTAAGGTTCTCATTCGATCATTGGGAGTTGGTATCGATCATATACTTTCCAAAAGCATATATCATACCTAGTTGTTTATCATATACTTTCCAAAAGCATATATCAAACCTTACAAATTCTGTCAAGCTTCCAAAGCAAGACCAAGCACACGTGGAATTTGATTCTTCCCAATATCTCATGAGTGAGCTCATGTCTTCCGGTTCAGCAATGAACCTGTATGATCCCTTTGAGAGATCGTATACTCATATGCCCTTGTATGCACACCAGCGTGTTGGTGTATAGACCTTAGTTAGATCATCAACCTATTGGTCTGCCAAATGTACATACTCAAACATATCATAACATATCTGTCTCTGGTCAGAGGATGTGTGCCTATATCGTGACATTGGTCTGCCAAATGTACATACTCAAACATATCGTAGCACATCTGTCTCTGGTCAGAGGATGCGTGCCTATATCGTGACAACATATGACATAGGTATTTGGTTATCTTGATCTCGTTAAGTCAACTCTTTGACCTAACTAATCTGATACATCTGAATCTCTATTCCCATGCAGAGGACCTGCATCAAGAGGTCGGTCAGATATAAGACAAATGAGAAAGGATTGTCATCTCCTACTCAGGCTAGAGATCATCTCTTAACAATCATTTGATAGTGCTTGATGAGTCCTCAATCTAACTCTTTAGATATTCATTCAAGCACTAACCTCTATGATTCAATAATTGAATCAACAACTGTATGATCATTAAGATGACCATAGTACAAAATCCTAATTGTACTAAGGGACCTATTATGCAAATTAGTTATTCTTCATTTCAAACCAGGGAATGATATTTGCAATAACACATTTATTGCATAATGGCTCGCCGTCGGATCTTCCTCCTCAGTTCTGCTATATCACCCTATATTTAACCGAGGCATGGTTCATATCACTTGTGCTATGAGGACATATCAAATGTTAAGTATATGGGGGTATACCGTATATTATTGTATATATACTTTATCCATAGCTCATGTTTTTAAAATTTTAAAAATTTTTAAGTAATCATGTGACCTGAGTTTTGTAAAAAGTATGTAAAAATCTTTTTAAATCGATGGATTAATTTTTGTAAAAATTAACTTTTTTGTAAAATTAAAATTTTTGTAAAATTAACCTTTTTCAAAAACTCCATAAAAATCTGAAAAATTAAAAACTTTTTCTCTGACTACTAGACTAAAAAATGAGTAGCTACTCTCAGTGAGGGAACTTCAGTCTCCATTAGCAGAGTGGGTGGTTTAGAGTGGCTCCGTCCTCAAGCAACACGGGTCCATCTAACGATCCGTACTTACATCCATACTAGCTGGGAGTAGATGCAACTATTCATATGAGTCTGGACTAGTCATTGTCTCTTTAAAAAAGATATTGCAAAAACAAAAATCACACAAAAACAATCACCCAAGGAGTTGGTGTATTCTTGACACTTTCACATTCACTCAAGGCTTGAGGATTTTTTGAGGACAATTGATTTTTGTGATCTTGAGAGTCTGAGTTAACATGCCTTAGTTATTAGGGTTTTTGAACTTAATAATCCACACTTCCCTAGTTTGAAAGATTTGAGCGCTATATTGCACTCTTCATCTCTACCCTCTAAAGAATATGATCAGTACATCACATTCACAACTGCATGATTTATGAGATGAGTTGAGTTATTACCCTAGGAACTAAGACTAGAGATTTAAGTTTAGACCTGATCTAATGATGCTAGAGGATGGGATAAATTTAATTTAGGCTTCAAGAAACCTGAGTGTCAGCAAAACCTTAGCCAGTATGTGAACAAGTTCATATGCTATCTCTTTGATATTTACTTATGTGCCAGGGTATGATGAAACTAATTTAATTGTTGATCAATGTGCACCAACTTTTGGTAAAAGCAGTGGAGCTAGCCAAAAAGA
The DNA here is from genome assembly GCA_037367405.1 of Ottelia alismoides. NCBI lineage: Eukaryota > Viridiplantae > Streptophyta > Magnoliopsida > Alismatales > Hydrocharitaceae > Ottelia > Ottelia alismoides. The sequence goes on from JAZKJV010005615.1 coordinate 206,031, forward strand.
AAAGAAAAGAAATGTTCAAAGAAAAGCTCTATCCTCCAAAGTCAAATTACAAATGAGCTTCCACCAATGACGACCGCTCCCAACCATTTTCAAAGTGTCTACTCAGACCAAGCGCTAATTAGGACCAAGGAGTCCGGCTAGAACCAAAAAAGGGCTCTGTATCGTAAGCGATACAAGTCTGGGTGTCGAAGGTATCTTAGATACTCAAAGGAGACACATCCCGGTGTACTCCCAGAAAAACAAGTGCATACGACTCCGAATTCTCTTGACGGACACATTGATCAATAATAAAAATATCTAAGTGCTGAGTAAAAAGGCACTCGAGAGGCCCCTTGTTCCAATGTGAGGGAGAGAAAATTAGGTACAATCTTATATCCTCCATCACCTGGTCGTCCATCTACATTTCAAGTCTGACAAACTAATGAGATGGTTGACTGAAGGAAGAATAGACTTATTCTATAAGTGTTGAGGATTAGATCTAGAGGAGAGTCTCTTAGACTGGAACTTCGAGTGATGCCTCGACTTGACTCTCATGAATGCAGTACACTAATTTCATATCCTTATATTATATGTACAAAAAGAGAGTGATAATTAGAGAAGTTGGATTCCTTCTGACTAGAGCATGGTTGAGCCTAGAATTTTAGGGTCACTTAAATTGAGGGTCTTCGAAAAAATTGAGCCTTGAAATATTCACATGCAGTATCAGTAATTAATCCGACTCCTTCAATCTTTAAATGCTCGAGGACGAGCATGGTTTAAGTATAGGGGTATGATGGATCTCATATTCATCATGTTAAAATCGACTTCTTAATCCCCTAGCTTAAATAATCTAATAAAAATCACCAATAATTCCTCATTATTATCTGGTATTACATTGTATATAATTAACCAATAATTATTATGTTTAATTAATATTTTTTACTTTGTAATTACTACCTCTTCAAAAAACCATAAAAATTAGGTTAGTAATTGTCTATAATTTCCCTAACCCTTAAAAAGAACTAAAAAATCCATTAAAATATCAAAAAAGCTCAAAATCGGTATTTCTAACCCTTTAAAAATACCCCCCAAAATGTTTTTTTGTACAAATGACCTCTTTTGGCCTTTTATCCAACATGAAACTTGTAGATCTCATCGAGAGCTACAACTTTCATGTTTCGACTTTTTCCTAATTTTGCTTCTAACTAATTCTTTTGTATTTTTCTTTATTTAACATTTTCTGATTTTTCTAATACAACCACGTGGCGTCCTCTGGGGCGCCCACGTGGCCGCTTCTCTCTTGGGCACCCGGATCCTCCTAGAACCGTCTGATCCTCACCCTCCCACCTCCATCTCCACCATTCATCAATCGCTCCACCTTACCCGTTCGATTTGATCACCGATTAGATCTCATTCGCTTCTTCCCGCCTAATACTCAGCCACTTGACGCTCTTCCATCCTATGGTCCTCCTCGTGCCACGTAACCATCCCCTCCCGCCGTTGGATGAATCCCTGATCTAATCATGAGCGTTCACCCGCACTTTAATCTCCGCCACTCGATCAAGATCTGGGGATCTGATCTCCACCGCACATAAGCGCCTTCATCTGAACCGTTGGATCGAGAGATCCAACAGTTCCCGCTCATATTCCTCCTCCCATGCACCTCGCCCCGTCCGTTACGACTCACGATCCTGTCTTCCCCCTCCATTTTTGGCTCCCACTCCAGCCACCATCCTTCCTCATAACGACCATCTCCACGTAGCCCTAAGACATACCATCTTCACGCCTCCATCGATGCACCACCTCCATTACTCCCGCACCATTAAATCACCACTAACCCCCCCCCCCCCCACCACCACGTAACCTCTGAGCTCCACCACCTATAAATCACCTCCCTCCACCTCCATTTCACGTGTCCACCATTCCAAGGTCTAGGGCCTAGCTCCTCACCACTTCATTGTGACAGACGGAGGAGGACGAGGGGCCATCATGGACCTCAGATCAGGTGTTGACCCATGGTTAGCATGACCATGTTAGCGATGCATTCGCCGACGCTGAGCTCCAAGGACACAGCTGGCCTCGCCGGGCGAAGACTGGTGGCTCCCAAGGAGCCTCAGCCCAAGCCATTACCTTCGTCTGTGACCTTCAATCTCCATGTAATATTCTTCATCCTTTTGCTATATTTTCTCCGATTTTTCCCACACCTATATCATTTCGCCCTGTTCTAACCCTTACCCGAGCTTCGTCGAACCTCCCTTGTCTTCGCGGGAGGACCAGACCACCTCCCCCTTTTGCCATAACCTCCCTCCCTGACGATTCCCTTCTCCTCTGCTTCGTCGGAGGGAAAGACCACCGGGTCCCCACTTTCTCCGCTCCTGGACCCCCACTTCATTCACTCCATGTACACATTGAGTCTCTACGACTATACTAACCCTACAGGTATTCAATGGATGGAGTCCACGCCCTGCCTTCAATCTCGAGCTCATCTCCAGCAAGCATGCATCGCCCAGCCATCTCAGCCATCACTGCGCCTTTACCGTGCTCCTCAGTCCTTTGCCCGCATCTCAGCAACATCCCACGAGCCTCTGCGGAGCCCTTGGAGCACGGTGGAGCTACATGAAGCACACCAGATCCCAGCCTCCTCCAGCGGCTCACAGTGGTTGATGATACTACAGTTACCGTTTGATCCTCACGATCAGATGGTCTCGATGATGCCACGTGGCCACCCGAATCTCACGTCGAGGTGATAGGGTCGGGCGACCCGAACCAGACTCCAGAGCACAACAACTAGTCACGTGGCCCGAACCAACCTTGCCTCCCGAGAATAGTCCCCTCACGTGCATCGTGCGTGGAGATGGATAAATTACGAGAAAGACCCTGAAAGTTTTGGAGTTTGCAGTTAGGTCCCCAAACGCGTGCCTCACGTGCGCGCCTGAGTATTTTACGTGGAGGACCTCGCAAGTTTCAGTAATTACATATCCACCCCCCCGTACAATGGTGAAATTTCAATGGGGCCCAGAAGGTTTTGCTAATTTGCAAATAGGTTTCTTTAGGGACCTATTTGTAATTAATTATTATTTTTTCATACATTTTTATTACAATTATGCCCCTACAGTATTTCCTTCATAACTTGAGCATCGTAGGTCCAAATTGCATGATTTTAGTGTTGCTTTGATCCTTGTTTCTTCACTCAATCTTATGGCATGTATAATTTTCTCATCTGATACTATTTTAAATATATTGAATTTTTATTGTTAGATGATGTCTCTTGCTCAAAAGCCTTATCATAAAATAAATGTTTGCTCATAATGTTATGCTCAAAATGACTCTGATTTCAAACTACAATCTGTTGGTCAATTCTAGGGTATATTTGTAGTAGTCATTGCATGCATTACCCTTGCATTTAACCTTGCATTATTTTCATGCACAATCCTACATTTGCATTGAAAAATAACTAAAAAAATTGCATGCATCATATATCTGCATTATTTTGTATTTTATCCTATGCATCTGCATGAAGACCCTTAATTGAGAAATTATTCACACATACTCTTAATTGACCAAAATTTGATAAATGTGTTAAAGTAGCTCGTGTCCCTATGTTCGACCTTGGTAGACTTGCCAAGTATAAATATTCCACAATATTCAAAGATTGTGGTTTTTGTTGAGCTGAATTTGCCTCCTATACTACTATAATTATCGATTATTAAAGAGGTGAATTCCACGTTCATCACTCAGCAACATGCGACTTCATACCGGAGGATAGCACGCATTGAAGCTGACCCTTCTTCCTCTTCTGCAGGAGTAGTACTAGCAGAATCCTCAACTGTCGATATGGGCATTATTAGCCAGAAGATGGACCGGATGGAAATAATAGAGAAGAAGACGTATCAGGGCCTTGACAAGCTCGATAGGATTGATGAGCTGGCCCAAACATTGACTGACTTGAAGGCTCAGATCATGTGTCTCCAAGAGGCACATATGACTTCTCAGCCACATTCCAGGTCACAGTCTTATCCAAGGAGCAGTTCATCACAACCCTCCGCATAATATCGGCAAGTCCATCACATCCAAGCGGAGCCCAATCAGTCTCTCCCACAGTACCAGCTACCACCACCCCCTTCAGACGCTTAGATGGTGGTGTATCATTCAGATCAGCTTTTGGCATCCCTTCCCCCACCAGCCCATGTACAGCAAGAGATGTTGATGGAAGTCAATGGGATTTGGTACTCCCAGTACTGACATCAACCCTAGATCTGTCGTGACCACCCAGGCTTCCGATACTCTACTGGAGGTGCTCAGTCCCAACAACATCCTCAAGCACAAATAGGACAGGGCAGCCCACAGTAGCAGCCCCAGTACTCCCAGCAGCCAGAGCTTGGTCCTTGATGAATCTCCATTTCATCACCTTTATTCTATCATTTTGGCCTTAAAAACCGTAGCTAATGAATGTAAATAGCATTAATTTGCACATTATTGTATTTATTGTACATAAAATAAGGTTTTTAATGCCAAAATTATAGAATAAAGAGAAGATAAGGAATAAAATATGGCAAATATTTTATGACCCGATACCCCAAGGCCTAGGCATCTCAATGACTAGGTCGACAAGGAATAAAGTAGGGAGAGATAAGGGCCAAAAACCAATAAAAATCCCTTTTATTTAATTCATTCTTTATTCATTTTGGGAAGTATTTTTAATTCCACTTTTTGTACTTCAAATAAAGAAACTTTGTACATGAAAGTTGCAGATAATTAAATATAGAAAAATACAAAATTAATTTCACACCAACACAAGGTACACAAAACAAGTTATGATCTGAATAAGAATCCAAAATCCTAACTTCCCAAACCTGTATCTCTCAAATAAAAACTCAAAATGTATAAAATCACCTTTAATTGTATATAATTTTTAATAAGCTATTTAATGAAGGTGGTTTTATATTTTTCTGAGTTACAGTGTGAAAGTTAGGTTTTGGACCCCTATTGTACAGTCTACCGATTAAAATATTCAATTTATTCCTTATTTGTTATTATTGCAAATTCTTATTTTTTATATTTTGTAAATATTATTTATAACACATGTACATATTAAAATTAGAATAAAATCACAAAGAAAAGGGAAAATAAAATAAATATATGTAAAATACATAGACAAAGGACGTATGCTTCTGTATGCATATAAATAAAAGGAGTTATATTCTTTTATTCTTTATATTTTTCTAATACTGTAATCATTATACACATTTTATTAAAAATGTAGAACTAAAATAAAACTCACAAAAATACATTAAAATAAAATAGTGTACATAAAACAAAGATAAAATACCTATGAATAAACCTATATAATAGACATATCTAATTATTAAAGTATACAAATCACATCATAAAAATAAAACAAAAATATATTAATACTCACAAAAGTAAGTTATAAATAAGGAAATAATAGAATAAAATAATAAAGTAAAATATAAAAAACAAAAATAAAAATGTACAAAACACAGGTACATATACCTATAAATAAGCTATTAAAAATAAACTTGAATTAAATACATCAAAAAAATAAATAAAAATCATAATAAAATACTACCTAAAAATAATACACAATTTTTTTTATTTTATACTCAAAAATTAATAAAATCATTTACTCTTTATAAATATTTATTTTCGAATAAAACACCCTATTTTGTCTTGTAGCGGTCCAGCTGGACCAATAACCGCGGGTCAAGTGTTGATCGCGGTCAACTCCTCTGCCCCCAGCCGCCTGGCGTGACCAACGTCCATCGATCTCTCTTCGATTCCTTCAGGAAAAACCTCCGTCGATCATCCCTCAATCACGTCGTCTAATCGGATCGCCCATAAACTCCAACGATTCTTTGATTAATCCCGGTTAATAAGGGTGCACCGCCATGTTTATAAATAAGAGCCCCGGCCTTCCTCCACAAATTTGGTCAACCTTAGCCCTTCTTCTACCCTAGTCTTCGGTCTAGATAAGCTCCTTGTGACAGGAGTAAGCTCCTGGAGGTTTGCATTGGTCGAAGAAGACAAGGCTGCACCCACGGCGACGCTCCGTCGTAGCCCTTCTCCCTAGTGTCCCACCAGGTATAAGAGTTGTCTTTTCCTCGCTCATTTTATGCATTTTAATCGTAGGATTTCTTTCATGCTTTTAGAATAGGATTTAGTTAACAAACCATCTCTTAATCGCTTCGCCCACACTTTGCCAGAGTCGAGCTCCGGGAAGCTCCTCCGTGCTCCGCCGTTGTCGCTCCGACCATCTGACACCGCCGTCTCACTCCCCAATGCTTTCCCCTCATCCCACATGCCTCCAATCCCCCTGATCAATCGTGGATCAGGAGATCAGGTCTCCAACCTTCACCTTCCGTCAGAGACCTCTGCCACACCCATTTTTCGCTCATCCCGACCAAATAAGGCCTGGAGGACCTTCGCCTTGTTGTGCACTATCCTTTTGCAAGTCCAGATGCGCCAGAGGACTCGCCATCGAGTCAATTCTCGTGAAGAATAGGTACCTGGACCCCCTCTCCTTCCTCGATCTTGCCTGAGCACTCCAGGGGTCCCGATGTCTCGCTGAAGGCACCCATAGACGCGGGAGGCTTCCAGGAACGTGAAGGAACCCACGACGCCGCCAGAGGAGGCCGAAGGAGCTCACTACGCCTTATCAAAGCTCGCCCACGGCGAGCCCCTTCCCTGTTCTTCCAAGCTTCCTCTCAGTCGTCCGATCAAATGAGAGCCTCCAGATGCAGCAAGAGCCATCCGATGAAGCCACGCTTTGACCGTTGGATCCCCCTCGTGGATCTAATCCTGTCCGCTCATCGGCGAATCGTCACCAGCCGCTAGATGGATGCCACGTGGCAAGTGAAGCACTTCCAACCGTCCGCCAATGTGCACGTTTAGGGGTAAATTGCACATGTACCCCTCTTCTTTTTGTATTTATTATTTAGTCTTGTAAAATAAATATAGCGTTAAAAATAAAGTGGAAATTTTGTAAAAAGACCCCTGAGTTTCTCATAATTGCAAAAAGGTCCATTCCACGTCACCTCACATGCAGTCCCACATGAGGAGGGAAAATTGCAGGGATACCCCTGCGGTTTCTTGTATTTAGAAAAAAGTCCAATAAAATGCAATGCACGTGTTATATTTTTTTGAAATTTGCAAGCAGGCCCCTGAACTTTGATTATTTGTGTTTTGGTCCCCACTTGTAGTAGTCACGTGTTGTCCCACGTGGTGTGTTATTTGCATAATAGCCTTGGCGGTTTTTGAAATTGGAATTTTACCCTGAAATGTTAAATATATGTTTAAAACTTTTCGGTAAATTGCATAGGCCTCCCTGGACTTTATTATATTTGCAAAAATGCCCCTGTCAAGGCATGTATTTTTGGCACTCTTGATGTATTTATTAAAAATACTTACATTACTCCTAAACATACGAAAAAATAGGGATAAATGCTTCATGCCACGTATTTTCACGTGCATATTTTTAATCATCATTTTTTGCATTTTATAATTTTAAAATAAAAATGAACATAATTAGTCCCTGTCTAAATTATAAAATCCATAAATATTATAAAAACTTCTCGAAAAATTCCCAAAAAATATATTTTATATGTTTCTGCATCTTTTGATTTCATACTAAAAGTCACTAAAAAATACAAAAGAAAACTCATAAAAATTACAAAACCCCTAAAACCTTTATAAAAATATAAAATATACATAAAAATCCTAAACATCTATTTTCTGTCTCTGAATTTTCTCTATTTTATTATCTTTATTTTAAAATTAATTTGGAGAATTTGGTCTCTGTTTTGTACTTTATTTCTCCATTTTAATTTTTATTTTATTCACTGTTTTCGGTATTTTTGACTTTAAAAATACCAAAAAATTAGTAAAAATATATAAAAATCACAAAACATTTTAAAAATATAAAAAGCACAAAAATAGTTTATTTCTTATATTTTACTTATTTTTACCTATTTTGATATATACATTAGCTCTCTCTTTATTGAATATATATGTTGTTTTATCATTTAAAAGAAAAAAAATATAAATATAAAAAGATAACACAAATATAAAAAATATAATATGAAAATAAAAATATAAAAATATAAAATCAAAAATCAAATAAAAATTTATAAAAATAAAAAACCCACAAAAAGCATTATTTGCACAAACGACTTGGTTGTACATATATAACCATGGGCTACCTATTTTTCTCTCTGTGGTTCGACTTCTACATGCTTGTACACTATGCATTTTATGGTAGAGACAATAAACATTAATTCCCCATTTTTGGGGTTTAATTACTTTATTCTGATTGTGGGTTAATTACTGATTGATTGAGGATTTTTGAGCGGTCAACGCGTCGACTATTGATCCGCCTTGTGGATTAATAGGACCCTAGGAAAATTCTCTGTTATCAATCCTTGACCCCCATACTGGGGGTGAACAGTGGAGGCAGCAACGACCTCATCCATAGTACCCATAGCCTCTTCCTTACTCGTACCACCACCAGTAGTAGAGTCAGCATCATTTCTAGCGAGGCAACCCATATGGTTCTCATACACACTCGTATGAGAACCCAACACTTGATGATCTCGCTCGTATGCTTTCCGAGCAGCAAGCCACTTTCTGACGAGAAATGGATGAGTTCTGACAGGAAATGAGAGACATAATCAAGGGCAAGGTCACCATACCTGCACAGATTGAACCTAACCCTAACAATTGAAAAGAAAGTCTGAGCAGGTACAATCTACATAGATCGCCTCTCCTAGTGATATTCTAGATGACATTCATTATTTATTTGATGCTGATTTTGTGACACTTAGGAGCGGTAGGAAGCTAGCCGATGACGACTCATTTAGGCAACATCCCAACGAAGATTCTAGGGCGTCATATGGAGTCAAGAGCGGTGTTGATGCCGCTAATGATAATGATGATAGTGGTGCTAAAGCCACCAGGGATGATGATCCCGACGATGGTGCTGATGTCTTCGTATCTCAAGTTGCTACAGATGGTGGTGCTGATGCCATCGAATTTCCAGATGCTAGGCCAGAGCGCGATACTGATGCTGCCAGTTCAGATGTTGTCGGTGGTACTGATGCCACAAGGAGTCAGTCAGTTGTGTTGCCATTCTATTTTCCTGTACCTGAGGATGTTATCTAAAAAACACAAAAAATGGAAAAAACTTCGAAAATAAAAAATGAATAAAGGAAATATTTACATATCTCCTTTGGATCCATCTGATTGATGATGTTTGCATGGATTCCAACATTACGACTGCTCAGAAACCCACTCCTTACCTAATTATTCTGAGGAGGGTCCCTCTATCCACATCCCTCAGGCACTCTGTCTAGGAAGGAACAAAAACCAGAAAACCAAAAAGGAAATAGATAGTGTTCATCGAGCAGATGATGGATAGATTTCATATCCAGCCGACTCTTCAGGAGGCACTCTAGCATATCCCCTCTCTTCCAAAAGAAACCTATGAGAGAATACCACCATCTGTAGGAAGAAGAGGCATGACCACAAAGCAGAAATTCATGTGCTCACTCAAGCCACGTGCTTCGTCATCTATAACCGATTGCCAACCAAGAGACCTGATTCATGGGCTTTGTATGTCAGATGCCACATCCATGAGCAACAGTTCGATCGGACTCTATTAGACAACTGATTCTCGATTAACCTCCTTCCGACTGCCTTACTTGATCGATTCGAGTTTAGCCCTCTTAAACAAAGCAGGATAGTTCTCCAGTTACAGATATATCTATCAAGAGGCTGAAGGGGTTATTAAAGGACGTTGTCGTCACAATTCATGGCCTAAAATTCCTCGTGGACTTCGTTGTGTTGGATATGGAGATCCCTGAATGTGTGACCGATACCCCCATCATTTTTGGATGACCTTTCTTAGCCACAGCCAAGGCAGTGTCTGATCACGATAGCGAGAAGGTTTATTTTCGCATCAAAGGTGAAAGTATACGAATAGAGACGATTGAGGAATTAAGATCCAGGGATTCAGCTTGCTCAAAGTTCAGAACAGATGACAGAATCCGATCTAGGCGTCTACCATGAGTGTGATTTTGTGATTACAGATGATGAAGCCGTTTGGACAGATCCGATTTCACGAGCTCTTGTCACACCTTCAGAGTCTGCGGAGTTACAAATGCCAGTCGATGAGAGTTCAGAGAGTGCACTCTTGACACATGATACCTTAGAGGCTGATGATTGTAGTTTGGCTAGCGAAGTAGAGTATATTTCATGTAAATCTGATTCATATCCCTCAATCTCAGACATCAATTTCGATCGGGAGGACTTTTATGATTATTTACCATGTTTGATGTCCACAGAACCCACAACTGGGGCAGAGATTGAGCCAGTACCGTTGATAGACACACCAACAGGGCCATCTTCATCAGATTCACTGGTTCAGCGAGAGTTCTCTCATGCAGATTTGGTAGCTTTCACTCAGACTTTTTAAAAACGAGATCTGCCAGCTCCCACATGTCCAAAACTGAAGACCTTGCTGTAGAGCATGAAGTATATATTTCTTGTGTGTGAGCCAGAAATGTTTCTAGTCATTATCTCAATGAATTTGACTGACAACCAAGAATCGCATTTTATGGAGCTTCTTGAAAGAAACCACAAGGTAATCAGATGGACTGTAGCTGATATCTAGAGGATGAGTCCAACCCTATGCTCTCACCACATATATCTTGAGGATGATGCCAAGAGATCGCGTGAGCTTCAGCATAGGATGAACCCGAATCTTCGATATGTAGTCATGAAGGAAATATCTATGTGGTGGAGCGTTGATTTTATCGACCCATTCTCCGACTCTAAATGGGTTAGTCCGTTACATGTCGTACCCAAGAAGACGTGTATCAATACAATTGTGAATGAGTCTAGAGAGGAGATAGATACCCGAGTACCCACTTCTTGGAGAGTCTATGTGGACTATAGATGATTGAATCATGCCACCAAGAAAGATAACTTCCCACTTCCATTTATTGATCAGATCATCGAGAGGTTAGCTGGGAATAGTCATTATTGCTTTCTTGACGGGTACTCGGGATACAATCAAGTGGACACAACGACTGAAGACCAAAAGAAAATGATGTTCACCTGTCCGTTTGGAACGTATGCTTTTAGACGGATGCCCTTTGGATTATGTAATGCCTGGCTACATTCCAATGGTGCATGCTTTCCATCTTCTCGGACATGGTGGGTGACTGTTTAGAGGTTTTCATGAATGACTTTTCGGTCTACGACAATGGGTTTGATGCCTGTCTTGCTTACCTAGACTGAGTACATCAACGCTGCATTGAGTGAAGGTTCACCTAGTGTTATCTTGGGAGAAGAATTGTTTCATGATGACTCAAGGGACGATCCTTGGTCACATCAATATCTAATAAGGGCATGGAGTTTGATTCAGCCAAGGTGGATATCATCAAGAAGCTCACTCCACTGTCCAATCTGAGACAGTTACGGTCTTTTTTGGGGCATGTCAGTTTCTACCGATGGTTCATACAAGACTTTAATCAGATTGCCTGACCGCTAACTGATTTTCTCACAAAAGACATTGAGTTCCTTGTAGATGATAAATATCTTTCCTCTTTTGAGACTCTCAAGAATTTCATTGTGCATGCTCTTGTCCTTTAGCCACCCGATTGGTCTCTCCCATTCGAGATCATGACAGATGCTTTTGATTTTACTGTAGGTTCCGTACTTGAGGAGGGATAATTCGCCATTTACCATACACTCTGCTAGTCAGACTTGGGATGCAGCTCATTGAAACTACAATGTGACTAAGAAGGAGATGCTAGTCGTAGTATTTGTTCTGGATAAGTTACAATCTTATATTCTCAGATCTAGAGTGACTATCTATATGGACAAGAAGGATGCCAAAGGCAGATTGACTAGATGGATCCTTCTACTCCAGGAGTTTGATATTGAGATTAAGGATAAACCTAGATTCAAGAAAGTGGTGGCAGATCACCTCTCCTGATTAGAGCATCTTGAGGATTATGATATGACCACACCTATCACTGAGACCTTCCCAGACGAGGCGATTCTTGCTATCACCTCTCTCCCATGGTATGCTGATAATGTGAACCATCTTGTTGCCAAGAAAGTTTCACAAGGTTGGCCCAGGCATCGACTTGAGACCTTCCTTGTGAAGGCGAAGTCGTATCATTGGAAGGATCCCACCTTTTACCACGAAGGGAGGGATAGTGTCTGGAGTCGGTGTATTCCTCAGGAGGAGAACCATAGCATCCTCACCTATTTCCACAAGCTTGAGGAAGGAGGACATCACTCTGGGAGACGGATAATGCAAAAGGTTCTCCAATCTGGCCTTTAATGCCCTATCCTCTTCAAGGATTCAGATGAATTCGTGAGGAGATGTATTGACTGTCAGAGGATGGGCACTCGTGGACAAAGAGATATGATGCCGATGCAACCCATTCACTTATGTGATGTTTTAGACGTAGGGGGCATTGATTTCATGGGTCTATTTCCTAAGAGTCAGGGATTCGAGTATATTTTGTTGGCTGTGGATTATATGAGTCGTTGGGTAGAGGCCATCCATGACTGAGCCGCAGATGCAAAGACTATTTGCAAATTTTTGAGGAAGAATAGCATATCATGGTTCGAGGTACCAATAGTCTTGATTTCTGATGGGAGGGGGGCTCATTTTATCAATGATAAGATAAGGGCCCTTACTAACAAGTACAACATAGACCGTAGAGTTTCCATGCCATATCATCCACAGACGAATGGTCTTGCTGAGGTTTCATATAGGGAGATTAAGACTATTTTGCAGAAGGTTGTCCTCCCAGACCGAAATGATTGGTCTCATCTTTTAGACTCGATCTTGTGGGCCTATGTGACCTCCTTCAAGACACCTTTGGGTACATCTCCTTTCCGACTCGTTTATGACAAGCCATGCCACTTACCTATGTAGATCAATCATAAGTCACTTTGGGCATTACTGAGATATTTACTGGATCTTGAGAGTGTAGGAGATCAAAGGAGAGCAGAATTGGCATCCCTGAAGGTGTTGAGAGATACAACATTCTCAAATAGCGTACAATATAAGGAGTAAAGATATGGCACGATTCTCACATCAGCCATAAGCAGTTTGAGCCGAACCAGAGGGTATGGTTATTTGATGCAAGGTTGAGATTATTTCCAGAGAAATTACATAGTAAATTGAAGGGATCGTACTTGGTCAGAAAGGTGCATGACAATGGTAGAATTGATATATCTGTGTTCTCTTCTGATTCTACCTTTTGAGTTAATGGTCAGCATCTTAAGCCATATCTTGATCATGATCCAGTGACCGTAGATGTTGCCCATATTCATTTTGTATGAGATGTGTTCCTTGACTCACACCACCTACATCTCATACATGATTTTCACTTCTACTCCGCCTCTGTCTAGATAAATATTGTATATATCATTTATTCATTTGGTTTAATACTCCAGATCCATCTTATGAATATGTTATACTTAGGAAAAATTAGGTATACTATACAATTTTTTTGAAAAATTGTTTAAAAATAAATTGTTTGCAAAAACAGTTTGTAAAAGTATTTGTAAATGTTTGTAAAAATAGTTTTGAAAATCTTTTGAAAATGTTTGCAATATGTTTTTTCACAAGCGAAATACCTTATGGGGTATAAAAATTATTTATATGTATTCTACCCCCAATTCTTTGTATATAATAATCCTTAAGAAAGCCGATTTGGATCGTGTAATTGAAATCCACTTGTATATAAAACTTGTAACACAAACCCTATTTTAAATATGTATACATCTTTGTGAAAATTTTTCTTTCTGTTACTTTTCAAAAATACTTAAAAAATGAAAATTAAAATTACATAAAGATTTGCATAGTTTGAAAAATTCCCACCAAAAATTATTTTTGTAAATATTTACATGTGCATTCTTCAGCTTCATGGTTGACATTTAAACTAGTTTGGAATAAAATTGAAGAATGAAGCTTGGTTAAGACATTAATCCACTTAACTGCAGAGGAACCTTATAGGATTTGAGGTTAAGATTTCTCAGGTCCATAACGATTTAATTCTTTGAGTCCACTAGGCTATGTTCACATGCCATCTTGATTAGCCTAAATAGAACACTTAACAAAACATGCATGACTCTCAGAGATAATTGCTTGACTTGGACACACACCTTACATGTAGCTCAACACAGATAAGGTGGTGAGGAGGCAGAATCCTTTGGTTTGGGGTAGCATACAGGTGTAGTAAAACTAGCAGGAACCTCCAGTTCTACTGCTAGTCCTGTTGTTTTTCCTGCTATTCATGTACCTCAGGACATTTCTGTGAATAAAGGAAAGGGTTTGATATTTTCCTATCCACCTATGTTGCCTAATGATGTATGTGTGGATTCTGTCGTACTTGAGCAGCCCAGACCCGATCCTAGTCCTTCATCTGAGAAGGACCCAGCATTCCCCTTTCCCCAAGCACTCCGCTTGGCTAAGGGGACATAAAAGACCCAAAAAAGTCCCACCAGTTAGAGTGCATCCAGCACATGATGGACCGATTTCAGATACAACTGACTCTACAGGAGGTCTTAGAGAGCACATCCCTCTCTTCCAGAGATCACTCAGAGACATGACCACAGTTCAGAGGAAGAGGCAGAACTACCAGTCAGAGATCCATGTGCTCACTCATGCCACTTGCTTTGCGATACAGAACTTTCTGCCAGCCAAGAGGCCAGATGCAGGAGCCCTGTATGTCAGATGCCATATTCAGGAGCAGAGGTTCGATCGTACTCTATTGGACAGCGGTTCCTCGATCAACCTACTTTCGTCATCCCTACTCGACCGCTTCAAGTTGGGCCCTCTACGACAGAGCATGTCGGTCCTTCAATTTGCTGATCGATCTGTCAAGATGCCGAAGGGGTTGCTGAAGGACGTTGTCATCACGATTTAGGGCCTGAAATTCCCCGTGGACTTCGTTGTGTTGGACATGGAGATCCCTGAGTCCGTGACCGATACCCCCATCATTTTAGGACGCCCGTTCTTGGCCACAACCAAGGCATTATCCGATCATGATAGCAGGAAGGTATACTTTCACGTCAAGGGTGAGAGTATACAAATAGAGACGATCGAGGAGACTAGAGCCTGAGATTCAGCTTGCTCAGAGCCGACTTCAGATTCAAAGCAGATGACAGAGGCAGGGCGAGACGTCCACCAGGACTGCGACTTTGTGATTACAGATGACGAGGCAGTTTGGGCAGACCCAGCAACACATGCCATCCTCTCACCTTCAGAGTTCGCTGATGCATAGATGCCAGCCGAGGAGAGCTTGGAGAGAGCATCCCGTGTCCAGGATACATCTCAGGCAGCAGAGCGGGTTCCCGATCATGAGGCTTATTTCTCTTGTGATTCTGATACAGATCCCTCGAAGTTAGATTTCGACTGGGCAGAGTTTGATGAGTTGATACTGTGTCTGACTTCCACAGAGCCTACAGCTAGGGTGGAGCCTGATCCCAAGCAGAGCAGAGAGACACTATTAGAGCAGCCTTCACCAGATTTAGATTGTGAGCGAGAGTTCTCATTCTCCCACGCAGATTTGATCGCATTCACTCAGACATTTCAGAGGCCAGATCCGCCAGCACCGAGTTGTTCGGAGCTGAAGCCGTTACCATTATTGCTGAAGTATAGGTTCCTTGCGGGCGAGCATGAGATGTACCCAGTATCTAAGCGGATTTGACTGGAGAGCAGGAATCCCGTCTGATGGGGGTTCTTGAAAAGAACCGCAAGGCGATAGGATGGAGCGTAGCCGATCTCTAGGGGATAAGTCCGGTCCTGTGCTCCCACCATATCTATCTCGAGGAGGACGCAAAGCCGTCGTGTGAGTTCCAGCGACGGCTGAACCCGAACCTTCGAGATGTTGTCATGAAGGAGATCTCGAAATGATGGAGCACCGATTTTATCTACCCCATCTCCGACTCCAAGTGGGTCAGTCCATTGCATGTGTTGCTCAAGAAGACGTGAATCACCACAGTTGTCAGTGAGTCTGGAGAGGAGATCGCTACCTGGGTACCCACTTCTTGGCAGGTCTGTGTGGACTACAGACGATTGAACCATGCCACCAAGAAGGATCATTTCCCGCTGCCTTTTATTGATCAGATTATAGACAGGCTGGCAGGGAAGAGCCACTACTGTTTCTTGGATGGGTACTCCATATACAATTAGGTGGCCATAACGCCCGAGGACTAGGACAAGACTACCTTCACCTGTCCCTTTGGGACATATGCTTTCAGACGAATGCCTTTGGATTGTGCAATGCTCCGATGACATTCCAGAGGTGCATGTTGTCCATTTTTTCGGACATGGTAGGGGAGTGCTTGGAGGTCTTCATGGATGACTTTTCGGTCTACGGTGATGGATTCGATTCTTGTTTTGATTGCTTAGACCGCGTCCTCCAGCGATGCATTGAGGTACACCTGGTGCTTTCATGGGAGAAGAGTCACTTTATGGTGACTCAAGGGACGGTGCTTGGCCATATCATCTCCAACAGGGGCATGGAGGTTGATCCTGCCAAGGTGGATATCATTAGGAAATTCAGTCCACCGTCCAACTTGCGGCAGTTGCGGTCTTTTCTGGGGCACGTCGATTTCTACCGACGATTCATTCGTGATTTCAGCAGGATTGCTCAACCGTTGACTGATCTGCTGATGAAAGATACCGAGTTCATTGTGGATGATAAGTGTCTAGCGTCATTTGAGACTCTCAAGAGTCTAGTTGTAGAGGCTCCTATCCTCCAGCCCCTGATTGGTCTCTCCCATTCGAGATCATGACAGATGCCTCCGATTTTACTGTAGGGTCTGTGCTGGGACAGAGGAGGGATGGAGTCCCCTTTGCTATTCACTACGCTAGCCTGACTTTGGATGCTGCTCAACGGAACTACACTGTCACTGAGAAGGAGATGCTAGCCGTAGTGTTCGCCCTAGATAAGTTCAGATCTTACATCATTGGATCTAGAGTGACCATCTTTACTGATTATACCGCCATCAGGTACCTCATGGCAAAGAAGGATGCCAAAGCCAGATTGACCAGATGAACCCTTCTACTCCAGGAGTTTGATATAGAGATTAAGGATAAGCCTAGAGTCAAGAATGCGGTGGCGGATCATCTCTCCTGATTGGAGTTTCTTGAGGATTCTAAGCAGATTGAGCCTATTTGTGAGACCTTCCCAGATGAGGCGATCCTTGCTATCACCTCTCTCCTGTGGTATGCCGATATTGTGAGCTTTCTTGTTGCCAAGAAAGTCCCACAAGATTGGCCCAGGCAGAGACTTGAGACCTTCCTCACGAAGGCCAGGTTCTACCATTGGGAGGATCCCGTCCTTTATCATGAAGGAGGGGATAGCATCTGACGTAGGTGCATTCCTCAGCAGGAGCACCACAACGTCCTCACATATTGCCAACTTGAGGCAGGAGGACATCACTCTGGGAGGAGAACGTCATAGAAAGTGCTCCAATCCGGCCTATGGTGGCCTACCCTCTTCAAGGACTCTGATGAGTTCGTGAAGAGGTGTACTGACTGTCAGAGGATGGGCCCTTGTGAACAGTGTGATATGATGCCGATGCAGCCCATTCACTTCTATGAGGTTTTTGACATATGGGGCATCGATTTCATGGGTCCATTCCCTAAGAGTCAGGGATACGAGTACATTCTGTTGGTCATGGATTATGTTAGTCATTGGGTTGAGGCCATCCCCACCCGAACCACCAATGCTAGGGCTGTTTGCAGATTTTTGAGGAAGAATATCATTTCACGATTCAGGGTGCCTAGAGTTTTGATATCTGACGGGGGGTCTCATTTCATCAACGACAAGGTAAAGGCCCTTGCTAGCGAGTTCATCATAGACCATCGTGTAGCTACACCGTATCATCCTCAGACTAATGGTCTTGCTGAAGT
Organism: Ottelia alismoides; assembly: GCA_037367405.1. Taxonomy (NCBI): domain Eukaryota; kingdom Viridiplantae; phylum Streptophyta; class Magnoliopsida; order Alismatales; family Hydrocharitaceae; genus Ottelia; species Ottelia alismoides. The sequence goes on from JAZKJV010005615.1 coordinate 223,978, forward strand.
GTTGAACAGGGAGATCAAGACTATTCTGCAGAAGGTCGTCTGCCCTGACCGAAAGGATTGGTCACAGCTTTTGGACTCGATCTTGTGGGCATATCAGACGTCCTTCAAGACGCCTTTGGGTACATCTCCCTATCACCTCGTTTACGGCAAGCCTTGCCATTTACCTGTTGAGCTTAGACATAGGTCACTCTGGTCAGTCACAGACATTCTTATGGTATATAAGTTGGAAGAACAACGATAATCAGGCATGAGATGCAATAGATGTGAGTCAAGAGACCACATCTCACGCAAAGTGAATAGGAGCAACGTCAACGACCAGCGGCTCATGATCTAGATATGGCTTGAGCCGCTGCCCGTTAACACAAAAGGTACTCTCAGATGACAACTCAGATATGTCGATGCTTTCGTTGTCGTGTACCTTTTGGACAAGATAGGGTCCCTTTCATTTGCTCTGCAACTTCCCTGGAAATAATCTCAACCTGGCATCGAACAACCATACTCGTTGTCCTGGCTCAAATTGCTCGCTCAAACTGCTTGTGGCTGATATGAGAATCATGCCACTCCTTCACTCTCTCCTTTACTGAAGGCTGCTCGAAAAGGCTGCATCACGAAGCTCCTCCAGGGCTGCTAACTCTGCCCTCCTCTGATCTCCTACACTCACTGAATCCATAAGAATATCTGTGACTACCCAAAGTGACCTATGTCTCACCTCTACAGGTAAATGGCAGGGCTGGCCATAAACGAGGCAAAAGGGAGATGTACCCAAAGGCCTCTTGGAGGACGTCTGATATGCCCACAAGATCGAGTCCAAAAGCTGTGACCAATCCTTTCGGTCAGGGCGGACGACCTTCTGCAGAATAGTCTTGATCTCCCTGTTCGGCACTTCAGCAAGACCTTTGGCTTGAGGATGATACGGTGTGGCTACTCGATGGTCTATGCTGAACTCGCTAGCAAGGTTCTTTACCTTATCGTTGACGAAATGAGACCCCCCGTCAGATATCAAAACTCTAGGCACCCCGAACCGTGAAATGATAGTGTTCATCAAAAATCGGTAAACAATCCTAGCATCTGCGGTTCGAGCGGGGATGGCCTCAAGCCAACGACTCACATAATCAATGGCCAATAGAATGTACTCAAATCCCTGACTCTTAGGGAATGGACCCATGAAATCGTTTCCCCATGCATCAAAAACCTCACAGAAGTGAATGGGCTGCATCAGCATCATATCACGCTGTCCAGAAGTGCCCATCCTCTGACAGTCAGTACACCTCTTCACGAACTCATCAGAGTCCTTGAAGAGGTTAGGCCACCATAAGCCGAATTGGAGCACTTTCTGTGCTGTTTTCCTCCTAGAGTGATGTCCTCCTGCCTCAAGCTTGTGGCAGTAAGTGAGGACACTATGGTGCTCCTCCTGAGGAATGCACCTACGCCAGATGCTATCCCCTCCTTCATGATAAAGGATGGGATCCTCCCAATGGTAGAACTTGGCCTTTGCAAGGAAGGTCTCAAGTCGCTTCCTGGGCCAATCTTGTGGAACTTTCTTGGCAACAAGATAGTTCACAATATCGTCGTACCACGAGAGAGAGGCGATAGCAAGGATCGCCTCATTTGGGAAGGTCTCAGAAATAGGCTCAATCTTCTCAGAATCCTCAAGAAACTCCAATCGAGAGAGATGATCCGCCACCACATTCTTGACTCCTGGCTTATCCCTAATCTCTATGTCAAACTCCTGGAGTAGAAGTATCCATCTAGTCAATCTGGATTTGGCATCCTTCTTTGCCATGAGGTACCTGATGGCGGTATCATCAGTATAGATGGTCACCTTAGAACCAATTATGTACGATCTGAACTTATCTAGGGCTAAAACTATGGCTAGCATCTCCTTCTCAGTGATTGTGTAGTTCCGCTGAGCAGCATCCAAAGTCCGGCTAGCGTAGTGAATAGCAAATGGCACTCCATTCCTCCTCTGTCCCAGCACGACCCTTACGACAAAATCGGAGGCATCCGTCATGATCTCGAATGGGAGAGACCAATCAGGCAGCTGGAGGATAGGATCCTATACAACTAGACTCTTGAGAGTCTCAAATGACGCTAGACACTTATCATCCACAATGAACTCGGTGTCTTTCATCAGCATATCAGTCAACAGTCGGGCAATCCTGCTGAAATCATGTATGAAGCATCTAGAAACCGATGTGCCCCAGAAAAGATCATAACTGCCGCAAGTTGGACGGTGGACTGAGTTTCCTAATGATATCCACCTTATCCGGATCAACCTCCATGCCCCTGTTGGAGATGATATGGCCAAGCACCGTCCCTTGAGTCACCATGAAGTGACTCTTCTCCCATGAAAGCACAAGGTGAACCTCAATGCATTGCTGAAGGACACGGTCTAAGCAGTCAAGACAAGCGTCAAACCCGTCGCCGTAGACTAAAAAGTCGTCCATGAAGACCTCCAAGCACTCCCCCACCATGTCCGAAAAGATGGACAACATGCACCTCTGGAATGTCGTCGGGGAGTTACACAATCCAAAGGGCATCCGTCTGAAAGCATATGTCCCAAAGGGATAGGTGAAGGTGGTCTTGTCTTGGTCTTCGGGCGTAATGGACACATAATTATATCCGAAGTACCCATCTAAGAAATAGTAATGGCTCTTCCCAGCTAGCCTCTCTATAATATGTTCAGTAAAAGGCATCAGGAAATGATCCTTCTTGGTGGACTAGTTCAATCATCTGTAGTCCACACATACCCGCCAAGAAGTGGGTACCCGGGTAGCGATTTCCTCTCCAGACTCACTAACAATTTTGGTGATGCCTGTGTTCTTAGGATCCACATGTACCAGACTGACCTATTTGGAGTCGGAGATGGGGTAGATAAAATCAGCGCTCCACCGTTTCGAGATCTCCTTCATGACAACATATCGAAGGTTCGGGTTCAACCGCCATTGGAACTCACGCGACGGCTTCGCATCCTCCTCGAGATAGATATGGTGGGAGCACGGGGCCGTACTTATCCCCAGGAGATTGGCTACGCTCCATCCTATTGCCTTGCGGTTCATTTAAAGAACCCCCATCATACGGGATTCTTGCTCTCTAGTCAAATCCGCTGAGATAATGACTAGGTACATCTCATGCTCACCCGCAAGGAACCTATACTTCAACAATGAAGGTAAAGGCTTCAGCTCTAGACAACTCGGTGCTGGCAGATCTGGCCTCTGAAATGTCCGAGTGAATGCGACCAAATCTACATGGGAGAATGAGAACTCTCGCTGATAATCAGAATCTAGTGAAGGCTGCTCTGCTGGTGTGTCTCTGCTCTGCAAGGGATCAGGCTCCACCCTGGCTGTAGGCTCTGTGGAAGTTAGACACGGTATCAAATCATCAAACTCTGCCCAGTCTATATCTGACTCCGAGGGATCTGTATCAGTACCAAGAGAAAAATCTGCCTCACGATCGGGAACCGACTCTGCTGCCTGAGATATATCCTGAACCAAGAACGCGCTCTCCAAGCTCTCCTCTGTGGGCGTCTGTGCATAAGCAAACTCTGAAGGTGAGAGGATGGCCTGTGCTGCTGGATTTGCCCAAACTGCCTCGTCATCTGTAATCACAAAATCGCAGTCCTGGTGGATGTCTCGCCCTGCCTCTGTCATCTGCTCTGAATCTGAATGCGGCTCTGAGCAAGTGGAATCTCTGGCTCTAGTCTCCTCGATCGTCTCTATTTGTATACTCTCTCCCTCAACGCGAAAGTATACCTTCCCGCTATCATGGTCGGATACTGCCTTGGCTGTGGTCAAGAACAGGCGCCCTAAAATGATGGGGGTATCAGTCACGGACTCAAGGATCTCCATGTCCAACACAACGAAGTCCACGGGGAATTTCAAGCCCTGAATTGTGACGACAACATCCTTCAACAACCCCTTTGGTCTCTTGACAGATCGATTATCAAACTGAAGGACCGTCCTGCTCTGTCGTAGAGGGCCCAACTCGAAGCGGTCGAGTAAGGCTGCCGGAAGTAGGTTGATTGATGAACCACTGTCTAATAGAGTCCGATCGAACCTCTGCTCCTGAATGTGGCATCTGACATACGAGGCTCCTGTATCTGGCCTCTTGGTTGGCAGACGGTTCTGGATCGCAAAGCATGTGGCGCGAGTGAGCACATGGATCTCTGACTAATGGTTCCGCCTCTTCCTCTGAACTGTGGTCCTGTCTCTGAGGGATCTCTGGAAGAGAGGGATGTGCTCCAAGGACTCCTGCAGAGTCAGCTGTATATGAAATCGATTCATCATCTGTTGGCTGAACTATAGCTGGTGGGACTTTTTCTGATTTTCCTTTTTTGGCCCCTTAGCCAAGCAGAGTGCTTGGGGAAAGGGGACGGCTGGGTCCTTCTCATATGAAGGACTAGGATCGGGTCTGGGCTTCTCAGGCAAAGCAGAATCCACACATACATCATCAATCAACACAGGTGGATCTGAAAATAACAAACCCTTTCCTTTATTCACAGAAGTGTCTCGAGGTACATGAACTGAATGAAAAATAACATGACTAGTAGAACTGGAAATGGTGGCCTCAGCACCACTCTTGGCATCTGGAATCACGGCCTCAGTACCGCACTCTGGCTCAGCAACTGGTATGGTGGCATCAGTACCACCTCCTCCATCTGGTGAAGCGACGACCTCAGTACCGTCGGCGGGATCAATGTCCTTGGTGGCGTCAGCACCACCGTCATCATCCTGATCATGAGCGGCATCAACACTGCTCTCCTCCTCGTCTGGCGCTCCTGAAGTGGTGTGGTATCCTTGCTCAGATGAGGCGCCGCCTGCTGGCATCCTACCGCTCCTAAGTGTAACAAAGTCAGCATCAAACATATATGCAGAAATATCACCAAGGGAATCACTAGGAGTGGTGGTCTCTGTGAACTCTACCTGCTCAGACTTCCTCTTGAGGTTGTTCGGGTTCGGCTCTATCTATGCTGGAATGGCGGCCTTCCCCTTCACTATCTCTCTCATCTCCTGTCTGAACTCGTCTATCTCCCGTCGGAAAGTAGCCTGCTGATCAGAGATGAGACGGGCTAAGTCATCTAAGGTTGGGTTCTCATAGGTGGACCCATGAGAACCTGATGGGTGGCCTCGCTGATAATGAGGTTGTTGCAGTTGGTGAGAGAGGTAAGGGGGCTGGTACTGCTGGGAGTGATAATGCTGAGGCTGCTGAGGCAGCCTCCAAGACTGTCCCTGGTGATAGGGACGAGAACCATGCTGCTGCTGTTGTGATGGCTGCTGGTGTGACGGGAGCTGGGGCTGCTGGTGAATCTCTCGTTGTTGGCCGTACTGGCCACCCAGAACTGGAGGCTGTTGTTGGGAACTGGTGCCTCTGGCCGACCAACGGAATCTGGGATGGTCACGTCGGATACCGGGTTGGGGTCGGTGATGAGCCGAAAAAAGCCGAGAGACTAAGGGAGATAAATATCACGGGTCGTTGCGACCTCAATATCTCGAATCAGACTCAACAAGAAGATAAGAACACCAAATAAAGCAAACAATCAATGAAACACAAGGTGCGGTCTTCGCTATTTATTTAACCTGGTATAGCGACCAGGGTCGAACTCAAGGAGCACGGGTTGGCCGAATCGGCCTACGATGTAGTCAAAAATAAAATAAAATAAAATCAAAAAGGTATTTTTGATGGATTTTATATATTTTTATTTTTTTGGATTCTTAGTTATGAAGAAAATAAGGGAAAAGCAAGGAAAAGGCACAATCAATGAATTATTGAATACCACAAAGCAACTCAGAAAATTCAAATAAAATTATTTTTGTATTTTATATATTTTTAAGTGTTTTTGGTGATTTTTTTTTCAGAATTTTATAATTTTTAGTTGATATTATAAAAATAGAAAAGGCTGAAAATCCGAATCAATGTGCAACCAGATTTGAAAGGCTAATTAAAAATATGTAATTAGCCTGTAAAAATCTGAAGGCAATTTTTATGAAAAGTAAAAATAAAAACTAAGCTACAAAAACCAAAATTGTAATTTTTTGATTTTTTTAGAATTTTTACTAATTTTTATAAGATTTTTAGGGTTTTATATTTTTTGGGGTTTTATAAATCCAGACAAGACAAAAATTGGACAGCTGCAAGAAAACACCAAAATGAACTATACCTATTTTTTGTAATTTTTAGATGAGTTTTTATATTTTTAATTGATTTTATAAACCAAACAGAAGCAAAAATAAGGGTTTTTGTTTTTTTTAAAATAACAAACAGTTATAAAAATGTACCAAAAATTAGTGAAATTTTTACACAGTGGCAGTAGCCACGTGTCCAAATTTCACAATTTTTGGAATTAATTTGCTTTTTTTTGGCCAATAAAGAAGCCATAGCGCATAGGGACCAAAGTGCAAATAATAAAAACCATTCAGTCAATTGATAACTTGTTTAATAAACCCAGGACTGAACGTGCAAAAAGACCAATCAAGCATGCGGCACACACGTGATTCACATTCACATGGACTAAAATGTAAATCCTATTTATAAAAATGTAAACAATTACAGCTCAAAACTATAGGATAAATACTACAAAAGTTCCATAGATCACGTGTCGAAGCACGTGCACCACTATAGAAAGGACTAAATTGCAAATATTAAAAACTTAAGGTCCTAGGTGCAAATTATCCAAATTAAAACAACTAACACAAATATTTAAAGGACTCGAAAATAAATGCAAAACTGAAGAGGGCCTAAGTGATATTTACCCTCGTTATTAATGATCCAACAGCGGCAAGGGGTCCAAATGTGATCGGACGGTGGAGAAACGCGGATGCCCCTTCGGGAATGAGTGTCTTGGATCTGATCCTCAGGTGGATCCAACGGTCAGATGCAACCCTCAGACGGATGGATGTGATCTAATCTAGTGCGAGGGAGCTCGATTGACAGCGGAAGAGGGTCCTTGAAGAACAGCTCGCCGGTGACTTTTGCCGGGCCAATACGCGTGCTGGGGTCCTTCTCCGCTGCTGCTCTGAGAGGGGAAATGCAGCTCGAGATGCTCCGCAGCGAACGGTATGCTCCAATAGGGCCGAAAGTGTCTAGAGAGCTCCGGCGACGAGATGCTCCTAGAGCTTCTGTGCCCAAGTGGTTGGACCTCCAAACGAGGTCCTTCTTCGATTCGACCTGCACAGGAAGAAAGCTGGGTCGAGGGCAATGTGCCTCGACCCGTTAGAGTGCGAGAGGAGTGAAGGATGGGGCGATGCATGACTCTCCGGCGAGGTGGAGGCGGAGGGGAGTCGCTACTCTGCTCCGGGGCGAGCCAGGGGGAATGGCTGGGCGGAGAAGATGGAGAGGGGTCTGGCGAAGGTGAGGGAATGGTCGATAGGTGAAGTGGGTGAACGGAGTGGACTGGGTAGTCGGATGAACGACAGATCTCAGAATCTGAAAAATCGAAAATCAAACAAAACTAGAAGGAATTTAACCTAGTGGGTGGCTAAGGTCGTCTGTGCTGGAGGTCAGGAATCTCCGGGGGTCGTTACCTCGATGGTTCGACGAGTCCAGAGTCTAAGGCTCACTTGGTGGCGGAGCACGACGATGGAGACCGCCGGATCAGTGGTTCTCGGCTGCTCATCCCTCTCTGTGACTCTCCCGCACGCAGCTGTCACTCAGGTGAAGGCACTACAAAAAAAGGCGGGATTGGCGTGCACATAAAATCTCGTTATGTGCACGCCTAGTGCCCGCCATGTGCACGCCCGAGGGGTGGGTGAGCACATGTGCTCGTTCAGGGCGTACTCTCTTCTGTGATAGTCGCCCCGGCTGGTAGGCGAGCACATCGGGACGCTATGTGCTCGCCTGCTCCCTGGCGGGCACATATGTACTCGCCGATATGCTCGCCTCCTCTATAAATTTCGATTACCCACGGAGCACCTGGCGAGCACATGTGCTCGCCCAAAGTGATTTCCAAGAAAAAAATATACAGGTTCGACAGGTTTTGACGTCCCGTCGAACCTGTATACCCTGCCAATAAACCACTGCAGGTAGCTCCCTAAGGGTATATATATTATAGCAGTTCATTGAGTAAGATAACTAGCACTAACAATTGAAAGGAACGCAATATATATGAATTCAGAAATAAACAATCTAATTTAACATCTAAATATTACAAACAAGTCAAAGCCAACAAAGTTCATATAAATTAAAAGATGTGCTAAAAGTTTAAAAAAAATACAGGTCCAAACCAACAAAAATTTACTTCTTCTTTGATCTAAAAAATTTGGACAATAAACCCTGCTTTGATTTCTTTTTTTCTTTCTCCTTTTCTTTGAACCTCGCATACATGCATGCCTCTTCTTCAGGGTCGTTCTCCTCCTCCTCTTCGTTATCAGATTCAATCTCTTCAGGTTGAGATGCATGCCCTTGCGACCTATATTATATATGGAAGATATATATCTATTACATGCATTTTGTAGATATAGAAATTTAAAATTATTACTCATTCTATAAGAAGAATACTTACATGTACGCCATGAACTCCTCTCGGAGCTTCGTCACCTGCTCCACCATCATCGCCATCTGCGACTCCATTGGAACTGTTGATTGGGACGGATGTGGTTGCGTGTACGACGACTGAGAGTATGCAGAATAGGAGTGACGATGTTCCTCCACATAATATGGAGGAAGACCACCAAGCGTCTGCTTCCTATTCGCCACAACGTCCCTCTCCTCCAACACCTTATAAGTTTTTCAATTTTTAATATAAAATTTTATATTAGAAATGAGTATAGTAAGATAATATTTATCCATATATACCTGCTTCCAGATCATTTTATCAAATGGTGGTTGCTCTCCAGTTGGATCGACACCCCATTTTTCTGTAGATAATGCCAGATAACAATCCTGAAATACAAAGTTTATAATATATATAAATGAGTTATAATATATCATTTAATTATAAATAAATTGATAGACTTACCAACAATTGTCCTACTTCAGGAGTGGACCATTGCGACTCTCCTTCTCTCCCATTCATGTGGGACCTCGACCACCACTCCTGAAAAGAGGGTTCCCTTTCCAACCTAGCTGCCTGAATTTTTTTTAAGATCTAATAACAACATTGCATTATATTAAAGTAGATCTCCAAAAAATAATTTTAGATCGTAATACCATCTCCGCTCTAATCTGATTGTGGCTTTTAGAGCCACTTGTCGACTTAATCCTTTGTTTCTGGCGGTTTGTCCTTCCCGCCGTAGATCTTCTTCCAAACTCATCATCCGCAACGAATGCATCACAGAAATCCGCCCATCTGGAAGGATTATGTTATGATAATTGATTATTTTAAAAAGTTTAATATAAATTATTTGACAAGTATAATACCTATCCTCCGTACACCATGACGGCGGGAACCTCTTCATCTCCTCAAAATTCATCTCCTCGCATCCCGTCTTCGCATGCGAGTCTCTCCTTGCCTTGAAAAATGTATCGCTCATTCTCTTTTCTGCAAAACGAATGAAGGATCTACATAAACCTCCTTCCCCAGACCAGAGCCAAGGAAAAACCTACTCTGAAAATTATAACAAATTATAAGATACAAAAAACTTGACCAAAAAAATCTGTATCACTTCTTAGAAACATTTCTTACCAGAAACATGTCAAACACTCTCTCCTGTTCTGCAGCAGGGATGCGACACCATCTAAATTGCATGGAAGTCAAGTGTGTCTTTATTATGTTGGTTATCTCCTTTGCCACCCTGTTGCTGTTCAAAAAATCCCTGCATTTACTAGAAAATTTAACTTCGATACAATTTATAAAAATTTGGAAAATATTTAAAGATAAAATCTATAAAAATTTTACCTCCCATCAGCCGTAACCTCCAACAAAGGGTGGGACGCCGACATCTGTCCAACTACAGTGGGTAAAGGCACGGATGTGCTCGGCCGTCCAGAAGAAGGAGAGTCAGAACCCGTCGATGTTCGTGCTGGTATGGGGACCTGGACTGGGAATCCTGTAGGGGCTGCTGAGGTAGATGACTCTCCATAGCCTCCTACGTAAAAGGGTGGCGGAGGATAACCAAGAGACTCGTAGTAAGTTATCACCCGGCGATCCTCATCGGACTGTGAATCAGGAACATCATCCGGGGTGGGCTGCCTACTGGAAGAAGGTGTGTCTGAGGAAGATGGACGATTGGATCTATGTGATCCATGCGCCCCGCCACGTCCAAAACCTGCCATGACTGTAATAATGATGTATTACATATTTATTATTTAAGATTTTAGTAAATTCAATTACAATTGTATAATAAAACTTACAACTAATCTTCATCACTTATTTCGGTGGGATTAAAGGATATTTCTTCGTTTTCTGAGTTTTCCGAGTAATCATTTCTGGAGTCAGTATCATCTTGTAAGTCAACACAGAAAACTTCATTATCAGCCAATCGAATCGATTCGATAATTGGGACTTCTTCTGTTAAGTCTATTCTTTCATTTGTCGGTGTAAATGCTTCATCTATGTCATCTTCCTGATTACTGGAATCATTGGAGATATAACCTCGAGAATTTATCTTCACAACAATTACTGTTTCGATGCTCTTTCTCTTCTTTGATATTTGTGGGAGATAACATACTTGATCCGCTTGAGATGCTAAGACGAATGGTTCAAATCTGCGTATAAATTTCCTTTGCACCACGTCGACAATATTATTTCTTTTATCGAGTACTACACCTCCATTGGGTTCATACCAATCACACAAGAAAAGAACTACTTTATTCAAGCCTGGTATACTATATTCCACTTCTATAATATCCTTTAAAATTCCGTAATAATTCAGATGATCTTCCTCATAACAAGATCCGCGAACCATCACTCCATGATTTTGAGTTGTCAAATATTTACCGGAATTTAAGGTATGAAAACGATACCCATTACTGTAACAGAGTTGTATGATCGAACCTTATAAACAGGTCCTTCTCCAAAATATTTTAAAATATGAGAATAGAAATCATCACTGTCCAACTGTTTTGAGCTGTCTTTAAACCACGCTGGAAATTGATTCCTATAAGTGCTCAGAACTTCGTCATCTGAATACATAGGATTTTCCTCCATAATTTTCTGTCTAAGTTCTCTAAAATTTATAAGAGAAACATATTCATTACTTGTGATGAATATATACATAAAGTAATTCAAATACTTACTGAACATATGGTGTTATTTCCTCGCAATTTTCTAATACGTATAATTCTGCAGCATCCTTCTCTTGTTTTGATAAGAAACGTTCAGTTGCTTTGCCTATTAGATGAGTGGATGGTCGAAAGATACTAATAGAAGGTTCTTCATCGGAAGAAATTGTCTCATTCCTCCTGCATCTATTGTAAATAGTCTCCACATCATCTGGAAGATATCTTGCGCAGAATGTTGCGACTTCCTCATATATATATTGTGAACTTATAGATCCTTCAACTTTACTTTTGTTTCAGACATTTCTTTTAAGAAAGAACATAAACCTATAAGAAAATAGGTTAAACATTTAGTCCAAATATTAAAGAATGGAATGACATTATAATACATTTAATTACCTTTCAAATGGATACATCCAACGATATTTTACTGGTCCTCCAACTTTTGCTTCCCATGTAATATGAATCATCAGATGCTCCATCGAATAAAAAAATGAAGGCGGAAATATCTTCTCCAGGTTATACATAATCACAGGAATATTTTTTTGAAGATAATCCATCTCCATGCGGTGTATGCGTGGCGAGCATAACACCTGGAAAAATCTGCTGACATCTGAAGAGCATCGACAACATTTTTTGGTAACAATCCTCTGAACACTAACGGTAGTAATCTTTCAATAAAAACATGGCAGTCATGACTTTTCATTCCCTTAAATGTAAACTTCTTCAGATCGACCAAATTGGAAAAATTTGATGCATATCCGTCTGGAAACTTCAATTTGCTTATCCATTCACAAACAAGCTTAACTTGATTTCTATCTAAGGTATACTTTGCTTTGGGAACTTCAATCCTTCCACTATCATGTTCGTTGATATGCAATTCTGGGCGATTACATATGATTTGTAAATCACGACGAGACTTTACTGTATTTTTTGATCGACCGGTTACATTCATAACAGTGTAGAAGATGTTATCAAACACAGTTTTCTCTATATGCATAACATCTAAGTTGTGTCGTATCAGTAACTTACTCCAATATGGTAACTCCCAAAATATACTCTTCTTAATCCAATTATGACTGTCACCAAAACCAGGAAGGTTTTTTGTTTTATCTCCATTTTCTAAGGCTGATTTCTGTAATTATTCCAAGTATGATAATATCATATGGCCTGTCTTAATTGGTGGAGGATCTGCAAGATCAATTGTATTCCTTTTAAAAGACTGCTTCTGTCTTCGATATGGATGATTATTTGGAAGAAATCGTCTGTGACAATAAAAAAATATGATTTCTGACCGTGTTGAAGCTGGAATGATTTAGTACTGTCCATATAATATGGACAACTTTTACGTCCATGCATACTCCATCCAGATAACATTCCATATGCTGGGAAGTCATTTATCGTCCAAAGCAGAGCTACTTTCATGTTAAATGTTTGACTCTTATTAGCATCATATATATCAACTCCATCGACCCATAACATTTTCAACTCATCGATAAGAGGACGTAAATAAACATCAATGTACTTTCCCAGATGTGTAGGTCCTGGTACTAACAGCGAAAGAAACATAAACTGTCGTTTATTACATAACCATGGGGGTAGATTATATGGCGTTGTCATTACTGGCCAACAAGAGTAATCTCTACTTCTTTCATGAGGAATAAACCCGTCTGTACATAAACCTATAACGCAATTCCTCTTTTCATCCTTAAATGTAGGAAAAGCTGACATCAATTCTTTCCAACAATCAGACTCGGATGGATGCTCCATATATTCATCGACTTTATGTTCTGCATACCATGTCATGTACTTCGCCGTTTCTTTACAATAATATAGTCGTTTCAATCTCGGAGTCAACGGGAAATAACGTAGAATCTTTCTCGATATTTTTGTTCCACTCTTACTAGCTGTCTGATATCTTGGCTCATTACATTCAGGACACCGTTGTAAATGTTGATGTTCACCGTAATATAGAACATGGTGATTTATGCATGAGTCTATTTTAACTTCTGCTAAACCCATCTTCCGCATCATCTTTTTCATTTTGTAATAATTATCTGGTAATTCTGCATCTTCTAGTAACATCTTCTTAATAATCCTCAGCATTGCATCAAAATTACGATCGGTCATATTATATTCCATCTTCATCGATAGAAGATCCGAGACCGCAGAAAGTTTTGAATATGTCTTGCAACCCAACCACAATGGCTCTTCCGCTTTTTTCAACAGCTCGTAAAATTCTGTAGACTCTCCATATGGTTCCTCATCATCTAACAAAGTATCATTAAATTCTGGACCCGCAACATCCATAACTATATCTGCAAAGGGATTAAAATTGTCAGCTTCTTCCACATCATTCATACTGTCCTCGAAATTTTCACCACGCCTCCACCAAATCTGATGTCCTTCCATGAAACCCATTCTATAAAGATGTAACTGAGTTTCATCTTTTGATCTCTTCCTCATTAGACGACATTTCTTACACGGACACAAGATAGTTCCATCTGAATCCACAATACGGGAACCTTGTGCGTAAGTAAATTGTATAAATTCCTGAACACCTCTTTGAAAGGCATCTGCTATACGTCCATCTACTACACGGTTGCACATCCATTCTCTATTGGTCATATTGATGAACCTGAATTAAATAATCTAAAATGTCAAATCTAGGAAATTAAGGATATCTAAACATATCACATTATTGAGATAAAAGATGAGAAGAGAAGTGTATTAATTATGTTATCACTTTAGCCCGTCCATAAGGATTCAAATTTACTAAAAGCTGATCATTGTCACAAGTATCTTTATTTCTAATGAAAATTCGGCAGCATAACCCTGCACCTCTCCCGTATACCCCATAAATCAATCCTAATTAATTATCAAAATAATCATATTAGTGATTATTTCAATAATAACTATGATTGATTTGGTATACCAAAGAGGAAGGGGTTATGAACCGAATTTCCGTAAGAAATAAAGACCTTGTGACACCGATCACCTTTTAGTAAATTTGAATCCTTACGGACCCCCTTAGTCCGGAACTCCGAACTAAGGAAAGCTAATATAAATGTAATACTTTAAGATCATTTTACGTCATACATTTGTATGTGCTACAAATGAGACTATAAAATAATCTTAAAATATTTATTCATTTATACTAACCGGGCAATTACGTATATTTGGCTGGTTAACGATGAGGATAGGGATAAGTGTGGTACTTATTTAGTGCCTAATACAGTGCTTGGGTCACTAAGAGTTAATAGGCACCTGCAAAAAAAATTCGAACCTGCAAACATCAAAATCCACGACCATTGGTTTGGGATAAACATCCCAAAGTGAGTCCATTAGTGCTGTGAAAAAAAAATAACACAGTTAGAGGTGATCAAATCCTCCAATGTGTTGCACACGCCACCCGTTGTGCAGGGCCACACACCACCCGGTGTGGAAGGACGCACTGTGTGTGATGGATTTTGTGCGATTTTCTAATAATTAATAAATAATATTTTGGACTTATCATAAACCTATCTATAAGTTAATGTGATATAATTGGTCACATTAACTAGAATTTAATGTGATAATAAATTATCACAAAGGAAACATTGGTGTATATCATATCTCATATCAACACGATATGAAATTTTAAAACTGTTATTAATGATGTTCATCATATCTAATATCTACATTGTTGAAGTTGACTAACTAATGTTATTCACAAATTTCATAACTAATCTTTTTAAGAAAATTAACAATACTAACTAGTGCAGATGTTGTAATGGATATTTTGTCATTTAAAATTTACAAAATGTAAACATAATGTTGGTTGAGGTATTTTATCGAACACCTACATGGCATACAATTATACATATTATTGAGACAATCAAATTCGAAATTACAATACTATAGTGATCTACTATTATTCTTAACATGTAAAACACATATAAACTATCAAAACAATACACTACATTCAACAAAAAATTGAAACCCTAATCTATCCAAACAATACAAATAGGTAATGAAATTGTATAAAAAGAGAAAGGATTAAGGATTATACTGAATGGTAGATGTAGATCTATTCAAAATACAAAAACGGCGGGCGTTGGTGTCGGGGCGGAGGGGTGGCGGGTCGCCGGAGGGGAGAAACTGGGAGAGAATTGCGTGAGAATGAGGAAGAAGAGCCGTGCGAGGTTCTGTTTACGGGCCTGGGCGAGCACACCTAAGTGCTCGCCAGGCCGTCGCCAAGTGCTCGCCCGCAATTTCCACGGTGCTAAAGTTATCCGCGCAAGGAAATTCAAGTGGGCGAGCACATTTGAGCGAGCACATGTGCTCGTCCAAATTGGTAGCCGCGCCTCTCCGCAAAATTCAAACCAGCGACGCTCATGGGTGAGCACATGTGCTCTTCCTGTGCTCGCCCATTAAGGGGCAAGCACGTGTGCTTGCTTAGTGCACGCAGAGCCGTGCACGCTAATCCCGCCTTTTTTGTAGTGAGGAGAGGAGATCATCGAAGGCGAGGGGGAAGGCCAAAGATGAGGGAGAAGGCGGCTTGAGCTGAGCTATATACATGTCGAGGTCCGAGAAAGATGGGGATCGGGTGCGCACTCCGAGGAGCGGACCCCTAAGGATAGTATCAGGTGAGAATCGTGGGTCAGTCCTCGGTATCCGGAGCCTCAAATCAATGGAAATGGTTGGCGGATCGACGTGGGATAATTCGGAGAAGATCGGGTCGTCACTCGAATCCGGGTGCAGAATGGTCCAGGGGGAGAGTTGACCGGGGGTCAACATCCTCCGTGGACCAATGAGAAAATTCCAACCAGAAATGATTTGGAAATTCAAAATAAAATAGAAAAAGGTTTTATTTCAAAATATTTACAAAATAAAAAATGTTTATTTATTTTCAAAGTATTTTTTAGTGATTTTTATTTATTTTTTTGAAAAATAAATTATGTATTTACATTATATAGTATTATATATAGATATATATACCTATGTATTTTTGAATTTTATTTTTGTTTTTTATTTATGTCCAATTATTCGAATTTTATATTTAATTTATTTACACCATAAAATTTGGAATATAAAAAGGTTTTTATTTTACTAGTTATTTACAAGGGTAAAATAAATAGGTGTTTTATTCTTATATTCATGGTATATGTACACTGAGGAGAGAGAAATTATTTCTTTTTATTTTTCTTTTTTTATTATTTTCTTTTTCTTTTCTTTTATTTTATAAATATATACAAAATAATAATTACCCATTTTTATGAAATAAGAAATATACATGAAGGAGTATTTTTATGGGGAATGGCCCTATCTCTCTCTACTTGGGTTCTTTTGCGGTCAGGCCAATACTTGGCCCTCCCTTGGGTTCGGGTCACTCGATATTTATTCTAAATATCTCCTTCTTTTTCTTTATTTCTTTATTCTTTTATTTTTGCACAAAAACGTGCTAATTATTAATAAAGTAAGAGGCTAGCGCTTAGGTCTCGGCAGACATCTTTCGGAAGAGAAAGGGTTCAGTAAGAGGGAGGGAGCAGTCTCACTGACGACCAAGCCAGCCGTTAAGTCAAAATCCTATTTTGACTCTGCACCATTGATTCCACTATGATTGGTGATCAATAATATAATAATTCCTTCATTTCATAAAGAAGATAGGGGACATAATTTACATGGATATAGTAAGTCTCGCTTGGGCTGCTTTAATGGTAGTCTTTACATTTTCTCTTTTACTCGTAGTATGGGGAAGGAGTGGACTTTAAAGGTACCACAATGCATACTCTTTGGTAAATTATGCTATTTACAAACATATAAATGGTGTTTTGCAAAGGTTTTTAGCTAAAATAAAAGAATAAAGAGTGATGAATGAGGATTCATCACCCCCTATACTTAACTTTGCTAGTCCCTTAGCAAACACTTATTTGAAAAAGAAGTGAAAAAGGAAAGAAAAAGAAAAGAAGGGGAAAATGAATGAATCAATGCTGAATATTAAACTTGCCTTCATTAAATTGAAGTATGGAGCTCAGCCATATCTTTGGATTATTAATGTGTCGGAACCTTATTTCGACTTAGGTTTAAAAATTAACCGCTTCTAAGTTCCACTAATCTATAGTCAAGACTCCTCAATAATCCAGATCAGAACAAGTCTACATACACAAACCTTGAAGACCATGAATCTTTTCTTGTACGGTGTAAGTGAGGTCTAGCTCTCCACCTCAAAAGTAGCAAAATGACAACCCTCCCCAACAAGGTAACTCTAAGACCCTAGTCTGGCCACTCTTTCCTCAAGGAGCGGGGTATTCCCTTCTAAGTTCAAGTTCAACCGGCTCAAGAAGAGGGGGAAGAAGAGAATGGATCATGGCCAGTGTAGCCATGTATCCTTGGGATCTCAACCAATGTAGCTAAGTCTCCCTACTGCAAGCTTCACAAGATGGAACATGGATACCAAGCTTTGCTTATTGCACTATATACACTTCGATGGGATTATCATTTTCTATCAGACCCACCATTTTTTGGAGTTATTCTTTTCTTTTTGCATTTTTTGGGGTGCATATTTACTTATCTACAAAGTGCATCATATATACATAAGGAGTTTTCCTTTTGAGCCAGTAGACTATCCCTCTTTTGAAGCATTATTGCAACCTACAACTCTTGTCATTAGACCTCATGGCAACCTGACCAAGTTGAGACGCATTTCCTTCACTATAAGAAGAAGAGAGGTTCTACCTAGAAGTAGTACCCTCATATGCTACCTCAAGTCAAGGAAGACTGCCTCCTCACCACCTCATCCGTAGAGAGCTCGGTGTAAAGTACTGGTCCAAGTAAAGCCATTATCTATAAGAGTCATGTGTGCGTTGTTAAGTGCTCTACTTAGGCTCATCGAGATGACATATGATCATAATCTAGTGGACTCAAAGAATTAAGTCACCATGGACCTGAAAAGTCTCAACCCTAAGCCCTATAAGGTTCCTCTTAGAATTAGGTGGATTAAGATCTTAACCAAGCTCCATTTTCCAATTTAATTCCAGGCTAGTTTAGATGTCAACTACGATCCAGGAAAAACTATACAAGTATATGCAAAGATGCTATTTACAAAATATTTACACATGTGCAAAATTTTTGAAAAATGTTTTCAAAATATGGATGTATGCATGAATGCAAGTTTTGCAAAAATATTTACACAAATTTACTAGGTTTTTGCAAACTTTTGATTTTCAAAACATTTTACAAATATTTTGTACTATATACATAATTTTGATATCAAAATATTTACATACTATTTACACAAAAGATTTTTACAAACATTTTTACAAAAATAATTTGTACACTAGCTATGTATGTGCAATAAAAGAATTTTATTTACAAGGAAAATTTTTTAATTTATATGGATTTTTGGGTTTTAGCCATTTTTATTCATCAACACACTCACACAAAGTACGAGTTATGGCTAAAGTATATATGAAATATATATGACACCCCCTATACTTATCTCGAACGATGTCCTCAGAGTCAAGAGCGATGAAGAAGACATAACTCGTGCTCAGTATAGGGAAGTTAAAAGAAAGGCTATATACAAGGATGAATGAAAGAATAGAAATGCAGAAGGATCTCGGGGTTTCCCCCCTATACTTAGGATCAAATAATCCTAAGTATAGCAGGCTGTACACAAAGGGAAATTCGAGTGAGACTGTACAGGGTCTACCTTTCGTATACTTAGGGTAAAATATCCCTAAGTATAGGCAACAAATCAGAGGTAGAAATAGACGAAGAAGACAAACACATAAAGATGGAAGGGCATTACTCCCCCTATACTTAATGTGAAGAAGCCTTAAGTATAGGCAACGACAGGAGTAATGAAACAGAACGAAAAGATCAACTCGATGTTTCCACCCCCCTATACTTAGGATGAGGTATATCCTAAGTATAGCAAAGATAATCCTATATGAGACCTGGGGTGAAAACAAACACGGAAGAAGAAAAGATCAAATCAAGACGAAACACATATATACAAAAGGGTACAATGTTGAGGTGCCTCTCACCAAGCGCTAGATTTTACGTCCCTAGCTGGGCGCAAAGGCTAGGACAATGCCGTTTCAAGGTTCAGGAAGACATCTGTAAAGAGAATGCCGTACTGTCGCCACAGTCTCGGTATGAGAACAACGACGAAATCAACAGTGTAAAGAATGACACCCAGGTATACAATCAGGCGGGTGTATACTACCGGCCAAGGATATGGAAATAAGGACTCGGGATCCGGTAGCACAAAAGAAATCATCGGCTCAGGCTTAGACTGGAGTGGAAGTGTAGAGCCAATGAAATCAAACGTGGAGAAGGATGGATCAATCATGGAATCCTCCACGTCAATCAGTGTCTCAAAAAGGTGTGGAAAATCAAGATCAGGAGACTCTCTATGAAAACTGATATCCGATGCATAAAATGGAGACAAGTCAGAGGGATTATCGAATATCTCAAGGATCGGCTCATCCTCGCGAGGGTCGTCGAGGTGAGATGACTCAAAAGTAGAAGGATCAGAAGACTCGCTTTCGTGATCCGCCAGATCGGATACACTCTCAGAAAATGAAATAGAGTACACATCGTGTATGGCATTCTCCCGCAGATAACTCTCGGGAAGAAATGCCAGATCATCATTGAGGAGTAGAGGATCAGGATCTATAAGGGCATCTGCGCTGCTGCTGTCAAGCACCCACTCTGTGCACCAGGATACATCATCATCTGAAGTCTGGCTCCGGTCAATCTGGAAGCAGGAGAAGGTACTGGTCAACATCGCGGAGGCTGGCAATGTGGTTGAAACTGATCCTCGCTCTGCGGCAATGCTGGCTGTCATCTGGTCCTCAGAAAATGTATATGTCTCATCAAAGTGGAGGACAAAAGGCTCGAATACGGGACTCTCTATATCAGTCATCCTAAAGTGTAGTCCTGTATCAAGCTGTGGCTGTTGGGCTGAGTCTTGGTATTTATCTGAATCCGAGAAATATCTCTACAAAAGAACAGCTGAGTCCTCCGGGATTGGGCTTTGAAATGGCTGGATCGATGGCTGTAAGAACGGGGGCTCCTCCATCTCCTGGAATATCATAAGATCTGATATCCAAGAGTCGTCAACTGAAAACTCCGAGGCTGACTCGAACTCTAGCCGGAAAACCAATGAGAACTCGAGTAGTCTCTGGGTCAGAACCTCCACTGTTGCAGTCATCTCCTCAGTACTCTGTGGTGCGGCAGAATCCAAGTCCTCGATCGGGTGTGTAGAAGCTGTACCCTCATGTAGTGCGACACACTCCACTGGTACTGCAACATCCTCATGTGATGTCCCAAGACTCCCAACTATGGTATCTCGTGAAGATGGTCTCTGTGAAAGTAATCTCCAGATGGCATCCAATAACTCAATATCGGAACTGCGGTGTGAACCTCCACATGAGGTAATCACTAGTGCTATCTGATCTGTGGTCATCCCCCGCATGGAGATCTCAATAAGGTCTATCGGTGAAAGTTCGTGATCAGGGAATCTCCTCAATAGGTCAAGAAACCTCAGCCATGCATCATGTAGTGGCTCCTGTGGGTCTACTGAATAGTCCATGATCAAAGACCGCATCATATCTGTTCTACGCTGGGGATGATATCTTTGTAGAAACTCGAACCGTAACTCTCCCAACGTAGCAAATCTACTTCCCAATCGTCTGTGCCATGTCCTAGCTCTGCCCTGAAGTGAGAATGGGAAGGTATTCAGCATCAGTTCCTCTGCAATGATGTCTGAATAGATCTGTGTCCTGCAAAACTCCTCGAACTCGGACAGGTGAAGATAGGGCTCCTCGTGCACCTCTCCGGAGAATGTTCGAAGTCTCTGAATAAACTCCAAATCCAGAATGAATGGACCTAATGTAGAAGCTGACTCAGGTCCCTGCTCTATCTGCTCATCCATCATACTGGCAAAGGAGGCATCTAATACTCGCATCCTTCCTCTATGATCATGTGTGAAGTGCACTCTCAATCCAACAATGGCATTATCCGACTCTCGCATCTGCTCCATCTGATCTCTGCGGACGTGTAGCGTAGCATGCCCAAAAGATTGAAAGTGATGGGAGGGAGGGAACGAGAGGTTGGTCGGAGATCCGGCCTCCCTCAAGGGTGGACTGGACTGATGGGAAGAAGATGGAGAAGCCGCAAGAGTCGACAAGAAGTGAGGGGGGTCCATCATCCAGGGATACAAAAGAGCAAGGGAGGGTGGGAGGGAGAAAAATGACTGGAGGAGAGAATAGATGGAAGAAGGTGGAAGGGATCTAGAAACACACAAGATGAGAAAACAAACCCTTGATTCACCTACTCAACACTGAGCTGAAGACCGTGAAGGATCGGTCAATTATCTTGTCAATTTTATTTAGGTGATCAAATCAGTCTTTCAGAGTGATTACGTGAGCTGATAGGAATCCAATACTCTTAACAGTCTATCCCGAATAAAAGGCCGGTAGTCTGTCGAGAAATCGGATATGGCTCTAGCCTAGAATGCGGGTCACTCTCTCGCTCATCCAAACTAAATAAGGAGGGGGTTACTCTCCCCAAGATAAATTTTTAAATGAAATGTCTTTTAGGGTCAAGTGTGTTTAGTAGTCCCGATTTTATTGTTTTTTTAGGTATTTTTCAAGCAAACAACGTCTAACGAATTTTCCGATTTCCTTTTTATTCCTAAGTCCAGAAAATAGGGGGAGGAAAACGGAAAAGCCGATGCGAAGAAATCAATGATGCATGCACGAGATAGAAGGCATACCTGACTCCAAAAGTCTACATGCAATTATGATCCGCGCATAAATTGAAACTAATCTATATGGAATGCAGTGCAAAAACCGTCCTTAACAGAAGCTCCTGTTATCGTGCAGCACCGGTTTATTTGTCTAGATCCAAACACGTTCTATAGGAACATATATTCTTATTAGGGCTTTGGACCTAATGCTAACTGGCTCAACGAAATAAAAACCAAAATCTAGGGGCTCAAGCACAAAAATCCACGAAAAACATAAGAAAAGAAAGCAGTGAAAACCAAAACAACGATGGGGTCCCTCGAGCACACCGGTGCTCGACGAAACAAATCCCGAAGAGTCCACAAGTCACAGAGTCTTGTCCCTGTATTATTACAATAATCAAATAGTCTAACTGAAAATAATCTAACTATCCTAAGCTAATCCTCCCCTCTTTCCTGCTCAACTCCTCACGCTCTCTTGTGACTCTGCACAGAAGGGAGCCACCTCTGAATCCCGCGGTTGCGTCAGCTCTTCGAGAATAACCGCCTCAATCCTCGGGCCCTCGAAAGAAATCAAACAAAAGTGTGTCAGAACCAGATTATTATAAAACTAAGCAAAATAAAATAAAATAAAATAAAATGGCAACTATATGCAAAAATAAAAATAAAAATAAAAACAAACAAAAATAAAATAAGAAAATAAAAAGAAAACCAAAGAAGACAAAAAGCCACGAACAAAAGAAAAGCCACAGAAAGCCGCAAAACTGAAAACCGAACAAAAAGAGAACAAAAATAAAAATAAAAAGACTACTAAGCTGTGCTCCCCGGCAACATCGCCATTTTGATGAGCCGAAAAAAGCCGAGAGACTAAGGGAGATGAATATCACGGGCTGTTGCGGCCTCAATCCCTCGAATCGGACTCAACAAGAAGATAAGACCACCAAATAAAGCAAATAATCAATGAAACACGAGGAGCGGTCTTCGCTATTTATTTAACCTGGTATAGCGACCAGGGTCGAACTCAAGGAGCACGGGTTGGCCGAATCAGCCTACGAAGTAATCAAAAATAAAATAAAATCAAAAAGGTATTTTTGGTGGATTTTATATATTTTTAATTTTTTTTGATTTTTAATTATGAAGAAAATAAGGGAAAAGCGAGGAAAAGGCACAATCAACGAATTATTGAATACCACAAAACAATTCAAAAAATTCAAATAAAATTATTTTTGTGTTTTATATATTTTTAAGTGTTTTTGGTGATTTTTTTTCAGAATTTTATAATTTTTAGTTGATTTTATAAAAATAGAAAAAGGTTGAAAATCAGAATCAATGTGCAACCAGATTTGAAAGGCTAATTAAAAATATGTAATTAGCTATAAAAATCTAAAGGCAATTTTTATAAAAAGTAAAAATAAAAACTAAGTTACAAAAACCAAAATTGTAATTTTTTGAATTTTTTAGAATTTTTAATAATTTATAAGATTTTTTTGATTTTATATTTTTTAGGGTTTTATAAATCCAAACAAGACAAAAATTGGAAAGCAGCAAGAAAACACCAAAATAAACTATACCTAATATTTTTGTAATTTTTAGATGAGTTTTTATATTTTTATTTGATTTTATAAACCAAACAGAAGCAAAAATAAGGGAGTTTGATTTTTTAAAAATAACAACCAGTAATAAAAATGTACCAAAAATTAGTGAAATTTTTACACAGTGGCATGAACCACGTATCCAAATTCCAAAATTTTTGGAATTAATTTGCTATTTTATTTGGCCAATAAAGAGGCCACATCGCACATGGACCAAAGTGCAAATAATAAAAACCTTTCAGTCAATTGATAACAAGTTCAATAAACCCAGGAATGAACTTGCAAAAATCCCAATCTAGCACGCGACACACACGTGATTCACATTCACAAGGACTAAAATGTAAATCCTATTTATAAAAATGTAAACAATAAAATCTTAAAACTATAGGATAAATACTACAAAGTTCCACAGATCACGTGTCAAAGCACGTGCACCACAATAAGAAGGACTAAATTGCAAATATTAAGAACCTAAAGTCCTAGGTGCATATTGTCCAAATTAAAACAACTAACACAAATATTTACAGGACTCGAAAATAAATGCAAAACTGAAGAGGGTTTAAGTGATATTTACCCTCGTTATTAATGATCCAACGGCGGCAAGGGGTCCACGTGTGATCGGACGGTGGAGAAACATGGATGCCCCTTCGGCGATGAGTGGCTTTGGATCTGATCCTCAGCTGGATCCAACGGTCAGACGCAACCCTCAGATGGATGGATGTGATCTAATCTGGCGCGAGGGAGCTCGATCGATGGTGGAATAGGGTCCTGGAAGAACAACTCACTAGCGACTTTCGCCGGGCCAATACGCATGCTGGGGTCCTCCTCCGTTGCTGCTCTGAGAGGGGAAATGCAGCTCGAGATGCTCTGCAACGAACGGTATGCTCCAATAGGGCGAGAGTGTCTGGAGAGCTCTGGCGACGAGATGCTCCTGGAGCTCCTGTGCCCAAGTGGTTGGACCTCCAGACGATGTCCTTCTTCGATTCGACCTGCACAGGAAGAAATCTGGGTCGAGGGCAAAGTGCCTCAACCCGTTAGAGCGCGAGAGCAGTGAAGGATGGGGCGATGCGTGACTCTCCGGTGAGGTGGAGGCGGAGGGGAGTCGCTACCATGCTCCGGGGCGAGCCACGGGGAATGGCTAGGCGGAGAAGATGGAGAGGGGTCTGGCGAAGGTGAGGGAATGGTCGATATGTGAAGTGGGTCAATGGAGTGGACTGGGTAATCGGATGAATGGCGGAGCTTAGAATCTGAAAAATCGAAAATCAAACAAAACTAGAAGGAATTTAACCTAGTGGGTGGCTGAGGTCGTCTGTGCTGGATGTCAGGAACCTCCAGGGGTCGTCGCCTCGATGGTTCGACAGGTCCAGAGGCTAAGGCTCGCTTGGTGGTGGAGCAATGCGGCGAAGACTGCCGGATCAGTGGTTCCCGGCTTCTCGTCCCTCTCTGCGACTCTCGCACGCGGCTGTCATTCAGGTGAAGGAGAGGAGATCATCGGAGGCGAGGGGGAAGGCCAAAGATGAGGGAGAAGGCAGCTGGAGCTGAGCTATATACATGTCAAGGTCCGAGAAAGATGGGGATCGGATGCGCACTCCGAGGAGCGGACCCCTAAGGATAGTATCGGGCGAGAATCGCGGGTCAGTCCTCGGTATCCGGAGCCTCAAATCAATTGAAATAGTGGGAGGATCGACGCGGGATAATTCGGAGAAGATCGGGTCATTACTCGGATCTGGGTGCAGAATGGTCCAGGAGGAGAGTTGACCGGGGGTCAACATCCCCCGTGGACCAATGAGAAAATTCCAGCCAGAAATGATTTGGAAATTCAAACTAAAATAGAAGAAGGTTTTATTTCAAAATATTTACAAAATAAAAAATGTTTATTTATTTTCAAAGTATTTTTTAGTGATTTTTATTTATTTTTTTTAAAAATAAATGATGTATTTACATTATTTAGTATTATATATAGATATATACCTATGTATTTTTGAATTTTATTTTTATTATTTTATTTATGTCCAATTATTCCAATTTTATATTTTATTTATTTACATCATAAAATTTGGAGTATAAAAAGATTTTTATCTGATTTTTACTAGTTATTTACAAGGGTAAAATAAATAGGTGTTTTATTCTTATATTCATGGTATATATGTACACTGAGGAGAGAGAAATTATTTCTTTTTATTTTTCTTATTTTATTTTTATTATTATTTTTTATTTTATTTTTATAAATATATACAAAAAAATAAAAAACCATTTTTATAAAATAAGAAATATACATGAAGGAGTATTTTTATGGGGAATGGCCCTATCTCTCTCTACTTGGGTTCTTTTGCGGTCATGCCAATACTTGGCCCTCCCTTGGGTTCGGGTCACTCGATATTTATTCTAAATATCTCCTTCTTTTTCTTTATTTCTTTATTCTTTTATTTTTGCACAAAAACATGCTAATTATTAATATTTACACAATGCATGCTCTTTGGTAAATTATGCTATTTACAAACATATACATGGTGTTTTGCAAAGGTTTTTAGCTAAAATAAAAGAATAAAGAGTGATGAATGATGATTCATCAATCGGTCGTACCATATCCCGTTGACATCCATCAACAGCTGCTGCTCGTAGGTGGGTGGGGAGAGTACTGCCAGGGGTTGGTCAGGCTGATACACCACCATCTGGCTGTCCTGAGATGGTGGCGGCTGCACGAACTGCTACGGCTACTGCTGATACTGCTCCGCCTGAACATGGTGGACCTGTCGGTACTGGACGGAGGGCTGGGTCATACTGCTACTGCTGCTGCTGCCTGGGTCTGCCCGTGACCTAAGACGGGGCTAAGAAGCCGTCTGTGCCTCCTAGAGACACATGATCTGTGTCTTTAGGTCACTCAGCGTCTGTGCCATCTAATCTATCTATGTCATACCCTGGCACTGCTTCTTCTCGATTAACTCGATCTGGTCCAGCTTCTCGCTAATAATGCCCATGTCGGCGGCTGTCGACTCTACCTGTGCTGCTGCCGCTGACGAAGTAGAGGGACCGACATCGACCCGTGCTATCCTCTGATAGGACACGACCTGTGGCTGGGGCTTCCCCTGTGTATAGAGGCGAGTCTGAGACATGATAGTGTATTTCTCGGCCATCTCCTCGTAGATGGCACAGACATGATCCTCATCTTTGGCGAAATACGATCCTCCACAGGATGCATTCACCAACCCTTGCAGCTCGGGTGTAAGTCCGCAGAAAAACCCCTGAACTAGGTTCGGCTTCGAGATGTCATGGTACGGGCATCTGTCCATAAGCTTCCTGAAGCGATCCTATGCCTCGTGAAACTGCTTGTTGGGGAGCATGGAGATGTTGCTAATCATGGCCCTCGCTGCATTGGTCCGGTCGAGTGGATAGTACTTGTTGAGGTACTCGTTCTGGAGCTGCTCCCATGTCGTCACAAATCTCCCTAAGTGCTTCAACCAGTTGGATGCTCTATAACCGAGGGAGAAGGGAAATGCCATCATCTTGATGGTGTCGTCATCCACCTGGCGATCGTGGACGGTGCTGCAGATCATCTCGAACTCCTGGAGATGAATATGTGGCTCCTCGGTGGCGAGTCTGTGAATGTAAGGAAGAAGCTGAATCATCTGTGGCGGGAACTTGATGTCTCCCACGAAAGCCGGTATAACAATCCATCTATGGGTTAGAGTTACACCAGGGTTGTGCAACTCCCTCATCGGGAGTGCTCCTGCTGTTGGCTGGGCTGGCTGCTCTCCCTCGTGTATGTCTCCTCCACCGGGTCCGCGCTGCTCTCGGTGGGCTCTCATCTGCTCCATCTCCCGACGCATCTCGACCATGAATGCTCCCTGGTCACGTATCTGTCTCTGCATCGTCTCCAAGGAAGCTAACAGGGTGTTGTTGATCGCACCCTGGTCCAAAACATATGTCTTCTCTAGTCTGGGGCCCTCGGTGCAGTCCTCACTACTGGCCATGGTATCTGCAAAGGCAAAAGACCCAAACTCAGGTGCCGAAATATCATCTGGCTGTTACTCTCTCAGATCAGGCACCTCAGGACTAACAATAGAAGGGTGGTCGGGGGGGGGGACAGGATGGAATCGAACTCGGTTTCGGAGAGCGGGTCTCAGCTCTCACGAACCAACCTAGATGAGCGGGACAGAGTGCTCGAAAGTGGTGCAACCAGAGGCTGCTTAAGGGACCTCCGACCCATCATCTTGATCTGGCGAGTCAGGCGGATGAGATCTAGAAAGCAAACAGGATGGTCAAGCAATACCCCAAATTCACCAACGCAACGCTGAGCTGATGACCGTAAGAGTTTGGTCTTTTATCTTGTCGTTTTTATTTTGGTGATAAGACAATCTATCAGAGCGATTAGCGAGCGGTTAGGAATCCAACACCCCCAGGAGACTTTCCCGATCCTAGACTAGATCTTTCCCAACCAGTACAAGCTGCGGACCGTTTACCGGCTACCCGATCAACTCGCTCTGTTAGGGATATCGCGGTCTACTTTATCAGAGATCGGAGCGATCCTCACTAGAGAACGACTAGCCCAGAAGCAGTAGTCTGAAGAGGGGTCAGATGTGGCTCTAGCCTAGGGTACGTGTCACTCTCTCGCCCAATCAAACCATCCAATGAGGGGATTACTCTCCCAATATAAAATTTTTGGTGAGGTGATTTTTAAGTCCAGTTTGCTTTAGCAGTCCCAATTTTATGGTTACACTTTTTTATGTATTTTTCAAATAAAACAATCGCCTAACAAAATTTTCGATTCTCCTTATTTTATTAAGTCCAGAAAACGGGGGGAGAAGACGAGAAAGTCGATGCACGATGAAATCAATGACGCATGCTGAGTAAGAATGCGTACCTTTCCTTCAGCTCTCTACATGCAACGTGATCCATGCATAATTGAAAGATAGAAATTAAATCTAACCTAAATGATGTAGCGAGGAAAACAACCTTAACAGAAGTTTCTACTCGTGAAGAATGGGAGCTAACAGGTCAACGGGAGGGGTCGGAGTCCGGTCTCTGATGTCTATCGATGTCCTCCACAACGGATCCTGCCAGCGCTATATACAGCCTCTAGCAGCACGTGACCCCTCGAGTGATCAGGTTGGCTTTTTTTATTAATTATATAATTAGGTCCAATTAAACAGTCTATAGGAACAGGCAGTCTAATTAGGCTGGGGCCGTAATCAATTACGTCACAGAGCAATAAAAATTCCTAAGATAAGGCCAAATCCTCGAGAAACAAAAAGAAAAAAGCCGTAAAAACGAAAACCGGTGAAAAACTGCGGTGGGGTCCCCCGAGCACACCGGTGCTTAGTGAAACAGACCCCGACAATCCACAAGTCTGAGAGTCCTGGTTTGTCCTGTATTAGTACAATAATAATAATCTAACTGAAAAAGAAACTAAACTAAACCTAAGCTACAGCTAAACCAATCTAAACTCCCAGGCACTTCTGCTCAACTCCTCTCGTGCTCTCCTACGGCTCCGTAAAGAAGAGAGCTGCCTCTGATCTCCGCGGTTGCGTCGGCTTCTCGAAGAAAGCCACCTCAGTCATCGGGCCCTCCAAAGAATACAAACAGATGTGCGTCAGACCAACAGTTATTATAATAATGGAAAAAGAAAAGAAAATGAAATAAAAGGAAATGACAATTATATGCAAAAATAAAAATAAAAACAAATAAAAATGAAAAGAAAGAAAAACAAACAAAAGAAAAATAAAAGAAAATCAAAAAGCCGTGAAAACCGCGAAAGAAAGAAAAGCCATGAAACTAAAACCGAAAACGAAAAGCGACTACTAAGTCGTGCTCCCCGACAACGGCGCCATTCTGATGACCACAAATTCCCTTGCGATCCGAGTAAGGATATAAATCAGGGTCGTTGCGACTCGAATAACGAGTCTAGGTCAACAAGAAAAAATTGAGAACTACCAAATCAGAAAAAAATCAAGTAACACAAATAGCGGTCTCGCTATTTTATTTAACCTGGTGTAGCAACCAGGGTTGAAATCAAGGAGCACGGGTTGGATAAGATCCTACGAAAGTAGTCGAAATTCAAAATAAAATAAAACAAATTATTTTTGGTGGATTTTTGGGTTTCTAAATTTTTGTGATTCTTAATTATAAAGAAAATATAAAAGAGAATGAAAAACGCAAAACCAAGGAATTATTAAACACACAAAAACCAGTCAGAAAATTAAAATAAAAATATTTTTGGATTTTATGTTTTTTCAAGTATTTTTGGTAATTTTCTCTGATTTTTATGATTTTTAGTCGATTTTATAAAAATGAAAGAAAGCTAAAAATAGAAGCTATTGTGCAGCCAGATTTGAAAGGCTATTTAAAAATATAAAAATAGCCTCTAAAAATCGAGCAATAATTTCGTGAAAAACTACAAATTAAATTCTAACTACAGGAAAGGAAATTATATTTTTTTTGATTTTTTTCTGAATTTTTAATGATTTTATGAGTTTTTTAGGGTTTTTCAATTTTTAGGTGTTTTATATATCAAAAAGCCACAACAATTACACATAAGTAAAACACAACAAAATAAGCATAAAATGATTTTTTTAGAATTTTTGAGGACTTTTTAATATTTTTAGTTGGTTTTTAAATTTAGAGAGTGACGAAAATAAGAGTTTTTGAATTTTTAAAAATATAAAATAAAAACAAAAATGTCCTAAAAATCACAGGAATTTTTACATAGTGGTAGGGGCCACGTATCCAAATTTCACGAAATTTGGAGTCAATTTGCTATTTTATTCAACCAATAAGAGATGCACAACACACATGGACTATTCTGCAATAAAAACTAAGTTCCAAGACCTAAGATTAACAAGCTTTAAAAATCCGAGGGCCCTAATGTAAATTTCACAAGATATTCAACACATGTCCAAAAAGCCATGCACAGGGGTATGAATGCAAATATGTAAAACTATTCAATCAAAGCATAACACTAATAAACCCTGAGGGTGCATATGCAATTATCCCAGATAAGCACGTGACGAAGCACGTACGTCCACAAAAGAATGACTAAAGTGCAAATAAAGGAAACAACAGGTGCTACTATGGAAATTGTCCCAGAGTACTACTTTATTTAACAGACTAAATAATAACTAAAATAAATTGCAGGGGTCTAGTGCAAATTACTCAGCCAAAGCGCGTGCAGGTCACGTGGGGGCCACGTGGCAGGAGCTGATGGGCTGATGGACGTGCGGCTCTGGTGCCGCCTCCTGGCAGATCGGACGGTCCTAACGAGATGACAGATGTGGGGTGCACGTGGCCGTTAGATCTGGTATCTAACGGCCTGTCAGTAGCAGGTCTCAACGGCTCAGATGGCGTCTGGAAGGGAAGCGTGATCCGATAGTGGAGACAAAGTCTGGGCGAACACCTCCTTGGCGAACTTCACCGACGGACTGGAGGAGCTTCGAGCATCCGATGGATAATCAGCTAGAGGGGTTCGACTCGCCTCGTCCCTCCGTGTCCGATGGCAATGGCGGATGGAGCTCCCAACGGGTAGATGGTCCAGTGAGGGCAAGGGCACCTGAGCGACTCCGGCGAGGATGGTGGGATGCGACCTGGGGGGGTATTTGGGATCTTATTGACCTGCAGAGGAAAGCTTATGCTCAGAGGAGTTCTCCGGCAGAGGTTATTGAATGAAAGGCAACATGAAGCGACAGTGGGGTGAGAGGGCGGCTCCAACGTAGGCGGAGGAAGGAGCCTAGCTCAATCTTGGTTCGAGTAGCCAAGATTGGGATGATCAGATGATGGACGAAGGGTGATGATGGAGCGGGGTATCGATCTAAACGGCTAGACATGGTCGGCGGAGCTCCGACCACTAGGGCGGAGCCGGCGGTGCGGAAGATGGAAAAATCGATGATAACTGGAACTCAGATGGATAGACGGTCTACCTGATGGTCGCAACTCGATTCTGAGCTCCAGGAGGGTGCGGTGAAGGTGTTCGTCACCTCGACCGAGCTGCGGCGGGCTGGGAGGCTCGTACATGGCAGCGCTCTGGCCACGTTCGTCGAGCGTCGGCTACAAGCGCCCAATCCGGCCACCAAAGAGGGGGTCCGGTCGCTGTCACCGAGGGGCGACTCTTTAGGGAAGGTTTAGGGCTTGCGGCGCGAACTAGGGAGCTGGGCGATGGAATGAAGGTATTTATAGGCGTTCCAAGTGGTAGGGAAGAATGGGCTCGAGTGCGCAATCCGAGGTAGATCCGCCTCACCCTAGGGATCTGCGGAGGTGTCCGATCCATGGAGAAGAGGTGGGTGCAGGAATTTGGGAGAAACACGGTTACATCCGCTCCAGGCTAGTAGGAGAAATCATGTCGGTGAGCAGATCCGCGGAAGAGGGGTCCGAGGGGGAGAGTTGATCGGGGGTCAACAATCCCCCGTGGACCAATTAGGTAATTCCAGGGTCAAAAAGATTTGAGAATTAAAAATAAAATAGCAAATGATTTTATTTGAAAATATTTACAAAATAAAAAATGTTTATTTATTTTCAAGGGATGTGCTATTTGTTTGTTTATTTATTTGAAAATGATTTTATTTATTTCCACCGGGGGTCAACAATCCCCTGTGGACTCCAATTCACATATGTGCTATACATAAATATATGCAGGGATGTATATGTAAAGAAATTGCATTTATATATTCATAGGATCGTATTCCGTGAAAGGGAAAAAGACTCCAGTTAGCAGCAACATCTACTAACAAATTGTTGGCTGAAGAAGAAACATACATATCAAATCAAATGAAGAAAATAACAAAAGATTAAATAACAGTCAATTGAAGAAGAAGAAACACAAGCAGAGGAAACATTATAGCTGGCAGAAGCATCGTATCATAGCAACGAATGAAACACTATAGTCCATTGTGAGTAGAAGCTTGGACCTGTGATTGAAATATAGACAAGGATAATCTCAAAACGATTACCAGGCATATCAAGAACAGTATCAAAGATAATAACGAGATATCTATATATATACATATGTGGATTCCATCACAGATTGTCCCTAGTAACAATAAAACAGTAAGTTGATTCAATCACAAGAAAGAAGATAATAGTGTCTAGATGAAGACGAAAGAGCACCAAAGTCATGATAGTTACATATGTACAAGTCCAAAAGCACCTAAACAGAGTTAATTAATCATCCTTAATGTTGGACAAAGCATATCTGCAAACCAGGAGCAGTGTGAAGCCATCCTTAGTGGCCCCAGTACGACGATGAACCAGGGAGAAGGAACACGTGCGACTTCGCCCACAGTACTAGAGGACTGGTCACCTTATGCACATTGTCTTTCCACATGATGTTGTTGTAGCTCACATTGAACGCACTGAGAACGCCTTCTCCACACCTACACTAGCAAACTCCAACACATTGGGCTCGACCACCACCTTGATATGCGGGGGCTTGTGCACCCTCACCTTGTACCTCCCTGGCATCCCCATTTTCTTCAACCTTCTTCTCACCATGATTCTCCCTGTGTAATCTGACACCACGATAGCCGGATAGTTGAGGTTAATATCCCTCAACATCTTGCACGGGCACATGTATGATCTCAGTGCAAACTTGGCAATCAGGTCCGAGCTAAATCCTTGGGAGCACAGGAAATCAAAATACTCCTCCATGGTATTGTCGTAGACCAGCCCAGGGTCCGTGGCTGCTGGTGGATTGATTTTCCCAGTGCCATCATCAAATGGAGTCAATTCAAGAAGCTTATTGTCTGTAAGCTCGCCCATGCTTGGGTCGGTATAATACACCTCCCTCTTTGTAACCCTTCTCGCTGCAATCATTAACTCCAATGTAAATATGCATATCAGGTCACTATTCATGTGATGTTTTTACATAAGCTTCGTATTCATGCATGTCTATCACTATTATATATTTTGGTATTTTCATATTTACATGGATATTGCACTTTTGTTAAATTTGCAAACTTACCAGCAGTCATGATCGCTGATTTGATTGCCGACGTGCTCTAAGCCGGATGCACTGCTTTGATAAGTGCAACAACTCTAGCAATGACGGGCGTTGAGAATGAGGTTTCGCCGATAGGTACATGAATATTCTTCAATTCACTTGATGTGATGTCAAATATGACTCCAGGTGCTACAATGTCCGCATGTAATAAGAAAGAACATTTTTTAAAAAAAGGAATACAAATAAAAATCAAGGACAAATCAAAATTAATGTACTTTCATAAGTATGATGAGGTATACTTTTAATATCTAGGGGTTGTTTTTGTTTGGTCCAGGGCTGGAGTTCTTGCATATATACGACTTTACAAACCTTACCTTTGTGTATGTGAAAGATGCCACGGGGTTCCCTACAAATTGGCATTCCATTTATCTCATATACTTCGAGAATCATTCATTAGTGCTAACACATGGAAATTAACAATTCCAAATATCTTAATAAAATAATTGTTTCCCGTTGGACTTGCAAAATGATGGACATAGTGCATGTCTTTATCGTGTTAATATTAAAGATACTAAGAATGTATAATAATCAAGTTTAGAATTATAAAGTTCTTAAATAACTTACGAGTCCTTTATCATGTCTTGGAATGCATTGTCTGACAAGTCCTCTAGTGAGATCTCGACATATGAAAGACTCCCAAAAAATAAGCGTAGATAAATACCATTACCATCGACAAGAATAACTCCAACACTATTGGCCTCCTTGACTGCATCAAGAGGTTCGTGAGGTTTTTCAATATCATTGTGTTTAATGCACATAGCTATCCTTCCTTCAACTTCCTTTGGATAAAAGGTTCCATTTATACAAATTCTCCTACATTCATTGAAAAACTAATATCAAAATTAGTTTAAAAAGTATCTACGTCAAATTAGATATATGAGTTCTAAAGGAAACATGTCCACGTCATCAACAGAATGGAAATCTATAATTGGGAAAAACCTTCCTTCGAGAGGAGGCTTAATATCAGCATCATATAATGATGCACCCTACAAAATTTGGTTGAAGAAAAGAACCATTTAGCATGTTTTACCTAAAAAACTAAAACAATTTTTGAAAATGCCAAGAATGAGTTTAATGTGTACCGTGTAAGTCTTATTGTTGCCAAACTTAACAGTGGCCAAATACTGCTTGTTCATGAATGTTGCTCCAACGCTCAAGACCCATGGGATGGTGTTATCTTGATATTTGTAATCTTCCTCATGCGTCTTCAAATTCCCTTGGAATGCCACTGTCGGGATCCCTTCCATAACTGCGTGGAAGGATCCAATTGCTACTGCATCATGAAGGTTTGTCACATTCAGATCTAAATCATCACTCCCAATAGATAGCAATATCACATCCATGACATCATGGATCCCAGAATCAAATGCCACAAGGATGTCCACATCAAGGCATTCGAAGCCATCTGGAAGATATTCATATGATTCTTTATATGAAGCAATGCATGCTACCTGAGCGATATCTTGGACTACGCTGAGATTGGGCGACTTGCAGCAAGGCTCATCACTAAAGTACCATGACCCAATGTGTCACGGGGAGTAAAAAAATTTAATGTCAATACAACATCCTAGACAGTCTTATGTTCATGTCTTTTTTATCTCACGTGATTAAGGACATCATCTTGAAAATACCAGGCTCCGATCAGTTTTCTACACATGCATGAAATGGAAAAATGAAGTCATGCATATGCAATACAGATTTCATACTTGTAATAATTAAAGGCTATGACCTACATGTTGCATCGAACTCCGCCTTTTTCTAAAGGAATTGTATCATTTTGGCATACACCTTTCCACTTTGATGGTATGTATCTGTATCCGTAGTCATTGAATTTCAATTCTTCAGATTTCACACATACAAATAGTTTGTTTGTTTTCCATGATCTTGTATGGTTGAATGTCAAAAAGATTGAAACATATAAATAAAAATCTAACTACCAAAGTTAATGACACCAATAATGATGTCCTGACCGAACTTGGTTTTTTCCCAAAGAGAGTCAGAGGGAATCCTGTAGTGTAAATCCTGAAGTCTTAAGTCTCTGGTAAGGCGGATGTCTCCACGCATCTTTCTTCCTTTGTTTGGAAAGACGTATACTACATCAGGATGCCCTGATGAAGCGATAGAAAATATATGAGAAACAAGAAAATCAAAGTATTCAAAGAAAAAAATATAATAGAGATGATTTCTTTTTCAAAACAACCTAAGCAATGTAGCGGGTTATATGCTTCAATATAGTTTCTAAGTAAACTATAATCTAATCAAACTCAAAATAAATAATATTTTATCCAATAAAGGGGTCAAGTGAGCTAAACTAAAGGAATAATGCCCAATTATATATATATATATTATATTATTTATATAATATATATATAATATTATATATATATAGTATATTATATATATAATATATAGTATATTATATATATAATATACTATATATATTATATATTATATATATAATATATATAAAGTCAACAATGGTGCTTTGTAAGTAAACTCACGTAAATTTCAGATTGCATGGCTTAGGGATAGTGAATTATTGTTGTTTAATGCTTTAGAGTCTTTGAGGAAGACAAATTTATATTGCAACACTTTAGTAATTAATTAGTATGCACATAATTATTATAATACCTTTAACTCCAATTAACTTGCACAATATATATATATACAATAAAAGATATCAGTAGTGTATAAATAAAAGACCATAAACATTTTAATGGAGTGAATGCTTCTATTTGGACGTTTTACCAAAAATAATTTAATATCGTGATGTAAAGAAATCTTTAAGGAAGGAATGTCATCTCAGAAGAAGAAGATGATAATGATTTCACAAGACCAACCTGCGAGTTCTTTGGCCTCCTCCTCTTCCAGATTGGTTGCGAATCCATTTATCACCTTCGTATAAGAAAGAAAGATTTCATCTTCTGCCTTCTCTCTACTACATATACAAACGAGAAGAATATAATTACCATGTTATATCAAAGAACTATAGTGTAAAGTTTGTAAATACTTACTTTCCAAGCATGGAAGCCATGAAATCACGGTGAACGTTAGCAACTCCTGATGATTAATAAAAATGTTACGTGCATGCGAATGCGACACCAACTATACCACATATGACTGTAGATTTATTATTAAAAAAATAAAAATAGAGTTCATTACATAACTAATAATATTTTAAAAAACCTGCCTTCTTGGTTGCATGGGACGACCCTGCAAATAAGAAGACAAAAAGAAAGAAAAGAATGCCGGAGAGGATCGACATCGTCACAATGCCAAAGTGTGGTTGGCAGTGGCAGACCTATGGATGCAGACTGTGTAATTTACATTAATAAAAAAATAACAGTAACATTGAAATATAAAAAAGAATTAAATTGTTATAAACACCCATCATGCATTGAGATATATAAAGATATGTTCTGCATGAAAAAAATCAATTCGTGCACATAAAGTTGACATCGCATGGAAGATTGGAGTACATGTTTGTGCATTTAATTCCAAGGGAATTTTTGATATGCGTCGTAAAAGAAAATGTTGGTTTAATTGAGTCCTTGCAGATGAACTAAACAATAAGCCTAACATTTTGATGCGATTGACTCCAGATAATGTTACAATTATTTGACTTGAGGGTTGAAGATACATAGCATTGATTAAGATTTGCTCTTGGAATCTAATTGTCAACACCTAACTTGGAGGTATCTCAGTTGAAGAATCAATTTCTTTACCATACGAGAATTAAATTTTATATAGTATGTAATATTTTTTTGGCTAACAACAACATTATTAAACCCAGCTACATGCTTGATAGAGTCCTTAAGGATAGCAACAAAAGTATAATAGTTTAATTATAAAACTCGAGGTTGGTAATCATGACAAGCAGCTTAAGTATTACTGCAATAAAATTTAATTAGTATCGATTTTTAAGATCTTGAAGAAAAATTTATAATACCATGCTGAATTTTATTCTTCAAATAGCTGCAAAATGTATATTTTTTTACATTATGACTCTAAAAGAAGTCTTACTTGTAGCGGGCCATTCTTTTTATGAAACGAAATCAAAATGATCTGTTTTTAAGTAAAACAACCTCTATAGATATACCTCAAGAAGCACGATAAATAACACCTTTCCGAAGCTATGAAGTTATCCGAGATTTTGAAATTAAAGAAGCTATACATGAAGTGAGAAGGGGATAGATACCTTGGATGAGGAAGATGGCGTTCGAGAAGAAGCGTACCCGCGGATGTTGGACTCACGAGTTACTATAACGATGGAGTGCTTAACCCCCCACTCGTTTGGTGCATTTAATGAGCTATTACCATTAGTATTGGGTCCTATCCTAAGCAGTAGCAAACCCAATTGCCATTAATTCTTATCGGGTTTTATGGCGTGGAGTTGTTAAACTATACTAGGTAAATGTCTAACATTCTTTAATTTTCAAAATAGTCTTATTGGGTTGGGAGATGTCAATATCATCACTTCCTTTTGATGCTGCGACATTCATCATGATGCACATATATTCTTTAAAATATCCTTTCATATAATTTTAGAGATTGTCCTTTCATTTATGGTATTTATTGATGCATACAAGTCCAAAGTCCAAGGCTCAATTCTAGAATCCACAACACAATTATGTATAGTCGTCATTATTAGTGATATTTATAGTGGATGTCATTATTAGTAAGATTTATAGTGGGTGATCATGGAATATTCCTGAATAAATTCCTCTCTTTCTTTCGGAGGATCGACATCGTCACAACGCCGAAGTGTGGTTGGCAGTGGGAGACCTATGGATTCAGAATATGTAATTTACATTAATAAAAAAAATAACACTAACATTGAAATATAAAGAAGAATTAAATTTTTATAAACATCCATCATGCATTGAGATATATAAAGAGATGTTTTGCATGAAAAAAATCCATTCGTGCACATAAAGTTGACATCGTATGGAAGATTGGAGTGTATGTTTGTGCATTTAAATCCACGGGAATTTTTGATACGCGCAGAAAATGTTGGTATAATTGAGTCCTTGCAGATGAACTAAATAGTGAACCTAATATTTTGATACGATTGACTTCAGATAATGTTACAATTATTTGACTTGAGTGCTGAAGATACATAGCATTGATTAAGATTTGCTCTTGGATCTAATTTTCAACACCTAACTTGGAGGTTCCTCGGTTGAAGAATCAATTTCTTTACCATGCGAGTATTACATTTTATATAGTATATAATATTTTTTTAGCTAACAACAACATTATTAAACCCAATTACATGCTTGATGGAGTCCTTAAGGCTAGCAACAGAAGTATAACAGTTTAATTATAAAAATCCAGGTTGGTAATCATAACAAGCAGGTTAAATATTACTGCAATAAAATTTGATTAGTTTCGATGTTTAAGATCCTGAAGAAAAAGTAATCATAACATGCTGAATTTTATTCCTCAAATAGCTGCAAAATGAATATTTATTTAAATTATAACTCTGAAAAGAAGTCTTACTTATAGGGAGCCATTCTTTTTATTAAACAAAATCAAAATGATCTATTTATAAGAAAAACAACCTTCAGAGCTATACCTCAAGAAGCACGACAAATAACACCTATATGAAGATATAAAGTTATCCGAGATTTTGAGATAGAAGAAGCTATACATGAAGTGAGAAGGGGATAGATACCTTGGATGAGGAAGATGACGTTCGAGAAGAAGCGTGCCCGCGGACGTTGGACTCACGAGTTACTGCAATGATGTAGTGCTTAACCCCGCACTCGTTTCGTGCAAAAGCATTTAATGAGCTATTACCATTAGTGTTGGGTCCTATCCCAAGCAGTAGTAGACCCAATTGCCATTAATTCTTATCGGGTTTTATGGCCTAGAGTTGTTGAGGCTGCTAAGCCAGCGGGTATTTATATATATTATATATATAATATAATATATATAATATATTATATATTATATATATTATATATATAATATAAGTCAGAAATGATACTATGTAAGTAAACCCACGTAAATTTCCGATTGCATGGCTTAGGGATAGTGAATTATTGTCGTTTAATACTTTAGAGTCTTTGAGTAAGACAAATTCATATTGCAACACTTTATAATTAATTAATATGCACATAATTATTATAATACTTATAACTCCAACTAACTTTTACAATAAATATATACAATAAAAGATATCAGTAATGTATAAATAAAAGATCATAAACATTTTAATGTAGTGCATTCTTCTATTTGGATGTTTTGTCACAAATAATTTAATATCTTGATGTAAAGAAATCTTTAACAAAGGAATGGCATCTCAGAAGAAGAAGAAGAAGATGATGATTTCACAAGAACAACCTGCGAGTTCTTTGGCCTCCTCCTCTTCCAGATTGGATGTGATGTCAAATATGATTCCAGGCGCTACAATGTCTGCATGTAATAAGAAAGAACTTTTTTAAAAAAAGAATAAAAATAAAAATCAAGGAAAAATCAAAACTAATGTACTTTCATAAGTACGGTGAGGTATACTTTTAATGTCCCGGGGTTGTTTTTGTTTGGTCAAGGGGTGGAGTTGTTGCATATACACGACTTTCCAAACCTTACCTTTGTGTGTGTGAAAGATGCCACGGGGTTCCTACAAATTAGCATTCCATTTATCTCATATATTTCGAGAATCATTAATTAGTGCTAACACATGGAAATTAACAATTCTTGGACATCTTAATAAAATAATTGTTTCCCGTTGGACTTGCAAAATGATGGACATAGTGCATGTCTTTATCATGTTAATATTAAAGATACTAAGAATGTATAATAATCAAGTTTAGATTTATAAAGTTCTTAAATAACTTACGAGTCCTTCATATTGTCTTGGAATGTGTCGCCTGACAAGTCTTCTAGTGAGATCTCGACATATGGAAGACTCCCAAAAAATAAGCGTGGATAATTACCATTACCATCGACAAGAATAGCTCCAACACTATTGGCCTCCTTGAGCGCATCAAGAGTTTCGTGAGGTTTTTCAATATCATTGTGTTTAATGCACATAGCTATCCTTCCTTCAACTTCCTTTGGATAAAAGGTTCCATTTATACAAATTCTTTTACATTCATTGAAAAACTAATATCAAAATTAGTTTAAAAAGTATCTACATCAAATTAGAGAAATGAGTTCTAGAGGAAACCTGTCCACGTCATCAATAGAATGGAAATCTATAATTGGGAAAAACCTTCCTTCGAGAAGAGGCTTAATATCATCATCATATAATGTGCACCCTACAAAATTTGGTTTAAGAAAAGAACCATTTAGCATGTTTTACCTAAAAAAGTTAAACAATTTTTGAAAATGCCAAGAATGTGAGTTTAATGTGTATCGTGTAAGTCTTATTGTTCCCAAACTTAACTGTGTCCAAATACTGCTTGTTCATGAATGTTGCTCCAACGCTCAAGACCCATAGGATGGTGTTATCTTGATATTTGTAATCTTCCTCATGTGTCTCCAAATTCCCTTGGCATGCCACTGTCGGGATCCCTTTCATAAATGCGTGGAAGGATCCAATTGCTATTGCATCATGCAGGTCTGTCACATTCAGATCTAAGTCATCACTCCCAATAGATAGCAATATCACATCCATGACATCATGGATCGCAGAATCAAATCCCACAAGGATGTCCACATTAAGGCATTCGAAACCATCTGGCAGATATTCATATGATACTTTGTATGAAGCAATGCGGGCTACCGGAGCGATACCTTGGACCACGCTGAGATTGGGTGACTTGCAGCAAGGCTCATCACTAAGGTACCATGACCCAATGTGTCACAGGGAGTAAAGAAATTTAATGTCAATACATCATCCTAGACAGTCTTATGTTCATGTATTTTTTATCTCACGTGATTAAGGACATCATCTTGAAAATACCATGCTCCTATCAGTTTTCTACACAAGCATGAAATGGAAAAAAGATGTCATGCATATGCAATACATATTTCATACTTGTAATAATTAAAGGCTATGACCTACATGTTGCATCGAACTCCGCCTTTTTCTAAAGGAATTGTATCATTTTGGCATACACCTTCCAGTTATATGTATCTGTATCCGTAGTCATTGAATTTCAATTCTTCAGATTTCACACCTACAAATAATTTGTTTGTTTTCCATGATCTCGTATGGTTGAATGTTAAAAAGATTGAAACATATAAATAAAAATCTAATTACTCGAGTTAATGACACCAATAATGATGTCCTGATCGAACTTGGTTTTTGCCCAAAGAGAGTCAGAGGGAATCCTGTAATGTGAATCCTGAAGTCCTAAGTATCTGGTAAGGCGGATGTCTCCACGCATCTTTCTTCCTTTGTTTGGAAAGACAGATACTACATTAGGATGCCCTGATGAAGCGATAGAAAATATATGAGAAACAAGAAAATCAAAGTATACAAAGAAAAAATATAATAGAGATGACTTCCATGTCAAAGCATCCTAAGTAATGTAGCGGGTTATATACTTCAATATAGTTTCTAAGCAATCTATAATCTAATCAAACTCAAAATAAATAACATTTTATCCAATAGAGGGGTCAAGTGAGCTAAACTAGAGGAATAATGCCCAATTATATATATATTATATAATATATATATTAAATAATATATATAATATACTATATATATTATATATATAAAGTCAGCAATGGTACTTTGTAAGTAAACTCACGTAAATTTCCGATTGCATGGCTTAGGGATAGTGAATTATTGTCGTTTAATGCTTTAGAGTCTTTGAGGAAGACAAATTTATATTGCAACACTTTAGTAATTAATTAGTATGCACATAATTATTATAATACTTATAACTCCAACTAACTTCCACAATAAATATATATAATAAAAGATATCAGTAGTGTATAAATAAAAGACCATAAACATTTTAATGGAGTGAATGCTTCTATTTGAACTTTTTGCCAAAAATAATTTAATATCATGATGTAAAGAAATCTTTAACGAAGGAATGACATCTCAGAAGAAGAAGAAGATGATGATGATTTCACAAGACCAACCCGCGAGTTCTTTGGCCTCCTCCTCTTCCAGATTGGCTGCGAATCCATTTATCACCTTCGTATAAGAAAGAAAGATTGCATCTTCCGCCTTCTCTCTACTACATATACAAACGACAAGAATATAATTACCATGTTATATCAAAGAACTATAGTGTAAAGTTTGTAAATACTTACCTTCCAAGCATGGAAGCCATGAAATCATGGTGAACGTCAGCAACTCCCGATGATCAATCAAAATGTTCCGTGCATGCGAATGCGACCCCAACTATACCACATATGGCTATAGATTTATTATAAAAAAAATAAAAACAGAGTTCATTACATAACTAATAATATTTTAAAATCCCTGCCTTCTTGGTTGCATGGGACGGCCCTGCAAATAAGAAGACAATAAGAAAGAAAAGAATGTCGGAGAGGATCGACATCGTCACAACGCAGAAGTGTGGTTGGTAGTGGCAGATCTATGGATGCAGACTGTGTAATTTATATTAATAAAAAAATAACAGTAACATTGAAATAAAAAAATAATTAAATTGTTATAAACATCCATCATGCATTGAGATATATAAAGATATGTTTCGCATGAAAACAAATCCATTCGTGCACATAAAGTTGACATCGTATGGAAGATTGGAGTGCATGTTTGTGCATTTAAATCCACGTGAATTTTTTATATGCGTCGTAAAAGAAAATGTTGGTATAATTGAGTCCTTGCAGATGAACTAAACAGCCAGCCTAACATTTTGATACGATTAATTCCAGATAATGTTACAATTATTTGACTTGAGGGCTGAAGATACATAGCATTGATTAAGATTTGCTCTTGGAATCTAATTGTCAACACCTAACTTGGAGGTTCCTCGGTTGAAGAATCAATTTCTTTACCATGCGAGAATTAAATTTTATATAGTATATAATATTTTTTTGGCTAACAACAACATTATTAAACCCAACTACATGCTTGATGGAGTCCTTAAGGCTAGCAACAAAAGTATAATAGTTTAATTAT
Source organism: Ottelia alismoides (assembly GCA_037367405.1). NCBI lineage: Eukaryota > Viridiplantae > Streptophyta > Magnoliopsida > Alismatales > Hydrocharitaceae > Ottelia > Ottelia alismoides. The sequence continues at coordinate 267,501 of JAZKJV010005615.1, forward strand.
AAAACTCCAGGTTGGTAATCATGACAAGCAGCTTTAGTATTATTGCAATGAAATTTGATTTGTATCGATGTTTAAGATCCTGAAGATATCATACCACGCTGAATTTTATATTTCAAATAGCTGTAAAATGAATATTTTTTTACATTACGACTCTGAAAAGAAGTCTTACTTGTAGGGAGCCATTCTTTTTATGAAACAAAATCAAAATGATCTGTTTATAAGTAAAACAACCTCCAGAGCTATACCTCATGAAGCACAACAAATCACACCTTTCCGAAGCTATGAAGTTATCCAAGATTCTGAGATAGAAGAAGCTATACATGAAGTGAGAAGGGGATAGATACCTTGGATGAGGAAGATGGTGTTCGAGAAGAAGCGTACCCACGAACGTTGGACTCACGAGTTACTGCAACGATGGAGTGCTTAACCCCCTACTCGTTTGATGCAAAAGCATTTAATGAGCTATTACCATTAGTGTAGGGTCCTATCCTAAGCAGTAGAAGACCCAATTTCCATTAATTCTTATCAGGTTTTATGGCTTGGAGTTGTTGAGGCTGCTAAGCCAGCGGGTATTTATATATTATATATATTATATATATATATATATTATTATATATATTATATATACAATGTGTATATTATATATAATATATATATAAAGTTAGCAATGATACTTTGTAAGTAAACCCACGTATATTTCCGATTGCATGGCTTAGGGATAGTGAATTATTTTAGATAAAAATCTTTGCAACACACCATGTATATGTTTGTAAATATAATAATTTGTCAAATAGCATGCGTTGTGTAAATAGAAATAATTAGCATATTTTTGTGCAAAAATAAAAGAATAAAGAAATAAAGAATAAGAGGGAAATGTTTAGAATAAATATTGAGTGACCTGAACCCAAGGGAGGGCTCAATATGGGCCTGACCGCAAAATAAAATAAGTAGAGAGAGATAGGGTAACTGACGATCGAGAAATCCTCTCACTATCGGGCTAAGGTGAAAATAATCGGTGTCGTTGCGAACCGAATAGAGAGACTCAGTCAACAAGACGATAAGACCACCAAAATAGACAAAACAATCAAAAATCCGAATAGCGATCTTCGCTATTTATTTAACCTGGTATAGTGACCAAGGTCGAACTTAAGGAGCCCGGGTTGGCCGAATCGGCCTATTAAGTAGTCAAGAATAAAATAAAATAAAGAAATGAATTTTTTGTGGATTTTATAGTTTTTAAATTTTTTTGGATTTTTAAATTATGAAGAAAATGTAAAAAGAAAACAAAAAGCACACAAAGCACAATTTATAAAACACTCCAAAATAACTCAGAAAATTCAAATAAAATTATTTTTGTGTTTTATACATTTTAAAGTGTTTTTGGCGATTTTTCCAGAATTTTAAAATTTTTAATTGATTTTATAAAAATAGAAAAAGGCTGAAAATCAGAGTCAATGTGCAACCAGATTTGAAAGGCTAATTAAAAATATCTAATTAGTCTATAAAAATTTGAAGGTAATTTTTATGAAAAATAGAAATAAAAACTAAGCTACAGAAAGCAAAATTGCAATTTTTTGATTTTTTTAGAATTTCTAATAATTTTTATAGGATTTTTATATTTTTATAGTTTTTATGGGTTTTACAAATCCAAATAAGACAAAAATTAGACATAAGCAAGAAAAACAGTAAAATAAACTATACCTAATTTTTTTGTAATTTTTAGATGAGATTTTATATTTTTAATTGATTTTATAAACTAGACAATAGCAAAATGAAGGTTTTTTATTTTTTTAAAATATCAAAACAAATCAAAAATGTCCAAAAAATTTAGTGAAATTTTTACACAGTGGCAGGAGCCACATATCCAAATTTGACTTGATTTGGAATTAATTTAATATTTTATTCAACCAATAGAAGACACACATCACACATGGACCAAAGTGCAAGAAAAACTAAGTTCCAGGGCCAATGGGTAACACGTGTAAAAACCACAGGGCCGAAGTTGCAAAAAGTCCCAACAAGCACACATCACACACGTGATTCACATTCACATGGACTAAAATGTAAATCCTATTTATAAAAATATAAATACTAACAACTCAGAACTATAGGATAAATAATGCAAAAGTTCCGCAGATCACGTGTCGAAGCACGTGCACCACAATAGGAAGGACTAAATTGCAAATATTATAAACCTAAGGTCATAGGTGCAAATTGTCCAAATTAAAAACAACTAACACAAATATTTACAGGACTCAAAAATAAATGCAATACTGAAGAGGGCCTAAGTGATATTTACCCTTGTTATTAATGATCCAACGACGGCAAGGGGTCCACGTGTGATCGGACTGGTCTTGTGTGCGGGTACCCCTTCGATGATGTGCAGCCTGGATCAGATCCTCAGCTAGATCCAACAGTCAGACGCAACCCTCAGATGGACGGAGATTATCTAATCTGGCACGAGGGCTCGATCTGACGGCGGGAGGAGGTCCTGGAAGAACAGCTCACCGGCGACTCTCGCCGGGCCAACACGCGTGCTATGGTCCTCCTCCGGAGCTGCTCAGGTGGGAAAATCGAAGCTGGTGGTCGTCCGCAGCTCGTGGTGTGCTCCGATGAGGCTGGGGGGACCTGGAGGATCCCCGAAGACATCGAGCACCTGAAGCTCCTGTCCTGAATGGATGAGCCTCCAGATGAAGCTCTCACACCATGGTACCTGCACAGGAGGCAAGAGGGGTCGAGGACAAACTGCCTTGACCCATTAGCGGGCGAAGGGGGTGATCTGGTGAGGCGGAGCGGGGGTCTCCGGCAAGGCGACGGTGGAGGAGACCTACGTCTTGGTTCCGGGGTGAACCAAAATGATCGGAGGGGCGTAGAATGTGGAGAGAGGTGTCGCGGAGGTGATGCGATGATCGAATGGATAAACGAACAGTCGGATGAGAGTGGATTAGCCAGCGGAGGCCGGTGACACAAAGCTGAAAGACCGAGATTAAAGCTAATCTAAGGTGTATAGAGGCTACCTGATGATCGAGGGCGTCTGTGGGGGAGATGCTGCATCTCCTGGAGTCCTTGCCTCAATGGAGCGACGCCTCTAGAGGCTCGAGCTCGCCGATGGGCGGAGCACGGCGGTGAAGACCACCGGACCAGGGGCTAGACCGCTCCTTTCCTCGCTGCAACACCTCCTATGGCTTGCTGTCACTCAAGGTTAGAAGATGGAGGTCCTGGGAGTAAAAAACGGAGGCCGAAGGTGCGTGAAATGGCGGAGGGAGGCAAGGCTTTATACCGGTAGGGGTCCGGCAAGAATGGAGTCGGGCAAGCAAATATGGTACACGGATCCCTAGGAAGAATGGCAGGCGTGGATCAAGGATGTAACGTGAATAATCGGGGCCCGGGGTTTAAGGAAATGGTTGGCGGATCGAGGCATGAGAAAATGGAGAAATCGGGTTGGCGCCAAGATCCGCGGGGCTTGTGGTCCAGGGGGGGAGTTGACCGGGGGTCAACAATCCCCCGTGGACCAATGGAAAAATTCCATTGGAAAAAGATTTGGAAAATCAAAATAAAATAGAAAATGACTTTATTTAAAAATATTTACAAAATAAAAAATCTTTATTTTTTTTCAAAGTATTTTTAGTGATATTTATTTATTTTTTTGAAAAATAAATTATGTATTTACATTATATTATTATTATATACATGTATATATACCTATGTATTTTAGAATTTTATTTTTATTATGTTATTTATGTACGATTATTCCAATTTTATATTTTATTTATTTACACCATAAAATTTGGAATTTATAATGATTTTTGTTTGATTTTTAATAATTATTTACAAGGGTGAAATAAATACATCTTTTATTTTGTATACATGGTATATAAACACTGATGAGAGAGAAATTATTTATTTTTATTTTTCCCATTTTTATTTTATTTTTGTAAATATGTACAAAATATGGGGAGCACATAAATAATTTTATTTTTAGAAAATAAAATATTTACACTAAGAGGGGGGTTATGTACAAGGCTGAGTTACCCTATCTCTCTCTACTTATTTTATTTTGCGGTCAGGCCCATGCTGAGCCTTCCCTTGGGTTCTGGTCACTCAATATTTATTCTAAATAATTCCCTCTTTTTCTTTATTTCTTTATTCTTTTATTTTTGCACAAAAACATGCTAATTATGAGTATTTACACAATGCATGCTTTTTGATAATTTATTTTATTTACAAACATATACATGGTGTTTTGCAAACATTTTTAGCTAAAATAAAAGAATAAAGAGTGATGAATGAGGATTCATCACCCCCTATACTTAACTTTGCTAGTCCCTTAGCAAACACTTATTTGAAAAAGAAGTGAAAAAGAAAAGAAAAAGAAAAAGAGGGGAAAATGAATGAATCAATGCTGAATATTAAACTTGCCTTCATTAAATTGAAGTATGGAGCTCAGTCAGATTTTTGGATTATTAATGTGTCGGAACCTTTTTTGGAATTAGGTTTAAAACTTAACAGCCTCTAAGTTCCACTAATCTATAGTCAAGACTCCTCAACAATCCATATCAGAACAAGTCTACATACACAAACCCTGAAGACTGTAAATCTTTCCTTGTACTGTGTAAGTGAGGTCTAGCTCTCCACTTCAGAAGTAGCAAAGTGACAATCCTCCCCAACAAGGTAACTCTAAGACCTTAGTCTGGCCACTCTTTCCTCGAGGAGTGGGGTATTCCCTTCTAAGTTCAAGTTCAACCTACTCAAGAAGAGGGGGAAGAAGAGAATGGTCCATGGCCAGTGTAGCCACGTATCCCTGGGAGCTCAACCTGTGTAGCTAAGTCTCCCTGTTGCAAGCTTCATAAGATGGAACATGGATACCAAGCTTTGCTTATTGCACTATATACACTCCGGTGGGATTATCATTTTCTCAGACCCTCCACTTATTTTTGGAGTTATTGAAAAACACACCTGATCACTTCTTTATTCCTGCAAAAGAGGAAACAGAGAGAATCACGGTCGTTGTATCGACCAGGTTAATTCTGTCAGAAAAGATCAAGGGTTACTTAATCTCCTTTATTTATTTATACTCCTAAACTTAAGTGTATAGCAATTAAGCATGGGAGTGTTGAACTCAGGGAGACAAACTGTTTAGACTAGGGAGAATCGGTGTATAAACTTAGGAACTAGGTCACCTAATTTTTATTTATTTTAAAGAATTTTTCTGAATTTTTATTTAATTTTATGATGTTATATTGTTTTTTTGTACTTTTTAGCTATTTTATGATTTTTTATTATTTTAGAAAATGTTTACATTTTTATTTGGTTTTTATTGTGTTCTTTTTATGTTTTTAATGTGTTTTACTTTTTTTTATAGATTTATAGAGGGTTTTAAAGATGTTTATGGGGTTTGGTTTAGTTTTAATGCGAAAAATGAAATTTTTATGTAAAACTGTGACGTTTTTATGATTTTAAAATTGAAAATAATGTGGAATTATTTTTATTATATTTTCTGTAGAAAGTAGATGAAATTATCTTTAAAATGATATATTGTGGAAAATGAAAACCGAACAAAAAGAAAACAAAAATAAGAATAAAAAGACTACTAAGCTGTGCTCCCCGGCAACGGCGCCATTCTGACGACCGAGAAATCCTCTCACTATCAGGATAAGGTGAAAATAATCGGTGTCGTTGCGACCTGAATAGAGAGACTCAGTCAACAAGAAGATAAGACCACCAAAATAAATAAAACAATAAAAAATCTGAATAACGGTCTGCACTATTTATTTAACCTGGTATAACGACCAGGGTCGAACTCAAGGAGCACGGGTTGGCCGAATCGGCCAACGAAGTAGTCAAGAATAAAATAAAATAAAGAAATGAATTTTTGGTGGATTTTATAGTTTTTAATTTTTTTTGGATTTTTTAATTATGAAGAAAATGTAAAAAGAAAAAAAGCACACAAAGCACAATTTATAAAACACTCCAAAATAACTCAGAAAATTCAAATAAAATTATTTTTGTGTTTTATATATTTTTAAGTGTTTTTGATAATTTTTCCAGAATTTTATAATTTTTAGTTGATTTTATAAAAATAGAAAAAGGCTGAAAATCAGAATCAATGTGCAGCCAGATTTGAAAGGCTAATTAAAAATATCTAATTGGCTATAAAAATCTGAAGGTAATTTTTATGAAAAATAGAAATAAAAACTAAGCTACATAAACCAAAATTGCAATTTTTGATTTTTTTAGAATTTTTACTAATTTTTATAAGATTTTTAGGGTTTTATAGTTTTTGTGGGTTTTACAAATCCAAATAAGACAAAAATTGGACAGAAGCAAGAAAACAATAAAATAAACTATACCTAATTTTTTGTACTTTTTACTATAGTTTTTATATTTTTAATTGATTTTATAAATCAGACGGTAGCAAAAATGAAGATTTTTTATTTTTTAAATATCAAAACAACCCAAAAATTTAGTGAAATTTTTACACAGTGGCAGGAGCCACATGTCCAAATTTCACTTGATTTGGAATTAATTTGATATTTTATTCAACCAATAGAAGACACATAACACACATGGACCAAAGTGCAAGAAAAACTAAGTTCCAGGGCCAAAGGGTAACACGTGTAAAAACCACAGGTCCCAAGTTGCATAAAGTCCCAACAAGCACGCGGCACACAAGTGATTCACATTCACAGGGACAAATGTAAATCCTATTTATAAAAATATAAACAGTAACAACTCAGAACTATAGGATAAATATTGCAAAAGTTCAACAGATCACGTGTCGAAGCACGTGCACCACAATAGGAAGGACTAAATTGCAAATATTAAAAAGCTAAGGTCCTAGGTGCAAATTGTCCAAATTAACAAAAACTAACACAAATATTTAGAGGACTCGAAAATAAATGCAAAACTGAAGAGGGCCTAAGTGATATTTACCCTCGTTATTAATAATCCAACTGCAGCAAGGGGTCCATGTGTGATCGGACGGCTCTGGTGCGCGGGAACCCCTTCGATGATGTGCGGCCTGGATCAGATCCTCAGCTGGATCCAACGGTCAGACGCAACCCTCAAATGGATGGAGATTATCTAATTTGGCGCGAGGGCTCGATCTGACGGCGGGAGGAGGTCCTGGAAGAACAGCTCGCCGACGACTTTTGCCGGGCCAACACACGTGCTATGGTCCTCCTCTGGAGCTGCACAGGTGGGAAAATCGAAGCTGGTGGTCGTCCGCAGCTCGTGGTGTGCTCCGATGAGGCCGGGGGGACCTGGAGGATCCCTGGCGACGACGAGCACCTGAAGCTCCTGTCCTGAATGGATGAGCCTCCAAATGAAGCTCTCACACCCTGGTACCTTCATAGGAGGCAAGAGGGGTTGAGGGCAAACTGCCTCGACCCATTTGCCCTCGACCCATTAGCGGGCGAAGGGGGTGATCTGGTGAGGCGGAGCAGGGGTCTCCGGCGAGGCGACGGTGGAGGAGACCTACGTCTTGGTTCCGGGGCGAACCAAGATGATAGGAGGGGCGTAGAACGAGGAGAGAGGTGTCACGGCAGTGATGCAATGATCGGATGGAGAAACGAATGGTCGGATGAGAGTGGATTGGCCGGCGGAGACCGGCAGCGCAAAATTGAAAGAACGAGATTAAAGCTAATCTAAGGGGTATAGAGGCTACCTGATGATCGAGGGTGTCTGTGGAGGAGATGCTGCGTCTCCTGGAGTCCTTGCCTCAATGGAGCGACGCCTCCAGAGGCTCGAGCTCGCCGATGGGCGGAGCATGGCGGTGAAGACCACCAGACCAGGGGCTAGACCGCTCCTTTCCTCGCTGCAACACCTCCTAGGGCTTGCTGCCACTCAAAGCTAGAAAATGGAGGTCCTGGGAGTCGAAAATGGAGGCCGAAGGTGCGTGAAATGGCGGAGGGAGGCAAGGCTTTATACTGGCAGGGGTCCGACAAGAATGGAGTCGGGCAAGAAAAAAATGGTGCACGGATCCCTAGGAAGAATGGCAGGCGTGGATCAGGGATGTAACGTGAATAATCGGGGCCCGGGGTTTAAGGAAATGGTTGGCGGATCGAGACGTGAGAAAATGGAGAAATCAGGTGGGCGCCAAGATCCGCGGGGCTTGTGGTTCAGGGGGGAGTTGACCGGGGGTCAACAATACCCGTGGACCAATGGGAAAATTCCATTAGAAAAAGATTTGGAAAATCAAAATAAAATAGAAAATTACTTTATTTAAAAATATTTACAAAATGAAAAATGTTTATTTATTTTCAAAGTATTTTTAGTGATTTTATTTATTTTTTTGAAAAATAAATTATGCATTTACATTATATTATTATATACAGGTATATATACCTATGTATTTTTGAATTTTATTTTTATTATGTTATTTATGTACGATTATTCCAATTTTATATTTTATTTATTCACATCATAAAATTTGGAATATATAATGTTTTTTATTTGATTTTTTATAATTATTTACAAGGGTGAAATAAATACATCTTGTATTTTATATACATGGTATATAAACACTGATGAGAGAGAAATTATTTATTTTTATTTTTCTTTTATTTTTCCCATTTTTATTTTATTTCATAAATATGTACAAAATATGGGGAGCACATAAATAATTTTATTTTTAGGAAATAAAATATTTACACTAAGAGGGGGTTATGTACAAGGCTGAGTTACCCTATCTCTCTCTACTTATTTTATTTTGCGGTCAGGCCCATGTTGAGCCTTCCCTTGGGTTCAGGTCACTCAATATTTATTCTAAATATTTCCCTCTTTTTCTTTATTTCTTTATTCTTTTATTTTTGCACAAAAACATGCTAATTATGAGTATTTACATAATGCATGCTTTTTGATAATTTATTTTATTTACAAACATATACATGGTGTTTTGCAAAGGTTTTTAGCTAAAATAAAAGAATAAAGAGTAATGAATGAGGATTCATCAGTAACTCAACCTTGTACAAAATCCCCCTCTCATGTATATACTTTATTTTCATAAAATAAAAATATATATGTGTTTCCCATATTTTGTATATATTTATAAAAAATCAAAATGGGAAAAATAAAATAGAAACAAAAATAAATAATTTCTCTCTCCTCAGTGTACATATACCATGTATATATATGAATAAAAGAACTATTTATTTTACCCTTGTAAATATTTAATAAAAATCAAATAAAATTATTTTATATTCCAAAATTTATGATGTAAATAAATAAAATATAAAATTGGGATAATTGTACAAAAATAAAAATTAAAAAATAAAAATAAATAATACATAGGTATTTATACCTGTATATAATATAATATAATGTATATAAAAAATTTATTTTTCAAAAAAAAAATAAAATCGCTAAAAAATACTTTAAAAATAAATAAATATTTTTTATTTTTAAAATATTTTGAAATAAAATCATTTACTATTTTTTATTTATTTTACAAATAATAAGTAATTGTTGAATTCTCATTGGTCCACAGGGGATGTTGACCCTCGGTCAACTCTCCCTGTGGACCTCTTCTTCGCGGATCTTGTTCGTTTGCCCGACTTCTCCGAATTTTCCCGATTTGGCCCGACCTCCATTTGGCCAAACCCCAAGCTCCGATTGCAGAGGGCACATCCGCGATCCTCGCTCGACCTTCTTCCTAGGGATCCGTGCACCGATTTCCAGGCCCAACTCCCATCTTCCTGGACCCCTACCACTATATAGTCTGAGCTCGAGCCACAATTTCCCTCTCCTTCGACCACCGTCTTCGACTCCCAGGACCTCCACCTTCTTGCCTTGAGTGACAGCAAGCCCTAGGAGGTGTTGCAGCGAGAATAGAGCATCCTAGCCCCAGGTCCGGGGGTCATCATCGCCGCGCTCCACCATCGGCGAGCTCGAGCCTCTGGAAGCATCGCTCCATTGAGGCGAGGATCCCAGGAGACTCATCATCTCTCCCACAGACGCTCTCAGCCACCAGCTAGCACTGTTAGCCTTTAGCTTCGCTTTAATTCAAGATCTTAGGTTTTGCACCGCCGGCCTTCGCCGGCCAATCCACACCGCTCAGTCTATCCTTTCGACCACCCGACCATCCTATCACCTTCATGAGACCTCTCCGCACCTTATTCACCCCTCCGATCATCCTAGTTCACTACGGAATTGGAAACCCGGGTCTCCTCCGCCGCTGCTCGCAGGAGACCCACGCCCCGACTCCCTCGTTCGCCCATTTCGCCCTTCACTGGGTCGAGGCAGTTTGTCCTCGACCCCTCTTTCTTTCTGTGCAGGTTTGAAGGTCTAAGGACCTCATCTGGAGGTCCTCATATAGAAGCACAACAGCTTCAGCTATTCTTCGTCGCCGGGGACCGTCTAGGTCCTCCCGGCCCCATCTGAGCACACAAATCGTTGCAGACGACCCTCCTCTTCGATTCGTCCATCTCCGCAGCACTGGAGGAGGTCCTTCGCGCGCACATTGGCCCGATGAAACTCGCCGGCGACTTGTTCTTCCAGGAGCCTCCGGAGCCGTCGATGAGCCCCCTCGCACCAAATCAGATCTCATCCATCCATCTGAGGGAGGCTCTCCACCGTTCGATCCAGCTGAGGATCAGATCCGGGACGTCCATCGCCGAAGGGGAAATCCACTATTCACGGTCGTCAGACCACACATGGATGCCTTGCAACCGTCAGATCTTAATAAAGGGGTAATATCACTTAGGCCCCTTTCCTTTTCGCATTTATAGTTTAGTCCTGTAAATACTTAGAGTAGTTGTTTTTATTTTGGGTAATTTGCACTTTAGACCTGGTAGTTTTAGATATTGCATTTTAGTCCCTCTGCGTGTGATGCACGTGCTTCAACACGTGAATATCTGGGTGATTTGCATGTATGCCCTCAGGGGTTTTGGATGTTATGGTTTACATCTTTATACATAGGAATGACATTTTAGTCCCTCTAAGTGCTAATCACGTGCGTGCCTCGTGCCTTTCTGGGCTTTTTGCATGTATTGGGCTGGGGTTTTTGGGTGTTCTGAATTGAACTTTTAGTTTCGAATATTGCATATATGCCCCTGTGCATGATGTATTTGAGCATGTGTTGAAATTTATGCGAATTTTGCACTGAATCCCCTATAGTTTCTGCATGTGTTTCAAGTTAGTCCGGGAAACTTATTTTTCTTACATTTAGGTCCATGTGTGCTGTTGCTTGTTTATTGGTTGAATAAAATATCAAATTAACTCCAAATTTGGTGAAATTTAGACACGTGGCCTTTGCCACTGTGTAAAATTTCACTAATTTTTGGGACATTTTTGCTTTGTTTTATATTTTTAAAAATTCAAAAACCCTTGTTTTTGTTACTGTTTGAATTATAAAATCAACTAAAATTATAAAAAATCATCTAAAAATTCTAAAAAAATTACCAACTACTATTTTTGTTGTCTTCTTTCTTCAGTTTGATTTTTGCTTGATTTGGATTTATAAAACACCTAAAAATTACAAAACCCTAAAAACCTTATAAAAATTAATAAAAATTATAAAAAAAATTAAAGAAATACAATTTTTGTTTCTGTAGCTTAATTTTCATTTATAGTTTGATATAAAATTGCCTCCAGATTTTTATAGTTATTTATCTATTTTTAAATAACCTTTCAAATCTGGCTGCACATTAGCTTCCTGTTTTTGTCTTTTTCTATTTTTAGAAAATCAACTAAAAATCACAAAACTCTGAGAAAATTATTAGAAACACTTAAAAATTCATAAAACTCAAAAATATTTTTATTACAATTTTTGGAGTTGTTTTGTGGTGTTTAATAATTCATTGATTGTGCCCTTTTTGCCTTTTTCCTTATTTTCTTCATAATGAAAAATACAAAAAAATTAAAAATCTATAAAATCCACCAAAAAATTATTTTCTTTATTTTATTTCATTTTCTGACTACTTCGTAGTCCACTCGGCCAATCCGTGCTCCTTGTGTCCGACTTGATCGCTTACCAGGTTAAATAAATAGCGAGACCGCTATTCGTCGTTTGATTGATTATTTGATTTTGGTAGTCTTAGTTTCTTGTTGATCGATCTCCAAGATTCGGGTCGCAACGACCCGTGTTTTTATACCTTACTCAGATCTCTTGGTGGATTTTCGATCATCAGAATGATGCCGTTGCCGGGGAGCACGACTTAGTAGTCTTTTTATTTTGTTTTTGTTCGGTTTCGAGCTTCGTGGCTTTTTCCGCGGCTTTTCGATTTCTTTTTATTTTCTCTTTGAAATCTTTTTTTTTCTTTTCTTTTATTTTTGTTTATTTGTTTTGTATTTGTTTTTATTTGTTTTTATTTTTACTTTTTTGGCATATATTTTCTTTTATCTTTATTCGCATATTTTTATAATAATCTGGTTTGATACACCTCTGTTTGTTTTCTTGCGAGGGTCCGAGGACCGAGGCGGCTTTTCTCGAAAAGCTGACGCAACCGCGAGATTCAGAGGCGTCTCCTTTCTGCATAGAGCCGCAGGAGAGCACGAGGAGGCGAGGAGGAGTGTGGGAGCCGTTAATAGCCGTAGATAGCCGTAGTTTAGCGTAGAGTAGTTTAGTTTTATTTTCAGCAGAACCATTTTATTGTAATAATACAGGAACTTAGACTCAGAGACATTTTCAGACTTGTGATTGCCAAGGTCTGTTTCTCCGAGCACTGGTGTGCTCAGGGACCTCATCAGTTTTTTTGCGGTTTTGTTTTTCACGACTTTTATTTTATTTTATTTTCCCGAGATTTGGCCTTATCTTAGGAATTTCTATGCGTGTGACGTAATTAATTAGGACCCCAGTCTAATTAGATTGCTTGTTCCTATAGACTGTCTAATTGGACCTAATTAATAATTAATAAAGAAAAAGCTAACCTGGTCACTCGAGGGGTCACGTGCCGCTAGAGGACATATACAGCGCTGTCAGGATCCATTGTGGCGGACACCAATCGGCATCAGAGACTGGAACCAGATCTCCCATTGACCCGTTAGCTACCGTTCTCTCCGTGTAGAAATTACTGTTAAGGCCGATTTTCTCGCTGCATCATATAGGTAGTTTTATTCCTGTCTTTACTTTTATGCACGGATCACCCTGCATGTAGTCTGTTGGAGTCAGGTACGCATCTCTTACTCTGCATGCACCATTGATTTCTTCGTGCATCGGTTTTTTCATCTTCTCCCCACGATTTCTGGACTTAATAAAATCAGGAGAACCAAAAAATTCGTTAGGCATTATTTTTATTTAAAAAATACATAAAAAAGAGAAAAATCAAAAAATTGAGACTGCTAAAGCAAATTGTACTTAAAATTCATCTCACCAAAAAAATTCTTGTATTGGGACAGTAACCCCACAATGTTTGGTTTGATTGGGCGAGAGAGTGACCCGCACCCTAGGTAGAGCCATATCCGACCCTTCTTCTGACTACTGCTTCTGGGCTAGTCATTATCCAGTGAGGATCGCTCCGGTTTCTGGTAAAGCGGGCCGCGATATCCTTAACAGCGCGAGCTGATCGGGTAGCCGGTAAATGGTCCACGACTTGTACTAGCTGGGAAGGATCTAGTTCGTGATCGAGACAGTGTCCTGGGGGCGTTGGATTCCCAACAGCTCGCTTAATCGCTCTGTTAGACTGTTTTATCATCAAAATAAAAAAAGACAAGATAAAAGACCGAACTCTTACGATCATCAGCTCGCATTGCGTTGGTGAATTTGGGGTTTGCTTGTCCATCCTGTTTGCTTTCCATATCCCATCCGCCTGACTCGCCAGATCACGATGATGGGTCGGAGGTCCCTTAGGTAGCCTCTGGTTGCACCGCTTACGAGCACTCTGGCCCGTTCATCTAGGTCGGTTCGTGAGAGACAAGACTCACTCCCCGAACCCGAGTTCGCTTCCATCCTTCTGCCCTCCCCCGACCACATTTCTTCTGATAGTTCCGAGGTGCCCGAGCAGAGAGAGCAACAGACAGATTACATTTCGGCACCTGATCTTGGGTCTTTTGCCTTTGCAGAGACCATGGCCGGCAGCAGTGAGGATCACACCGGAGGACCCCGAGCCGAGCAGACATATGTATTGGACCTGGGTGCGATCAACAACACCTTGATAGCCTCCCTCAAGACGATGCAACAACAGATCAGAGATCAGGGAGCATTCATGGTGGAGATGCGCAGAGAGATGGAGAGGATGAGAGCCGACCGCGTACAGTGCAGACCTGCAGGAGACGAACCTGAGATTCCAGACCAGCCTGAGGAGCCGGTTCAGCCAGCAGCAACAGCCAAACCGATGCGGGAGTTACACAACCCCAGATCGACAATTACACACCGGTGGATCGTTCTTCTATCGATTGTGGGGGACTTCAAGTTCCCCCCTCAAACTATTCAGCTTCTTCCCCGTTTCCATGGGCTTGCGACTGAGGAGACACACCTTCATCTCCAGGAGTTCGAGATGATCTGCAGCACCGTCCACGATCGTTAGGTGGACGAGGACACCATTCGGATGATTGCTTTCCCTTTCTCCCTTGTTGACCGAGCAGCCAACTGGATGAAGCATTTGGGGAGATTTGTGACCACCTGGGAGCAGCTCCGCACCGAGTACTTGAACAAGTACTATCCACTCGGTCGGACCAATGCAGCGAGGGACCTGATCAGTAACTTCTCCATGCTCCCCAACGAGCAGCTCCATGAGGCATGGGAGAGGTTCAGAGAGCTTACCGACAGATGCCCGTACCATGATATCTCGAAGCCGAACCTAGTTCAGAGATTCTTTTGCAGGCTTATACCAGAGCTGCAGGGCTTGGTGAATGCTTCTTGTGGTGGTTCCTACTTCGCCAAGGATGAGGATCAGGTCTGGGCTATCTATGAGGAGATGGCCGAGAACTATACAGTGATGTACCAGACCTGACTCTAAGGACGCCCCAGCCATAAGCTGTGCAGTTTCAAAGGATAGCACAGGTCGATGCTGGTCCTTCCACTTCATCAACGGCAGTCGCACAGGCAGAGTCTACAGCCGCAGACATGGGCATTATCAGTGAGAAGCTGGACCGGATCAAACTGATCGAGAAGAAGCAGTGCCAAGGCATATCGTAGATGGATCAGATGGCACAGACGCTGAGTGACCTGAAGACACATATCATGTGTCTCCAGGAGGCACAGACGGCTTCTCAGCCCCGTCTCAGGTCACGAGGAGATCCGAGCAACAGTGGTAGCTCGTCCCAGCACTTCAGTCAGCCTAGACAGGTTCACCATGTCCAGGTAGAGTCGTACCAGCAGCCACCACAGTTCTACCAGCCACCACCATCCCAGGACACTCGGATGGTGGTCTACCAGCCAGATTAGCCCCCTGGCAGTACTCCCCCCACCCACCTACAAGCAGGAGCCGTTGATGGATGTCAATGGGATTTGGTATGACCGACCCCAGCTCAGTATCCGACGAGACCATCCCGGATTCTGCTGGTTGGCCAGAGGCACCAGTTCTCAGCAACAACCTCCAATTCAGGGTGGCCAGTACGACCAGCAACGAGAGACTCATCAGCAGCCCCAGCCCCCAGCACAGCAGCAACAGTCATCCCACCACCAACAGTATGGTCCTCGTCCCTATCAGCAGGGACAACCTTGGAGGCGAGAGCAGTTCCAGCAGCAATATCATTTGCAGTACCCCTCTCACCCTCACCAGCAACAGCAACCTCACTACTAGCGAGGCCACCCGTCAGGTTCTCATGGGCCGACCTATGAGAACCCTACACTTGTTGATCTAGCCCGTCTCATGACTGAACATTAGGCTACCTTTTGACGGGAGATGGACGAGTTTCGTTAGGAGATGAGGGAGATTGTGAGAGGGAAGGCCGCCATCCCTGCCCAGATCGAGTCCAATCCGAACAGTTTCAAAAGGAAGTCTGAGCAGGTAGAGTTCACTGAGATTACCAGTCCTAGTGCTTCACTTGGTGATGTTTCTGCATATATGTTTAATGCTGACTTTGTCACACTTAGGAGCGGTAGGATGCCAGCAAGCGGCGCCTCGTCTGAGCGACGACCCCATGCCACTTAAAGAGCGCTAGACGAGGAGGAGAGCGGTGCTGATGCCGCTCATACACATGATGATGACGGTGGTGCTGACGCCACCGCGGATGTTGATCCAGCCGACGGTACTGAGGCCGTCGTTTCACCTGATGGAGGAGGTGGTGCTGAAGCCACCATACTGTCCTTCTCTAGAGAGGGACGTGCATCTCAACCTTGTCTAGTAGCATTGAGGTCTAAAGGCAGGATGTGTGGATTGCAACAAAGCTTCAAAAGAGATATAGTCTACTGGCTCATGAAGAAAAACTCCTTATGTACATGTTGCACCTTGTAGATATGTTGCATATATATTTTGAAAAATAATGTGCATAAATAAAAAACTCCAAAAAAGGGGGTCATGCCTGATTGACAATAAAATGTCTGCTGGAGTGTATATAGTTGAATAAGAAAAGCTTACATATTCCACTGTCTCATCTCAGGGAAGCTTGCAGCTGGAGACTTAGCTACACTGGTTAAGCTCCAATGGATACGTGACTACACTGGTCACGGTCCATTCTCTCCTTTTCCCCTCTTCTTGAGCTGGTTGTACTTGAATTTAGAAGGAAATACCCTGCTCCTCGAGGAAAGAATTGCTAGACTGAGGGATTAGAGTTAACTTGTTGAGGGAGGTTGTTTCTTTGCCATTTTTGAGGTGGGGAGAAACATATCACTTATGCAAAACAAGGAAAGATTCATAGTCATTAGAGTTTGCGTATGTAGACTTGTTCTGACTTGGTTGTTAAGAAGTCTTGACCATAGAATTGTGGAACTTGAAGGTTGTTAAGTCTTAAACCCGTTTCCCAATAAGGTTCTATCGAATTAATAATCCAAAGGTCTAACCGAGCTCAATACTCCAATTTTATGAAGATAAGTTTATTAATCAACTTTGATTCTTCCTTTTTCTTTTCTTTGTTTTTCGCTTCTTTTTCAGATAAGTGTTTGCTAAGGGACTATAAATATGTGTAAATCCAATAAATTATCATTGGACATACTATTGTTAATAATGTATAATTAACACCTTTTTCCAAAAATAAAAGAATAAAAAGGAAATGAAAAAGAGAAGAAGGATGTAATGATATAATAAGTATAAACTGACCCAAACCCCCAAAGAAGGTCAATCATTGACTTGATCGATAATGAATACATTAGGGGGAGAAAGGGTCCTTGTCTAATTCATCACTATGCATTCTATGAATATATCATTCCTATAGTTTCTTCATCAATAAAAAGACCTCAAAACAAATTATTTTCTCAATAAAAGTTGTATGTAAAAATATTGTCTAAATAATAAAGTATTTTTAAAATAAATTGTTGTACATATATCGTAAATAATAACACTCATAAAAATCCACAAAATAAGAAATTAGCAAATTAATTCTGGCTCCATATGAATTCAAATTCTTCGAAAAATACTTTATTGGATTCTAAATTAAATTATCTTTTAAATAAGGGTGGTTTCATAAAATTTTGAAGTTGTGAGGTAAAATTAGCTTTTGGGGTGTATTGTACACATAGTACCTATACTTGTAAATATCTATATTTAATTATTTTTATTCATACTCTATGCATATTATATTTTAAATACTTGTATATACTTTAATAATAAAATAAAAACTAAATAAAAATTATAAAATACAAAATAAATTAAAAATAAAATCAAAATCTCATTGTATACCAGCCACACTTGTATATATTTTATATAATACCTATTTATTTAACATCTTTATTTAATTTCTAAAAATTAATTTAAAATTCTCTTATACTTTTTACATTATTTTGTAATATATATATTATAAACCACATGATATATGTGTAAAAATAACCAAATAAAAATAAAAGAATAAAAATACATAGGCATATTATACATGTATATAATACACCATATTGTATATATTTTTTAATAAAAATAAATAAAAATCACAGAAAATAAGTTTGAAAAATAATAAACACTTTTTGTTTGAATCATTTTTTATTTTATATTCGATATTCATTGATTTTTAAATTGGAATTCCTGATTGGTCAACCCGGGTCCATTGACCTGGGTCAACCTCCCCTCTTCCAGACCCGACCCGAGTCTCTCGTCGTCGAACCTGGTTTCTTGCCATTTTTCAGCTCGGGTCCGAACAGTCTTCTCCCCCGATTCTAGTGCCCGATCCTTCTCCTAGGATCCATGATCCTCGCGGATCCCTAATAAGAGCCGGATCCTCTTAAGGTTGCACACATTCTCTCGATTCTTCTAGACCTTGTGGACAGACTATAAGTATTTGCCTCCACCTCCCCTTGCCCAGTAGCTCATCCCTTATGCCACCTTTCCTCCATTAGCACCTCCATGATTGTGACAGGGTTCTTTGACGCCTTCTGGAGCTTGATTTGTGTGGGCGCGCGTTGCTCATATGTGGCCAGAGCAGCTACGACGCGTGCAGCCTCCTCTGTCTTCCACACCGGAGTAGAGGCCACGACCTCGCCTCCATCTTCGCCACACTTCACCGTTTACTGTAGGCTACCTCAGGTAACCTCCAGACTCCCCCATTTCCATTCTTCGCTTCGATTTTTAGTCCATCACCGCCACCCATTTCTTTAGCTCTGACCATCGGGTCGGAGCTCCATCGATCATCCCAACCGCACTAATCAACTTCCCGACTCACCTTCACCCTTCGTACATACCCTGATCCCCTGCATCCTGCTCATCGGAGCAGGATTAGGAAAGGATCTCCTCCCCCATTTCCATCGGAGATCACTAGAGCACCCTGATGAATCCACATTTCATCATCTTTATTCTATCATTTTGGCCTCAAAAACCCTAGCAAATGCATGTAAATACCATAAATTCCAGCGTTTTAGCATTCATGCATGTGCATGTAAATAATGTATAAAATAATCTATTTAAAGCCAAAATTATAGAATAAATAAAAGAAAAGAAAAAGAATAAAATATTGTAAATATTTTATGACCCGAAACCCCGAGACCTAGGCATCTAGATGATTAGGTCGATAAGGAATAAAGTAGGGGGAGATAAGGGCCAAAAAAATACAATAAAAATTCCTTTTATTTAATTCATTCTTTAATTATTTTGGGACATATTTTTAGTCCCACCTTTTATACTTCAAATAAATAAACTTTGTACATAAAAGTTGTATATAATTAAATAAAGAAAAATACAAAAATGATTTCACTTAAAAATAATGCACAGATAAAAAGTTATGATCTAAATAAGATTCCAGAATCCTAATTTCTCATACCCGTATCTCTCAAATAAAAATTCAAAATCTATCAAACTCACCTTTAATTGTATATAATTTTCAATAATCTATTTAATGAAGGTGGTTTCATATTTTTCAGAGTTACGGTTTGAAAGTTGAGTTTTGGACCCCTATTGTATACTATACCGATTAAAATATTCATTTTATTTGTTATTCATTATTTTATTATTTCTTATTTTTTATTTCATATATTATTATATATGTACATATTAAAAATGGAATAAAATGATAAATAAAGTATTAAAAAGATAATAAAATTCTTGTATAAAATACATAGATGAATTACCAACGTACTGTGTTAGAATCACATTTTGGACGTTTTCGCCGATTTTTGGAGGACGCATCGTGCATCTTTTCACGATGAATCCTTCTTGACTTTTTCTCCCCATATATCCATTATACACGCTGAGGGTATATATGGAGGAATGAATTATGGATTCGTCCTATTATCGTTGATCTTTGGAGCACGTTCATCATGATGTCTGACCCCCCCCTCTGTTGTGCATAAGAACATTAGCTTTTGTCCGAATTATCGGATTTTTCAAGGCTGACCCTTTCACCCAATGGCTAAGCTTCCTTAATTACTTTTTCTCCTTGATGTGCCCTCATACACGCTCAGAGGTTGCTTGAAGGATTGGATCCACGATACGCTCAATAGTCATCGATCCATGGAACCTGGTCATCACATTGTACAAAAAAACCCTCTGCTACTGTCAGAACAGCTTTTTCGCCTTGGTTCTCCTAATTTTGGGGCTCGCACCTTTCATTTTTTAGCGTCGACTTCTTCTTAGATATTTCTCTTTGTACATCTGGGATACACGCCAGGTGCTTGGATTTTCCAAGATTGCCCTCGTTCGCCCGTGATAATTCATTGAAGGGCACGCCATCACCACCTGTACATAAACCACCTCCATTCTTCCCTCTCATTTTGGAACCGCTTTTAACCTAAGTTTAGACATCCAAGTTGCAGCCATGGGTCTCCTGTGACAGAGGATAGATCCCAGCTCCTTGTTGAGGTACGGCGGTGGCTTGAGGCGCGTTCCACCACCATCTCCGGCCACCTTGGCCGTGAGGTCCATCTCGCCATTCTTGGCTTGAGATTTCACATTTTCTTTCATTTTTTTGCTTGTTTTCTTGCTCTTTATTCACTTGTAGATCATAGATTTATTCTAGCATTTTGTTTACTTGCTTTTTAGTCACCTAATCACCCATTTCACCTCTCGACGGAGCAAGTTCCGGCGAGCTTCCATTCCACTTATCCTCACGGTACACCCCGCTTCATCCTCCTCGACGCGGCTCACATCTCAACGCCACCAACCTCCGCTATTCTACGTATCCTCATACACAACCTCCTCCATCTTCGGCCACATACGATGGTCGGAGCACATCCTTCTTCCCTCACCAATCGAAGGAAAACCCATTCATATCCCATTTTTTTGTGTACCTAACATCTTGGCCGAGTTTTGTACTCGAGCCCTTCTTCTAATTGCAGGTACATCGGAGCACCTTCACGCACATCCCCTTATTGTCCAAGAGAAGCTTGACACCACCTAGATTAGTGGGACATTTTACAATAACGTCCCCGCATTTTTGGCATATTTCGGAAAGTTTTTGAGTACATTTTTGAACTGCAGTTTCGTATTTACTTTTTCATCTGTACCCCTGCACTCAAATGGCTATAACTCATTTGTCAAAACGCGGTTTTTTGTGAGATTTTTTTGTTAGAAAGCTGTTTAAGAGTTCTACATCATATCCAAATTTCAGAATTTTCTGGTGTACGAACTATTTATGGCGAATTTATGAAATCAGAGTACTGATTGGGTTTGTTTTGTTGATAACGCTTTGAATACTCAATATGACTTGCTCAATTTTTGATATGTTGTAGGAATTAGTAGGGCCGAATTTGTGTGCAAATTTCAACAAAAGATATTGTGATTTGCGTCATGTAGAATTTCTACAATATTTCGAGTCATTAATTTATTTCTAAAGCACCGTTTATCTATTTGAAAATCTAAAAATATGTCCGTGTGCCCCTGAGTTTGTTCTACAACCAATATTTTTGTTGTATTTTTATCCTCTTGTTTGATTAGTCAAAAAAATCAAAAACATCATTTCTACCTTCCTGTAGTCTTTTATTTTTAATATATTCACTCCTTTTTGAAAAATTCCAAAAAAATATATTTTGTTTGTTTCTGTGTGTTTTAACTTCAGACCAAAAATCATTAAAAATTTCAAAAGGAAATCCCTAAAAATAGCAAAACACCAAGAACATTGATAAAAAATTTTAAAATTCCACAAAAATCCTAAAAATATAATTTCAGTTTCTGAATTTTCCCTATTTTGTTAGTTATTTATTAATTTGAGGAAGTTTTGATTCTGTTTGATATTTTTCATCCTCATTTTAATTTCGGCCAACAACTTATCTCACTGTTTACTAGTATTTTTGCCCTTAAAAATACCAAAAAAATTAGGAAAAATCTAGAAAAATCATAAAAACATTAGAAAAATATAAAAATCACAAAAACATTCCATTTCCTGTATTTTGAGCATTTTCCCCTATTGTTATCCCTCTCTTATCTCTAGTATACATATATATATTCCTTATATACATTATCCTTTATTAAAAGAAAAAGAAAATATAAAATTCAAAACCCACAAAAAAATAGCACTTGTAGGCATTTGACCACTTTCACATTTCTGAGCATTATTGCCTTATTCTACTTGTTTGCTCCCTATGTTCGACACTCTACATACTTGCACTATACACATATTTTGTAGAGTTATAATAAATTTTAACTCCACACGTTGATTTCCATTGCTTGATATTATTCGTGGGTTAATTGTTGATTTAATCGGGATTTACCGAGGGTCGCCGTAGCGACTTTGTCTCCGCCTTGTGTGAGACATTTAGACCCTCGTATCTCGTGGTTAATCAAATGACGCCGTTGCCGGGGAGAAACAACGTATAGAGCATTCTTTGTGATTGATTGTAGATATTTGCATGTCTTTTTACCTATTTGTTTGATTATATTGCTTGACTGGTCTAATCACCTTTTTGTTGGATTTTGTGCGAGGTACCGCCGAGTGAGGGAAGCGCTCCATCCTAGGCACTTAAGCACCCACGTGAAGGCTCGCTTAGCACCAAAGAGAACTTGGAGGCTTGAGAGGACTAGTACTTTTTGTAGAATTTTAGTAGACAAAAATATTTGTAATTTGAAGTGAGAGAGAAATACTTAATTTGTAATAACTTAGACTCTCCAGGACACTCGGGCCTAATTTCCAAGTGTTTGTTCACTTGGAGGCTCACCGCAGTTTTGTGTTTTTCGTGGCTTTCTCGTTTTTATTTCTATTTGTTTTTCGAGGATTTAGCCCCTAGACTTACAAATTTTTGTTGACTGTGACGAACTAAGAAGCTAAGGCCCAATCCCTAATATCTTGACTGCACCTATAGATCGTAATTGGACTTGGCTAAAAATCAACTGAAAAAAAGCTATTGACTTGGATTAGAGACCATGTGCCGAGAGGAGTCATATACAGCGCTGGCAGGATCCATTGTGGTGGACACCGATCGGCTCCCGAGACCGGACCCCGAACTCTCTTCCTAGTCATAGCTACTTGTTCTTCACGTTAATAGAAGTTACTTATCTTAGGGCGATTTCCTCGTGCATGCATCTAGGTAGTTTAATTTATTGTCTTTAATTTATATGCGGATCACTTTGCATGTAGAGTGCTGGCGACAAGGTGCGCATCTCTATCCCTGCATGCATCATAGATTTTGACCGCGCATCGGCTTTTCCGCTTTCCTCCCCCAATTTTACTGAACTCTAAATAACAAGGAAATTGGAAAATCCGTTAGACGATGTTTGTTCAGAAAAATACATAAAAAGTGAAAATCATAAAATTGGGACTGCTAATGCAAACTTGACCTTAAAACTCACCCCACCAAAAACTTTATCTTGGGGAGAGTAACACCCTCCTTGTTTGATTTATCTGCTGCGAGAGAGTGACCCGACACTAGGATAGAGCCACGCCTAAAATTATGGTTGACTACTGATCTGGTTAGTCGTTCTCCAGTGAGGATCTCTCCGGTAACTGGTAAAGCGAACCGCGACGTCCTTAGCAGAGTGAATTTGCGGGAACAACCGAGTTACGGTCTGCAATTCATACTGGCTGGGAAATATCTAACGTGGATCGGGACAGTCGGATAGGAAAGTAGGGTACCTAACAGCTCGCTCTAACGCTCTTATAGATTGACTGATCACCTAATAAAATTTGACAAGATAACTGACTGAACTTTTACGCTCATCAGCTCAAACGTTGCGTAGGTGAACAGGGGGTTTGTATTTCACATCTTGGTTGCATTCCAGATCTTATCTGCCTTTCTCTCAATCAAGATGATGGGAAGGAGATCCCTTAGGCCACGTCTGGTGACACCGCTATCGAGCACTCCTCCTTTTTCATCTAGGCCGGCTTCGGGGAGTCCAGACCCACTCTCCGAGCCCGAGTTTACGTCCACTCTATTCCCCCTCGACCACCCTTCTTATTTATCAGTCCAATGGTGTCAGACTTTAGTGCAGAACAGCATAACATTTGACGATGCTTGAGATGGATTCTTTTGACTTTGAAGAAACACCAGAGATGGAAGGCAGAGAGGAACACCCAGATGAGCAGAGACCACCTCCATACATATATGATCAGGCTGCCATCAACAATTCACTGCTAGCCTCCCTGGAAACCATGCAGCGACAGACCAGAGACCAAGGAATGATCATGGGTGAAATCATGAGGGAGATGCGTGACGGACGAGAGGACCGAAATGGGCGCGATGATACACCAGACGAAGAACCTAACCAGGAGAGGCCGCCACCGGTAACCATGAGGCAGTTGCATAACCCAACTACAACACTTACCCACCGATGGATCAGACTCCCTCCCATATATGGAGTCTTTGAGCTTCGCCCACATACTATTCAGCTACTGCCTAAGTTTCACGGGCTGGCTACCGAAGAACCGCACCTCCATCTACAAGAATTTGAGATGATATGTAGTACAATCCATGACAGGTTTGTGACTGAGGACACAATCAAAATGTTTTCCTTCCCGTTTTCCTTGATTGATAGAGCCGCCTATTGGCTGAAACATTTGGGAAGGTACGTCGATACTTGGGAACAGCTCCGGACCGCATATTTGGATAAGTATTACGCACTCGGTCGGACAAACACAGCAAGAGCTATGATCATCAACTTCACCATGATCCCAAATGAACAATTCCATGAGGCTTGGGATCGATTCAGAGAGCTCATTGACCGATGTCCACATCACGACATATCCAAAACCAACTTGGTTCAGAGTTTCTTTTGTGGGCTGACACCGGAGCTGCAAGGGCTTGTTAATGCCTCTTACGGAGGGGTGATGAAGACCCATTCATCACTCTTTATTCTTATATTTTAGCTACAAAAACCTTTGCAAATGCATGTAGATATGTGTAAATAGGAATAATTACCAAAAGCATGCATTGTGTAAAAACCTATAATTAGCATGTTTTTATGCAAAAATAAAAGAATAAAGATGAAAAAGAAAAAGAGGGAAATATTTAGAATAAATATTGAGCAGCCTAACCCAAGGGAGGGCTCAGCATGGGCCTGACCGCATAAAAGCCAAAGTAGAGGGAGATAGGGGCTCATGTGTAAATATTAGTGTAAATAAATAAAACTATATTTTCCTCACCCAAAAATATGCTTGTACATACTTGTATATATTTATAAAAATATAAAAACAAAATAAAAAGTGAAAATCAAAAAGATCAAAAATACCTCCTTTCATCATGTATATAGACCACACCTATATATTTATTTAGCTTTGTAAATATATAAAAGTAATTTTTATAATTTTTGTAAATAGTCTATATTATATATTGTAAATAAATAAAATAAAAACAATTAAAATCAAAACAAAATAAAAATAGAAAAAAATTAAAAATACAAAAATACATTGTACTTATACCATGTATATAGATGTATATATATATTTATTTTACTTATGTACATAAACAATAAAAATAAAATAAAAACACCCTTTTATTCCTTATTTTATTCTATAAATAAATAAAATATAAAATAAGGATAAAATTGTATAAAAATAATATATAAAAATCAAAAATCAAAACCCTATATATATTGTATATACCTATATATAGTACATATTATGTATATAGCCTATTTTTACTTCCAAAAATTAATTAAAAATCACCAAAAAATAGAAAAAAATAAAAGAAAAATATTTCATGTTGGTAGTTTTTGCACATTCGGCCCCTAGCTACCCCAATTTGTCACCTCAAGATCCAGCCACGTGGCCGAACCCCATTGGGTCCTGGGGATGTTGACCGCCCGGTCAACTAGCCCCCCCGGGACCACTTCCCACGGGTCCGAGCTCCGGACCCGATTTCTCCATTTTTTATCCGCTCGACCCGATCACCACTCCGCCTAACCCCGGGTTCTAATCCGAGATTTTTCGATCATGATCCACGCCCGGGAAGGTTTTTGGGGATCCGCGCGCTACGCTGCTCGCCCCGACCTCTCTTAGTCGGACCCCTACTCGTATTTAGCTGCAGCTCCGCCACCTTCCCACACTATCTTTGGCCATTCGCCTCCTTCCCTGTGAGCTCCAGAGAGACCGCGAGAGTGACAGCGAGCGATTCCACCTGTTGTAGTGAGGAGAGGAGGAGGAACCCACTGATCCGGCGATGTTGCTGCCGTAGCTCCGCCACCTGAGCGAGCTTCGAGCCTCGGGCCGAGACGACCCTCGAGGCGACGACCAGGAGCACCCCCTACTCTTCCCCAGTCTCACCGTTCATCCAGGTAGTCCCGTAGCTCCGCCATTTTGTTCGATTTTCGTTTACCCCCAATTTGCGCTGCCGTCGTCTTTCTTCGATTCACCCCGGTTCCGACCACCATCCGACCATCGGACCCGACCTTCACGTTCGCCTTCCTCCGCCGCATGTTCTCCACCCACACACGCAACCCAGCTCGTACAGGAGCTGGGAACCGGGCTCCTCTGTCCACCACCTTCGCCGGAGCCCGCCACCCCGACGCACCAGCCACCTTCACATCGCCTAACCGGGTCAAGGCAATTTACCCTCGACCCGCGAGTCTTTTGGTTTACTTTGCAGGTCAGAACGAGGGCCATCTGAGGCTCTCCGTCATTCGGCCAGAAGACCAGCTCCGCCGACCGCCCCTGAGCGCTTCCGAGCTCGGGTCGATCATCAGAGCGCCGCAGCAGACGCAGGAGCGCACCAGCTTTCTTCTCTGATCATCAGAGCGCTCCGAGGAGGAGGCCAGCGCCAGCACGAGCCCGGCGAAGCTCGCCGGGGCCCAGTTCTTCCAGCACCCTCCAGCGTCGTTGGATCAGCCCCCAGCTCCAGATGCCATCCTGACCGTTGGTTCCTGGAGCGCCCTCGACGTCAGATCTGAGGCGACTGATCCGGACCGTCAGATCCACACGTGTCTTGGCCTAGACCGTTGAATCAACCAGAGCAGTTCCAGCGCTGAGAGCCGCCCCCGTTTGGACCGTCCGATCTCCACGTGGCAGTTATCCAGCCGCTCTGGTTAATAAAGGGTAATTTACCCTTAGGCCCTTATCTTTGTTTTATTTCGCATTAGTCCTGTAAATATTTAAGTACGTTGTTTAGTTTTAGGTTTAATTGCATAGAGGACCCTGAGCTTTAGATATTTGCATTTATACCCCTGCCTGTTGTGAGCCACGTGCTTCGCCACGTGATATTTTGGGTTATTTGCAGCATATGCCCTTGTAGTTCTGATTGTTATGAAATGAATGAAAGTTTTTAGTTAATTGCATTTATACCCCTGTACGTGGTTTATTTCCGCATGTGCGATATTTCTTGGGTTATTTGCAACTAAGCCCCTGGACTTTTGGTACGTGTTACCAATAAGTCCTCGGGACTTATTTTTGTTACATATAGGTCCCTGAGTGCCCCAGGCACGCGCGTGGCGCGTGTTTTGCTGGGTTAATTGCACCTGGACCCCCAGAACTTTGGGTATTTGCATTTCAGTCCCTGTGCACAGTGCCCTCTTGTTATTTTTGAATAAAATATCAAATCACCTCCAAATCCAATGAGAATTTGACACATGGCTCCTGCCATGGTGTAGGATTTTCAAGGATTTTTGAGGACATTTTTGATTTTGTTTGCTATTTTTAAAAATTCAAAAACCTTTATTTTTGTTACTATTTAACTTGAAAATTCACAAAAAAATATAAAAACTCCCCTAAAAATTCCATAAAAATTAGTTACTGTTTAGTTTAGTTTGTTTGATTTTCTAGCCAATTTTGGCTATTTTTCATTGCTTAAAAACCTTAAAAACTTAAAAACACCAAAAAGCCTATAAAAATTCTAGTAAATACATAAAAAACCCAAAAACAATAAATTGGTACCTAAATTTTCCTTGTTTCCTCTATTTTATAGGAAAATTACCTCCAGGCCATTTTGAGGCCCTTAGATATTTTATCTAGGGCTTTTTGGCTCGGTTGGACAGTACCCCTTATTTTTGCCACTGTTTGATTTTTAGAAAAAATACTCATCAGAAAATTATCAAAAATTCACCAAAAACACTAAAAAATATAAAATACATAAAAATATTTTTGTTTTAATTTTTGGTTGAATTTTGTTGCTTTAAATAATTTGTGGAAGTGTGCTTGTATTTGCTTTTCTTAATTTCTTAATCATTTAAAAATCCAAAAAAATACAAAAATACGTAAAAACCACTAAAAAATATTTTATCTTTTATTTTATTTGTTTTTACTACTTCGTAGGCCTTCGGCCAATCCGTGCTCCTTGAGTTCGACCCTGGGTGCTATACCAGGTTAAACACATAGCAGGACCGCTTCTTTGTTCTGATTGATTTTATTTTTCGCGAGTGGTTCATTTTTCTTGATATACATGGTCTGATCGCTTGGATCGCAACGACCCTATTTCTAGTACCTTATACCCTAGCCATCGAACCGGTTATCAGAATGGCGCCGTTGCCGGGGAGCACGGCTTAGTAGTTGATTTTCTTTTCGTTTTTATTTTCGCGGCTTTTCGTGGCTCTTCCAGAGCATGCGGCTTTTCGTGGTTTTTGTCCATATTTTCGTTTTGTTTTATTTTGTTTTATTTTTCTTTTATTTTTGTTTTTGTCTTCTTTTGTGTGTTTATTTTATTTTGCATTTTTTTAGCACATATACCCTTCTTTTTCATTTTCCTTTTATTATTAGTTGATTATTGGTTCTGACCACTTTGTTTTCTCTTGCGAGGGCCGCAGGACCGAGGCGGCTACTCTCGAGAAGCCGGCGCAACCGCGGGATTCGGAGGCGGCTCCCTTCTGTACGGAGCCACAGGAGAGAGTGAGAGAGAGTTGAGTGGGTGAGGATTATGATAGACTTTTATTTTTATTCATTATTATTGTAATAAATCAGGACTTTGGACTTGGACATTTGTGGATTGCTTAGGCGGGTCTGTTTCGCCGAGCACCGGTGTGCTCGGGGGACCCTTAGGACCTTAGCGGTTTTTCAACGGCTTTTCACGGTTTTATTTTATTTTCTTTCTGCCTTTTCTGGTGTTTACGTGGTTTTTGCTCGAGCCCCTAGACTTAGGAATTTCTGGTGATTGTGTCGTAATTAGTAGGATCCACACACCTAACTGTTTATCTGTTCCTATAGATCGTTAATTGGACCTACTAAAATAATTAATAAAAATAACCGACTCATTTGCCTTCGTAGCCTACGTGCCGCATCCCGTCCTATAAAGCGCTTTCTCCTACCCCCGATTGTCGGACAGAGGAGGGACGGGCCAAGACCGGACTCTTTGGCTTGGAGGTTGGTGACCGGTTAGACGGTTCTTCGCTAGACTTGCTCATCTAGGACTCGGCTTTTCCGTTGCATCATATAGGTAGTTTCCTTTCTGTCTTTACATTTATGCGCGAATCATATTGCATGTAGAGTGCTGGAGACAGGTACGCATTTCTTACTCAGCATGCATCATTGATTTTATCGCGCATCGGCTTTTTCGTCTTCTCCCCCCCTGTTTTGGACTTAATAACCAGGAGAACCGAAAAATTCGTTAGGACGTTTGTTTTTATTTGAAAAAGACTAAAAAGAGAAACCATAAAATTGGGACTGGCTAATACTATTGATCTTAAAATCCGCTCACCCTAAAAATTTTGTCTAGGGGAGAGCAACCCCCTCATTGTATGGTTTGGATGCGCGAGAGAGTGACCCGCACCCTAGGTAGAGCCCTCCGGTGCTAGTCCCGACTGATTACCGACTCTTCCGTGCGGGCCAGTCGGTTGGGTTAGCATCGGATATCCCAGTAGGTCACGTAAAGCGCTCTGATATTTGTGTGTTCACCAAATAAAATTGACAAGATAATTTGACCGAACTTTCACAGTCTTCAGCTCGCGTTGCGTTGGTGAACCGGGGGTTTGTTTTCTGATCATAGTTTCTCCAGATCTCATCCGCACTACTCGCCAGATCGAGATGATGGGTAGACGGTCTCTTAGGCAGCCTCTGGCTGCACCGCTTTCGGGCACATCTACCTCATAATCTAGGTTGGCTCGTGAGAGCTCAGACCCGCTCTCCGAGCCCGAGTACGATTCCACCATGTTCCCCCTTGACCCCCTTTCTGTCCGACCTGAGAGATACGAGCCCGAGGAGAGATTGATTGATTTGACAGTACCTGAGTTGGGCTCATTTGATTTTGCAGACGTAGCTATGGCCGATAGTTCAGATGATCACTCCCGTCAGCCCGAGCATTTTGTACTTGACCAGGGAGCGATCAACTCCACCCTGATCGCATCACTTGAGACAGTCCAGCAGCAGTTACGCGATCAGGGGGCATTCATGATAGAGATGAGGTGAGAGTTGGAGAGGCTCAGAGCAGAGCGAGACCAGCAGAGCGAGCCTGAGGAGATACCTGATGCAGAGGCACGAGCCGCAGCAGCCGCAGCCGCAGCAGCAGCCGCAGCCGCCGCAGCGGGAGGCGCCGCGGCAGGAGGACCACTACGACCGATGCGGGAGTTGCACAATCCCGGATCGACACTCATGCATCATTGGGTAGTAGTGCCAGCGATCGTGGGGGGACTTCAAGTTCCCCCGAACACCTTGCAGTTACTGCCCCGTTCCACGGACTTGCCACTGAGGAGCCCCATCTCCACCTCCAGGAGTTTCTTATGATCTGCAGCACTGTCCACGATCGCCATGTGGACCAAGACACGATCCGGATGATAGCCTTCCCGTTTTCACTGGCAGATAGAGCAGCCACCTGGCTGAAGCATCTCGGGAGGTTTGTCTACACCTAGGAGCAGCTCCGCACCGAGTACTTGAACAAGTACTATCCACTCGGGCGGACGAATGCAGCGAGGGCCCTGATCAGCAACTTCTCCATGTTCCCCAACGAGCAGTTTCAGGAGGCATGGGAGAGGTTTCGAGAGCTCCTAGACAGATGCTCGCACCACGACATCTCCAAGCCGAACCTAGTTCAGAGCTTTTTCAGCGGGTTGACGCCAGAGCTTCAGGGTCTGGTGAACGCTTCTTGCGGCGGGTCCTACTTTGCCAAGGACCACGACCAGGTCTGGGCCATCTACGAGGAGATGGTCGAAAACTACATGGTGATGTCCCAAACCAGGTTGTATTCTCAGAGACCCCAGCCACAGCAGCCAGGACCCGTGCAGTACCAGCGGATAGCACGGGTAGATGCAGGTCCATCCAGTTCGTCCGCAGTCGCAGCAGCACAGGCAGAGTCATCAGCTGCGGACATGGGCATTATCAGCGAGAAGTTGGACCGCATGGAGCTGATTGAGAAGAAGCAGTGCCAGAGCATCACACAGATGGAACAGATGGCACAGGTTCTGAGCGACATGAAGACCCAGCTCATGTGTCTTCAGGAGGCACAGACGGCTCCTCAGCCCCGTCTTCAGTCGCGAGGCGACTCCGGCAGCAGCAGCAGCTCGTCCCAGCGCTCCAGCACCCCTGTGCAGCCTAGACAGGTTCACCTTGTACAGGCGGAGCCGTACCAGCAGCCGCAGCCCACCTACCAGTCCCCACCATCTCCAGACATGCAGATGGTGGTATACCAGCCGGATCAGCCTCTGGCAGTACTCCCACCAGCCCCCTACGATGCTGAGCCGTTGATGGATGTCAACGGGATTTGGTATGACCGCCCCCAGTCTGGGATCCGACGAGACCATCCCGGATTCAGGTGGGGGAGTGGTGGTACCCAGCCCCAGCAGCAGCCGTCAGGTCAGGGAGGGCAGTACTCCCAGTAGAGAGATCACCAGCCGCAGCAGCAGCCCCCAGCATATCAGCAGCACCATCCATCATCCTTCGGTCCTCGTCCCTATCAGCAGCAGGGACAGTCGTGGAGACGTGAGCAGCAGGCTCACCCAGTTCAGCAGCAGCACCCTTCCTCATACCCCTCTTACCACCAGCAGCAGTTCCAGCAGCCTCACCCACAGAGAGGCTACCCATCGGGCTCCCACGAGAGCCCTGCTTTGGATGACATCGCCCGCCTCCTCACGGACCAGCAGGCCACATTCAGACGAGAGATGGATGAGTTCCGCCAGGAGATGCGGGACTTGGTGAGAGGGAAGGCCGCCATTCCAGCTCAGATCGAGCCGAATCCGAATAACCTCAAGAGGAAATCTGAGCAGGTAGTACACACTGAGTTTGCCACTCCTAGTGACCCATTTGTTGATACATCTTCGGATCTATTTGATGCTGATTTTGTCACACTTAGGAGCGGTAGGACCCCAGCAGGCGGCGGCGCCTCATCTGAGCTTCACCACGAGGACACTTCAGAGGCGCCACATGAGGAGGAGGAGAGCGGTACTGAGGCCGCTCCAGATGATGATGATGGCACTGATGCCACAAGGATGCTGATCCCACCGGCGGTACTGAGGCCGCCGCGTCACCAGTTCGAGGAGGTGGTACTGATGCCACCCGTTTAGTCGAGCCAGCCCGCGGTACTGATGCTGCGAGACGTCTACCAGCAGCAGCAGCAGCAGAGCCAGCCCGTGGTGGTACTGAGGCCACCGGTGTTTGTGTTGAGAGAGATGTTGTCTTTCCTCGCTTTGATGTATCTCAGAACTTTGGTTTGAATAAAGGAAAAGGTTTAGTTTCTTCTGGTCCCACTGTGGTGCATGATGTATGTG
The DNA here is from genome assembly GCA_037367405.1 of Ottelia alismoides. Lineage (NCBI taxonomy): Eukaryota > Viridiplantae > Streptophyta > Magnoliopsida > Alismatales > Hydrocharitaceae > Ottelia > Ottelia alismoides. Next base: position 299,999 of record JAZKJV010005615.1, read on the forward strand.
TGGATCCGGTCGTCGAACCGTCTAGGCCTTTTCCTAGTCCTTCATTTGAGAAGGACCCTGTGATCCCCTTCCCTAGAGCCCTTCAGATGGGGAAGGGGAAGAAAAAAGAAAATCCAAAAAAGAGAGAGCTTGAGGAGTTCAGCCAGAGCATGATCGATCGATTCCACATCCAGCTGACCCTCTAGGAGGCTTTGCAGCACATCCCCCTTCTCCAGCGTTCTTTGAGAGACAGGACCACAGTCAGGAGGAGGAGGAGGAACCACACTTCCGAGATCCATGTGCTGACGAAAGCCACGTGTTTCGCGATCCAGAACCGACTGCCAGCCAAGAGGCCAGATTCAGGGGCCCCGTATGTCAGATGCCAGATCAGTGAGCAGAGGTTCGACCGTACTCTTCTAGATAGCGGATCATCGATCAACCTTCTTCCGGCAGCCCTTCTCGACCGCTTCGAGTTGGGCACTCTTCGACAGAGCAGGACAGTCCTTCAGTTTGCTGATCGATCTGTCAAGAGGCCAAAGGGGTTATTACGAGACGTTATCGTCACGATTCAGGGCCTGAAATTCCCTGTGGACTTCGTAGTGTTGGACATGGAGATCCCTGAGTCAGTGGCCGATACCCCCATCATCCTTGGTCGTCCGTTCTTGGCCACAACCAAGGCGGTGACTGATCATGATAGCGGGAAGGTGTACTTTCGCGTCGAGGGTGAGAGTATACAGATAGAGACGGTCGAGGACTACAGATCTAGAGAGAGAGCCCGCTCAGATGCGAGTACAGATTCAGAGCAGCTGACAGACGCAGAGCCATACATCCACCAGGACTGTGATTTTGTGATCACAGACGATGAGGCAGCGTGGGCAGATCCTGCAGCACAGACCATCCTCTCATATTCAGATACAGCTGATGCCGAGATGATAGCAAAGGAGAGTCTGGAGAGCACAGCCCTAGTTCAGGATACAACAGAGGCAGCAGAGCCGGTCCTTGATCGCTACACGGATTCCAGTGACGGTGGTGCTGAGGCCACCTTGCTTTATGGTGGTACTGATGCCACCGCGGTTGATACAGATCCCTCGGATTCAGAGTCTGATTGGGCCGATTGTGATGATCAGATGCCAGACCTGATTCCACCTGAGCCTACAGATGAGGAGGAGGCAGATGCAGAGCAGACCAGAGACAGTTCAGTTGAGCAGCCTTCTCCCGATCCAGTTTGCGGGAGTGCGCTTTCTTTCTCCCAGGCAGATTTGGTAGACTTAGCAGCTTTCACTCAGTTTCTTCCGCAGCCAGATTTGCCAGCACCCAGCATTCCAGAGCTGAAGCCGCTCCCTACTTCGCTGAAGTATCGATTCCTTGCGGGCGATCCAGAGATGTACCCAGTCATTATCTCCGCCGATTTGACTGGAGAGCAGGAATCCTGTTTGATGGGGGTTCTTGAAAAGAACCGCAAGGCGATCGGATGGAGCGTAGCAGATCTCCATGGGATTAGCCCATCAGTGTGCTCCCACCATATCTATCTCGAGGAGGGGGCGAAGCCGTCGCGTGAGTTCCAGCGGCGTCTGAACCCCAATCTGAGAGAGGTTGTGATGAAGGAAATATCAAAATGGTGGAGTGCAGATTTTATTTATCCCATTTCCGACTCCAAGTGGGTCGTCCCCTTGCATGTGGTGCCCAAGAAGACGGGTATCACGACTGTGATCAGTGAGTCGGGAGAGGAGATCGCTACACGAGTACCCACCTCTTGGAGGGTTTGCGTTGACTACAGGAGACTCAACCAAGCCACCAAGAAGGACCATTTCCCCCTGCCTTTTATTGACCAGATCATTGAGAGACTGGCAGGGAAGAGCCATTACTGCTTCCTGGATGGGTACTCGGGATACAACCAAGTGGCCATCGCTCCTGAGGATCAGGAGAAGACCACCTTTACCTGTCCCTTCGGCACATATGCTTTTCGACGCATGCCATTTGGGCTATGCAATGCCCCAGCGACTTTTCAGAGGTGCATGCTGTCGATCTTTTCGGACATGGTAGGGGAGTGTTTAGAGGTCTTCATGGACGACTTCTCGGTCTACGGCGACAGATTCGATTCTTGTCTTCACTGCCTAGACCGGGTACTCCAACGATGTATTGAGTATCATTTGGTTTTATCTTGGGAGAAGAGTCACTTCATGGTGACTCAAGGGACGGTGCTTGGCCATATCATCTCCAACAGGGGCATGGAGGTTGATCCAGCCAAGGTTGATGTCATTAGGAAACTCGCACTGCCGTCCAATCTGAGGCAGCTACGGTCATTCCTGGGGCACGTTGGATTTTATAGGAGATTTATTCAGGATTTCAGCAGGATTGCCCGACCGTTGACTGACCTCTTGACGAAAGACACCGAGTTCCTTGTCGATGACAAGTGTCTTTCGTCCTTCGTGACTCTCCAGCAGTGTGTTATTGAGGCTCCTGTCCTCCAGCCACCTGATTGGTCTCTCCCATTTGAGATCATGACGGATGCCTCCGATTTTGCCGTAGGGGCAGTGCTGGGACAGAGGAGGGATGGAGTTCCATTTGCCATACACTATGCTAGCCGCACATTAGATTCCGCCCAGCGGAATTACACAGTCACAGAGAAAGAGATGCTAGCCGTAGTGTTCGCCCTAGATAAGTTCAGATCGTATATCATTGGATCTAGAGTGACTTTGTTTACAGATCACACCGCCATCAGGTACCTCATGGCAAAGAAGGATGCCAAGGCCAGACTGACTAGATGGGTCCTTCTACTCCAGGAGTTCGACATTGAGATTAAGGATAAGCTTGGAGTCAAGAATGTAGTGGCGGATCATCTCTCCCGACTAGAGCAGCCTGAGGATTCTGAGCAGATTGATCCTATTAGAGATACCTTCCCAGATGAGGCGATCCTTGCTATCGCCTCACTCCCGTGGTACGCCGATATTGTGAACTTTCTCGTTGCTGGGAAAGTCCCACAAGATTGGCCCAGGCAGAGGCTTGAGACCTTCCTTGCGAAGGCCAAGTCTTACCATTGGGAGGATCCCACCCTTTACCACGAAGGAGGGGACAGCGTCTGGCGTCGGTGTATTCCTCAGGAGGAACACCATAACATCCTCACTTACTGCCACAAGCTTGAGGCAGGAGGACATCATTCTAGGAGGAGAACGGCACAGAAAGTGCTCCAATCCGGCTTGTGGTGGCATACCCTCTTCAAGGACTCAGATGAGTTCGTGAAGAGGTGTACTGACTGTCAGAGGATGGGCACTTGTGGACAGCGTGATATGATGCCGATGCAGCCCATTCACTTCCGTGAGGTTTTTGACGCATGGGGCATCGATTTCATGGGTCCATTCCCTAAGAGTCAGGGATTTGAGTACATTCTGTTGGCCGTAGATTATGTGAGTCGTTGGGTGGAGGCTATCCCCGCCCGAGCCGCTGATGCGAGGACAGTTTGCAGATTTTTGAGGAAGCATATCATCACGTGGTTCGGGGTTCCACGAGTTCTGATTTCTGATGGGGGATCTCACTTCATCAACGACCAGGTGAAGGCACTTGCTAGCGAGTTCGGCATAGACCATCGTGTTGCTACACCTTACCATCCACAGACGAATGGTTTAGCCGAAGTGTCGAATAGGGAGATCAAGACTATTCTGCAGAAAGTCGTCCGCCCTGACCGAAAGGATTGGTCACAGCTTTTGGACTCGGTCTTGTGGGCATATAGGACGTCTTTCAAGACACCTTTGGGCACATCTCCCTTTCGCCTCGTGTATGGCAAGCCATGCCATTTACCTGTCGAGCTGAGGCACAAGTCACTTTGGGCAGTCACAGAGATTATCATGGATTCAGATGGTATGGGAGACCAGAGGAGGGCAGAGTTAGCTGCCCTGGAGGAGCTTAGAGATGCAGCTTTCTCAAGCAGCCTACATTATAAGGAGAAAGTCAAGGAGTGGCATGATTCTCATATCAGCCACAAGCATTTTGAGATTGGACAGAGAGTATGGTCGTTTGATGCGAGGCTACGATTATTTCCAGGGAAGCTACAGAGCAAATGGAAGGGACCTTATCTGGTTAGAAAGGTATACGACAACGGTAGCATAGATATATCCGAGTTGTCTTCTGAGAGTACCTTTCGAGTGAACGACCAGCGGCTCAAGCCATTTCTAGATCATGAGCCGCGGGTCGCTGATCTTGCCCCTATCCATTTTGCGTGAGATGTGGTCTTTGACTCACATCTAATGCATCTCATGCCTGAGTTTCACTGATCTTCCGCCGTGTATAGATCCAGATGTCCATATCACCACATTCTTTAGTCCCACATCCCTTGCTTCATCTTGTGATTATGCTATACTTAGGGTGCACTTTACCCTAAGTATAGGGGGGATGTGAGACCTTCTGAGTATTTCTTTTGTTTCTATTTACCCCTGCTTTTGTTGCCTATACGTAGGGATATTTCACCCTAAGTATAGGGGGGTAGACCCTGTACATTCTGCACTCAGGTTTTCCCTTAGTATACAGCCTGCTATACTTAGGATTACTTGATCCTAAGTATAGGGGGAAGACCTGAGTCCCTCTTGACTTTTCATTTCTTTTTGTATAGCCCTTCTTTTCACTTCCCTATACCTAGCACGAGTTATGTCTTCTTCATCACTCTTGACTCTGAGGACATCGTTCGAGCTAAGTATAGGGGGGTGTGTATATATCTCATATATACTTTAGCCATAACTCGTACTTTGTGTGAGTGTGTTAATAAATAAAATGGCTAAAAACCACAAAAATTAAAAAAATTTTCATGTACATAATCTTCTTTTATTTGCACATACATAGCTAGTGTACAAATTATTTTTGTAAAAATGATTTCAAAAACCTTTTGTCTAAAGCTTGTGTAAATATTTTGGTATCAAAATTATGTATATAGTACAAAATTTTTCCAAAATGTTTTGAAAATCAAAAAGTTTGCAAAATCTTGTGTAAATGTGTGTAAATATCTTTTTTGCAGAACTTGCACTTCATGCATCATCATTTCATGATTTCAAAACATTTTTCAAAATTTTTGCATGATTGTAAAATTTGTGTAAATAAGCATCTTTTTGTACATATGTATATAGTTTTTCTGGATGATAGTTGACATTTAAACTAGCCTGGAATCAAATTGAGAAATGGAGCTTGATTAAGATCTTAATCCACCTAATTTCTAAGAGGAACCTTATAGGACTTAGGTTTAAGGCTTTTCAGGTCCATGGTGACTTAATTCTTTGAGTCCACTAGGCTATGATCACATGTCATCTCAATGAGCCTAAGTATTAACAACAACACATGACTCATATAGATTATGGCTTTACTTGGACAACCGCACTATGCACCGAGCTCTCTACGGATGAGGTGGTGAGGAGGCAGTCTTCCTTGACTTGGGGTAGCATATGAGGGTAGTACTTCTAGGCGGAACCTCTCTTGTTCTTTTAGTGAAGGAAGTGCGTCTCAACTTGGTCTGGTTGCCATGAGGTCTAACGACGGGAGTTGTGGGTTGCAATAAAGCTTCAAAAGAGGGATAGTCTACTGGCTCAAGAGGAAAAATTCCTTGTATATATGCTGCACATGTATATGTTGTACAGATGCACTTGAAAAAAAAATGTGCAAAAAGAAAAGAACTCCAAAAAAGTGGTGGGTCTGAGAGAAAATGATAATCCCACCGGAGTATGTATATAGAGTGCAATAAGCAAAGCTTGGTTTCATGATCCACCTGTTGTAGCTTGCAGCAGGGAGACTTGGCTACACTGGTCAAGCTCTCAAGGGTACTTGGCTACACTGGCCTTGACCCATTCTCTTCTTCCCCCTCTTCTTGAGCCGGTTGAACTTGAACTTAGAAGGGAATACCCCGCTCCTCGAGGAAAGAGTGGTCAGATTGAGGTCATAGAGTTACCTTGTTGGGGAGGGTTGTCAAGTTACCATTTCTGAGGTGGAGAGCTTAGACTTCACATCCACAGGACAAGAAAAGATTCATGGTCTTCAGGGTTTGTGATTGATGACTTGTTCTGATCTGGAGCATTGAGGAGTCTTGATTATAGATTAGTGGATCTTAGAGGCTGTTGAGTTTTAAGCTTAAGTCTAAATAAGGTTCCGACACATTAATAATCCAAAGATCTGATCGAGCTCCATACCCCAATTTAATGAAGGCAAGTTTAATAATCAACCTTGATCCATGTACATCCTCTTTTTCTTTTTCTTTCTTCCTTTTTCACTTCTTTTTCAAATACGTGTTTGCTAAGGGACTAGCAAAGTTAAGTATAGGGGGTGATGAAGACCCATTCATCACTCTTTATTCTTATATTTTAGCTACAAAAACCTTTGCAAATGCATGTAGATATGTGTAAATAGGAATAATTACCAAAAGCATGCATTGTGTAAAAACCTATAATTAGCATGTTTTTGTGCAAAAATAAAAGAATAAAGATGAAAAAGAAAAAGAGGGAAATATTTAGAATAAATATTGAGCAACCTAACCCAAGGGAGGGCTCAGCATGGGCCTGACCGCATAAAAGCCAAAGTAGAGGGAGATAGGGGCTCATGTGTAAATATTTGTGTAAATAAATAAAACTATATTTTCCTCACCCAAAAATATGCTTGTAAATACTTGTATATATTTATAAAAATATAAAAACAAAATAAAAAGTGAAAATCGAAAAGATCAAAAATACCTCCTTTCATCATGTATATAGACCACACCTATATATTTATTTAGCTTTGTAAATATATAAAAGTAATTTTTATAATTTTTGTAAATAGTCTATATTATATATTGTAAATAAATAAAATAAAAACAATTAAAATCAAAACAAAATAAAAATAGAAAAAAATTAAAAATACAAAAATACATTGTACTTATACCATGTATATAGATGTATATATATATTTATTTTACTTATGTACATAAACAATAAAAATAAAAGAAAAACACCCTTTTATTCCTTATTTTATTCTATAAATAAATAAAATATAAAATAAGGATAAAATGCATAAAAATAATATATAAAAATCAAAAATCAAAACCCTATATATATATTGTATATACCTATATATAGTACATATTATGTATATAGCCTATTTTTACTTCCAAAAATTAATTAAAAATCACCAAAAAATAGAAAAAAAAATAAAAGAAAAATATTTCATGTTGGGAGTTTTTGCAGATTCGGCCCCTAGCTACCCCAATTTGTCACCTCAAGATCCAGCCACGTGGCCGAACCCCATTGGGTCCTGGGGATGTTGACCGCCCGGTCAACTAGCCCCCCCAGGACCACTTCCCACGGGTCCGAGCTCCGGACCCGATTTCTCCATTTTTTATCCGCTCGACCCGATCACCACTCCGCCTAACCCCGGGTTCTAATCCGAGATTTTTCGATCATGATCCACGCCCGGGGAGGTTTTTGGGGATCCGCGCGCTGCGCTGCTCGCCCCGACCTCTCTTAGTCGGACCCCTACTCGTATTTAGCTGCAGCTCCGCCACCTTCCCACGCTATCTTTGGCCATTCGCCTCCTTCCCTGTGAGCTCCAGAGAGACCGCGAGAGTGACAGCGAGCGATTCCACCTGCTGCAGCGAGGAGAGGAGGAGGAACCTACTGATCCAGCGACGTTGCCACCGTAGCTCCGCCACCTGAGCGAGCTTCGAGCCTCGGGCCGAGACGACCCTCGAGGCGACGACCAGGAGCACCCCCTGCTCTTCCCCAGTCTCACCGTTCATCCAGGTAGTCCCGTAGCTCCGCCATTTCGTTTGATTTTCGTTTACCCCCAATTTGCGCCGCCGTCGTCTTTCTTCGATTCACCCCGGTTCCGACCACCATCCGACCATCGAACCCGACCTTCACGTTCGCCTTCCTCTGCCGCACGTTCTCCACCCACACACGCAACCCAGCTCGCACAGGAGTTGGGAACCGGGCTCCTCCGTCCACCACCTTCGCCGGAGCCCGCCACCCCGATGCACCAGCCACCTTCACATCGCCTAACCGGGTCGAGGCAATTTGCCCTCGACCCGCGAGTCTTTTGGTTTACTTTGCAGGTCAGAACGAGGGCCATCTGAGGCTCTCCGTCATTCGGCCAGAAGACCAGCTCCGCCGACTGCCCCTGAGCGCTTCCGAGCTCGGGTCGATCATCGGAGCGCCGCAGCAGACGCAGGAGCGCACCAGCTTTCTTCTCCGATCATCAGAGCGCTCCGAGGAGGAGGCCAGCGCCAGCACGAGCCCGGCGAAGCTCGCCGGGGCCCAGTTCTTCCAACACCCTCCAGCGTCGTTGGATCAGCCCCCAGCTCCAGACGCCATCCTGACCGTTGGTTCCTGGAGCGCCCCTCGACGTCAGATCTGAGGCGACTGATCCGGACAGTCAGATCCACACGTGTCTTAGCCTAGACCGTTGGATCAACCAGAGCAGTTCCAGCGCTGAGAGCCGCCCCCGTTTGGACCGTCCGATCTCCACGTGGCAGTCATCCAGCCGCTCCGGTTAATAAAGGGTAATTTACCCTTAGGCCCTTATCTTTGTTTTATTTCGCATTAGTCCTGTAAATATTTAAGTACGTTTTTTAGTTTTAGGTTTAATTGCATAGAGGATGGTCATTAGGGACCGTCCCCATTGAGTTGGTTATTGGGGACGGTTGTTTGATGACCGTCCCTAAAAGGAGGCATTAGGGACGGTCGCTCAAAAACCGTCGCTAGTTGTCGTCCCTAAATGGGGCAATTCCTGTATTGACTTTTGGTACGTGTTACCAATAAGTCCTCGGGACTTATTTTTGTTACATATAGGTCCCTGAGTGCCCCAGGCAAGCGCGTGGCATGTGTTTTGCTGGGTTAATTGCACCTGGACCCCCAGAACTTTGGGTATTTGCATTTCAGTCCCTATGCAAAGTGCCCTCTTGTTATTTTTGAATAAAATATCAAATCACCTCCAAATCCAATGAGAATTTGACACATGGCTCCTGCCATGGTGTAGGATTTTCAAGGATTTTTGAGGACATTTTTGATTTTGTTTGCTATTTTTAAAAATTCAAAAACCTTTATTTTTGTTACTGTTTAACTTGAAAATTCACAAAAAATATAAAAACTCCCCTAAAAATTCCATAAAAATTAGCTACTGTTTAGTTTAGTTTGTTTGATTTTCTAGCCAATTTTGGCTATTTTTCATTGCTTAAAAACCTTAAAAACTTAAAAACACCAAAAAGCCCATAAAAATTCTAGTAAATACATTAAAAACCTAAAAACAATAAATTTGGTACCTAAATTTTCCTTGTTTCCTCTATTTTATAGGAAAATTACCTCCAGGCCATTTTGAGGTCCTTAGATATTTTATCTAGGGATTTTTGGCTCGGCTGGACAGTACCCCTTATTTTTGCCACTGTTTGATTTTTAGAAAAAAATACTCATCAGAAAATTATCAAAAATTCACCAAAAACACTAAAAAATATAAAATACATAAAAATATTTTTGTTTTAATTTTTGGTTGAATTTTGTTGCTTTAAATAATTTGTGGAAGTGTGCTTGTATTTGCTTTTCTTAATTTCTTAATCATTTAAAAATCCAAAAAAATACAAAAATACGTAAAAACCACTAAAAAAATATTTTATCTTTTATTTTATTTGTTTTTACTACTTCGTAGGCCTTCGGCCAATCCGTGCTCCTTGAGTTCGACCCTGGGTGCTATACCAAGTTAAACACATAGCAGGACCGCTTCTTTGTTCTGATTGATTTTATTTTTCGCGAGTGGTTCATTTTTCTTGATATACATGGTCTGATCGCTTGGGTCGCAACGACCCTATTTCTAGTACCTTATACCCTAGCCATCGGACTGGTTATCAAGGGTCCTACTTTTCAAAAGGTGAAGATGACGTTTGGGCCATTTATGAAGGAATGGCAGAGAACTCTATAGTTATGGCCCAAGCCAGAGTCTATACACAGCAGAAACCCCCGCAAGGAGCGGGATCATACCAAAGGATCGCCCGCATCGATGCCAGTCCTAATACTCCGTTAGCAGCAGCTCAAGATGAATCATCCGCCTCTGACATGGGCATAATCAGTGAGAAATTAGACCGCATTGAGATTTTAGAGAAGAAGCAGGGCCAAGGTCTTGCAAAAACCAGTTGGCTAAGTCCATGAGTGACCTGAAGACTCACATCTTGAGTATTCAGGAGGCACAATCATATTTACATCAGCCTCCTAGGTCACTGGCTGAGTCCCGGGGAAGTCGTTCTACCCCACCACCTCCCGCATACCGCCAAGTTCACCATGTTCAGGAGGTGCCGGTTCAACAGTTACCACATTGTTCACAGCAGCCACCATCTCAGGACACTCATATGGTGGTCTATCAGCCGGATCAACCATTGGCAGCATTACCACCTCTACCCTTTGAGCAGGAACCATTGATGGAAGTCAACGGGATATGGTACGACCGGTACCCCCAGCAGCCCGGGATTCGCCACGATCACCCCGGATTTCGTTGGTCCACTGGAGGCACCTCATCCCAGCAACAGTCTCCAGCTCAGGGCAACCACTACAACCAACAGTAACAACAACAATCCCAGTATTCCCACCAGCCACAGTCTCACCATATTCCTCGTCCCACCTATCAGGAACAACAGTGGAGGCAGCGACAGCAGCCTTACCAGCAGCAGTACCCTCTGTCGCACCAGCAACCTCAGTTCCAGCAAGGGAACACTCCCGGTTCTCCCGCACCTGCCTTGGAGAACCCAACACTTGATGATCTTGCCCGCCTGCTCTCCGAACAGCAGGCATCCTTTCAAACGAGAAATGGACGAGTTCCACCAGGAAATGAGGGATATTATGAAAGACAAAGCCGCCATACCTGCACAGAGCGAGCCGAATCCAAATAACCTAAAAAGAAAATCTGAGCAGGTATAGTTTACAGAGGATACCACTCCTAGTGCTTATTTAAATGTCATGCATTCTATGTTTGATACTCACTTCGTGTCAATTAGGAGCGGTAGGGAACCAGCCGGCGGTGGCTCATCTGAGGGACAACACCATGGAGATTCCAGTGCCCCAGATGAGGAGAGAAGTGGTGTTGATGTCGCTAACAACAATGATGATGATGACGGCGGTGCTGATGCCACCAAGGATGACCTTCCAGACGACGGTACTGAGGCCGTCGTAGAACCAGATGCAGACGGTGGTGCTGAGGCCGCCATTTTTGATGTTGAACCAGAGCGCGGTGCTGAGGCCACGAAGGAGGATCTTTTGGGTGGTGCTGATGCCACCATTTTGAGTCCATTTGTATTTCAACCGTCTATTTTACCATTATCTGTACCCCTGGACACCAGGAAAAAGGCCAAAAAATGAATAAAGGAAAGGTTTCTCCGTCAATTCCGAATCCATGTGTGATGAATGATGATGTTTGCATGGAATTCAGTCCTTCACAGGACCAGGAACCTTCTCCTAACCCTCTGTCTGAGGAGGGCCCATCTGTCCCCTTCCCTCAAGCACTCCGCTTGGAGAAGGGGAATAAAACAGAAAATCCCAAAAAGAAGGAACAGTTAGAGTTCAACCAGCAGATGATAGACAGATTCCAGATACAGCTGACTCTACAGGAGGCACTAGAGCACATCCTCCTCTTCCAAAAGAACCTGAGAGAAAAGACCACTGTACGTAGGAGGAGGCGGAACAACAGAGGAGATATCCATGTGCTCACCCGTGCCACATGTTGTGCCATTCAGAACCAGTTGCCAGCCAAACGACTAGATGCAGGAGCTCCATATGTCAGATGCTAGATTAGTGAGCAGCCATTCGATCGTACTCTATTAGACAGCGGCTCTTCTATCAATCTCCTTCCGGCATCCTTACTCGACCGATTTGAGTTCGGCCCGCTCCTTCAGAGTCAGACAGTCCTTCAGTTTGCTGATAGGTCTATCAAGAGGCCGAAGGGGTTGTTGAGAGACGTGGTCGTCACCATTCAGGGCCTAAATTTCCCCATGGACTTTGTTGTATTGGACATGGAGATTCCTGAGTCGGTGATCGATGCCCCCATCATACTAGGATGCCCATTCTTGGCCACAGCCAAGGCGGTGACTGACCATGATAGTGGGAAGGTGTACTTTCGTGTAGAGGGTGAGAGTATACAAATAGATACGATTGAAGAGACCCGAGCAAGAGATTCAGCCTGCTCAGAGCCATGTAGTGACACAGTGCATCTAACAGATGCAGAGTTATACATCCACTAAGAGTGCGATTTTGTGATGACCGATGACGAAGCAGTTTGGGAAGATCCAGAGGCACGAGCTCTCGTCGTGTCTGCAGACTCAGAGTACCCACCTTTTGAGGCAGACGAGAGTTCGGAGAGCACACCCTTGGTAGGTGACACTATAGAGGCTGACAGTTGTGTGATGATTGGAGACAATGATGATTGTTCAGATTCAGATCCCTCGGAGGCAGACTTTGATTGGAAGGACTTTGATACATATTTGCCATGTCTGTTTCCCGATGAGCTGACAGAGAGGACGCAGAGCGAGCCCCCACAGATGATAGACACACCAACAGGGTTCCCTTCGTCAGAATCACAGGTACAACGAGAGTTCTCACATGCAGACCTGGTTGCTTTCACGCAGACATATTAGAAGCCAGAATTGCCAGCTCCCACCAAGCCAGAATTGAAGCCTTTACCGCAACCTCTCAAGTATAGATTCCTTGCAGGAGAACCAGACATGCACCCAGTCATTATCTCAGCAGATTTGACTGGAGAGCAAGAATCTCGTTTGACGGAGGTTCTTGAACGCAACCGCAAGGCAATTGGATGGAGTGTGGATGATCTCAAGGGGATAAGTCCGGCCCTGTGCTCCCACCGTATCTACCTCGAAGAGGACGCTAAGCCATCGCGTGAGTTCCAGCGACGTCTGAACCCGAATCTTCGAGATGTAGTAATGAAAGAGATATCTAAATGGTGGAGCGCCAATTTTATCTACCCCATCTCCGACTCTACATGGGTTAGTCCTTTTGTGGTACCTAAGAAGACGGGTGTCACTACAGTTGTGAATGAGTCTGGAGAGGAGATCGCCACCCGGATACCCACTTCTTGGAGGGTATGTGTAGACTACAGACAATTGAATGAGGCCACCAAGAAGGATCATTTCCCGCTACCATTTATTGATCAGATTATCGAGAGACTAGCTGGGAAGAGTCATTATTATTTTCTTGACGGGTATTCTGGATACAATCAAGTGGCCATAGCGCCCGAAGACCAGGATAAAACGACATTCACCTGTCCATTTGGGACTTATGCTTTCAGACGGATGCCCTTTGGTCTATGTAACGCTCCGGTGACATTCCAGAGGTGCATGTTGTCCATCTTTTCGGACATTATAGGTGATTTCTTGGAGGTTTTCATAGATGATTTCTCGGTCTACGGTGACGGGTTTGATGCTTGTCTTGACTGCCTTGACCGAGTACTTCAGCGTTGCATAGAGGTAAACCTTGTACTATCTTGGGAGAAGAGTCACTTCATGGTGACTCAGGGGATGGTCCTTGGTCACATCATCTCCAATAGGGGCATGGAGGTTGATCCGGCCAAGGTGGATATCATTAGAAAACTCAATCCACCGTCCAATTTGAAATAGTTGCGGTCTTTTCTGGGGCATGTCGGTTTCTACCGACGGTTCATTTAGGACTTCAGTCTAATTGCCCGACCGCTTACAGATTTATTGACCAAAGACACCGAGTTCCTTGTAGATGATAAGTGTCTTAAGTCCTTCGAGACTCTCAAGAATTTAGTCGTCGAGGCTCCTGTCCTTCAGCCACCCGATTTGGTCTCTTCCCTTTGAGATCATGACAGATGCTTCTGATTATGCCATTGGGGCTGTGCTTGGACATTCCTTCATTCCATATTCTTTAGATTTTCCTATACTTAGTACGAGTTATGTCTTCTCTTTTCTCTCTGATCTATGAGGACATAGCTCAAGCTAAGTATAGGGGGGTCGTATATACTGAGTATATACTTTAGCCATAACTCGTACTTTCGTATTTTCTTAATAAATATGGCTAATTATACTTATAAATTCATTACAAACTCTTTATAAAAAGATGTTATTATTCCTCAAATTCTTTTTGTAGATACTGATTAATAAATCAGATGATTTGAAAAATAGTTTGGAAATCCTTGTAAAAATCTTTTGAAACTATTTTGAAAAAACTTGTGTACATGTTTCCAACCTTGTAAAAATATTTTGATTGCAAAATTATTTTCTTTGTGTGAAATAAAATGTTTGAAAAATGGTTTGCAATGGTTTGAAAAATGGTTGCAAAAATATTTGAAAAATCTATCTATACTGTTTGAAAACCTTTGCAAAATGACTTTCAAATGTGTGTACATGTTTGTAAAATATTTGTAAAAATTATTTTGGACTATAGTTTTCAAAACCTTTGTAAAATAAGTTTGAGGAATACATACATCTCACCTAAAACTCTCTATATATACACTTATAAAATTGATCACTCACCCTTATAGAAATCTACTTCTTGTAAATATAAGAAGCACTTCCGTGTACATATTTTTAACCTAGCTTTTAGCCAAAATCTTTGTGCTTTCAAAAATCCCAAAAATATTTGCAAAATTAAAATACCAAAAACATTTGAAAAATCTTTTTGAAAATCTAAAAAAATGCATGTGCATCATCTTTTCAAAAATCTATAAAAAGTTCAAAATCTTGAAAATTGCATCACAAAAATATTTTTTGCATAGCATTAGCATTTTTCGGATTGAGTTTGGTAGTTGAACAAGTCTAAATAAAATCCGAAGATTGGAGCTTGGTTGGACCTTAAAATCTACCTAATAACAGGAACCTTATAGGAATTGGAATTGAGGTACTTCAGGTCTAGTTGACTTAATTCTTTGAGGATCATAAGACTTGGTTCAATGGATTCTTGACTGCCTAAGTAGAGTACTTCGGAACACAAGCACGACTCTTGTTGATAATGACCTAACTTGGACACCTGCACCTTTCACATGGCTCAACTCAGTTGGAGTGGTGAGGGGATTGGATTTGCCGGTATGAGACGCATACAAGTGGAAACACTTGTCCTCCTCTAGGGAGGGAAGTGCACCCCAACCCGTCCAGTGATGAGGAATTCTAAAGACAGGAGAGTGTGTGTTGCAATAAAGCTTCAAGAGAGGGATAGTCTATTGGCTCAAGAGAAAAAACTCCCTATGTAAATGCTGCTGTGAATAGTATTTCAAAGAAAAAGAAGACAGGCCTGTACAAAAATAAAATGCCTACAAAGTATGTACATATGTCGTAAAGTCAATAAGCAAGCTTGAGTTCCAAAGTCATATCATGTGAGCCTGTAGCTGGATGACTTGACTACACTGGTCTTGCATCCTAGGATAGGTAGCTACACTGGCTACTATCCATTCTTCTCTTCACCCCCTCCTCTTGAGCTGGTTGCCACTTGAACTTAGAAGGGAATACCCCGCTCCTCGAGGAAGGAGTTATTGGATTGGGGAATCATTGGGTTGTCATACTAGAGAAGTCAGTCTCGTTGTCATTCTAGCTAGGGAGAGCCACTATCACTTACACTGTACGAGTCAGCTTCATAGTCGTAAGGGTTTGCGTATGAATTGAGATATTTCTGACCTGTCTATTGAGGAGACTTGAGCATAGTTTTGGGGTTCTCAGGGACTGTTGGATTTCAAATCCGATTCTCATTAAGGTTCCGCCCGCACTAAAATTCCAAAGGTCCGACTTAAGCTCCAAACTTTGATTTTGTGAAGACAAGTTTGATAATTAAACTAAATCCAATTTCTTCTTTTTCTTTTCTTTCTTTTCTTTTCTGCACTTATTGCATAAGTGTTTGCTAGGGACTAGCAAAGGTAAAGTATATGGGGATGATGAATCCACATTTCATCATCTTTATTCTATTATTTTGGCCTCAAAAACCCTAGCAAATGCGTGTAAATACCATTAATTCCAGCATTTTAGCATTCATGCATGTTCATGTAAATAATGCATAAAATAATGTATTTAAAGTCAAAATTATAGAATAAATAAAAGAAAAGAAAAAGAATAATATATTGTAAAATATTTATGACCCGAAACCCCGAGACCTAGGCATCTAGATGACTAGGTCGATAAGGAATAAAGTAGGGGGAGATAAGGCCCAAAATACAATACAAATACCTTTTATTTTATTCATTCTTTATTCATTTTGGGACCTATTTTTGGTTCCACTTTTTATACTTCAAATATAGAAACTTTGTACATGAAAGTTGTAGATAATTAAATATAGAAAAATATAAAATTAATTTCATTTAAAAATAATGTATAGATCAAAAGTTATGATATGAATAAGATTCCAAAATCTCAACTTTCCATACATGTATCTCTCAAATAAAAACTTGAAATGTATCAAAATCACTTTAATTGTATATAATTTTCAATAAGCTATTTAAGTGAAGATGGTTTCATATTTTTTGGAGTTACGATGCAAAAGTTAGATTTTGGACACCTGATGTACAATAGTTTACGCCTTTTTCTTTCTTTTGTATAGATTCCTTTTTTTTAATTCTTTTTTTTTATTTATTTAAATTTTTTTTGTTATTTGTATATTCTAATTTCTATTAAAAATATAAAATCAAATTAAAAAATATAAAATAAAAAAACAAAAATAGATCTTTTCTGTACAAGTCAATTTAGCTTGTATTCTATCTTTATCGCTTTTTGTATCTTATAAAATTAAAAATCAACAAAGATATTTCAAGTTTTGTATATTATTAACAAGAAAACAAGACTGAAAACCATAAAAATCCAAAATAGGTATTTTATACCTTAAAAAATATGTTCTTAATTTACATCTTTTGAAAAAAAAAGAAAAAAAAGCTTTCTTCTGCAATATTCTAGATAACATTAGTTTGAGATAGTTTTATGATTTGAGTTTTTATTTTGAGGTCTCTTATTGTTCATTTTAAACATATTTTCAATGGGAAAGACCTCTCTTTTTTTATTAGTACACATGAACATAAAGACAATCACTAGTGTCCAAAAAATTTGAAATAGTCCACTCCCATTTGTGGAGGCCTCCCCCAATAGCCATCATCTCTTCCATTCCTCCACCATA
Organism: Ottelia alismoides; assembly: GCA_037367405.1. Lineage (NCBI taxonomy): Eukaryota > Viridiplantae > Streptophyta > Magnoliopsida > Alismatales > Hydrocharitaceae > Ottelia > Ottelia alismoides. The sequence continues at coordinate 317,077 of JAZKJV010005615.1, forward strand.
TAAAAGAGCTTCATCTCCCATTTTTGAATTCATCCACCATTGGAGCCTTCATTCTAGCTCCCATTTCCTTTGTGACAGAGAGGATGTGGGCATGAGAAACCTCCCATTGGTGTGATCCCTTGGTGTTCTTGCTCCATTGTATCACAAGCTCTTAGCTTGTCAAGTCTCTTCTCCGTCGGAATCGAGGACATGACCGGTCATTCTCATCGGAGAATCGATCACCATAGGCGACTACCTTTACATGCTACGTTTTTCTTCTTGTAGATAACTTTTATATTTAATTTTTCTTCTTGTTGTAGTGTAACAACCCATCATCTTCAACTTTTCTCCATCCTCATTCGTCGCAGCTAACCACCTCACCGCCGCCTTCATCCACTTCTTCGTACTCCCTTCACGCAACCTCAACCAACTTCGGCCATGTACGGTGGCTGGAGACTATCTCCATCTACCATTTTCGTAGGAGAACCCATACACCCCATATATTTTTTTGTGTGCATAACGCAAGCCGAGCCCACGCTCGAGCTTTCATTTCTACTCACAGGTATCCGTCCGAACGTCCTACAGACGCACCACCATCTCTCACGTAGAGCTCCACACCATGGTACTTCGTCGGCCCTCGGATTGGCATTTTTGTTGTTGTTTTTCGAAGGAAGAAGAAGAAGGGAGTGATAATGCGCTATCCTGCGAGGGTCAAAATATATTGTCGCTGAGGCGACCGCTCACAGAACACCGGTTGACCAACAATTAACCCACATGAAAGAATGCATCAATTAAGTCCAAAAATTGTGAATTAACATTTAACTCTACCACAAAATGCATAGCGAATAAGCATGTAGAGGTCGAACCACAGAGAGCAATACAAAAATGAGGCAACCTATGATGTTCATGTACAACAGAGTCATCCTTGTATGAATCCTATTTTTGTGGGTTTTTCTTTTTAGTTTTTTTATTAAGATATATATATATTTTTAATGTTTAATATTATATATTTATATATATATTTATATGTATATAATTTATAGAATATAGAGATATGAAGATATACACCTATAAAGGGTATGTATACATATATATAGATAGGTTATATATATATATGTATATATACAAAAAAAATATTTTATATTTTGATTTTTTTTATTTTTATTTTTAAGATTTTTATACATAAATATATATATCTATATACATATATATATTTATATTTTCTTTTTTCAATATTGGAATGTATATACAATGTAGTGAGAGGGGAGATATAATATTTATAAAAATATACAAAAATACTCAAAAATTCAGAAATAATATTTTTTGGTATTTTTATGATTTTTTACTATTTTTATAATTTTTGAAGATTTTTCAAAATATTTTTGATATTTTTAAATACTGAAATAAAGCAAAACAATGAAGTAACTACTGGCTGTGAGTAAAATAGGGCTTAAAAATAGAAAATAGCCATAAATTTTTTCCAAACACTTTTAAAATAAAGATAATAAAAGATAAAACCTACAGAACTTGAGTTTGCAATTTTTGGAGTTTTCTAGAATTTTTTATATTTTTAGAAGTTTTTGAGTATTTTCGAATTTTTAAGGTTTTTCTTTCGAGATTTTTAGTGATTTTTGTATTGACATTAAAATATGATAAAATAGGCCATAGGTGATTTTTTTGGAATTTTTCGAGGTGGTTTACTATTTTTTTGGTATTTTCTAAGCTAGACAGTAGACAAAATGCATGTTTTTGATTTTTAATAAATGCAAAAATGCAACAAAAATGATACTAAAAATATGGCGTGCAAAAGCAAACTAATAGGAGCTTATATTCATTTTTGTAGAATTTTTGAAGTCAATATGAGGCATGAAATAAATGGACAAAGCATACAAAAATATATGGCCTAGCAGGGCATTTTTGCAAATAAAAATAAAGACAGGGGCTGTAGTGTAAAAACACCAAAACTATTACACTTGGTTTGCAATTTTAAGGGCTAAAATGAAATACCAAACCCGCCAGGGACCCCCGCGCAAAATAACCATCACGTGGGACTACACGTGATCCGCACCCACAGGGACCAAAAAGTAATTTCTGAAAAGTTCGGGGTCCTGGTTACAATTTCCACAAAAGTAATACGCTTTCAATTTTATTTTATGGACTAAATAGAAATATACAAACGTACAGGGGGTCATGTGCAATTTAACCACATCACGTGGGATGACACATGAGGTGACGTGGACTGAACCTAAAAGTAATATCACAATCATACAGGGGGGTCCATGCAAAATATCCAAAATAAAATGAACTTCGATTTTTATTTACAGGGCTAAACAATAAATACAAAAAGGCTAGGGTGAAGATCTGCAAATTACCCCTAAGTGCGCGCTGGTGGACGGCGGGGATCAGTTCACTTGACACGCGTCGCGCATCCAACGGCCGGTATCGCTTCGCCGATGAAGGGTCACGATTAGATCAGCCGAGCTGATCTGACGGTCGTTGCAGGGCTTCATCTGACGGCTCTGGTGTGATCTGGGGGCGCCACCCTGATCGGACGACGATGGAGCCTCCTGGAAGAACAGGGAAGAAGCTCGCGCGAGGCGAGCTTCGATCTTGAAGATTTGGCTCCTCCGGGCTTCTCCCTCGCGTTTGAGGTGTTCGGATCGTAGCTGGAGGTGTCCCGCGTCTGCTCGTGGTCTTGGCGTGGCTCCTGGAGGTCCAAGGAGCTCGGGCGAGGTCGATCAAGGTCAGGACCTCCAGGAGCCTCTTCCTGGTTCGAATCGAGCCCTGAAGGGCTTCTTGCGTCGTTTGACCTGCATAGGAAGAACCAGGGGAACGAGGGCTATCTCCTCGACCCTGGATTTTGAAGCTCTGGCGCAAAATGAGGTGAGGCGGAGGAGCTCCGACGATAGGCGGAGGTGGAGCTCCGATTCGCAAGGACTGAGGGTCCTTGTTGAACAAAGGTGATAGGGAGATGGAGCACGCGATGGGGAACGAGGTGAGGTGAAAATGGCGGTCGGAAACGGTCGAGATCACAGTGAAGAAGTCGCCGGAGCGGAGCTCTGGCGAACTTCGATTTGTCGATTTCACGCTACGCTAATTAACTAAAAACTAAACTAAGCACGTGAATGAAAAGCTGGAATCGAAATCTACCTAAAATGTAAGAAAGGACAGCTCTTATACCTGGGGGCCACCATGGAGCAGGATGGACGCCGGAGCTCCATCGCGTCAAAACTTATCCCTCCCCCGGCCGATTCGAGTCGCTGAAATGCTCCCCCTGTCATGAGGAACCTCCGAGGATCAAATTCGAGGCTTTTCGGTGGATGAAATTGGCCAAATTTGAGGAGGGGGTGGAGCTTCTTATTTATAAACACTGGAATGAACCCTTATTGACCGGCGTTTATTGAGTAATCCATTGAGCATCATGTTGGTCTAAGACATCGGTGGGCATCAGTGATCATCGGGGATGATTTTTTGTGAAGAACGCGAGCGCGATCGATGGACGAGATGGCCGTAAAATGGGGAAGAAAATCGGGGAAAAGACAGCTCTGGAGCACCATGTCCCGGATGGGACAGTTGACCGGGCGATCAACAAAGGCCGCACCCTCATTGGTCCACATCGGCCGCAAATGGACAAAATAGGGAATTTTATTCGAAAATGATTTATTTGACCTAATAAATGATTTTATTATTTTTTCCTTATAAAATAAAAAATTTGTATTAATTCATTTAGTATTTGTTTATGATTTTTATTTAATTTTTTGAAGTGTTTTATTATGGTTTTATTTTGATGATGTATTTATGCATGTATTTACATGTATTTTGTATATTTTATTTTTATTTTATTTATTTTTTTTATTATTTTGTTGTCTTATTTTATAAATTTAGAATTTATTTTTATGAGTGTGAGGGTATTTTTATTTAATTTTTATGAGTTGATTTTCATATTTAAATAAATAGGTAGATGTATATGTAGGTGTACTTATAGGTATTTTACCAATAAATTATGTAAACTTTATTTATTTAATGTATTTTATTGGTTTTTATTTTGGATTTGTATTTTTAATAGGTTATTTGTAATATTTACATTATTATAAAAAATATAGATGAATAATGAAATCTCCTTTTATTTTATATACATATAGATAGCATAGGTATTTTGTCTATGTGTCTTGCATAGACTTATTTTATTTTATAAATCCTTTTTAGTTTTATTCTAATTTCAATATGTAAATGTATTATATACATTATTTACGAAATTCTAAAAATATAATTTGATAAAAAATAATGGACAATGAATAAATTGAATATTTTAATCAGGCAGATTGCACAATGAATGCCAAAAACCTAACTTTTACAGATGGACTCCAAAAATTATGAAACTAATTTTATTAAATAGTTCTTGGAAAGCTATATACAATTAAAGGTGAGTTTGGGTGATTTGGAGTTTTTATTTGCAAGATATGGGTCCGTGAAGTTGAGATTTTGGCTTTTTATTCTGGGTATAAAATGTACACTGAGTATTATTTTTACACAAACTCAATTTTGTATTTTTATTTACATTATTATCTACAACTTTCATGTCAAAGTTTCTTTATTTGATGAATGAATAATTATGTACAAAATAGGTTTCAAAAATGCATGAATAAATGAATAAATAAATGAGGTATTTATTGTGCTGCTGGCCCTTATCTCCCCCTACTTTATTCCTTGTCGACCAATTCCATGCTGGCCTTGGTCTCGGGGTTCGGGTCATAAAATATTTGCAATATTTTATTCCTTTTTTTCGTCTCTTTATTCTATAATTCTGGCATTAAAAACCTTATTTAATGTATAATTAATACAATGAATAATGAATGCTATTATGTACAACTTAATGCTATTTTCATGCATTTGCTGGGGTTTTTGAGGCCAAAATGATAGAATAAAGGTGATGAAATGGAGATTCATCACCCCCTATACTTGCCTTTGCTAGTCCCTAGCAAATACTTATGCAATAAGTACAAAAAGAATAAAGAAAAGAAAAAGAGAATTAAAGAAGGATAGAGTGAATAGGGGTGCTTTCAGTGCAATGTATGTCTTTATAAAATCTGAATTTGGAGCGCCTGTCAGACCTTGGGTGTAGATGTGTGTGGAACCTAGTCAGGAGCCTTTTTTTAAAATACAACAGCCTTCGAGAGTCACAGAACTCGGTTCAACCCGCCTCAATAGCCTGGTCAGAACTGGTCTACATCATACGCAAACCCTTATAACTATGAAGCTGACTTGTACAGTGTAAGTGATGGTGGCTCTCCCCAACTGAAATGACAAAGGAACTGACTTCTCCAGAATGACAACCCAATGATTCCCCAATCCAATAGCTCTTTCCTCGAGGAGCATGGTATTCCCTTCTAAGTTCAAGTGGCAACCAGCTCAAGAGGAGGGGGTGAAGAGAAGAATGGATGGTAGCCAGTGTAGCTACCTATCCTAGGATGCAAGACCAACGTAGTCAAGTCATCCAGCTGCAGGCTCACATATTTGACTTTGGAACTCAAGCTTGCTTATTGGCTTTACAACATATGTACATACTTTGCAGGCATTTTATTGTTGTACAGGCCTGACCATTTTTTTTCGACATACTATTCACAGCAGCATTTACATAAGGAGTTTTTCCTCTTGAGTCAGTAGACTATCCCTCTTTTGAAGCTTTATTGCAACCCACAATCTCCTGTCATTAGACCTCATGGCTATTGAACCAAGTTGGGGTGCACTTCCCTCCCTAGACGAAGATGAATGTTTCCACCCGTGTGTGTCTTAGACTGGCAAATCCAACCTCCTCACACTCCAACTGAGTTGAGCCAAGTGAAAGGTGCAAGTGTCCAAGTTAGGTCACGGTCGACAAGAGTCATGCGTGTGTCTCGAAAAGTTCTAGTTAGTCAGTTGAGGTGACTTGAACCCAGCCCTGATTTCTCAAAGAATTACGTCTGCATAGACCTGAAGTACCTTAAACCTAGTTCCCGTAAGGTTCCAGTGCAGTTAGGTGCGGTAAGGTCTAACCAAGCTCCAATTTTAGACATTATTGGACTGATTCAATCATCAAGCTCACTCAAAAAGAATATGAATGGTATGCTCATGCTATGCACAATGAATGATGCAATTTTTCACAAAGAATTTACAAGAATCAAATAATCTTTTTACAAAAAGAATTTTTTTGCAAATAAAAAGCTTGACACATACAAAAAGTACTTACAATTATTTACACGGGCGTGCCGCCTTATTTACCAAATGTATGGATTTATAAGGACTTTACAGGTTTTAATGAAGTAATTTATTTAGGTTATACAGAAAGAATTTTATGCATTTTATTTATGATTTACAAGTATTTGTAATGATGCTTTTATTCCTCAGGTGTAGTTTGAAAATAATTTTTGCAAACTATAGTACACGATAATTTTTGCAATCATTTACACACATTTGAAAACTATTTTTGCAATGATTTTTCACACTATATACATTTTCCACAATAGTCTTGACAAACATTTTTCAAAACATTTGCACATAGGTTTTTCAAATCCTTTATTCCACACAAAGAAAAGGTTTTTCAAACCAAACAATTTTACACAAGTTGAAAACATTTCACAGCAAATTTTCCAAACAGTTCACACTATTTCTCGAATCATACTGTAAAGGTATTTAGCCCAATTTATTAATCAGTATATACAAAAGAAGAAAAAATGTATTTGATGTACAACATGGTTTAGGCTCTTATAAGCTTTATTTAGTATTATTGCTTATTTTTGTATGAGATATTTTCGTGCAGACTCCTCAGACTTATTCGAGAATTATTTTCAAAAGATTTTCGAAAACTATAGTCCAAAATAATTTTACAAACATGTACACGCATTTGAAAATGATTTTACAAATGTTTTCACACATGATAGATAGATTTTTCAAAACAATTTGACAACCAAATTTTCCAATCATTTGCACATTAGTTTTCACACATTTTTATTTCACTCAAAGAAAATAAATTTTACACACAACACTAATTTTAGAAAGGTTGAATACTTGTACACACTATTTTTCAAGCAATTTTCAAAAGATTTTTCAAGGAGAACTTTCTGCACAAAACACTTTTCCTGACTTATTAATCAGTAAAAATACAAAGAGTCTGAGGAGGTCACAATCATCTTTTATTATTATAGAACTACTTTTTTCATTACTTTTTAGATTGAGGTGATGTTTTATTTTTCAGTATGAGTTATGGCTTATATTATATACATGATATATACGACCCCCCTATACTTAGCTTGAGCTATGTCCTCATAAGTCGAAGAGAAAAGAGAAGACATAACTCGTACTGAGTATAGACAGATCTAAAGAATATATAGAAATGAAAAAAGGAATGAATGAGAAGTTGACCGTCCCCCCTATACCTAGGATCAAGTAAGCCTAAGTATAGCGGACTGTACAAAAAGCAGGGAGGGTCAAGGGTGGGAATACACAGATCGTACTCAGATTGTCTCCCCCTATACTTAGGGTAAGATACTCCTAAGTATAGACAAGAAGAGGAGACAATGGAGAGGATCGAAATGAAATGAAAAACTCAGGGTGCACATCCCCCCTATACTTAGGACAAAGTACGTCCTAAGTATGGAAAACTGTCTACAAGGGCGGCACCTTTTAGATACAAAAAGAAGATAGAAAAGGAAAAGAAGAAGAAAATCAGATAAACAGTTTTTGGAGTACATTGTCTGAACCTTTTGATGCTGCCGCTGTTGTGGATATGTCATCATGGTGTACGAGCTGAATGGAGTCAACAACGGCCAAGAATGTATCTGGTTCGAGGTAAGGCTTCAGGAGTTGACCGTTGACGACGAATGGCTGTGCGTCAGGAGACAATTCTGATATAGCAATACTTCCATTGTCACGCACTTCACAAAATCGAAATGGCCCTGTCCACTTACTCTTCAATTTGCCCGGGAAGATCCGCAACTTTGCATCAAATAACCACACCTTCTGTCCAACATCAAAGGTCTTTCGTCTGAAATGTCGGTGATGCCAGTGTTTCACCTTCTCTTTGTACATCAATGTGTTATCGTATGCATAGTCTCGGAACTCCAAGAGTCTGTTCAGATCTTCCTTTCTGTTCTGACCACTTTTGCGTGAGTCCAAATTACAACTGTTAACTGCCCATAGAGACTTATGAAATAATTCAACGGCCAGATGGCACGGCTTCCCGTATACAAGACGATAGGGCGACATGGCCAAAGGAGACTTGTAGGCGGTCCTGTAAGCCCAAAGGACCGAGTCCAAGAGTTGGGACCAGTCTTTCCTGTTTGGCCTGACAAGTTTCTGCTGGATAGTCTTGATTTCTCTGTTTGATAGTTCTGCCATGCCATTGGTCTGAGGATGGTAAGGAGATGCGACACAATGATCGATGTCGTACTCCTTTGTCAATTTCTTGACCTCTTTGTTAATAAAATGGCTACCCCCATCTGATATGAGAATTTTCGGTATCCCGAACCACGAAATGGTGTTCTTTTTCAGGAACTGACACACTGTTCGGCTGTCGGCGGCTCGAGCAGGGATAGCTTCAACCCAACGACTCACGTAATCGACGACAAGAAGGATGTGCTCAAAACCTTGACTGTTAGGGAAAGATCCCATGAAGTCAATGCCCCATGCATCGAAAACGTCTGCTATCTGAATGATTTTCAAGGGCATAGAGTCTTTTGCAGTGAGGGTACCTTTCAATCTCTGATAGTCAATACATCGTTTGACAAATTCTGCTGCATCCTTAAATAATGTGGGCCACCATAAGCCACATTGAAGTACTTTGGCTGATGTACGGTCTCCAGAGTGATGTCCACCAGATTCAAGCGAGTGACAATGCTCGAGGACACTAGATTGCTCCTCCTGAGGGATGCACCTGCGCCAAATGCAATCTGCTCCTTCCCTGAATAAAAGAGGATCCTCCCATTTGTAGAAGAGGATGGTCGACATGAATTTATTCTTCTGATTCTTCGTCCAATCCGACGGTGTTACCCCCGAAGCGAGGTAATTGACTATATCAGCATACCAAGGAAGAGAATCCACTGCTAAGATTGCTTCGTCAGGAAAGGTTTCTGTAATGGGTGCACTGTTCAGAGGAGGCTCGTGCTGCTCAATTCTGGAGAGATGGTCTGCTACCACATTCTAAACTCCAGGCTTGTCCTTGATTTCCAGATCAAATTCCTGGAGGAGAAGGATCCATCGAATCAGTCTCGGCTTGGCATCCTTCTTCTGCTGGAGGTACCGGATAGCAGAGTGGTCTGTAAAAATTGTGACTTTTGATCCCAGCAAATAGGATCTGAACTTCTCAAGGGCGAAAACCACAGCCAACAACTCTTTCTCTGTCACTATATAATTTCTCTGTGCTTCATCTAATGTTCTACTAGCATAGTGAATGGTATAGGGCGCTTTCTCTTTCCTTTACCCAAGAACAGCCCCGACTGCAAAGTCTGACGCATCGATCATGATTTCAAAAGGAAGAGACCAGTCAGGCGGCTGTAAGATTGGATCCTGAGTAATAAGCTCCTTCAGCTGATTGAAAGCAAGGAGAACCTGCTGATCTACATTGAACTCGATTTCCTTGCACAGAAGCTCTGTCAAAGGTCGGGCAATGCGGCTGAAATCCTTAATGAATCGCCTGTAAAATCCCACATGCCCCAGGAATGACCTTACATTCTTCACTGACTGAGGTGGCTGTAGATTTGCAATAACATCCACCTTTGCCGGGTCGACTTCCATGCCACATTTGGAAACGACGTGACCCAGCACAATGCCTTCAGTGACCATGAAGTGGCTCTTTTCCCATGAAAGCACTAAATTGACTTCCCGACACTTCTGAAGCACTCTGTCTAGGTGCTCAAGACAAGAATCAAAATTATCACCATAGACAGAGAAGTCGTCCATGAACACCTCGAGAAAACTGCCTACCATCTCGACGAAGACTGCTAACATGCATCTTTGGAATGTTGCAGGTGCATTGCATAATCCAAAGGGCATTCTCTTGAAGGCGTAGGTGCCGAACGGGCAAGTGAAGGTAGTCTTCTATTGATCTTCAAGGGCGATTGTCACTTGGTTGTACCCAGAATACCCATCCAAAAAGTAGAAGAACTCCTTGCCTGCTAGTCTTTCCAAAACTTGATCAATGAATGGTAAGGGAAAGTGGTCCTTCTTAGTTGTTGCATTAAGGCGGCGGTAGTCAACACACACCCGCCAGGATGTTGGTACCTGAGTGGATATTTCCTCTCCTTTATCATTTGTAACCACGGTAAGCCCGGATTTCTTTGGAACTACATGCAGTGGGCTTACCCATTTTGAGTCGGAAATGGGATAGATAAAGTCTGCATCACACCATTTTGTTATCTCTTTCATGATGACGTCCCAGAGGTTAGGGTTCAACCTTCTTTGGAATTCGCGGGACGGCTTGGCATCTTCTTCCAGATAGATGTGGTGCGAACACAAAGCTGGATTTATCCCGCGGAGATCTGATACACACCAACCAAGTGCCTTGCGGTTCTTTTCTAGAACCTCGAGAAGACAAGAATCCTGATCCGAATTCAGCCTGCTGTTGATGATGATCGGATACATTTGTTCTCCACCTGCAAGGAAAGCATACTTCAGGCCTGAAGGAAGTGGCTTGAGTTCTGGTTTTGGCTTGTCCAACTGATTGGTCACTTCAGATACTATGCTGGTGGTGGGATGTACTTCTTTGAAGGGGCTACCATCCTCATCATTCTGTTGAGATCCTAGTGATGTGCCGAACGGTTCTGCGCTAGGCTGATCGTGTTCGGTCTGGAGTGAATGATCAAAGAGATGCGCCTGCATCTGAGAATCCGTCTCCCAAGAATCATCGGAGCCTAGGGTAACTGTGCTTTCCAAGTCCCCTCGAGTGTGAGGATTTCTCGGGTCCATGAATCATTCAATGACAAGGATGAGTCTCTGATTTCTGCAATAAAGTCATAGTCTGCTTCGGATGCTGCATGGCTCTCATCAGTCGTGGCGTTCGGCTCTCTACTCATGTTTATAGTGATTTTCTTGGCGTTCGAGCTAATCTTGCCAGACCCGTAATCAACCACAGCACCTGAAGTACGTAGAAATGGTCGACCAAGGATGATAGGGGTCTGGAGCAGAGGTGCTGGTGAGTCCATATCAAGGACTACAAAATCAGCAGGGAACTGCATCTCCTGCACTTTAACTATAATGTCTTCCAAGAGACCCCGAGGCTGCTTGATGGATTGGTCAGCGAACTGAAGGATCATTCGTGTCTGCTTGAGCGGACCCAGCCCAAATTCTTGCATTATGGATGATGGCAAAAGGTTGATGGAAGATCTACTGTCAAGGAGAGTGCGCTCGAAGACCTGCTCAAAAATCTCACAACTGATAAGAGGTGCTCCTATGTCTTGCTTCTTCTGTGGGAGGTTGCTGATAGCTGTCATAGTGGCCATGGATAGCACGTGCTTTTTTCTACGTCTCTGCATTTGTTCTCCTGCGCTGGGCGACGCTTGTTGGTACATGCCTCCTTTAGTCCTTTCTTCACAGCTGGCATGTACTCCACGGCCTTCAATAAGGGAATCTCAACAGTCAATTTGTCTAATATTTCCACAACTCCAGGATCAGACAATGCCTTTTTTCGTTTTGCAATTTTTTTGGATTTTTCTATTGCATGAGGAAAAGGAATATGTACATCTCTAGCAGGAAAAATAGAGTTCTTATTTACATCAACATCATTGCCCATAGAATGTTGTACATCCGGACTACAAAAAGGAGTACAAACTGTATTCTGGCATGCTGGTGCTGAGGGGCTAGCAAAAAGTATAGCATCGGCTCCGTCGGCTGGCGAAGGATCGGCTACTGCTGGCGGCTCCTCCAAGGCTGGTGCGGCTTCGCTTTGGCTGCAAGCTTCTTTTTGTTGTTTTTGATTTTGCTGATTTTTTTGTATTTCCGGCTGGAACTGATGGTATTGCACGACGGCTGGATTGGCTTCTCCTTCTTCTTCCTCCTCACCCGCCTCTGGAGCTAGCACGACTGATGTGGAAGATGACGATCCACCTGTTTCTTTATTCACCCCCTTCTTGGTAGCAGGAGGAGGTAAGGCCCTACCGCTCCTGAGAGTAACAACATTAGAATAAGCAGTAATATAATTTTCAGACACGGACATGACATCACATTCTACCTGCTCTTTCTTTTTGAGGTTATTGGGGTTGGCCTCGACCTGCGCTGGGATGGTGGTTCTAGTGGCGGTCAGGTCGTCAAGCCTCTTGGTCATTTCCGCCAGCCCTTTGACGAGTTGGGCAAGGCAATCTATGGTAGGGTTCACATGGGGTACTTCGATGGGTTCAACGTGCAGACCACGCTGTTGTTGCATGGATGGGTGCGAAGGTTGTTGCTGGTGGTGCTGGGGTGGTGCAGGAAGTTGAAGTTGCTGATAAGAGGGGGGAGGATACTACTGATATTGCTGAGATGGGGCAGCCGCATACTGATAGAACAGTTGTGGATGGCGGTACTGCGGCTGCTGGTATGGCTGATTCTGCCTCCATTGATTTGCATACTGAGGAGGTTGATGATACTGCTGATGAGGCTGAGAGGACTGTCCAAAGCGACCACCTTGAGGTTGGTGGTATTGTCGATTGGCAAGTGGCTGACCTTGGGGTTGTCCCATAGGACGGGTCGGCTGTGCATCGTTGGTCCATACCCCGTTCACTTCCTGAATCAGGGGTGGTGGTGGGAAAACTAGATCAGGTCCTGAAAGAAACTCTGGCAGGTACACAACCATTTGCTGTTGCTGCTGGCCCTGGTCGGGCGCCTGCACGTAGTACACGTGCTGGACTGTCGGTGGCTGCTGGCTCGGCTGAGGCTGATGTTGCAGTTGCTGCTCGTCCTTCTTCTCAGCTGGAGCTTCTGATGGTGTCGCCGACTGAACAGAGTTGATGGTGCCCACCAACAGTTCAAGGTACTTGTTGATCTGATCAAGCTTGTCTAAATTCTGAGTCCTTTTCTCGATCACAGCGAGTTTCTCGAGGTCCTGTGATCGGTTCTCAATGATATCAACTTTTGAGAGATGGCCCCCGATGATATTGAGGTTGGAGCTCTCATCTCTCTCTTCCTCTTTGGACGCTGCCATGTGTACTTGTTTTTGGAGGATCTGGGGCTGCTTCTGATATGCCTTGGATGAAGAGAGGGCGGCCTCTCCTTCGGCCATTTCTTCGAATATCTGCCAGACTACGTCTTCATCCTCGTTGAAGTGTGAACCCCCACATGCTGCGTCAACAAGCCTTTGGCTCTCAATATTCAGTCCCCCAAAGAAGTGATGGACCAAGCTGGTCTTCGGAATCTCATGATGGGGACATTTCTCCTGCAGATCGGTGAATCTCTCCCATGCTTCGTGTACTGACTCATGGGCTCCTTGGGAGAAATTACTGATTCGGGCTCGCATCTGGTTGAGCCGACCGAGAGGGTAATACTTATGCAGAAAGGCTGACTTCAGCTCCTCCCAGGTCGTCACAACCTTCCACAGATGGTTGACCCAATAGAGGGCCTTGTCTTGTAAGCTGAAGGGGAACACCAACATTTTGACAATGTCTAGAGGGACATTGGGATAGTGAGTGGTGCGGCAAATGCGTGAGAATTGCTGCAGGTGAATGTACGGCTCTTCACTAGTGTTTCCATGGAATGCAGGAAGTAGAGCAATGCATTGGGGTTTCAGCTCAAAGTGAGCGTGTACCGGTGGAATAAGGATCTACTCGGTCATCTGGCTGTCTCTCAGATTGTATGTCTCTTTAAGTGTAGGCTTGGGTGGTGGTGGGAATTCTGGATCATCATTGTTAGGCCCACCACCTCCTCCACCTCCACCTCCTCCGCCTCCGCCTCCTCCTCCCTCAGCTCGGTTCATCACATCGTTCAACATGTCCTGGAAATCTGTTTGCGCGAGGGCCTGCTCGGTCAGCTGTTGTTGGATGGCCTGGATAGACGCCAGTAGTTGTGCATTGACTTGATTCTGGTATGGTATCTGTCCTTCTAGTTGAGGTGGTTGCTGACCCTTTACCTTTCCTTGAGGAGCCATAACTGGGTCTGAGTCGGATGAAATGAACTCCGGAGTAGTCTTTAGGGCTCGCTCTGTCTTCTATCTGCAGAATGAGATAGTCCAAATCAGACCACTTGCAATTTTGTTCAGCCATCATGATGAAGCTGGAATTCAGGTCAACCCCAGCATGTTGTGAACAGAAAAGGATGTGGATTGTAATCGGCTTCAATTCACAACAGCGAAGGCAAGACAAAAGTGATCCCAGTTATTGGGTGGTCAAGAGAAAGGTAGATAACGAGGAGTCTGGAGATCGATCCGTAAGGTCCGGATCGAGTTCTCGGGAATCGCCTCGAATTTATTGGCGGAGTTGAGTTCATGGAATCGATGTGGGTGTCGGCGAGGTCCCGACGAAAACCATCCATGGATCAACTTTGCGAAGCACAAGAGAAGATTGGATGTTGGAAGAAAGATACGATGGTCAACGAGGAATAAAAGGAGTGTAAAACAGTAGAGAGGCTCGGGTGAGCGGGGTGGTCAAAGGAGAATGACATAAAAAAAATTACGCAAAGGCACAAGACTTGATCTTTGAACCTTAATCTAGATCCACACAAACGCAATGCAAAATTGGGTTCACCAACTCACGCCATGTGAAGCCGTGAAGGTTCGGCTATTTATTATCTTTTCATTTTTTTTAGAGTTGTGATTTCAGGCAAATCTTTTAACAAGTCCTTAGTACGCTACCCTATAGGAGAGAGAGTACTGCCGGAAGAGTATCCCGTACTTGTCCTCCTCCTGTGTAATCTGTAGTCTGTACTTTTTGGAGTCCTTGTAACTCTTCCTGGATCCCTACTCAGCCAACGAAATACAAAGAGGAAGCCGATAGGCGAAACCAATACTTCGGTTCTCGCTCGCAACGGAATCACCCGTGAGCGTGCAAGAACCTACTCGGACGCAGGACAATGAGACAAACACCCCCGTGAAGGCGTGGCCTATGCTCAATACATCGGACAGGTCGATGCTCTACACAACAGAGAGTCATCATTGGTGACCAAGTCCTACTTGCCTACGTACGATAGAAGCGCCATTACTTTGGAAATCCGGGCGATACACAAGGCAGTTGCAGACTGGGTTTTTGGCTTTAATCCTTAGGGGTCGCACTCTCTCAAGGGAGTAGGGTTTTGGTCCCCCTCCAAGGTACCTGAAAACAATGAGGGCTTTATGAACCCGGTACAATGATAGTCCATTACAGATTTTATTAAGGTCAAAGTTTATTTAGCAGTCCCCTTGTTTTATTTTTTGGATTTTCACTTTTTTTTGAGTCTGTTTTCATACCAGCGCCTAACGTTTTTGTAGATTCTCATTTAAGTCCTAGGTGCTCAAAATCAGAGGGAGATAGCGGAAAAGCCGTGCAAGTGGTTCCATGATGGAAATCTCACCATTGAACCGAATGATGCATGCTGAGTTAGAAGACTTACAGTGCATCCCAGCTCTCTCCATGCGATATGCAAAACAGAATTTTTAAACCTATCTACATGTTGGTATGCAAGGCACAAAATCGCCCTAAACATTAGCTGCTATGAACATGAAGAACCATAAGTCGCTCATTTGTCTTTAGCCTCAAAAGTCCGGTCTTGGCTCACCCCTCCTCTGCTCAACACACTTGAGTTTAGGAGATAGCGCTTTATGGGGCTCGCTGTGGCACAAGGGCTAAGAGACAAATGAACGGCTTGTTTAAGTTTGACTAGATCCATACGAAGTAGACTATAGGAACATGCATTCTTATTAATGTTTGGACCTAGCTACCGAGTCAAGCAACCTATATCTAGGGGCTCCAAGCACACAAAACATAGTAAAATAAAGGTGGAAAGCTCAAAACTTTGGAAAACAAAGAAAAGAAAGCGATGCAAAACTCGGAAAACCGCGATGAGGTACCCAGGTGAACAATCACCCGGGCACTGGACCTCATTGTGAAGAGTAGAGTCCTGTTAATTATTACATGCCAAGATTGTCTCTCTCTCACAACAAATTACAAGAATAATCCTAATAGCTCTAGACCTATCTAATCCCTATCTCCTTGCATCCTTGGTGCTCTCTCCAGCTGGTCATGAAGTGAAGACCAACCTCCTCCAAGCTCGGCTGCCTTGGCTCCCTAAGAAACCATCCTCGCGTGGCGGGCCCCTCGCAACAAAGTACAAAGAGATTGAATTAGTATAGTTCAATTAATTAAATAAAGCAGGAAGAAATTAATCACAATATAATAAATCAATTGCTAAACAAGAATGACTAAATACAATAGGCTACGCTCATTGCTCCCCGGCAATGGCGCCATCTGATAACGCGCTATCCTGCGAGGGTCAAAATATATTGTCGCTGAGGCGACCGCTCACAGAACACCGGTTGACCAGCAATTAACCCACATGAAAGAATGCATCAATTAAGTCCAAAAATTGTGAATTAACATTTAACTCTACCACAAAATGCATAGTGAATAAGCATGTAGAGGTCGAACCACAGAGAGCAATACAAAAATGAGGCAACCTATGATGTTCATGTACAACAGAGTCATCCTTGTATGAATCCTATTTTTGTGGGTTTTTCTTTTATATTTTTTTATTAACATATATATATTTTTAATGTTTAATATTATATATATATATATTTATCTATTTATTTATATGTATATAATTTATAGAATATAGAGATATAAAGATATACACCCATAAAGGGTATGTATACATATATATAGATAGGTTATATATACAAAAAATTTTATTTTATATTTTGATTTTTTTTATTTTTAATTTTAAGATTTTTATACATAAATATATATATCTATATACATATATATAAATATAAATATATATATATATATATTATTTTCTTTTTTCAATATTGGAATGTATATACAATGTAGTGAGAGGGAAGATATAATATTTATAAAAATATACAAAAATGCTCAAAAATTTAGAAATAATATCTTTTTGATATTTTTATGATTATTTACTGTTTTTGTGATTTTTGGAGATTTTTCAAAATATTTTGGTATTTTTAAATACTGAAATAAAGCAAAACAGTGAAGTAACTACTGGTCGTGAGTAAAATAGGGCTTAAAAATAGCAAACGGCCACAAAATTTTTCCAAACTATTTTTAAAATAAAGATAATAAAAGATAAAACCTACAGAACTTGAGTTTGCAATTTTTGGAGTTTTCTAGAATTTTTATATTTTTTTAGAAGTTTTTGAGTATTTTCGAATTTTTAAGGTTTTTCTTTTGAGATTTTTAGTGATTTTTGGACTGACACTAAAATATGATAAAATAGACAATAGGTGATGTTTTTGGAATTTTTTGAGGTGGTTTACTATTTTTTGGTATTTTCTAAGCTAGATAGTAGACAAAATGCATGTTTTTTATTTTTAATAAATGCAAAAATGCAACAAAAATGAAAATTAAAAATATGGCGTGCAAGAGCAAGCTAACATGAGCTTATATTCATTTTTGTAGAATTTTTCAAGTCAATATGAGGCATGAAATAAATGGACAAAGCATACAAAAATATATGGCCTGGCAGGGGCATTTTTGCAAATAAAAATAAAGACAGGGGCTATAGTGCAAAAACACCAAAACTATTACACTTGGTTTGCAATTTTAAGGGCTAAAATGAAATACCAAACCTGCCAGGGACCCCCGCGCAAAATAACCATCACGTGAGACCGCGTGATCCGCACCCATAGGGACCAAAAAGTAATTTCTGAAAAGTTCGGGGTCCTGGTTGCAATTTTCACAAAAGTAATACACTTTCAATTTTATTTTATGGACTAAATAGAAATATACAAACGTACAGGGGGTCATGTGCAATTTAATCACCTCACGTGGGACGACACGTGAGGTGACGTGGACTGGACCTAAAAGTAATATCACAATCATACAGGGGGGTCCATTGAAAATATCCAAAATAAAATGAACTTCGATTTTTATTTACAGGGCTAAAAAATAAATACAAAAAGGTTGGGGTGAAGATCTGCAAATTACCCCTAAGTGCACGCTGGTGGACGGCGGGGATCAGTTCACTTGGACACGTGTCACGCATCCAACGGTCGGTACCGCTTCGCCGATGAAGGGTCGCGATTAGATCAGCCGAGCTGATCTGACGGTTGGTGCAGGGCTTCATCTAACGGCTCTGGTGTGATCTGGGGGCGCCACCCTGATCGGACGGTGACGGAGCCTCTTGGAAGAACAGGGAAGAAGCTCGCGCGAGGCGAGCTTTGATCTTGAAGCTTTGGCTCCTCCGGGCTTCTCCCTCGCGTCTGAGGTGTTCGGATCGTAGCTGGAGGCGTCCCGCGTCTGCTCGTGGTCTTGGCGTGGCTCCTGGAGGTCCAAGGAGCTCGGGCGAGGTCGATGAAGGTCAGGACCTCCAGGAGCCTCTTCCTGGTTCGAATCGAGCCCAGAAGGGCTTCTTGCGTCGTTTGACCTGCATAGGAAGAACCGGGGGAACGAGGGCTATCTCCTCGACCCCGGATTTTGAAGCTCTGGCGCAAAATGAGGTGAGGCAGAGGAGCTCCGACGATAGGCGGAGGTGGAGCTCCGATTCGCAAGGACTGAGGGTCCTTGGTTGAACAAAGATGATAGGGAGATGGAGCACGCGATGGGGAACGAGGTGAGGTGAAAATGGCGGTCAGAAACGGTTCCGCTCCGGCGAACTTCGATTTGTCAATTTCACGCTACGCTAATTAACTAAAAACTAAACTAAGCACGGGAATGAAAAGCTGGAATCGAAATCTACCTAAAATGCAAGAAAGGACAGCTCTTATACCTGGGGGCCACCAGGGAGCAGGACGGACGCCGGAGCTCCGCCGCGTCAAAACTTATCCCTCCTCCGGCCAATTCGAGTCGCTGAAATGCTCCCCCTATCACGAGGAACCTCCCAGGATCAAATTCGAGGCTTTTAAGTGGATGAAATTGGTTAAATTTGAAGAGGGGGCAGAGCTTCTTATTTATAAACAATGGAATGAACCCTTATTGACCTGCGTTTATTGAGTAATCCATTGAGCATCATGTTGGTCTAAGATATCGGCGGACATCAGTGATCATCAGGGATGATTTCTTGTGAAGAATGCGAGAGCGATCGATGGACGAGATGGCCGTAAAAAAGGGAAGAAAATCGAGGAAAAGACAGCTCTGGAGCGCCAGGTCCCAGATGGGACAGTTGACCGGGCGGTCAACAGAGGCCGCGCCCTCATTGGTCTACATCGGCCGCAAATGGACAAAATAGGGAATTTTATTCGAAAATGATTTATTTGACCTAATAAATGGTTTTATTATTTTTTTCTTATAAAATAAAAATTATGTATTAATTCATGTAGTATTTTTTTTATGATTTTTATTTAATTTTTTTGAAGTATTTTATTATGGTTTTATTTTGATGATGTATTTATGCATGTATTTACATGTATTTTGTATATTTTATTTTTATTTTGTTTATTTTGTTTTATTATTTTGTTGTCTTATTTTATAAATTTAGAATTTATTTTTGTGAGTGAGGGTATTTTTCTTTAATTTTTATGAGTTGATTTTCATATTTAAATAATTAGGTAGATGTATATTTAGGTGTACTTATAGGTATTTTACCAATATATTATGTAAACTTTATTTATTTAATGTATTTTATTGGTTTTTATTTTGGATTTGTATTTTTAATAGGTTATTTGTAATATTTACATTATTATAAAAAATATAGATGAATAATGAAATCTCCTTTTATTTTATATACATATAGATAGCATAGGTATTTTGTCTATGTGTCTTGCATAGACTTATTTTTTTTTATAAATCCTTTTTAGTTTTATTCTAATTTCAATATGTACATGTATTATATACATTATTTAAAAAAATCTAAAAATATAATTTGATAAAAATAATGGACAATGAATAAATTGAATATTTTAATAAGGCAGATTGCGCAATGAAGGCCAAAAACCTAACTTTTACAGATGGACTCCAAAAATTATGAAACTAATTTTATTAAATAGTTCTTGGAAAGATATATACAATTAAAGTTGAGTTTGGGTGATTTGGAGTTTTTATTTGCAAGATATGGGTCTGTGAAGTTGAGATTTTGGCTTTTTATTCTGGGTATAAAATGTACACTGAGTATTATTTTTACACAAACTCAATTTTGTATTTTTATTTACATTATTATCTACAACTTTCATGTACAAAGTTTCTTTATTTGATGAATGAATAATTATGTACAAAATAGGTGTCAAAAATGCATGAATAAATGAATAAATAAATGAGGTATTTATTGTGCTGCTGGCCCTTATCTCCCCCTACTTTATTCCTTGTCGACCAATTCCATGCTGGCCTTGGTCTCGGGGTTCGGGTCATAAAATATTTGCAATATTTTATTCCTTTTTCTTTTCTTCTCTTTATTCTATAGTTTTGGTATTAAAAACCTTATTTAATGTATAATTAATACAATGAATAATGAATGCTATTATGTACACCTTAATGCTATTTCCATGCATTTGTTGGGGTTTTTGAGGTCAAAATGATAGAATAAAGGTGATGAAATGGAGATTCATCATGGAGGGGGTGGATAGCAGCCACCGTTGGATCTATCCCCCTCCTTCTAATCTTAACCATCCAGCCAAGGGGTAGAAGTTTTATGCATAAGCCCTCACTATTTCGAAATTTCACGCACATACCCTTACTGACCAAGAGGAGCTTGATGACACCTGGATTAGTGGGATATTTTGCAATAAATCCCTCCATTTTTGGGTTATTTCAAGAAGTTCTCGTACATTTTTGAACTGCAGTTTCGTATTTACTTTTTCATCTGTACCCCTGCACTAAAATGCTCATAACTCATTCATATGAACTCCGTTTCATGCGAGATTTTTTTAAAGCTGCTTTAAAGATCTACATCATATCCAAATTTCAAAATTTTTTGATGTACAAACTATTTATGGTGAATTTATGAATATCAGAGTACTGATTTGGCTTGTTTTGTTAATAACTCTTTAAATACTCAATATCATTTGCTCATTTTTGGATATGTTGTTGCCGAATTTATATTCAAATTTCAATAAAAGATATTGCAATTTGTGTCCTGTAGAATTTCTACAATATTTCGAGTCATTGATTTATTTCTAGAGCACCGTTTATCTATTTGAAAATCTAAAAATATGTTTGTGTTCCCCTGAGTTTGTTCTATATCTAGTGATTTTTGTTGTACTTTTATCCTCTTGTTTGATTAGTCAAAAAATCAAAAACATCATTTCTACCTTCCTGCAGTCTTTTATTTTTAATATATTCATTCCTTTTGAAAAATTCCAAAAAAAATATATTTTGTTTGTTTCTGTGTGTTTTATCTTCAGACCAAAAATCATTAAAAAATTCAAAAGGAAAGCCCTAAAAATAGCAAAATACGAGAAACCTTGATAAAAATCTTTAAAATTCCACAAAAATCCTAAAAATACAATTTCAATTTTGGAATTTTCCTTATTTCATTATCTTTATTTAAAATTAATTTGAGAAATTTTGGAGACTGTTTGATATTTTTAACCCTCATTTTATTTTCAGCCAACAACCTAGTTCACTGTTTTTAGTATTTTGACTTTTAAAAATACCAAAAATATTCAGAAAAATCTATAAAAATCATAAAAAACATTATAAAATTATAAAAAAGCCAAAAACAATTTATTTCCTGATTTTTTGAGTATTTTTACCTATTTTTTTAAATGCCTTATCCTTCTATTTTCTTACATTTTATATATTCTAATATTGAAAAAGAAAATACAAATTATAAAATATAAAAAAGAAAATATAAAATCAGAAAATTAAAAATCAAAATATAAAAATATAAAAATTAAATAAAAAAATATAAAATAAAAAATAAAAAACCCACAAAAAATAGCATAGATAGACACTTGATCACATATCACATTTTGCACAATTTGCTTGATTTATCCTGCTTGCTCCCTGAGTTCGACACTCTACATACTTGCACTATACATATTTTTGTAGAGTTAAAATAAATTTTAACTCCACTTCTATTTTCGTTACTTGATTTGTTTGTTGTGGGTTAATTGTTGATTGTAGTCCGGAGATCTGAGTGGTCGGTTCAGCGACTGAGTTCCCGCCTTGTGTGGAACTTAAGACCATCGATTTTCGGTCACATCACACCCTACCGCTGCTTCTCTCATTTACAGCTGCTAATAACCACGGTCGCGGGTACGTCTTCGAGCCGAGATCACCTTTGCAGTTACAAGCACACGTGACATGCTCAAATTGAGCTTCATTCAAGGTGGTGAAGCACCCCATGTGCTTAGCATCGCTACGCTGATCCATCCGTCCACCGTCTCATCAGAGCCACCCATTCGACGCGGAGCACCAACACGAAGGTGTTGGACTTCGCCGTGAGCCGATCAGCCCCGTGGATAGCCAGATCTTCTCGATCGAAACTCGTCGGGCTTTAGTTCTTCGAGCACCCTCCAACGCCATCCGATCAATCGTCCCCGTCCAGTTCCAATCTGAGTTGTCCAGCCACGCTTATATTTTTAGCATCAGATTAGATCTGACCGCACGTCAACGCAACTTTCCAAGACCGTCATATCTGGTTAGTAACAGTCATCCAGACCATACACCTGCTCCACTCCTACCAGCCGTCAGATCCTTTTATAGAGCAGGATCATAGCCGTTTACCTCCGCCTCCACAAGCGTCTGCCACGTGCCCCTTGTAGGGTATATTTCACTCCTGCCATCGCCTTTTTCCATATTTTGCTTTAGTCTATTAATCATAATAAATAGTTAAAAAATTTTGCATTAAGGATCCTGAAGTTTCAGTACTTTCATTTTAGTCCATATGAGTTGCAGTCACGTATAACTTCACGTGCTATTTGGTGTATTTGCAGTTTTTATCCCAAGCTTTGAACTGGTTATTGAAATAGAACATGTTTTGAAAAATTGTATTTATGCCCTTGTGAGTGTTGATCACGTGTTGTGCATGCTTTTATCTATATTATTTGCAGTTGGCCCTTGTAATTTTTGATTGTGTTATCTAGAAGGCACTAAAACTTAAACTATTTGCATATTGGTCCTCGTGTACTGTTTTTAATTACAATCTTTTATTAATTGCAATAAACAACCAATTAACTCCAAAAATTGCCTAAAAATTATATGTGATTCTTACTTACATGTTTTATTTATGGTAATTTTTTCATGTTGATTTGCTTTTATTTTCTATTGTTGAAAATTTAAAAACCCTCTAAAAAGCCCTTGTTTGTCTTAGAAAATTCATAAAAAATTGAAAACTCCTTCAAAAATTCTATAAAATTGTATGTAGTTGTCTTTTATCATCTTGTAGTTTTTGTATCATTTTTATTTGAAAATTTCTTATAAAACCCTAAAAATTTGCAAAACACTCAAAAACTTATAAAGAACATATAAAATAAAAAATCCAAAAATTACATTTTAAGTTCCTATTTGTAGATATTTCTTTATAGTTTTCCAAAAAAATCATTTCCTTGAGTTTTGGACATTTTATCTATTTTTAATTTGGAAAACACCCCTGCCTAAGCACTGTTGGTTTATTTTATCACTGTTTGATTTTTAGAAATTCACAAAAACAACTGAAAATTCACTAAGTATTCCCAAAAACACTATAAAATAGACAAATTCCAAAATATTTTTACTTTATTGTCCTGAGTATTTTTAACCCATTTGAAAAATACAAAAAGAATACTTGTGCACTTTTTTGCCTTATTTGCCTTATTTGGAAAATTAAAAATTTGCAAAATTGAAAACCACTAAAAAGATAAATAAAAATCTTTTGATTTTTAAAATCGACTACTTAGTTTTTAATTGTGCTCCTTGAGTTTGACCCTGGTCTCTATACGAGGTTAATAAAAGTAGCGAAACTGCTCATTTTCACTGCTTGATTTGTTACTGGTTTGGATAATTTTCTTGATTGATCGACTTGGTTGATTTGGGACAACGACACTTTCTTAATCAAATCCACCTGAATTAGCTGAAGTCTGGTTACCAATGCCTCTATCCTCTTTGCTCTCCACCTTCACCTTCTACCTCATAGACCTCTCCATCTTCGACCAAATCCACGGTAGGAGCTTCGCTCCTATTCAACCATCTTCGTACAGTACAAGAGTCCCATAGTACCCTCCCCCTCTCTACTTTTCATGCCCAGGCTGAGGCTACAAGATTCGAGCCTCTCTTCTCACTTGTAGGTAGACATCAAAGCACATTCGAGCATCCTCCTTTGATATCGCAGTCGTGTGTCGACCACCACCTTCTTGTCCACCGCCCACTTCAGGAGCCTCTCTCAGCCGTGATCAGAGACCAACAGAGGAAGGAAGAAGGAGATGGGGAATGCCCACCTTTAGTCACCGTCCGATTGGGCGCCCCATCTCACATCTGAGCCGTTCATTCTCCCACCCGAACCTCCTAGCCTCGGGTGGAGTGGAAGAAACAGGCAAAGGCCACTTGGAGGATCGACCTCCAAGCCTAGCATGTGTACCGAGCCTTAGGGCCCCCACATGCTCCTCACGTGGTAGGGTGTATTTTACTACAGACAGCCATGCATCTTCTTGGATTCACAAAAAGATCAGTCGCGTGAATCTTTTATGTGATCATGCAATTTTGTAGTGGTGCTCCTAGAAGTTTTAGAATTTGCAATTATGCCCCCGCCTAAGGCTAATTTCAGAAGTGTTCATCTAAGTTTTTATAATCAAAATAAGCTCCTCTCAGGACCTAAAATGGATTTAAATTTTATTTTATTTGTATTTTAGTCCCTAGAACTTCAACATTGAATATCTTCCTCTTTTTTAATCCAAATTTTGTGTATTTTATGTTATTTTAAAGCTTGTTTTATGATCTATCTCTTTATGAATTTGTTTATAGATCAGAGGCATGTTAATTTGAATTAGTATTTGAAGAATCTATTGATCTACTCAAACTTGATTTGACATATATTTTGAGATAAATTAATCTCTACTAGGGACTAAGTTGATGGGTCTAAGTAATTATTTCACTGAAATTTTTTAAGAGTTAAATTATTATTAAGAAATGATTAAAACATAGAGATCTAATTTACAAAGTCATTTTGACATGTGATCTTAATGGGTTGCATGATTTAATCATCAAATATTTTTAGCCTTGTAAAGTAGAATTAATCGATAAAATATTTATTGGATCCATTTTCTTAGATATGTGATTTATTTTAAGGATTAATAGATGACATTTTATTGGAGATAAAAATATATATTCACATATCTATCTTCTCTTTCATCTCATTCTCTTTCTATCTCTCTCTTCTTTTTATCTGTATGTCTACATTTGCATTTGCATCCTTCATCCACATATCTTTTCTTGGATTCATTTTCTGACATAAAATTTAAGATTACAAGTAATTAAATATGTAGATTATTTTAGACTATGCAACTAAAGAACATCATTCTTTGAGTTCGACCATGGTACAATTATCAAGTAAAAATTTTCCATCTATTCAAAGGGGTGGTTTTTGTTGATATGATTTCTGCCTCTTATACTACAAGTCATTAATATTAATATAGGTGGAAATTGGATCATCAATAGTGAATCGAGGATTTGGTTTCCCCACTGGATGATTGAAGAACCCTAAAATGCCCTATTTAATATGTCGAATTGTTATGTTGTAGTTGGGCAATTTAGGATTGATTTAAAACAGCTAGTTTAAATTACTTAATTAAAATACAAAAGAGATCAAATGTATTTTACATGGACAAGCCCAAGGTCGATCATATGGAGACAACTGTCTCTTTAGAATAATTTTCAGATCATGCAGTCATTAGGTTTTCAAGGAGTATTTTTTAGAATTTTTTATACGCAATTAATGTGAGGAAATGCAATTTGTGCTTAAGTCTAAGGGTCTAATTGTAAATTTTAATGAAATGATGTCCAAAAATCCTAAAAGTTGGCTAGAATGTGTATGAATGCAAAATTATGCTATTGCGAATTTTGGCAATTCTCTGATGCCAACTAAATTTTCTGTGAAGTAAATATGCAAACACTGTGATTTTTAGTAAATAAATTTTAATAATTAGAAAATCAAAATATTTTCCTGATATAAAATTAACCTAGAGTATCTTAATAATAAATATCCAGGAAAAATATTAGATCCTAAAAATACTAAGTTCACATGCAATTGAAATTCGATTCCTAAAATCACTAATTAACTTATTTCAGGAGGAATATGCATGCAAGTTAAATGAAATTTGGACATGAACTAACAACCATATAATTCTAGGAAATGTGATTTTTTAGATTTTTTTGAGTAGCAGTGATTTACTAGCAACTACAAAGCAAAAATTGGGTAAAATATATAGATTTTCACTAATTCAATTTTCATAAATTGACCACGGCTCACAATATTACAAATGAATAATCAATGTTGTAGAATTATTTGTTCAATAGAATGCATTTTTTTAATAAAATATGATGCAAAATAATGTTATGAAATAAAACACAAACCGAAGAGTCTACAAGCAATTATAAAAATTAAAATTGAAATAAAACAAGAATGGCGCAAAGCTGCGCTTCTTTAATTACCACGAACTAAGGGGACGGGGCGTAAGATTTTCACACCCACGTGAGAAGCGTGTGATGCCTCGGTTCGAGTGAAGCCTTGGACGGTCTAGATGAAGGGAGCGTATTTGATCCAACGGGATCTGTACTCTCCTCTGTTCCTTCTTCAAAGGTGAAAAAGGATGCGTGGGGCTGATGGGATTGAGTGTCCGAACACCGAAGATCTGATGCCAGAGGTACCAGAAGATGGCGATGAAGCTCAGGCCTCTGCTTAATGGAGGAGTTTCAGATGAAGGCGAATGTTGTTCGAGGTTGGAGACCAGATCTTCTATCGTCCTGGAGGTGCAACTGGTTCTGAAGCACTAAGTAGACTGGTTCTGAAGCACTCAGTAGAGTTGCTCCTGATATGTGAGGTTCTAACTTGTAATAATAATATTTGTCTTATTTGCATTTCATATCGTGAACACCAACATGCGAGTGTCAACTTCCTGCAATAACTAAGACGTTAGCTCACAAATTAATATAACAGACCAATCCAATCAAACAAATTCAGAGCGTAAAAAAAACTTTGCTTTCCAATATCCTGTAACATTTTCAGATGATACCATCACATTTTCTACATTAGTGCCAACAAAGTGAAGGAATCCGTGAGGTTTTCTCAACCGTGCTTCAAGTTCCCTTACTATATATACACTTTCCAATGATAAGAATCTTTAACAACCATTTCTATTCACACGTTCTTTGAAGTTGTTTGATAATTTTAATGGTTATAGCCATAAATTCTTTAGCATGAAGATTTAACTATGGTAATTGACGCATGCAATGACCATCTCCAATAGAATTTGAAACCTTAATCAGGCCGTCTGCCAAATCACGTCAATGCAAGCATACCAGATGAACTCTTTTACTCAGAATCTTATGCTGCCACTGACGGTCTAAAGTGCCATAACCAGAAAAATCACTTCAGAGAAAGTATCTTTCACAGAAACAAATTCTTATCTGGGAATGGAGCTCTCAGTTGGCTTCGAGTTCTGCTGCTCCTTCAAGGTGAAAGAGGTGCTGCAGATGGGGATGCTGATGGGTTCAAGGGATGTGCAACTGGAGGTTGAAGGATGTCCTGTTGTTAGCAGGATCAATATCACGGTATAAACAAAATAATAGTTATCAAGATCAATATGAATCAATGCATTACATATTAACAAAAATGGTATCAAGCATTTCTAATTCATATTACAATGATGATATGCACACAGGAACCAACAGAACTATAGGTTAACCATTTTCATTATTCGGAATAAATCAACAGGGCGAGATTCAGGAAAGGCAAAGTAATAAAAGGAATGTTATAAACAAAACGATAAAGAAGTTAGATTAGAAATCACCGAAGTGTCCATGTAATGGACTGTCCTTAGAGAGGATATCGCCCCTATAATACATGTGCATAGGGTACTGGCGATCCGCTCCAAGGATACGACGACACACGAACTTCGTTTACATACACCAACGAGATCGTCCTCGAATGTACCTCAGAGAACTGCAGCCGAGAGAGGAAGAACGAAACACATAGAAGGTGGCGTGAGAGGGATTTTCTTGCAATGAAGAAAACAACGTCGAGGAATGAGTATATAAAGAGGCTTGCGTGCCCTAGTGCGCGGTACTTTTCATTTTCCGAAAATGCTCCTCAACGGGCATGTCCCGTCGAATTTCGAAACCACAGCTAAAGCGAGCTATTTGGGTCGAGTCAGATTCCCATTACAATCAGATCCAAATTAATCCATCTGATTAATTTAATCAACCAACCAAATGAAACCTGCAACAAAAGTATCAAGATCCGAGATCTGAATTGACCCTCTCAAGCCTTAGCCGGTGCCGATGCCAGAGCCGGAGGCGGATAAAGAGCGGAGCACGCGCGCTCGCGTGTGTGGCTCTCCATTCCTCTTCTCTACTATTGCTACAAGAGCTTGAGTTGTGAACTCATATATAAAGTCCACCAAAAGTTTAGAAACACTAGATGTGGTACTAAACTTTCCCCCATAACTCTCCTTGTTTCAAATTTGGGAATTCTCAACTTTCCCTCCAATCCATTTAATTTACCAATTGCTACCAAATTAGCTCTATTGTAATTGCATAGGCTTTCTAATTAGAGCCTAATTACATACTTTAAATACAACATTCCCCCACGAAACTACCAATTTGAAAAGAGATTCAAAGAGAGTTAAAAAAGATATCTTTCGACTGCCACACTTTGTTTTCACTAAAGGTACCTTGAGGTTTGAACCTCTACCTGAGTTTACTACTTTCACTTTAACAAGAACGAAGTGAACTACGTCTTAAACTTCAGACCTTTGTGTTAAAGTATACAGTAGAAACAACAAAGTGTTGTTCTTGGTACAATCTTCATGGTTGATGCTATTAAAGGCCATGCACCCTTATCATGTTAATGAGTGTGTTCAGGAAAGACCCTCTTCCTTTAACTGTGGCCCACAGTAACACTCACATAGGTGGCATTCTCCAAGGATACACTGTTAACATTCTGCCCAAAGACTTGAACTCATTCATAGCATATGCTCTTCCTAAACTTGCAGCTTAAATGACACTCAAGCTTCCAGGGATAAGACACTCGTGCATAAGCATTAAACTAAGAGTGCCAACCAGTTCTCCAAATAGCTTGTTATTATCGCATTGAACCTACTTTGTGGGATCTCCACTCAGATAAGTTGGGTTGCTACTGTAGAGGAACTCCCAATGAGTCTCAGTCCCATCCCAAGCCTAGACTTTAGGACTAAAGATCTATCAAGTCCGTTAATCAACGGATCTACTGTGTTGTCTTTGGATCCAACAAAAACCACAGCTAACACTCCTTGAGACACCAAATCCCTTAATGTCTTAAGTCTGATTTGTATGTGTCTTCTTATTTTCTGATTGAACTTTGAACTCTTGATCTTAACAATTGTGGTCATGTTATCACAATGTATCGATATCGCATGAACTAGCTGATATACAATGGGAATCTCCGAAAGAAGTTCCCTTAGCTATTCATCCTCAATTCCAGTGGTGTCCAAAGCACACAACTCAACCTCAATGGTAGATCGAGCTAGAATGGTCTGCTTTACAGACCTCCATGAGACCGCACCGCCTCCAAGGGTAAAGACATACCTAGTAACACCATTATTCACAAACTCCTCTATTTTCACAATCCAGCTTGCATTACTATGTCCTTCAAGTACAGATGGATGTCTAGCATAATGTAAACTAAGGGAAATAGTTCCCTTCAAGTACTTCAGTACTCGATCCAGAGCCTCCCAGTGAGTACGGTCAGGACAACTAGTATATCTACTCAGCTTTGCAACCGAGAATGAAATATCAGGTCTCGTGCAATTCACAAGATACATTAAACTTCCTATCACTTGTGAATACCTTAGCTGAGATACATGTACTCCACTTTTATTCTTATATAGTGTTTTGGATGAATCAGAAGGAATTCTTACAGCTTTGCAGTCCTGATATCCAAATTTCTCAAGTACCTTATCAACATAGTGAATTGAGAAATATGATCCCATCAACTGACCTTGTCAGTTTGAGACCCAAGATCACATCAGCAACACCCACGTCCTTCATCTCAAACTTGCTACTCAAGAATGCATTAGTCTCATTAATAATCCTTCTATGTGATGCAAACAAAAGTATGTCATTAACATACAAGCACAAGAAAATACACTCATCACCTTTTACCTTTGAATAGACACACTTATCGGATTCATGAACCTTAAAGCCACATGACAAAATGGTTTTGTCAAACTTTTCATGCCATTGCTTTGGTATTTATTTCGATCCGTAAAGGGATTTAACAAGCTTGCAAACCTTTCCCTCAATCCCAGGAGTCACAAACCCATCAGGTCGGTCCATATAGATCTCCTCCTCAAGATCGCCATGCAAGAAGATGGTATTCACATCCATCTGGTCGATAGAGAGATCATATACATATGCCAATGATATGAGCATCCGGATTGTGGTCATGCTATTTACAGGGGAATATGTATCAAAATAATTGATACCTTTCTTTTGCCTAAAGCCCTTAGCAATTAATATGGCTTTATACTTTTCCATTGATCCGTCAGGCCTAAATTTTCTCTTAAACACCTACTTGTACCCAATGGTAGAGCACCTTTCGATAAATCAACCAACTCCCAAGTTCTATTAGCCATAATGGAATCATCTTAGATTTGACGGCTTCCTTCCATTGTTTTACTTCAGATGAAGCC
This sequence comes from Ottelia alismoides, assembly GCA_037367405.1. Classification (NCBI taxonomy): domain Eukaryota; kingdom Viridiplantae; phylum Streptophyta; class Magnoliopsida; order Alismatales; family Hydrocharitaceae; genus Ottelia; species Ottelia alismoides. The sequence goes on from JAZKJV010005615.1 coordinate 347,942, forward strand.
ATGGCTTCCTTGTAACTTGGTGGATCACCCTCGATCTGGTTGACAACAAAGTCGCTACCGAGATCCTTGGATATCCGAGGTATTTTACTCCCCCTTGGCTCAATCTCTTATGAAAGGTCATTGTATTCATGTTGAGTCTCAGCCCCCACATTCATTATCCTTTCCACTTGATCTGGAATAGATTCTGATGTGGAGGAGCTCTCAATGGTCAGATTATGAGGAATCCCGATCTTCATAAGGAAGACATCCTCAAAGAAGGTAGCATTACGGAGTTCAACAATGGTGTTAACATTTATGCTCGGTGAACCAAATTACCAAGTACATATATGCACAACTATTTTCCCAGTAACCTAAGAAAACCGCATCAACAGTTTTAGGACCAATTCTTTCTCTTGTGTTCTGGGACTAAAACTTTAGTGAGACAGACCCACACTTTGCGATATTCAAGCTCGGTTTCCTATTTCTCCAAAATTTAAAAGAATTCTTTTCCATAGGCCTTGGAAGAACCCTATTCAGAATATGAAAAGTCGTATTCATGGCTTCTCCCCACATATAGGTTAGAAGTCCAGAACTATGTAGGAGAGCACTGATCATGTCAGTTAAGGTGTTATTTTTCCGTTTTGCTATCCCATTTGATTGTGGTGAATATGTGGCAATAACTTCATGAACTATGTCAAACAACTTACATTGTTCATCAAACAAGTTAGAGGTATATTCACCTCCTCTATCTTACCTAAGGCGTTTAAGCACTTTTCCTGTTTGTATCTCAGCCTCATTCTTAAATATTAGAAATTTCTCTAAGGCTTCATCATTGGTTTTAATAAGGTACACATAGCAGTATCTACTACCATCATCTATAAAGGTGATAAAGTATTTCTTATTATCTCTGGTCAATACACATACTCACAAATATCCATATGCACTAGATCTAAGATCTCACTATATCTAGAGACAATCTAAAAGACTTCCTAGGTATTTTTGCCTGCATACAAATCTCACATTTATGAGTTTTATCAATGTATTTACGGATCATTTCTAAATTCATCATTCTTTTAATTGAATTTAAATTTACATGTCCCAATCTACCATACCACAGATCACAAGATTCTAGATTATTAACTACATGAGACACAAAATTAGAACATTCAAAATTAAAAAACATTCGTTCCATCAATGTTTACTGAATCACATCTAATTCTAAACAACAAATCAAAATCTGTCAAATAGCCTTTTCTATAAAAAATATCATGTCTAAGAATAACAACTTTATTACATTTAAAGTTCAATTCAAAATCATTTCTAAACTAAGATAGAGCAAGATAAAATATCCCTCTTGATGTCAGGAACATGCAACACCTTATGCAACGTCTAGAGGAGAAACTCAAGTCGACTTGTCCTAACCCTAGCACCATTATTGCAGAATCATTCCCCATCTTTACAGTCCCACCATTATCAGAACATATATTTACATTGACTCTCGTATCCGCGAGCCACTCATTTGGATCATGAATATGGTATAGTTCAGGTTTTACTGAGACATATCACTCGCTAGCCCCAAGTCTCGTAGTGACCATATTCACTTGTGGACTCCCAACTGCAGCCTTAGGTTGAGCCTCTAAGGATTGACAATCCTTCTTCCAGTGCCCAACCTGATTATAGTGCCAACAAGGTTTATTTTTTGCCTTTTTCTGGATCTTGCCCTTCGGTTTCATTTTTATTGTTGTCACACTTTCCCTTTTTATCTTGCCCTTCGAGGTCATGAAATTGATCTTAGCCTGAATATTGACAGGAACCACAAGCTTTTGTTTCCTGTGTTCCTCCTCTCTAGTGATTGCCACCATCAAGTCATCCATAGAAAATTTCTCCTTTCTGTGTTTCAAAGTCATTCCGCAGTCTTCCCAAGACTTGAAGAATTTTTATATCATACACGCGACCTGAAACTTTTCTGGAAGTTTCAGTTCGGCATCTTCTAAGTAATGGAGCAGGAGTAAAAACTCGTATGCCTTTTCAAAAATCAACTTTTCTTCGATCATGGAAAACTTTAAGAACTTAGCCACATAGTATTTCTCAATACCGAGATCTTTGGTATTATACTTCCGATCCAAATCTTCCCATATCCCCTTCACAGTCTGCGTGGACGATCAGTATACACCAAACAACGTATTGGACAGAGCCAACAAGATACAGTCATGACATATACGATCTCATTCCTTCCACGCGGATTGCGCCTTCTAGCTATCAGGTGTGGGATTTTCCTTTTCTACCGAAGTAGAATCGATTTCAGGCATAGAGATTAGTCCTATGGTGGTTAACCAGTTCTTCGTGCGTCATTGCCAACGTTTGAAGTTCTGACCATCGAATTTCTCAAGCATACTCGTTATATCCACCCTTAATTTAAACATTGTTTTCGATATGATTTTAAAACCGATTCCATATATCCTTCCTCAGATTGTTGTTAGCATGATCAATATCACGACGTAAATAAAATAATAGTTATCAAAATCAATATGAATCAATGCATTAAGATTAACAAAAATGGTATCAAGCATTCCCGATTCATATTACAATGATGATATGCATGCAGGAACCAATGGAACCATAGCTTAACCACTTTCATTATTCGGAATAAATCAACATGGCGAGATTCAGGAAAGGTAAAGTAATAAACGCAATGCAGCAAACAAAATGATAAAGAAGTTAGATTAGAAATCATCGAAGCGTCCATGTAATAGACTGTTTTTAGAGAGGATATCGCCCCCACAATACCGATGTGTAGGGTATTGATGACCTGCTCCTAGGATATGACGTCACACAAACTTCGACTGCGCACAACGACGAGATCATCCTCAAATGCACCTTCGAGAACTGCAGCTGAGAGAGGAAGAACGAAAGCACAGAGAAGGCGGCGTGAGAGGGGATTTCTTGCGAGTGAAGAAAACGATATCGGGGAATGAGTATATAAAGAGGCCTACGTGCCCTAGCACGCGGTACTTTCCATTTTTCGAAAATGCCCCTCAACAGGCGTGTCCCTTTAGATTTCGAAACAGCGACTAAAACAAGCAGTTCGGGTCGAGTCAGATTTCCATTGCGATTGAATCCAAATTATTCCGTCTGATTAATTTAATATATCAACCAAATGAAACTCGCAGCAAAAGCATCGAGATTCGAGATCTGAATTGACTCTCCCGAGCTCGAGCTGGTGTTGTTGTCGGTGCTGGAGCCGGAGACGGAGACGGAGCGGAGCGTATACACGCGCATGTGTGGCCCTCCGTTCCTCCTCTATACTATTGCTACAAGATCTTAGGGTGTGAACTCATATATAAGTCCACCATAAGTTTAGAAACACTAGATGTAGGAGAGCATAAAGTAATGTTATTATTAAGGTGTTCTAAACTTCTAGGTAATGTTGAATATTACGATTATTTATGAAAGATCCTACACAAAAAGGGCGATGTAGGACATACCTATAAAATATTCACATGATGTTTAAATGATACTTACAGTGGGTATTTATGAATTAAATGATTTTTACAATGTAATCAATTATGAAGATAATCAATGTGCACTTAATTCTTTTGATTACTCGCAATATTCTTTATGTTATATCAATATTTGCATAGCCACCTATGAATAAAAAATGTTATGAGTCAACAAATATGTAATAGATATAATGTCTATATAATCATATATATAAAGTTTCATGTGAAGGGTCATACATGTATATTAGCAAATCTATGCATTGCAATCTAAATAAAATTTAGAGGATCGTCATTGTAACATGAAATAGCTATTGGGTGATATATTTAAAAACGAATGTAAGAATATATGTGATGTTGAAAATTTATAAAATACTTTCAGTAGTATCAAATATCTGACAATCACATATGCATGAAGCTTCTAAAGTAGCAACCTTAAATTTGCAAATTTAGTATCAAATATCCGATAATCATATACACATGAAGTTTCTCAAGTAACAACCTTAAATTTGCAAATTTAGTACCAAATATTTGATAATCATATATGCATGAAGTTTCTAGAGTAACAACCTTAAATTTACAAATTTAAAAGATGGAACAAATGCAGTATTTTGGAGTTCGCTAAAACATGTTAAGAGAATTTTCTAGAAGAAACATATTGGTTAGACCTAGTGGTGTTGTAAGTAATACTTGTGAAAGCGTATATGAGAAGAATTCTAAAACACCCATTTTTACTAATCTGCTGTGAAAATGGTAATATAATTAATAATTTCATAATAATAATGTACAATGATATAAATTCCTAGAAAAAATATGAGAGAATGGGGAGGAGAAAAGTATACATCATAGAAAAAGGAGAGAAAATTCGTCTTGAAGAGAGAGAATTCTCTCAATGGAGAGAGAGGATAGAGAAGACTTTATTTGCAATTTTGCAGAAAGAAACTTCTTAGGGTCCATATGGTTAGGGGGTTACCCCCCCCCCCCCCCAATTTGAGCGGGTTACCCTCTAAAATCCACATTCCTAACCCACTAGTGGGGCCCACTCCCTTCCCATCAAAAGAATTATATATTATACCATCATATCATCTAAAAATCATAAAATACTCAACTTCTACTCACTATTCCAAACTTGAATACAATCACATCACAATAACTGCCCACTTTTTCAAATTTCAATACAATCATTTCATAATAACCACCTCCTTTTTCAAATTTCAATACAATCACATCACACAAATCCTCCCAATCTTAACCCACCAACCAAACACATAAACACAAGTTATCCTCCCCCAGATAACCCACGAACCAAACACACCCTAGGGAATGGGAGGGGCATAACCGCCTATTCTATGAAGAGAAAGAGAGAGTACGCAGAGAGAGAAAAAGGGAAGGGAGGGGGAGATCATGGGTAGAGAGAGGGAGGAGAGTGTGAGAAGGAGAGAGGGAGTACAGAAAGGGGAAGAGAGTGTGCACAGAAAGAGAAAAAGGGGAGGGAGGGGGAGATCGTGGGTAGAGAGAGGGAGAGTGAGAGAAGGAGAGAGAGAAAGTAGCAGAAAAGGGGAAGAAAGGCGGGGGGGCGGGGGGGGGGGGGGGTCGAAAATTGACATGCCAAAAATCGAGCTTTAGTATATAACTAGGGAGCATACCCGCGCTTCATGGTGGAATGTATAAGTTTGTAATAATTTCTACTGTGCAAGTTAAACTTCAACAGTGACTTTTACATGTTTTTTAGAAAAAAACGAATGTTACGCCATACATATAGGAGCAAAACTATGTCATAATTTTATACTGCACATAAATTTATTTTTAAAACTATCTTAAATCATACATATTCTAACTAGATCATGATTATCTAAAATCAATTAATTTTTTTCTAATTTGGTTATCGACCACATTACATATTTTGAGCACTTTTATATTTGTCAATAATTGTAACATGATCAAGATGAGATATTGTTTGTAATGATTGCCATAAAAGAAATTTTTATTTCTTTAAAGCACGCTTAAAAATGGAGCATTTAGAATAAACATGATTAAGTAAAAGTTAAAATATTATCTCAGAAAAAATTTACAACATAAATTTATAAATGAAATAATAATTTTTAACCAAGTGGATATTAATGCTCACAAATTAGATCCAAGTGACATAATTTATATAAGAACCGATATGCTACATTCAAAAGTCGGAATTTCAAAAAATCTTACGTTAAAAATGATTTGAAATCTATTTGATTCAATATTATAAAAAATATTTCTTGTTCTTCCTATAAATTAAATGGAATAGAATACTTTTTATGTACATATTAATGTTCACAAATTAGATGGAAGTGACATAATTTGTATAAGAATCAATATGTTACAATCAGAAGTCAAAATTTCAAAAACTCTTGCGTTAAAAATGATTTGAAATCTACATAAGTCAATATTATAATAAGTATTTCTTGAACTATTTATAAAATTAAATGGAGTGAAATACTTTTTATAGGAAAATATATTACCAATTAAGACGATAAGAACTACTTATAAATCATAATTTCGAGTTTAATAACTTAACATTTATTATAAAGTTAGCAAGTGTTTGCATTAAAAAATAGAAATTAAAATTGTCAAATTTGCGAACATATATTTTATAGTAGCTCAATTACTAATTATGTTTGATTTTCTTGATTAAATGAGTCATGAATAAAAGGGTATATGTTTCCAAATATTGTAGGTGAGTTATAGTAACATATAAACTACTACTGTATCCATTAGATTTATTTCAATTTAAAATAAAACTCTTTATTTTGAAAATAATATAACTCATACATGCATCATAATATAGGAAGAAATATGCATAATTAAGATTGCAAATTAGAAATCATTAAGACACATGCATGCACATATGCCCGCATGAACACATGCATGCATACATATTCAAGGTTATGATAGTGATATATAAAAGCTAAACATATTATTATATTATAATTCTAAGCTAAAAGAAAGAAGGCTTACAAAATAAGGAGTGGAAAAATAAGGAGTTGAGAATAAGATGTTGTTTGTTAAGAAAAATAAGGAGTGGGCATGCATTTAAATAAAATGAAATTAGTGTAGTGTTAAAGAAATTCAAAAGAAAAGCAAGGGGTGGAAAAATAGGTAATATTTGGAGAGAGAGAGAGAAAGAGAGATAAGAGGGTATTCTAAATGAGGTTAATGAGGCTGCCCCCCTTGGGGTAGCCAACATGATTAATCAGACGTTGTTTTCGTTTTTTTTTTTTGAAAAATATCGTCGTGTATATTCATCTCTATATCCCTCCTATATGCCATTCGAATTTCATCAGAAATAGAGACTCCTACGGCCTCCATCCAGACAGTCATTTTTTTACGGTAACATGATTTGTTAAATCGACACTATCTCGATGGAGGCCGTAGGAGTCTATGTTTCTGACGAAATTCGAATGGCATATATGAGGGATATAGAGATGAATATACATGATGATATTTTTAAAAAAATAAAAAAATGCCAAAATAAAGGGCGGGACAAGGGGCATCCCCATTAAATCAATTCTAAATTTAGCAATATGAAAGGAGAGGGAGAGAGAAAGCAAAGCACGTGGCTAATTGTGGGAGGGGAGAGAAGGCCGTTGAGAGGGGAGCAAATTCCCCGACAGGGCATGCTCTCTGAGCAAATGCCCCGTCTGGGCCTCAGATATTTTTTCCCGACTTGGGCACCGATCGGCGTTCCATTCGCCGATCGGTGAACGGTTCGCCGATCAGGCCGGTACAGGACAAAATTGAACCCGCGTGCGCGCGGTCGTCGAGGAGGCTCGGTCCTCAACACGCGCGTGCGCACGACGTTTGAGGAAGCGTGGTCTCCAAGCTTGATGGCGCGATCTTTGAGGGGTCCAATCGGCGAAAATGAACCCCTTGGACCGCCTATAAAAGGACCCCCACCCCCCACACTTCGACACACCCATCCCTCCTTCCCTCTTTCATTCTCCTTGTGCTCCCTCCCTCTTTCCTTCTTGCAATCTTGTCCGAGGTATGTACGGGGCAGTTTTCTGTGCTTCTCCTATAGCAGGTATTTTTTTTATTTTAAAATTTATATTTTTGTTCTGATTAATATTCATTTAGTTAATGTAGTTCTTTTTTATAGAAATAATTATTATCATTTTCTTAAATTAGTCTCTGTCCGTTTACACAAAATAATCTCTACGTTGTTTAACAAATTAATATACCTTATTTAAAGGAAAAGATTAGAACTTTTGCATAATCTATTCGTTGTATAGGAGAATTAATTTTATTTGATTGTCCATGTATGCCCATGTCAGAGGGAGAGATCATGTAATGATGATTAGGGTTATTTAAGTAATTTAATTTAACTTTTAAGGAAATCTAAATCATTTCATTTTATTATTACAAATTATTAATTAATTGGTTTTCTTTATTCGAATTTAAGAGTTTAGAGTATTTAATAATTAAGAATATTTAATCCAATTAATTATTTTTATTATCTTGTAATTAACAATTAATTATTGAATGTAATTACAAAGTGTATTGAAATTAATTTATTTAAATATTAAGTGTATTTAAGTTAATGTAATTAACTAATTGGTCTAATTAATTAATAAGTGTAATTAACTAAATGTAATTAAGTCTAATTAAGTAAATATAATTAGGTTTAATGAAGTAAATATAATTAAGTTTAATTAACTTAATGTAATCAGTGTAATTAAGTAAATTAATTGTAGATAAGTATAATTAAGTAAATGTAATTAACTATCAAGTGTAATTAAATAATAAGTATAACGAAGTAATTGTAATTAATTAATAAGTATAATTAACGAATAAATGTAATTAAGTTATTGTAAGTAAATGTAATTAGGTAACGTAATTAGATAAATGTAATTAAGCTTAATTAAGTAAATATAATCATCTTTAATTAAGTTATTCTAATTAGCTAATAAGTGTAATTAAGTAAATTAATCGTATTTAAATGTAATCAAATCAATGTAATTAACTTTAACGATAATTAACTAATTGTGATTAAATAATGGTAATTAACTTACAAGTGTAATTAACTTAGAAGCGTAATTAACTAATAAGTGTAATTAACTAATTATAATTAGGTGCAATTAAGTAAATTAACTATAACCATGTGTAATTAAATAAATGTAATTAACTATTATGTGTAATTAAATAATAGGTGTATTTGAGAAATTATAATTAACCATTAATTGTAATTAATTAATAAGTGTAATTAAATAAATATAATTAAGTGGAAATAAGATAATGAATTTTCCTTAATAAGTGTAATGACGTAAATTACTAACAAGTGTAATTAAGTAAATGAATTGTATTTAATGAGTACGTTTATTTAGATAAGTATATTGACTTCCCTCATTCATAGATTATGGCCGATCTTGCTGCATTGTATATCTCTTGGAACGGCAGAATCGTGTATGAAAATGGAAGTGTTAGTTACGAAGGGGGTAGAAGTCAGATGATAGGCCTTCCATTAGGTACCAACTTCGAAGATCTCTTATCTAGTGTTTGTGCTATAACTGGTTATAATCAAGACCAGTATAGTGTACGAGTCACCTGTAGATGGCCGATGAATGTCAGCACATTCTGTCCAGTCGTTGTCTCAGATAACCAGACGACGGGTTTGATGTTAAATATTGCTCGTTCTCTTGTAATAATGCAATTGATGGTCGAAGCTGATCAAACAGAAGTAGGACCTGGACGTCTACAATCTGTAAGGATACGAAATAGTATGGATGAAATGGGTCGCGTAAATGTTAGATGTAGATTATGTAGACAGTTCGGTCATACCCGAACGACGTGTCCTGGACGCTAAATGTACCTTATCATAATTTTGATTAGATTGTTCATATTTATATATATTCCCTTTTAAATTACAAATGTTATATTACTTATGCTTCAATAGGAATGGATTCATTACCGAGACCAATATTGGTCCAACATAGCAGCCATATCTCTGCCCTTTCACTGAATGATGATACCTAGGTAAGCTCTACAAACCATTTGACTCGTGTAAATTGCAGTCTACGTACATTAACAACGTATCCTTCTAACAGCATTACAGATTTGTGGAGCATGATCGTGTTGTTAACAAGATTCTGCTGAAACAACATAGCGAGGCTTTCGATCAACTACTTGAGGTTGCAGGCATGCGTTGTGTCACCAATCAAAAAAGGGCCAACCTGGATTAGTCACTTCTGATGGCGTTATTGGAACGTTGGAGGCCAGAGACGTACACTTTTCATCTTCGATACGGTGAGGTTACCGTAACATTAAAGGATGTCTCCATTTTGACAGGCCTTCGTGTCGATGGGGCCCCCGTTACTGGCCTAGAGCACCCCTCTCGTTTTGAATGGTCTGACTATTACGAACAAATGCTTGGCGTAAATCCGAGCACTAGAAGAAGGGAGCACATATCAAGCGGACGACTGAAGCTGTCTTGGATCTGTGATGACATTCTCACAGATGCAAATCTTTTAGAACAAGATGCAATTTTTTTGGTGAGAATAGTCTGTGCCTTCATTTTATATCAAATTGGAGAGTCCTTCCTCCCAGACTCAACGGGTGATAAAGTACCACTGCGGTACCTTCGTTTATTGGAGAACTTACAAGAGTGTGGACAGTTGGCTTGGGGGCTGATGTACTCGCACAATTGTACCAACAATTGGACCAGTGCTCCTTAGGCAAATCAAAGCGATGTTATGCCGTCCCGACCTTACTACAGTGTTGGTCGTGGGAGCATATACACATTGGCGTTCCTCATCCATATCGTGTGGATCAAGATGTTCTGCATCGAGGACCCTACGCATGCAGGTAAAACAACAACATATTATAGTATTATACTTTTGAACTATAATTTGAAACTAATATGTTATTGAGTACAGACGGACATTGGGGAGGAGGTCATTCGTAGAAAATGTGCAGACTACGAATCTACCCTTCTATCGCAATGAGTTAGATACTCAGCAGGAACATCAAGTATGTTGTTTGCGCATTATGATGATCACTGCAAACTTACTGACTAGTAATTGGAGATATTTAACAGATGCGGTGATCTCCATATGACATGGAAATCGTAAATAACTTACCTGTAATTTGCCAAGAAGGAGTGGAGGTGTGGATGTCAAAAACAGTTCTGATTTGTTTTAATGTGGTGGTGATGCACATGCCTGATCGAGTCATGCGACAATTTGATCTGGTCCCCTATATCCCTAAGCCGATGCCAAAAATATTTTTTCCTGAGCGTCGGACTAGACAGAGGGATAATGATCTGATCGATTGGGTTGACCATCTCTGTGAGCAGGTACTTCAGTGGAATCGGAGACGACAAACAATTGTGGTGGAGAGAGCATCGCTGGAAAATTTTGAACAACGGATTACAAGATACATGCAATGGTATTGACAAATTACTCGACGTTGGATTCAGACATCAATCCCTGCACTGCGGCTTGCATATGAGCCTTACGTTCCTAGATACAGGCCTAGGGTATGAGCTTTATTTTATCTCATTGGTTAGTTAAATTGGTCTCCTATAGGACTACTATGCGATGATTTTAATATCACAGGTATAAAGCGTATATGAGGCACGTGGGATTCTTGAGCATTACGAACACAGCTCAGAGTTGCAGAATGTAATCGGTTTGCTGGACTCAGTACTGCATACTTTTGGATTGACAGATCAAATGACACATTACCATCTGCGGTACTCTTATTACAATGAGCCATCAGCAGTCCCTTTCTTCTCCACAACTTTTACTGTTGCTGGACCTACCACTGCTGTCGGTACTCATGATGCCGATGCAGGACCATCTGAGGCAAGGCCTGCAATACAGACTCAGTTGACGCAACCATCACAGGCTTATGACTTTTGGGGTTTAACACCCCTACGCAGACAGTCTCGGAGTGCCTAACCAGCCATATTACTCCTCCTCAACCTTTTGTTGATTTTTCATACTATGCGAGCCAAGAGCGTCCACCTCCATTCCGTAGTATACCTCAGCCGCGACTGGATCTGATGTATCCATACCAGCAGGAACAAGATCCTCCCCAATATCCATTGCAGCATCACCAACAATCTCCACAGCTTGATAGAACAACTTCAGTTAGAGAACAAATACGAGAGACAAGTGTGGAGAGTGGAAGTACCTGTGGTGGAGGTAGCAGAGGTCGTAGGGCTAGATTATAAGGAATATTGCGTAGGGCACGACAAATGTTTGACTAGAGTAGAAATGTATCCTCGATAATATTTTCCTAATGACTGTAATCAAGTTCTTGATATTAATGCGATGTGTTATTTTCTTTTTCTATTATTAAATGTTTCATGGTGAAATTTCCAGTAAGTGTTTTCCTATAATGCAATTGATATTTTCTTTAACGAGCACTAAATATTTTCAATATATAAAATTTCGTATGCAATTGTACTCGTGTAGGTTATGGCAAAAACTCGCTTCACGGCCCGTAAGTCGGTGCGTCCACCCCCGCACAATAGAATCTTGGCAGTACGTCATCCATCCAATTCACATGGATCTCATGGGGCAACAGCTATTCCACTTGGGTCACCACGACTATCACTTTCTGCAACTCCGCCGGCACCAGACTTTGTGCACCTCTCTTCTTCTTTGCCCAGGCCATCTGAGGACCCTACAGAGTACCCTTCGGAGGAGCAGCGTTCTGAGGACCCTACAGAGTACCCTTCGGAGGAGCAGCGTCTGCTGGATCGAGAAGTTCAATTAGCGGAGTCTCCATTCACTGACTACTCGCCTCAGACCATGCCCCCTGCTATGGTCAATAGTTCACAGAGCAAGACTTCTCCGCAAACTGATATATATGATGAGGAGGAAGATCTCTATGCCGACTTAGCGGACTTACATTACACCATTGCACTAAAATATGCTCGTCTGAGCGTATTACGCGAGGAGCGTGTTCGTAGACAGTGAATGGTATATATTTATAAAATCGTGTAATGTTGGAAGTAATTTGATGTAATGGTACTACATGTTTACTTGCAATGAATATGATGAATGTATGTTCTATCTCTTTCAAAAATAGTAGTTATCTCATTTACCATTTACTATCAAAATTCCGTCAAACATTAAAAATATTAGCAACATTACATTAATAATGGAATAATTTCATTGCATTTTCACACTTTGTTAATTTTAGATATGAGAATATGTTTATGGTATTACAGTAACCGGCTCAAATGAAAATGTGAGACATACGTAGATTTATTTGAACATTGTTTTCTCCATCCAAAAGATGGTGAAGGATATGAAGGCTCTAGATAGGAGATGAGCGAAGAAAGGAATGGAATCAAGATTGGGTTCAAAACAATTGAAAATCTGTGGATTATTATCCGAGAAATTAGATAGGTTATGGTGAATTAATCTTGTTCCTCGGATACACAAATATGGTATTAATGAACCAATCGGCGTTCCATTCGTCGATCGGCGAATGGAACGCCGATCGGTGCCCAAGTCGGGAAAAAAATATCTGATGTCCAGACGGAGCATTTGCTTAGAGAGCATGCCCTGTCGCGGAATTTGCTCTTGAGAGGGAGATCGGGTGGAGAGAGAGTGGATAGATAGAGGAGTGGGGAGAGGAATGGGAAGAAACAGTTGACACGTGTCAAAAAGTTGGGGTAACACCCAACTTTAGTAGTAGTAATAGATAGATATAGAAATAAAATACAACAGATAGATTATTATACATGCGCGCCCTAGACATTACGCAGGGAACCTTCCACGAAGCCAGTCGCTTGGCTTGGTTGCAGAAAGCATCAAAGTCCTTGGATTTGGATAGGGTTTCAGCCAACCAATTAACCAAACTTAATGAAACTTTGATGCATATATATATACTCGCAGAAATCTGAAGGAGAAAGAGCGCAGAGAGAGGAGAGGTCAAGATGGCTGATGAGGTAAGAGAGCTGGAGAACGAGGGCACTTCCTCCACCCCCACCATCCTCTCATCAGACAAAAAATGGACACGGGCTTCCTCTGCAACGGTTGCCGGATCTCCGGGGAAGGCACCAGGTACTGGTGCCATAGCTGCAACTTCGATCTCCACATCTTCTGCGCGCATTGCCCGCAGACCCTGCTCTCACCACTCCACCCCAAGCACCGCCTCAGTCTCGTCAGCAAGCTCTGCGCCATCTGCTCTAAGTTCATCCCGGGGAATTCATTCTGCAGGTGCTGCTCCTGCCAAATGGATCTCCACTTTGACTGCGTTTCTTCCTCTACAGTCCATCGTGGTCACAATTTGTACGTAACTATAAACCGATGTAGCGACTGTTAGGGGCAATTGTTTGAAATGTTCTACAGGTGCGAGACCTGCGACTTCGATCTCCACCCGCTCTGTCACCAGCGAACCATGCTGACGACGTCTGCTGTCGACCCACAAAGTTCCGATTCAGCTCGCACCTTGTACTTTTTCATGCATCCGGAGCACGACCTGAGCTTCGTCGAACGCATCCAGATCAGCTCGCCTGCCAGTGCGCAGGAGCTCAGGAGCCGATGGTGCGCTGTCTGCAGTGACGTGGTCGAGGGGAAATGCTACATGTGCTCTCCTTGCGGCTTCCGCGTGCACAAGCACTGCGCGTCACTGAGGCCTACGGTGAGGGACGAGGCGCACCCCCTCCACGCACTCCACTACCTAAGATCGAAGCCGAGCCCCTGCCACATCTGCAAGGAGAGCTGCTCCATGTGGAGGTACCACTGCAGCGCGTGCAACGTCCACATCCACAAGCACTGCCTCAAAGGACCAGCAGCAGCTGCCCTGGAGGAGGCCGTGACGGCACAGCTGCGCCTCAGTTAGCACAAGATTTCCGGCGGATTTCTGCCTTTGATTCGTCTGGAAGTCATAGTAAGTCCCGTCATATTATGATATTCCATGGAGTATCCATGAAACCAGATAGCATCTTGTCCAGTTTTCTTCATTTCCTCTTGTTTTGATCTCTCCATCTGCAGTTTCCATATTCGTGAAAATGGAGTTCTGTCCTGTCTGGTAGTGGTTCATGTGGAGTTTGATTCATAATTGAGCGTTTCACTGGAAAATATGTAGTTCATCGAAATCATTCCTCCTATTAGACATATCTTGTTTATAATTTCCCAATTTGAAGAAAGTCTCGGACTAATATTGTGGTCTATGCCTCTTCGCTACCTTCTGCTCTGTTTTATTCATTAAAAATTGATTTTTACTTTTACTCATTAAAGGATATGCACATATTATGTTGCACATTCCCGCAAATGCAACGCTGGTTGTCTGTTTATTTATATATATATATATATATATATATATATATATATATATATATATATATATATATATATATATATCTTCATACAATCCAAACAATGTTAAACCGTCACTATGCTGTAATGATATTCCCATACCTGGCAAGAATTTGTGCATTAGGATTAACATGATCAAAGAGACGATTGTATTCTAGCATTCACATCTTTAAGAAAAAATTGTAATTACAAGTTAAATGAAAAAAATTGTAATTACAAGTTAAATTCTATATTATCCAACATAAATTTAATTAAAAAAACTCACCGAAAGAATGGCAGAACATCCCTTCATATACCTAATGCTCTTATATGCACTTAATTTTAGCACGCATCACTTTGAAACTCTCAATCAACAACTGATGCACAAATGAAACCCATGCAGTGTCATGTAAATTTCTCAAGTCCTTTGGATATCTCAAGGTTATTGAATAAATGTTCTGATTACCATAATACAAGAAAAAACAACAAAAAATAATAAGATAAAACTCGTTGACTAACTTCATCTCATCACCAAAAAATTGGCATGCATTCAAACATGGTGAGTATGCACAATATAGTATTTGCATTTGAAATTTTGTTGCAAAAGATCGTTTTAAATGTCCTAAGAGTAGTGCTGCAAATGTTACTTACACCATTTATGACCAAACATTATAAATAAATAGCATTTACAACATTTCTTATTCATTGCAGTTAAATAACATCAAAAAAACGTTGCTATTGCAGATTTTAGCAATATTAATTCAGTGATACAAATACAATTGCAACATTCAAGTCAATGTTGCTTTTACAATTAATATTTTAATGTTTATTTTTTGTTGGTAATAAAATAGCAACATCAAGAAATTGTTACGACTGCAATATTTGACAACATCTGGTAAATTATTTTTATACTATACATATAAATGTTGCAATTATAAGCAATTAGTAACATATTTATTGTCATGAAAAATATGCTTGCAACACTTACATGAATGTTAAATGCAACTTCTAGCAATTGCATGCTCATAACAAATCTTTTTTAGATAAAAGGTTCGAATTCATTCATCATAGAGCAAGGCATTATATGGCAAGTTACGTTTAATACAATGCAGTTTAAAAGGAGTAAGGGTCTACACAAATGCGAGGCACAAAAAATACCAATAAACATCGAGAAACAAACAACCCAAAAGTATAACCACAACACACTAAGGTAACAATGCACAACAAAACAAAGCACCCAAAATATAAACCGAGTTCCCATGCATAGTGATCAGAAAACTTAATCTAATGATCGATGAACAACAACTTCTTCGAATTCAGATCTATTATGACATAGCGATTAGGTGCTCAACGGACCCCCTTTTCGTCTTTTAAACCGAGAGATTTTCTTACGCAATTTAGTCTATTCATCAATATATAAGTCATCATGTGAATCCGCCGCTTCCATGCAACATAATATATACCTGATTAATCTATTACAAGATCATTCATTAATAATTAAGAAGATACATTTGGATATCCATATTTTATCATGACATTTGAAATAGGGTCTCCTTTATCGCGTTTGATTAACAATATTCATTCTATATACTCTTTCCCATAACTTCGTATACCAGACCAACCCACTAAAATGCAAATAGGGATCAGAAATGTGGTCAATATCACGAAGAATAATGAAATACAGTATATACCCATATACAAATGAATGTTTTTATACAACATCACACTAGTAGGACGATCTCCACAACCGATCAATGATGGAGAGACAACAGGAGAATACCTACATAGAAGAGGATAGGGGATGCAACCATCAATAGTTCCAAAAAATATCCTCTTCATTACAAATGCAATTTCGAAAGCCACCCACATCCTCATCCAAAATCATGCCATTCCTCACCGCACAAACAAGAGAAGCTTTCAGTAATCACTTTGTTTGTAATGATAGGGACCCCTTAAAAGTATAGTTACATCGAGCTTTCCAAATAGACCATCAAATGAAAGTTTCGTAGCGAGGAGTTTCCGATCCACCAAAGTAACGGAAATATTTTTAACTTTAAAAAATGCATAAAAATTAGCAAAAATTCTTGGAAAAAGACAAAACATTAGAAACATATTTAAAACCCAAAAATAATTTATTTTATAATTTTTATATTTAATGGTATTTATAAATATATCTCTGTGAATTGCATAAATAAAGCCTTATATGGCTAAATTACTTTTATTAAAGAAAAAGAAAATATAAAAATATAAAAATATAAAAATAATCAGACATTAAAAATCAAAATATAAAATATAAAAATAAAAATAAAATAAAATAATATATAAAATTAAAAACCCACAAAAAACAATAACATGGACAAGAAAGGAGTTGAATGATTTTGTATTCATTTTCACCCCAACCATTTGCTCCCAGTGTTCGACCTCTACTTGTGCTTACACCTATACACATTTGCATGTAGAGTTATGATAAATTTTAACTCCACATTTTTGAGATTTAATTGCTTTATTCTGATTATGGGTTAATTGTTGATTAACCGAGGTTTTCGCCGATCAACGCATCGAATGCGTTCCCGCCTTGTGTGCAATGCACATCCAATGTGAAAATCCCAGTTATCAGTAACACATGTCTTAAGAAGAGAGAGCTAAGGGGAGAGGGGAGAGAAGGAAAGAGTACCACCTGTCAGAAGGAGGGGAAGAGCTGAGCAAAACACAACTTTAGTATATAACTAGTGTATGATCCCGTGCTTCGCGGCGGATCTGTATTCCTTCCTGATCCCGGCACTAACTCCACTTACATGTTGTGGAATCGAAAGATCTTCTCTTCTCTCTCGACCATGCATGCAGATTGAACATGATTTAAATTTTAAAACTGAATCCGATCACAACAATGAACATGATTCAGAAACTGAAACCACATACGACCCATGTCCCAACAACAATTTGACTTGCATCGTGGAACAAAATGTTCTTCTCTTTTTTTCATACGTGTCCACAATAATAACCATGCCAGTACCAGATCCACCACCACCTATGCGACCCACACTTCAACATCACTTCCACATGTGAGGACATGCACACTCCACATGCACATTTCTACAACCACTCGCGGAACCACTGATATTCTGATCAAATAAATGGAGGAGCATGCTGAGGAAAAAAAGCAAAAAAATCAACAAAACTCTATCAACGTTCAATAATCACAATAATAAAATATATTTATAAAACAACAAATCGGTTAAAAGCAAATTCTTTTTTTACATGTTCTCAAATTAATCATAAAAAGCGAGTATTTATCAAAAATTAAGTGGATTATTAAATATTTGTCAATGGAGTGAAGAGTATTGTTTAAATATATGTTCAACGTTTAAAGAAATGGTCGCAATGCCAAAATCAATATCGTTTGATCTAAATTTTGTATAATTAATCCAATTAAATAGTATCAGCATAAACAAACTATTGAGTTTTACAAAGGATGTTAAAATTGAATATTATTTTATTTTAAAAGACAAAAGCTCTTGAAATAAATGTAATTAGTGTATAAAAATCTTAATATGGGAAGGGGTAAGAAATGGATATGGAGAGAAAAGAACATAAATTGTGGAGGAAAGAAAAAGATTGCGAAGAAGAGAGTATCCACATTAAGATGGAGAGAGGGGAAACGACTCTCATATGCAGAAAGAGAGAAGTGAGACTCTCGTCTCGAATTGATAGATAAGATATCTATGTTGATATATTTATACAATATACAAATATAGATTCAGTAATATAGATATATGTATATGTTAAAAAAGTGTAACCGTGTTCCTTTCCAACCTGAAAAAAATCGATATCTATATCAAAATCCGTATGTGAAAAAAAATAAAAATCTATGTCAGTGTCCATCAAAAAATACATATCTTTATATGTTTAAAATATGATGATGGATTGCCACAGATATACAAGTTGCATTCGAATGTGCATCTCCATCCTAAATTTGTACACATATGCATTAGTGCATACACATGCACACACACATATTGATGCATACTTATACAATACACACCCATATATTCAGTAATACATAAATTGATATATGTCATTGTCAAACAAATCGTAACTATATTCATGTTTGTATTATTAAAAACAAAATTGTTTTAATCAATCAAGATAATCTTCGTATGATATAATATAGTATATAGCAAGACACACACTAAGATAAATCAAAATTATAAAAATAATATGACATGTAAGTTTTGTATTGATTGTAATTTACAAATATATGAAATAAAAATCACAATAATCGAATTGAATTTTCAGAACAAAAATTGAGGGCAACACTGAAATATTTTAAATAAAAATCATGGGGAGAGAGAGAGGAGGGAGGGAGGGAGGAAGAGAGTGCTATTTTATGAAGGATTCATTTGATAATACATCTTTATGTGCACATTTTTATCTTATAAAAAATCCATTTGATAATACATCTTTATGTGCATCTTTTTATTGATGTCTTGTATTGCAATAAAAATATTTCTATTTGTTTCGTTATTTGAATCATTTGTAATTGCATTGAATAAAAATCCCGAGCCTTTCGATTGATTTTTAGAATAAATTACTCTTTGTTCTTGGGATCGATATTCCGAAGAAAATTTGTCGACTCAAGGTATTGGGGTTAAAGAATTATTAATAACTAACTACATTTAATAATACTACTTTGTGTATAGATATAATTATTTTGCACTATATAACATGTGAAATATATGTATAGTGATTTTTGAAAAACATCTATATTCATATATGTATGTATGATCATGATAAATATATAAATAAATGAGTAACACATTATACATGTAGAATGACATAAGTATAATAGGAATCATATAATGTATCTTTTCTATGATGTTCTCTTTATAGATATAATTATATATGTTATATGTGTATTTATTGTAAATGTAAGCGTAAAATATAGGGATTGGACTTATACCATCATATACAACATAACAATTTAAATGATCATTTGCGTTAAAATCTACTACAAAATATGTATATATGTAATTAAAAATATACTATCATACGCGCCAAAAAAAGTGGTGTGTGATCATATTTTTAAAGAAGGCATTGGAAAATATGCAAATATATTAGATCAAATAGATATTGGGTCACCTATGTAAAAGTCCCACATACATGGATGTATATGTAGCTTAAAATGCATAAATATATGTACATGTGCAGACACACATATTTATACAGTGTTATTCTACCTAAAAAGTTCACGTATATAACTATATATATGTAGTTTAATACTTAACGGATTATATAAGTAAAAGCTCATACTGAAATATGTAATGTAACACATATACATATATGTTATACAAAATACTTAAAATCATGTGTGTAAGAAGCCAATATAGTGGTTAAAAGCTAGTATAAACTGGCACAAAAATATCTAATGTAAATTATTTAAATGGTTGTATAGGTAAGAAATGATATGTATGATAACTAGAAAAAGCCAATATGTCATTTGTATTAATAACTCTACATGAATGTACATAAAGTAATGTTATTATTAAGGTGTTCTAAACTTCTCGGTAGTGCTGAATATTATGATTATTTATGAAAGATCCTACACAAAAAGGGTGATATAGGACATACCTATAAAATAGTCACATGATGTTTAAACGATACTTACAGTGGGTATATATGAATTAAATGATTTTTATAATGTAATCAATTATGAAGACAATCAATGAGCACTTAATTCCTTTTGATTACTCGTATTATATTCTTTATGTTATATCAATATTTGCAGAGCCACCTATAAATACAAAATGTTATGAGACGACAAATATGTAATAAATATAATGTCTATATAATCATATCTATATGTATATAAAGTTTCATGTGAAGGGTCATACATGTATATTATCAAATCTATGCATTGCAATCTAAATAAAATTTAGAGGTTCGTCATTGTAACATGAAATAGCTATAAGGTGATATATTTAAAAACGAATGCAAGAATATATGTGATGTTGAAATATCAAATATCTGATAATCATATATGCATGAAGTTTTTAAAATAGCAACCTTAACTTTGCAAATTTAGTATCAAATATCTGATAATCATATACACATGAAGTTTCTAGAGTAACAACCTTAAATTTGCAAATTTAGTACCAAATATCTGATAATCATATATGCATGAAGTTTCTACAGTAACAACCTTAAATTTACAAATTTAAAAGATGAAACAAATGTAGTATTTTGGAGTTTGCTAAAACATGTTAAGGGAATTTTCTAAAAGAAGCATATCAATTAGACCTAGTAGTGTTGTAAGTAATACTTGTGAAAGCGTATATGAGAAGAATTCAAAAATACCCATCTTTACTAATCTGCTTTGAAAATGGTAATATAATTAATATTTGCATAATAATAATGTACAATAATATAAATTCCTAGAAAAAAGATGAGAGAATAGGGAGGAGAAAAGTATACATCATAGAAAAAGGAGAGAGTATTCATCTTGAAGAGAGAGAATTCTCTCAGTGGAGAGAGGACTTTATTTGCATTTTTGCAGAAAGAGACTTCCTCACGGATGAGAGGGGCGTAACTGCCTGAGCAAATTCCCGGACAGGGCATGCTCGCTCAGCAAATGCCCCGTCTGGGCATCGGATTATTTTTTTTCCCGAACTGGGCACCTATCGGCATTCCATTCGCCGATCGGCGAACAGTTCGCCGATCGACGAATGGAGCGTCGATCAGTATATAACTCCCATATTTGTGCATCCGAGGAACAAGATTAATTCACCATAACCTATCTAATTTCTCGGATAATAATCTATAGATTTTCAATTATTTTGAACCTAATCTTGATTCCATTGTGATGTAATGTTGCTAAATGTTTTATGCACAATTGTCATATTTTTAATGTTTGACGGAAGTTTGATAGTAAATGTAAATCAGATAAATATTATTTTTGAAAGAGATAGAACATCCATTCATCATATTCATTGGAAGTAGACATGTAGTACCATTACATCAAATTACTTCAAACATCACACGATTTTATAAATATATCCATTCACTATCTACGAACACGCTCCCCGCGTAAAACGCTCAGACGAGCATATTTTAGTGCAATGGTGTAATGTAAATCCGCTAAGTCGGCATATAGTTCTTCCTCCTCATCATATACCTCATTTTGCGGAGAAGTCTCGCTCTGTGAACTATTGACCATAGCATGGGGCATGGTCTGGGGCGAGTAGTCAGTGAAAGGAGACTGAGCTGATTGAACTTCTTGATCCAGCAGACGCTGCTCCTCCGAAGGGTACTCTGTAGGGTCCTCAGAATGCTGCTCTTCCGAAGGGTACTATGTAGGGTCCTCAGATGGCCCTGGCAAAGGTGAAGGGGGGTGCACAAAGACTGGTGTCGGTCGTGGTGCCCCAAGTGGAATAGTTGCTGCCCCATGAGATCCACGTGAATTGGATGGATGGCGTACTGCCAAGATTCTATTGTACGGGGGTGGACGCACCGATTTACGTGCCGTGAAGCGAGTTTTTACCGTAACCTACACAAGTACAATTACATATAAAATTGTATATATTTAAAATATTTAGTGCTCGTCAAAGAAAATATCAATTGCATTATAGGAAAACACTTACTGGAAATTTCACCACGAAATATTTAATAATAGAAAAAGAAAATAATACATCCCATTAATATCAAGAGCTTGATTACTGTCATTACGAAACTGTTATCGAGGATACATTTTTATTCTAATCAAACATTCGCCGTGCCCTACGCAATATTCTCGATAATCTAGCCCTACGACCTCTGCTACCTCCACCAGAGGTACTTCCACTCTCCACACTTGTCTCTCGTGCTTGTTCTCTAACTGAAGTTGTTCTCTCAAGCTGTGGAGATTGTTGGTGATGCTGCATTGGATATTGGGGAGGACCTTGGTCCTGCTGGTGTGGATACATCAGATCCGGTCGCGGTTGCGGTATACTACGGAATGGAGGTGGACGCTCTTGGCTCGCATAGTATTAAAAATCAACAAAAGGCTAAGGAGGAGTAATATGGCTGGTTAGGCCCTCCGAGACTGTCTGCGTAGGAGGGATTAGACCCCAAAAGTCATAAGCCTGTGATGGTTGCGTCAGCTGAGTCTGTGTTGCAGGCCCTGCCTGAGATGGTCCTGCCTCGGCATCATGAGTACCGACAGCAGTGGTAGGTTTAGCAGCAGGATAAGTTGTGGAGAAGAAAGGGATTGTTGATGGCTCATTGGAATAAGAGTACCACGGATGGTACTGTGTCATTTGATCCGTCAATCCAAAAGTATGTCGTGCTGAGTCCAATAAACCGATTACATTCTGCAACTCTGAGCTGCGTTCGTAATGCTCAAGAATATCATGTGCCTCATATACGCTTTATACCTGTGATATTAAAATCATCACATAGTTTTCCTATAGGAGACCAATTTAAGTAACCAATGAGATAAAATAAAGCTCATACCCCATGCCTTTATCTAGGAGCATACAGCTCATATGCAAGCCGTGGTGCAGGGATTGATGTCTGAATCCAACGTCGGGTAATTTGTTAATACCATTGCATGTATCTTGTTACCCGTTGTTCAAAATTTTACAACGATGCTCTCTCCACTGATGAATACCCATTCATCACTCTTTATTCTTCTATTTTAGCTACAAAAACCCTTTGCAAATACATGTAGATATGTGTAAATACAAATAATTACCAAAAGCATGCATTGTGTAAAAACCTATAATTAGCATGTTTTTGTGCACAAAATAAAAGAATAAAGAGCAAAAAGAAAAAGAGGGAAATATTTAGAATAAATATTGAGCAACCTCACCCAAGGGAGGGCTCAGCATGGGCCTGACCGCATAAAAGCCAAGTAGAGGGAGATAGGGGCTCACATATGTATATATTTGTAAATAAATAAAACTTCATATTTTCCTCACCCAAAAATATGTTGTGAATATTTGTATATATATATTTTGTAAAAGCCATTAAAAAACAAAATAAAAATTTTAAAAAATCAAAAATTCAAAAATACCCTTCTTTCACCATGTGTATAGACCATCATCTTGTATTTATTTAACCCTATAAATAACTAAAATTATTTTCTCAACTTTTTGTAAATATTCTATGGCATATTTTGTAAATAAAATAAATAACAAGAAACAAAATAAAAATCAAATAAAAATTACAAAATTGAAAATACAAAAATACATTGTATAAATACCATGTATATAAATGTATATATCTATTTATTTCACCCTTGTATATAAGTGATAAAAATAAAATAAAAATATTCTTTTATTCCTTATTTTACCTTGTAAATAAATAAAATACAAAATGAGCATAAAAATACATAAAAATAACAAATAAAAAATCAAAAATAAAAATCCATATAGTGTACATATACCTATATATAGAGCTACCCTATTTTTATTTCCAAAAATTAATTAAAAATCACCAAAAAATAGAAAAAAATAAAAGAAAAATATTTCATGTTTTGAGTTTTCTTTAATTCGGCCTATTTCTACCCTAAAATAAATAAATAAAACTCGGGCACACGTGGCCGCTCCTGATTGGTCCACGGGGGACTGTTGACCCCAGTCAACTCCCCCGCGGACTCCTTCCTATTCTGGACAACGCGCGCCTCCCCATCTTCCCTGATTTTCCCACGAGACTCCAGGCTGTCCCCCACGCATATCCCATGCCCGGATTCTTCGCCTTTCATCCCTCTCCCTCGCCGGATCTTCAGCCATGAAATCAAAGCCTTCCATCGCTGGCACCACTCAACCCTAGACGCCCCTGTCACCTTATATATTCTTCCCTCCGCCACCTTCGCGCCGCATCTTTGGACCCTCTCCTTCTTCCCCGTGACCTCCATTGGCATCGCGAGAGTGACAGCAAGCGGCTGCCCTTGTTGCAGTGAGGCGAGGAGGCGATTCCTTTGATCCGGCGTACTTCGCCGTCCTTGCTCCGCCGCCGGCGTTGAGCATCGAGCTTCAGGCCTTGACGCCCTTCGAAGCTACGACCAGGAGCAAGACCAGCTCCAGCACAGTCTCCAGCATCCACCAGGTAGCCTTAGTTCCTTCTAATTTCTTCCAATTTCCGATTTCGCCCAAATCGACCCATCATCGCATATCTCCGATTCCGACCATCTCGCGCTACATCTCGATCATCCGACCCGATCATCACCTCCGCCGTATCTCCGCGCACCTTCTACGCCCACTCACTCAACCCAGATCGCACAGGATCTGGGAGTCGAGTTCCATCGCCTCCGCCTCGCCGGAGCTCGTCCGCCCCACAGCACCGTCCACCTTCACCCCACCTTCTTGGGTCGAGGCATTTTGCCCTCGACCCGCGAACCTTCGTGTCTACTTTGCAGGTCCAAAGGGAGGCATCTGAGCCCCCCTACAGTTCAGACCGGAGCTTCCAGCCGCCAGGCCTCGCCGGAGCCCCTCCAGGGCTCGGATGGGCCATTGGCCGTCACCGTCAGCTGCGGGCAACCACCAGGAACGTGTTCAGACCATTAGCAGCAGCTGAGGAGGATCGGAGTGCACGCAGGAGGCCGGCGAACTTCGCCGGCCATCAGTTCTTCCTCCACCTTCCAGAGCCGTCCGATGAAGCCCTCGCTCCAGTTCTAATCCCAGCCGTCGATCTGTAGAGGAGCAGCAGCCGTCGATCCATCTGAGGATCCCATCCGGACCGTCGCAGCCGAGGAGAGAGGCGCAGTAGCCCAGTACCGCTTGATCATCCACGTGGACCTCTCTCGACCATCCGATCTGAGCCTGGTTTCCTTCGAAGAACCACGTTGCATCTCCACCGTCTGATCACCCACGTGGACGCACATCAGCCGTCGGATCAGGCCAGCGCTTCCAGAGTTAAAGGCGCGTTTGTTCTCCACCGTCAGATCTGCCACGCGTCAACATCAGGCCGTCGCTATTAATAAAGGGGTAAATATCGTAGGCCCCCCTCTGTTTGTTTCATTTCTTTTTAGTCATGTAACTTTCAATTCAAGTTGTTTATTTTCTGGGATATTTGCACCAAGGACCCCGTACTTATTTTTATTTGCACTTATACCCCTGCCAGTAGTGAACCACGTGCTTCGTCACGTGTTTTGTTGGGTTATTTGCATAAGACCCCTTGTAGTTCTGGATGTTATTCATTGAATAAAATGTTTTGTTTATTTGCACATATGCCCCTGTGAACACTTTATATGCGCATGTGCGTTTTATTTTGGGTAAATTGCATATAAGCCCCTGGACTTTTGATACGAGTTATCAATAGGTCCTTGGAACTTATTTTTATTACATTTAGGTCCTTGAGTGCCCCAGGCACGTGCTTGGCACGTGACTTCTTGGGTATTTTGCACCAGGACCCCAGAACTTTTGGGTATTTGCACATAGGTCCTTGTGCACAGTGCCCCACCTTTATTTTTGGATAAAATATCAAACGACCTCCAAATCCAATGAAATTTTGACACATGGCTCCTGCCATGGTGTAGGAATTTCTATGATTTTTGGGGACATTTTTGATTGTATTTATTATTTTTAAAAATTCAAAAACCCCTATTTTTGCTACTGTTTGACTTTAAAAATACCAAAAAAATATAAAAACTCCACCAAAAATTCCAAAAAAATTAGATACTGTAATTTACTTGTTGTTTGATTTTCTAGCCAATTTTGGCTACTTTTCATCTCTGAAAAACCCTAAAAATTGAAAAACCCCTAAAAACTCATAAAATTTGTAATAAATAAATTAAAAATCCAAAAACAATAATTAGGGTGCCTAAATTTTCCTTATTCTTTCTAGATTATAGGAAAATTACCTCTAGGGCTTTTTGAGATCCAAAATTATTTTATTTTTGGGTCTTAAGCCTTGCTGGACAGTACCCTTCGTTTTTTGCATTGTTTGATTTTTAATAAATAATTTCTCCATTAGAAAAATCCCAAAAATTCACCAAAAACAGTAAAAAACTTAAAAAACCTAAAAACCAATTTTCTGGAATTTTTGCATCATTTTTTGTGTGTTTCATAAATTGTTGAAGTCCCCTTGTATTTACATTCTCTCATTTTCTCATCATTAAAAAAAATCTAAAAAAATTATAAAAACAAATAAAAACCATAAAAAAGACTTTCTTGGATTTCTGACTACATCGTAGGCCGCAAGGCCAATCTGTGCTCCTTGTGTTCGACCCTGGGAGCTATACCAGGTTAATCCTATAGCTAGATCGCTCTGTTTTGTGCTTGCTTGTTTTCATCTTATTCGAGTGATTGATTTTTCTTGATTGACACGTGCTGAGTGACTGAGGTCGCAACGACCTATATTTTCTGTACCTTTTACCTCTGTCGTTCGGGCGTGTCGACAGAATGGCGCCGTTGCCGGGGAGCACGGCTTTGTAGTCAGTTTTCATTCTTCTATTTTTGTCTCTCTATATTATAATTGTTTTCTGACATTTTCTCTTGGATTTTTGTGCGAGGTACTGCTTGGACTGCTTGGAGTTACTATTTAGAGGACCCGCGCAGGAGGAAGAGAGAGAGGAGAAGAGATTTTCTATTTAGAGAGAGAGAGAGAGCAATACCTGTTGTAATAATTTTGAACTTTGGACTTGTGGACATTTGTAACTTTGCGGGTCTGTTTCGCTGAGTACCGGTGTACTCGGGAGACCCATTAGGATTTTCGCGGCTTTTATCGTGGTTTTGATAGCTAGCTGCCTTTTCCGGTGTTTACGCGGTTTTTCTCGAGCCCCTAGACTTAGGAATTTCTGTTGATTGTGACGTAAATATTTAAGGCCCAACACTTAATAGAATATCTGTTCCTATAGAACGTAATTGGACCTTGATAAAATTCACTGAAAAAGTTAGTTTAATTGGATTTGAGACCACGTGCCGTGAGGAGTCACATACAGCGCTGGCAGGACCCGTTGTGGCGGGCACCGAGTGACTCCCAAGATCGGACTCCGGACTCAATTCGGTTAGCTAACTATTGTTCTTCACGATCAATAGAAGTTGCTCATCTAGGACTCGGTTTTTCCTCGTTGCATCATTTAGGTAGTTTAATTCTGTATTTACATTCTGCGCGGATCACTTGCATGTAGAGTGCTGGAGACAAGGTACGCATTTCTTTCTCTGCATGCATCATTGATTTTCTCGCGCATCGGCTTTTTCGTCTTCTCCCCCTGTGTTTGGCTTAATCATCAGGAGAATCGGAAAAATCGTTAGGCCGCTTGTATTTATTTTGAAAAAAAAAATTTAAAAGAAAAACAAAAAAATCGGGACTGGATAACATTATTGACCCTAAAAGACACTCACATTAAAAATTTGTCTTGGGGAGAGCAACCCCCTCATTGTTTGGTTTGATTGTGCGAGAGAGTGACCCGAACACTAGGTAAAGCCCTCCGGTGCTCATCTCGACTGATTACCGACTCTTCTGTGCGGGACAGTCGGTTGAGAGAATGTCGGGTATCCCAGCAGGTCACGTAATCGCTCTGATATCTTGTGTGTTCACCAAATAAAATTGACAAGATAAATCGACCGAGCTTTCACGGTCTTCAGATTGTGTTGAGTTGGTGAACAAGGGGTTTGCTTTGCGATCATATTTTCTCCAGATCCCATCCGCCCAACTCGCCAAGATCAAGATGATGGGTAGACGATCTCTTAGGCAGCCTCTGGCTGCACCGCTTTCAGGCGCGTCTACTCCATCATCTAGGTTGGCCCGTGAGAGTCGAGACCAGCTCTCCGGACCCGAGTTCGATTCCACCCTGTTCCCCCTCGATCCCCTTTCTTTTCCTACTGAGAGACATGAGCCCGAGGAAAGACGAATTGATTTAACAGAACCTGAGTTAGGCTCATCTGATTTTGCAGACATCCCTATGGCTGGAGCCGGCAGTTCAGACGATCGCCAGCCCGAACATTTTGTCTTAGACCAGGGGGCGATTAACTCCACCCTGATCGCGTCATTAGAGACGGTTCAGCAGCAGTTACGCGATCAGGGGGCATTCATGATAGAGATGAGGAGGGAGTTGGAGAGACTCCGAAGAGAGCGAGACGAGCCGAGCGAGCCGGAGGACATTCCTGACGCTGATGCAGAGGCAGCAGCCGCAGCAGCAGCTGCCGCAGCAGCGGCAGCCGCCGCCGCAGCAAGACCGATGCGGGAGCTACACAACCCCGGATCTACACTGATGCACCAGTGGGTGGTGATTCCTGCTATCGTGGGGGATTTCAAGTTCCCTCCGAACACCCTGCAGATGCTTCCTCATTTTCACGGACTCGCCACTGAGGAACCCCACCTCCATCTCCAGGAGTTTCTGATGATCTGTAGTACTGTCCACGACCGTCGTGTGGACCAAGATACGATTCGGATGATGGCCTTCCCTTTTTCACTGGCAGATAGAGCAGCCGCCTGGCTGAAACATCTAGGGAAGTTTGTTTACACCTGGGATCAGCTCCGCACCGAGTACTTGAACAAGTACTATCCACTCGGGCGGACGAATGCAGCGAGGGCCCTGATCAACAACTTCTCCATGCTCCCTAATGAGCAATTTCACGAAGCATGGGAGAGGTTCAGAGAGCTTCTGGATAGATGCCCACACCACGACATCTCGAAGCCTAACCTAGTTCAGAGCTTCTTTAGTGGGATGACACCAGAGCTTCAGGGTCTGGTGAATGCTTCTTGCGGCGGGTTCTACTTTGCCAAGGACCACAACCAAGTCTGGGCCATCTACGAAGAGATGGCAGAAAATTACATGGTGATGTCCCAGACTCGGTTGTACACTCAGAGATCTCAGCAGCCGCCAGGACCCGTGCAGTATCAGCGGATAGCACGGGTTGATGCAGGTCCATCCAGTTCATCCACAGTTGCAGCCGCACAAGCAGAGTCGGCCACTGCGGACATGGGGATTATCAGCGAGAAGCTGGACCGCATGGAAATCATAGAGAAGAAGCAGTGCCAGGGCATAACTCAGATGGAGCAAATGGCACAAACTCTGAGCGACATGAAGACCCAGCTCTTGTGTCTTCAGGAGGCACAGACGGCTCCTCAGCCCCGTCTTCTGTCGCGAGGCGATTTCGGCAGCAGCCGCAGCTCGTCCCAGCGCTCCAACTCCTTGCAGCAGCCTAGACAAGTTCACCTTGTACAGGCGGAGCCGTACCAGCAGCAGCAGCCCTCTTACCAGTCACCACCATCTCCAGACTTACAGATGGTGGTATATCAGCCGGATCAGCCTCTGGATGTACTCCCACCAGCCCCTTACGATGCGGAACCGTTGATGGATGTGAACGGGATTTGGTATGACCGCCCTCAACCTGGAATCCGACGAGACCATCCCGGATTCAGGTGGGGGAATGGGGGTAACCAGTCCCAACAGCAGCCAGCCGGTCAGGGAGGGCAGTACTCCCAGCAGAGAGATCACCAGCAGCCCCCTGCATATCAGCCACACCAGCCATCATCCTTCGTACCTCGTCCCTATCAGCAGCAGGGACAGAATTGGAGACGTGAGCAGCAGGCTCACCAGCAGCAGCATCCTTCCTCTTACCCCTCTCAACCACAGCAGCACCAGGTCCAGCAGCCTCATTACCAGAGAGGCAACCCGTCGGGCTCCCATGAGAGCCCCGCCATGGATGATTTAGCCCGCCTCTTCACAGAGCAGCAGGCTACATTTAGACGGGAGATGGACGAGTTCCGCCAAGAGATGCGGGACCTGATGAGAGGGAAGGCCGCCATCCCTGCACAGATCGAGCCGAATCCGAATAGCTTGAAGAGGAAATCTGAGCAGGTAATTCACACTGAATTTGCCACTCCTAGTGACCCATTTGATGATACATCTTCGGATTTATTTGATGCTGATTTTGTCACGCTTAGGAGCGGTAGAAAACCAGCAGGCGGCGCCTCATCTGAGCGACAACGCGAGGATCCATCTAGAGTGCCAGATGAGGAAGAGGAGAGCGGTACTGAAGCCGCACATCATGATGACGGTGGTACTGATGCCACCCGAGATGCTGATCACACCGGCGGTACTGAGGCCGCCGTTTCACCACATCGAGGAGGTGGTACTGACGCCACCAGCAGAGCCGAGCCAGCCCGCGGTACTGAGGCCGCAAGACGTCTAGTTGTAGAGCCAACTAGAGGTGGTACTGATGCCACCAACATTTATTCTGATAGAAATGTTGTCTTTCCTCGCATGAATGTATCTCGGAACTCTGATTTGAATAAAGGAAAAGGTTTAGTTTCTTCTGATCCCACTGTGGTGAATGATGTTTGTGAGGATCCAGTCATCGAATCATCTAGGCCTATTCCTAGTCCTTCATCTGAGAAGGACCCTGTGATCCCCTTTCCTAGAGCCCTTGAGTTGGGGAAAGGGAAGAAAAAAGAAAAAGACCCAAAAAAGAGAGAGCAGGAGGAGTTCAGCCAAGGCATGATAGACCGATTTCACATCCAGCTGACCCTCAATGAGTCTTTGCAGCACATTCCTCTTCTTCAGCGATCCCTAAGAGATAGGACCACAGTCAGGAGGAAGAAGAGGAGCAAGACCGCAGAAATTCATGTGCTAACAAAAGCCACGTGTTACGCGATCCAGAACCATCTGCCGACTAAGAGGCCAGATTTAGGGGCCCCGTATGTCAGATGTCAGATTAGTGAGCAGAGGTTCGACCGTACTCTCTTAGATAGCGGATCGTCGATCAACCTTCTTCCGGCAGCCATTCTCAACCACTTAGAGTTGGGCACTCTTGTACAGAGCAGGACATACCTTCAGTTTGCTGATCGGTCTGTCAAGAGGCCAAAGGGGTTGTTACGAGACGTTGTCGTCACGATTCAGGGTTTGCAATTCCCCGTGGACTTCGTAGTGCTGGACATGGAGACCCCTGACTCATTGACCGATTCCCCCATCATCCTCGGTCGCCCGTTCTTGGCCACAGCCAAGGCAGTGACTGACCATGACAGTGGGAAGGTATTCTTTCGCGTCCAGGGCGAGAGTATACAAATAGAGACGGTTAAGGACCACAGAGCCAGATCCCGCTCACATGGCAGTACAGATTCAGAGCAGCTGACAGACACAGAGCCAGACATCCACCAGGACTGTGATTTTGTGATCACAGATGATGAGGCAATTTGGGCAGATCCTGCAGCACAGACCATCCTCTCATATTCAGATACAGCTGATGCGGAGATGATAGCAGAGGATAGTTTGGAGAGCACAATCATGGTTCAGGATACTATTGAGTCAGCAGAGTCGGACCTTGATCGCGACACGATTTCCAGTGATGGTGGTACTGAGGCCACCCTGCTATATGGTGGTGCTGATGCCACCTTGTTCTCCGGTGGTACTGATGCCACCGAGTCTGATATAGATCCCTCGGATTCAGAATCTGATTGGGCAGATTGTGATGATCAGATGCCAGATCTGGATCCACCTGAGCCTATAGATGAGGAGGAGGTAGAGGCAGAACAGATCAGAGACAATGCAGAGGACCCGCCTTCTCCAGATCCAGTTTGTGAGAGTTCGTTATCATTTTCCCAGGCAAATTTGGCAGAATTGTCCGCATACACACATCTTCTTCAGAAGCCAGATTTGCCAGCACCCAGCTGTCCAGAGCTGAAGCCGCTCCCTACTTCGCTGAAGTATAGATTCCTTGCGGGAGAGTCTGAGATGTATCCAGTCATCATCTCTGCTGATCTGACTGAAGAGCAAGAATCCCGTCTAATGGAGGTTCTTGAAAAGAACCGCAAGGCAATTGGATGGAGCGTAGCAGATCTCCATGGGATTAGTCCCTCGTTGTGCTCCCACCATATCTATCTCGAGGAAGGGGCGAAGCCGTCGCGTGAGTTCCAGCGGCGACTGAACCCCAACCTAAGAGAGGTTGTTATGAAGGAAATATCAAAATGGTGGAGTGCAGATTTTATTTATCCCATTTCCGACTCCAAGTGGGTGAGTCCCTTGCATGTGGTGCCCAAGAAGACGGGCATCACTACTGTGATCAGTGAGTCGGGAGAGGAGATTGCTACACGAGTACCTACCTCTTGGCGGGTCTGCGTTGACTACAGGAGACTCAACCAGGCCACCAAGAAGGACCATTTCCCCCTGCCCTTTATAGATCAGATCATTGAGAGACTGGCAGGGAAGAGCCATTATTGCTTCCTAGATGGGTACTCGGGCTACAATCAGGTGGCTATCGCTCCTGAGGATCAGGAGAAGACCACCTTTACCTGTCCCTTCGGTACATACGCCTTTCGCCGCATGCCATTTGGGCTATGCAACGCCCCTGCGACTTTTCAGAGATGCATGCTGTCGATATTTTCGGACATGGTAGGGGAGTGTTTGGAGGTCTTCATGGACGACTTCTCGGTTTACGGCGACGGATTCGATTCCTGTCTTGACTGTCTAGACCGAGTGCTCCAGCGATGTATTGCTACCCGGTTGGTTCTATCTTGGGAGAAGAGTCACTTCATGGTGACTCAAGGGACGGTGCTTGGCCACATCATCTCCAACAAAGGTATGGAGGTTGATCCAGCCAAGGTCGATGTCATTAAGAAACTCACACCGCCGTCCAATCTGAAGCAGTTACGGTCATTTCTGGGGCACGTTGGTTTTTATAGGAGATTCATTCATGATTTCAGCAAGATTGCCCGACCGTTGACTGACCTCTTGACGAAAGACACAGAGTTCCTTGTCGATGACAAATGTCTTTCGTCCTTTGAAACTCTCCAGCAGTGTGTAATTGAGGCTCCTGTCCTTCAGCCACCCGATTGGTCTCTCCCATTCGAGATCATGACGGACGCCTCTGATTTTGCCGTAGGGGCCGTGCTAGGACAGAGGAGGGATGGAGTACCATTTGCCATACACTATGCTAGCCGCACATTGGATTCCGCCCAGCGGAATTATACAGTCACAGAGAAGGAAATGCTAGCAGTAGTGTTTGCCCTAGATAAATTCAGATCATATATCATTGGATCCCGAGTGACCTTGTATACTGACCACACCGCCATCAGGTACCTCATGGCAAAGAAGGATGCCAAGGCCAGACTTACTAGATGGATCCTTCTACTCCAGGAGTTCGACATTGAGATCAAGGATAAGCCTGGAGTCAAGAATGTGGTGGCGGACCATTTATCCCGACTAGAGCAGCCTGAGGATTCTGAGCAGATTGATCTCATTTGTGATACCTTCCCAGATGAGGCGATCCTTGCTATCGCCTCACTCCCATGGTACGCTGATATTGTGAACTTTCTCGTTGCTGGGAAAGTCCCACAAGATTGGCCCAAGCAGAGGATTGAGACCTTCCTTGCGAAGGCCAAGTCCTACCACTGGGAGGATCCCATCCTTTACCACGAAGGAGGGGATAGCATCTGGCGTCGGTGTATTCCTCAGGAGGAGCATCATAGTGTCCTCACTTACTGCCACAAGCTTGAGGCAGGAGGACATCATTCTGGGAGGAGAACGGCACAGAAAGTGCTCCAATCCGGCTTGTGGTGGCCTACACTCTTCAAGGACTCTGATGAGTTCGTGAAGAGATGTACTGACTGTCAGAGGATGGGCACTTGTGGACAGCGTGATATGATGCCGATGCAGCCCATTCACTTCTGTGAGGTTTTTGACGCATGGGGCATCGATTTCATGGGTCCATTCCCTAAGAGTCAGGGATTTGAGTACATTCTGTTGGCCGTAGATTATGTTAGTCGTTGGGTTGAGGCTATCCCCGCCCGAGCCGCTGATGCTAAGACAGTCTGCAGATTTTTGAAGAAGCACATCATCATGCGGTTTGGGGTTCCACGAGTTCTGATTTCTGATGGGGGATCTCATTTCATCAACGACCAGGTGAAGGCACTTGCTAGAGAGTTCAGTATAGACCATCGTGTTGCCACTCCATACCATCCACAGACGAATGGTCTAGCTGAGGTGTCGAATAGGGAGATCAAGAATATTTTGCAGAAAGTCGTCCGCCCTGACCGAAAGAATTGGTCACAGCTTTTGGACTCGGTCTTATGGGCATATCGGACATCTTTCAAGACTCCACTGGGTACATCTCCCTTTCGCCTCGTTTATGGCAAGCCCTGTCACCTACCTGTTGAGCTGAGGCACAAGTCACTCTGGGCAGTTACAGACATATTGATGGATCCAAATGGTATAGGAAACCAAAGGAGGGCAGAGTTAGCCGCCTTGGAAGAGCTTAGAGATGCAGCTTTCTCAAGCAGCCTACATTATAAGGAGAAAGTCAAAGAGTGGCATGATTCTCATATCAGTCACAAGCATTTTGAGATTGGACAGAAAGTATGGCTGTTTGATGCAAGGCTTAGACTATTTCCAGGGAAGCTACAGAGCAAATGGAAAGGACCCTATTTGGTCAGAAAGGTACACGATAACGGTAGCATTGATATATCTGAGTTATCTTCTGAGAGTACCTTCCGAGTGAACGGCCAGCGGCTCAAACCATTTCTAGATCATGAGCCGCGGGACGTTATTATTGCTGCTATTCATTTTGCGTGAGATGTGGTCTCTTGACTCACACCTTCTGCATCTCACGCCTGATTTTCACTGTTCAACCGCCTGTATAGATCCAGTTGTCCATATCATTCTATTCTTTAGTCCCACATCCCGTATCTCATCTTATGATTATGCTATACTTAGGGTGTACTTTACCCTAAGTATAGGGGGGATGTCGGACCTGTGAGTATTCTTTTCATTCTTTCTGCTCTTGTTTTTGCTGCCTATACTTAGGGATATTTTACCCTAAGTATAGGGGGGGCAGATTCTGTACATTCTACCCCTCGGCTTTCCCTTCATGCACAGCTTTCTATACTTAGGATTAGTTAATCCTAAGTATAGGGGGAAACCACCGAGTTCCTCTCATTTTATTCATTTATTCGTTCCTGTACTTAGCCATTCCTTTTCACTTCCCTTTTACTAAGCACGAGTTATGTCTTCTTCATCGCTCTTGATCACTCTGAGGGCATCGTTCGAGCTAAGTATAGGGGGGTTGTGTATATATTTCATATATACTTTAGCCATAACTCGTACTTTGTGTGAGTGTGTTAATAAATAAAATGGCTAAAAATCACAAAAATTAAAAATTTTTCATGAACATAAACCTCTTTTATTCTTGCACATACATAGCTAGTGTACAAAGTATTTTTGTAAAAATGATTTCAAAAATCTTTTGTGTAAAGCTTGTGTAAATATTTTGTATCAAAATTATGTATATAGTACAAAATCTTTTCAAAATGTTTTGAAAATCAAAAGTTTGCAAAAATTTTGTGTAAATGTTTGTAAATATCATTTTGCAAAACTTGCACTTCATGCATCATTCATTCATGATTTCAAAACATTTTTCAAAAATTTTTGCATGATTGTAAAATACTTGTAAATAGCATCTTGTGTACATATATGTATATGGTTTTTTCTGGATGAGAGTTGACATTTAAACTAAGCCTGGAATTAAATTGAGAAATGGAGCTTGAAAAGATCTTAATCCACATAATTTCAAGAGGAACCTTATAGGACTTAGGGTTAAGGCTTTTCAGGTCCATAAGGACTTAATTCTTTAAGTCCACTAGGCTATGAGCATATGTCATCTTGATGAGCCTAAGTAGAGCACTTAACAACACACGCATGACTCTCAGAGACAATGGCTTAACTTGCACCTGCACTTTACACATGGCTCTCCACGGATGAGGTGGTGAGGAGGCAGTTTCCTTTGGCTTGGGGTAGCATATGAGGGTAGTACTTCTAGGCGGAACCTCTCTTCTTCTTATAGTGAAGGAAGTGCACCTCAACTTTGTCTAGTGGTGTTGAAAGCTAAAGACAGAAGCTGTGGGTTGCAATAAAGCTTCAAAAGAGGGATAGTCTACTGGCTCAAGGGGAAATTTCTTATATGCTGCACCTTGTAGATATGTTGTACAGAAGTCCTTGAAAAAAAAATTGCAAAAATGCAAAAAGAACTCCAAAAAAGTGGTGGGTCGGATTGAAAATTTAATAACCCCACCGGAGTGAAAAGCAAAAGCTTATGGTATCATGTTACATCTCATGAAGCTTGCAGCGGGAGACTTAGTTACACTGGCTAAGCTTCCAAAACTCTATACTTCTACCCCCTCTCCTTGAGCCGGTTGCACTTGAACTTAGAAGGGAATACCCCGCTTCTCGAGGAAAGAGTTGCTAGACCGAGGCATTAGAGTTACCAGGTTGAGGGAGGTTGTTTCTTTGATTACTTCTGAGGTGGGGAGCCACATATCACCTACACCGCAAGGAAAAGATTCATGGTCATTAGAGTTTGTGTATGTAGACTTGTTCTGATCTGGTTTATTGAGGAGTCTTGCCCATAGATTGGTGGAACTTAGAGGCTGTTGAGTTTTAGGCTTAAGTCCAAATAAGGTTCCGACACATTAATAATCCAAAGATCTGATCGAGCTCCATATTTCAATTTAATGAAGGAAAATTTAATAAGTCAACCTTGATCCCTGTACATCCTCTTTTTCTTTTTCTTTTTCTTTCTTTTTCACTTCTTTTTCAAATAAGTGTTTGCTAAGGGACTAGCAAAGTTAAGCATAGGGGGGTGATGAATACCCATTCATCACTCTTTATTCTTCTATTTTAGCTACAAAAACCCTTTGCAAATACATGTAGATATGTGTAAATACAAATAATTACCAAAAGCATGCATTGTGTAAAAACCTATAATTAGCATGTTTTTGTGCACAAAATAAAAGAATAAAGAGCAAAAAGAAAAAGAGGGAAATATTTAGAATAAATATTGAGCAACCTAACCCAAGGGAGGGCTCAGCATGGGCCTGACCGCATAAAAGCCAAGTAGAGGGAGATAGGGGCTCACATATGTATATATTTGTAAATAAATAAAACTTCATATTTTCCTCACCCAAAAATATGTTGTGAATATTTGTATATATATATTTTGTAAAAGCCATTAAAAAACAAAATAAAAATTTTAAAAAATCAAAAATTCAAAAATACCCTTCTTTCACCATGTGTATAGACCATCATCTTGTATTTATTTAACCCTATAAATAACTAAAATTATTTTCTCAACTTTTTGTAAATATTCTATGGCATATTTTGTAAATAAAATAAATAACAAGAAACAAAATAAAAATCAAATAAAAATTACAAAATTGAAAATACAAAAATACATTGTATAAATACCATGTATATAAATGTATATATCTATTTATTTCACCCTTGTATATAAGTGATAAAAATAAAATAAAAATATTCTTTTATTCCTTATTTTACCTTGTAAATAAATAAAATACAAAATGAGCATAAAAATACATAAAAATAACAAATAAAAAATCAAAAATAAAAATCCATATAGTGTACATATACCTATATATAGAGCTACCCTATTTTTATTTCCAAAAATTAATTAAAAATCACCAAAAAATAGAAAAAAATAAAAGAAAAATATTTCATGTTTTGAGTTTTCTTTAATTCGGCCTATTTCTACCCTAAAATAAATAAATAAAACTCGGGCACACGTGGCCGCTCCTGATTGGTCCACGGGGGACTGTTGACCCCAGTCAACTCCCCCGCGGACTCCTTCCTATTCTGGACAACGCGCGCCACCCCATCTTCCCTGATTTTCCCACGAGACTCCAGGCTGTCCCCCACGCATATCCCATGCCCGGATTCTTCGCCTTTCATCCCTCTCCCTCGCCGGATCTTCAGCCATGAAATCAAAGCCTTCCATCGCTGGCACCACTCAACCCTAGACGCCCCTGTCACCTTATATATTCTTCCCTCCGCCACCTTCGCGCCGCATCTTTGGACCCTCTCCTTCTTCCCCGTGACCTCCATTGGCATCGCGAGAGTGACAGCAAGCGGCTGCCCTTGTTGCAGTGAGGCGAGGAGGCGATTCCTTTGATCCGGCGTACTTCGCCGTCCTTGCTCCGCCGCCGGCGTTGAGCATCGAGCTTCAGGCCTTGACGCCCTTCGAAGCTACGACCAGGAGCAAGACCAGCTCCAGCACAGTCTCCAGCATCCACCAGGTAGCCTTAGTTCCTTCTAATTTCTTCCAATTTCCGATTTCGCCCAAATCGACCCATCATCGCATATCTCCGATTCCGACCATCTCGCGCTACATCTCGATCATCCGACCCGATCATCACCTCCGCCGTATCTCCGCGCACCTTCTACGCCCACTCACTCAACCCAGATCGCACAGGATCTGGGAGTCGAGTTCCATCGCCTCCGCCTCGCCGGAGCTCGTCCGCCCCACAGCACCGTCCACCTTCACCCCACCTTCTTGGGTCGAGGCATTTTGCCCTCGACCCGCGAACCTTCGTGTCTACTTTGCAGGTCCAAAGGGAGGCATCTGAGCCCCCCTACAGTTCAGACCGGAGCTTCCAGCCGCCAGGCCTCGCCGGAGCCCCTCCAGGGCTCGGATGGGCCATTGGCCGTCACCGTCAGCTGCGGGCAACCACCAGGAACGTGTTCAGACCATTAGCAGCAGCTGAGGAGGATCGGAGTGCACGCAGGAGGCCGGCGAACTTCGCCGGCCATCAGTTCTTCCTCCACCTTCCAGAGCCGTCCGATGAAGCCCTCGCTCCAGTTCTAATCCCAGCCGTCGATCTGTAGAGGAGCAGCAGCCGTCGATCCATCTGAGGATCCCATCCGGACCGTCGCAGCCGAGGAGAGAGGCGCAGTAGCCCAGTACCGCTTGATCATCCACGTGGACCTCTCTCGACCATCCGATCTGAGCCTGGTTTCCTTCGAAGAACCACGTTGCATCTCCACCGTCTGATCACCCACGTGGACGCACATCAGCCGTCGGATCAGGCCAGCGCTTCCAGAGTTAAAGGCGCGTTTGTTCTCCACCGTCAGATCTGCCACGCGTCAACATCAGGCCGTCGCTATTAATAAAGGGGTAAATATCGTAGGCCCCCCTCTGTTTGTTTCATTTCTTTTTAGTCCTGTAACTTTCAATTCAAGTTGTTTATTTTCTGGGATATTTGCACCAAGGACCCCGTACTTATTTTTATTTGCACTTATACCCCTGCCAGTAGTGAACCACGTGCTTCGTCACGTGTTTTGTTGGGTTATTTGCATAAGACCCCTTGTAGTTCTGGATGTTATTCATTGAATAAAATGTTTTGTTTATTTGCACATATGCCCCTGTGAACACTTTATATGCGCATGTGCGTTTTATTTTGGGTAAATTGCATATAAGCCCCTGGACTTTTGATACGAGTTATCAATAGGTCCTTGGAACTTATTTTTATTACATTTAGGTCCTTGAGTGCCCCAGGCACGTGCTTGGCACGTGACTTCTTGGGTATTTTGCACCAGGACCCCAGAACTTTTGGGTATTTGCACATAGGTCCCTGTGCACAGTGCCCCACCTTTATTTTTGGATAAAATATCAAACGACCTCCAAATCCAATGAAATTTTGACACATGGCTCCTGCCATGGTGTAGGAATTTCTATGATTTTTGGGGACATTTTTGATTGTATTTATTATTTTTAAAAATTCAAAAACCCCTATTTTTGCTACTGTTTGACTTTAAAAATACCAAAAAAATATAAAAACTCCACCAAAAATTCCAAAAAAATTAGATACTGTAATTTACTTGTTGTTTGATTTTCTAGCCAATTTTGGCTACTTTTCATCTCTGAAAAACCCTAAAAATTGAAAAACCCCTAAAAACTCATAAAATTTGTAATAAATAAATTAAAAATCCAAAAACAATAATTAGGGTGCCTAAATTTTCCTTATTCTTTCTAGATTATAGGAAAATTACCTCTAGGGCTTTTTGAGATCCAAAATTATTTTATTTTTGGGTCTTAAGCCTTGCTGGACAGTACCCTTCGTTTTTTGCATTGTTTGATTTTTAATAAATAATTTCTCCATTAGAAAAATCCCAAAAATTCACCAAAAACAGTAAAAAACTTAAAAAACCTAAAAACCAATTTTCTGGAATTTTTGCATCATTTTTTGTGTGTTTCATAAATTGTTGAAGTCCCCTTGTATTTACATTCTCTCATTTTCTCATCATTAAAAAAAAATCTAAAAAAATTATAAAAACAAATAAAAACCATAAAAAAGACTTTCTTGGATTTCTGACTACATCGTAGGCCGCAAGGCCAATCTGTGCTCCTTGTGTTCGACCCTGGGAGCTATACCAGGTTAATCCTATAGCTAGATCGCTCTGTTTTGTGCTTGCTTGTTTTCATCTTATTCGAGTGATTGATTTTTCTTGATTGACACGTGCTGAGTGACTGAGGTCGCAACGACCTATATTTTCTGTACCTTTTACCTCTG
Organism: Ottelia alismoides; assembly: GCA_037367405.1. Classification (NCBI taxonomy): domain Eukaryota; kingdom Viridiplantae; phylum Streptophyta; class Magnoliopsida; order Alismatales; family Hydrocharitaceae; genus Ottelia; species Ottelia alismoides. Next base: position 388,983 of record JAZKJV010005615.1, read on the forward strand.
TCGTTCGGGCGTGTCGACAGAATGGTGCAGGGATTGATGTCTGAATCCAACATCGGGTAATTTGTTAATACCATTGCATGTATCTTGTTACCCGTTGTTCAAAATTTTACAACGATGCTCTCTCCACCACAATTGTTTGCCGTCTCCGATTCCACTGAAGTATCTACTCACGGAGACGGTCAGCCCAATCGATCGGATCATTATCCCTCTGCCTAGTCCGACGCTCAGGAAAAAATATTCTTGGCATCGGCTCAGGGATATGGGGGCCCAGATCAAATTGTCGCATGACTCGATCAGGCATATGCATCACCGCCACGTTAAAACAAATCAGAACTGTTTTTGACATCCACACCACCGCTCCTTCTCGGCAAATTGCAGGTAAGTTATTTACGATGTCCATGTCATATGGAGACCACCGCATCTGTTAAATATTTCCAATTACTAGTCAGTAAGTTTGCAGTGATCATCATAATCCCCAAACAACATACCTGATGTTCCTGCTGAGTATCAAACTCATTGCGGTAGAAGGGTAGATTTGTAGTCTGCACATTTTCTACGAAGGACCTCCTCCCGGTGTCCATCTATACTCAATAACATATCGGTTTCAAAGTATAGTTTAATAGTATAATACTATAATATGTTGTTGTTTTACCTGAATGCGTAGGGTCCTCGAAGCATAAAATCTTGATCCAGACGATATGGACGAGTGATAACAGGGGGTTTCCCACGAGGGTCACCATAAATAAAAAAAATAGAAGTGTTGTCGCCGAGGCGACCACTCATGGAAGACCGGTGTTAATCAACAATTAACCCACAATCCAAAGAATACAACAATCAAGCTCAAAATAAATGTGAATTAATTTTTATTTACTCTACCAGAAAATGTATAGTGACAAATATGTAGAGGTCGAACCACAGAGAGCAACACAAAATGCAATAGCCTACGCGTCAATCCCAGTCATCCTTGTGTGGGTTTTTTTTTTTTATTATTATTATTAACATATAATACTTAAGTATTATGTATATAGATATATATATATTTATTTATATAATACAAATTTATTATATATATATACATAGAGGTTAAGCATATAGCCTATAATACATGTAATATATATATAGGTGTATCTAAATATAATATAATATATACATATATATATCTTTTTTTTTATATATCATATTAAGATTAAAGAGACTACATATTACTAGATATATATATAATATATATAATTTTTTCTCTTTTTTTTGGATATATAGATATAGGTATATATACATAAAAGGGGTATTATAATTTTCACAAAAATACAAAAAAAAGAGTCAAAAATTCAGGAAGAGGATCTTTTTGGGATTTTCATGGCTTTTTACTGTTTTTATAATTTTTTGGGTATTTTTGCAAATATTTTTAGCATTTTAAAATAGCTACATAATAGCAACAGTGGACTAGGTACTGGTCGTCACAAAAAAATAGAGATTAAAAATAGCTAACAGCCTCAAAAATGTTCCCCTTTAATTTTCTAATAACAATAATAAAATATAGCATAAGTAGGGCCTGAGTTTATATTTTTCTGATTTTTCTTTGATTTTTTATATTTTTTTGAAGTTTTTGGGTATTTTCGAATTTTTAAGGTTTTCTTTTTGAGATTTTTAGGGATTTTTGGTCTGACACTAATATAGGACAAAATACACTACATATAATTTTTTTGGAATTTTTCAGGGCATTTTCATATTTTTTTGGGATTTTATGAGTTAGACAGGGACTTAAAGACAAGTTTTTGATTTTTAATAAATGCAAAAATGCAACAAAATGCAAAACTAAAAATATGGCGTTCAAGCATGACCAAACAGGAGCTTAAGTCTATTTTCTCAAGATTTTTCGATTAAGTATGGAGCACAAAATAAATAGACAAAGCCTTCAAGAATTACATGGCCTGGCAGGGGTATTTTTGCAAATAAAATAGTTGGCAGGGGCATACATGCAAAAATTACAACAAAAATACACTTTAACTTTTATTTTCAGGACCATTTCATAAATACAAGAACCCGGCAGGGGTTAGATGCAAAATGTCACGCGCCTCACGTGGTTGCCGCACGTGAGGCACGGAGGGACTCAAATGTAAATATGTAAACATCAGGGGGGTCCACTGCAATTTTTACGACTTATTTACAACGTAATACTTTATTTTTGGGTGTAAACTCTAAATACAATAAGTAAGGGGTAGGGTATGAAATTTACCCCTAAAGAAGGCCTTGCATCCTGCGGCGCTGGGAGCGCCACTTATACACGTGGCAATCATCTGACGGCGGACTTCGCTTCGGCGATGAAGGGCTGGGATTAGAACGTCCCGGCTGATCTGACGGTGGGCGTGCTTCTTCATCGAACGGTTGGCGTGCACTCTGGGCCAGCCCTCTCGATCCAACAGTGCAGAAGGCACCTGGAAGAACTGGGAAGGAACTCGCCCTCGGCGAGCTTCGATCGGGTAGCTCGGGCTCCTCCGGGTACCTCCCGCGCATCTGGAGCGTTCTGATCGTAGCTGGGAGGCTTCCGCGTCGTCTGACGGTGGTCTCATGGCTCCTGGGGGCCTGAGTCGGTGGAGCGAGGTCGGAGAAGAAAGGGGCCCCCAGGAACCTCTTCCTGGTCAAAGCAAGCCCAGAAGGGCCCGATTCCTTGTGGTACCTGCACAGAAAGAACCGCGGGCGAGAGGGCTATCTCCTCGACCCGGGGTTATGAAGCTGTGGTGCAAGATGGAGGTGGGCGGAAGGGCTCCGGCGAACGGCGGAGTTGGAACCCGGATTCGCCAAGACCAAGGGTCTTGGGTTGATCTGATGGGTGTGAGAGATGGAGAAGGCGACGAAGAACGAGATGGGATGATCGGGGCGGTCGGATACAGTGAGGTTTACAATGAAGAAGTCGCCGGAGCGGAGCTCCGGCGAACTTCGATTTTTGATTTTTACGCTAATGTGATCAACTAACAACTAAGCTAACTACTGAAATGAAATGCTAACATTGAAAACTAACTAAGAACGCATTAAAAGGACAGCTCTTATACCTGGGGGCCTCCAGGGAGCAGGGCGGACGCCGGAGCTCCGCCGCGTCAAAATTCTCCTCCCTCCGGCCGAGTCTCGATGCTGGGCTACTCCCCCTGTCACGAGGAACAATCCAGGCACAAGATCTAGGCGTTAGGTTGGAATGAAAGTGGCCAAATTCGAGGAAGGAAGCGGAGCTTTTTATTTATAAACATTGGCGAGTAGCCTTATTGACCGGCGATTATTTCATGATCTAGAGAGCATTTGGTTGATCTGTGATTTCGGCGGGCATCATGGAAGATTAGGGAACAAATCTTGTGAAGGAAGCGTTGTCGATTGATGGATGGTGTGCCCGGGAAAAAGGGAGGAAATCGGGGGAGTAAACTGTTCAGAGCTGCCAGGCGTGGGATGGGACAGTTGACCAGGGGGTCAACGTTGGCCGGCGTCTCATTGGGCCACGTAAGCCGCTACGAGACAAAATAGCAAGTCTGAAGGAAGATTGATTTATTTGACATCCGAAATGATTTTATTAATTTTTGCTTATAAAATAAAAAATGTGTATTATTTCATGTAGTATTTATTCCTGATTTTTATTGAATTTTTCGAGGTGTTTTATTGTAGTTTTATTTTAGTAATGTGTATATGTATGTATTTACATGTATTTTTGGATATTTTATTTTTAATTTATTTATTTTCTTTTATTATTTTCTTGGCTTATTTTATAAATTTATAACTTATTTTTGTGAGTATAAAGGTATTTTTGTTTGATTTTTATAAGTTTATTCGTATTTTTAAATAAATAGGTCTATGTATTTGTAAGTATATATATAGGTACTTTACCTATATATTATACACATTGTATTTATTTAATTAATTTTATGTGTTTTTATTAAGGATTTGTATTTTTAATAGGACACATATACTATATACATTATTACAAAAATATAAGAGATTTGAATAATTAAAGAATGTTTTCCCCTTTTATTTGTGTGCATACTCCATATAGGTATCTTGCCCATATATATTACATAGTTTTATTTTATTTTCCAAATTATTTTTGGTTTTATTCTAATGTCAATTTGTACAGGAATTATATACATTATCTACAAAATTCTAAAAATATGAGTTTATAAAAATAATGAATATTGAATAAAATGAATATTTTAATCAGGTATCATGTACAAGAAGGGCCAAAAACCTAACTGCCACAGATGGACTCCAAAAATTATGAAACCAATTTTATAAAATAGTTTATGAAATGCTATATACAATTAAAGGTGAGTTTGGGTGATTTGGAGTTTTTATTTGCAGAATGTGGGTCTGTGAAGTTGAGATTTTGGCTTTTTATTATGTGTATAAAATGTACACTGGGTATTATTTTTACACAAACTCAATTTTGTATTTTTATTTACATTATTATCTACAACTTTTATGAACAAAGTTTCTTTATTTGATGAATAAATAATTATGCATAAAATAGGTGTCAAAAATGCATAAAGGGATGAATAAATAAATGAGGTATTTATTGTATATCAGCCCTTATCTCCCCCTACTTTATTCCTTGTCGACCAATACCATGCTGGCCTTGGTCTCGGGGTTAGGGTCATAAAATATTTACAAAATTTTATTCCTTTTTCTTTTCTTCTCTTTATTCTATAATTTTGGCATTAAAAACCTTATTTAATGTACAATTAATACAATGAATAATGAATGCTATTATGTACAAATTAATGCTGTTTACATGCATTTGCCGGGGTTTTTGAGGCCAAAATGATAGAATAAAGGTGATGAAATGGAGATTCATCAACGAGGAACACCAATGTGTATAAGCTCCCACGACCAACACTGTAGTAAGGTCAGGAAGGCATAACATCGCTTTGATTTGCTTAAGGAGCACTCGTCCAATTGTTGGTACAATTGTGCGAGTACAGCAGCCCCCCAAGCCAACTGTCCACACTCTTGTACGTTCTCTAATAAACGAAGGTACCGCAGTGGTACTTTATCATCCGTTGAGTCTGGGAGGATGGACTCTTCAATTTGATATAAAATGAAGGCACGGACTATTCTCACCAGACGATCTGCATCTTGTTCTAAAATATTTGCATCTGTGAGATAGTTTTCACAGATTCAAGACAGCTTCAGTCGTCCGCTAGATATGTGCTCCCCTCTTCCAGTGCTCGGATTTATGCCAAGCATTTGTTCGCAATAGTCAGACCATTCAAAACGAGAGGGGTGCTCTAGGCCAGTCACGGGGGCCCCATCGACACGGAGGCCTGTCAAAATGGAGACATCATTTAATGTTATGGTAACCTCACCGTATCGAAGATCAAAAGTGTGCATCTCTGACCTCCAACGTTCCAATAACGCCATCAGAAGTGACTGATCCAGGTTGGCCCTTTTTAGATTTGTGACACAACGCATGCCTGCCACCTCAAGTAGTTGATCGAAAGCCTCACTACGTTGTTTCAGCAGAATCTTGTTAACAACACGGTCATGCTCGACAAATCTGTAATGCTGTTAGAAGGATACATTGTTAATGTACGTAGACTGCAATTTACACAAATCAAATGGTTTGTAAAGCATACCAAGGTATCCTCATTCAGCGGAAGGGCAGAGATATGATTGCTATGTTGGACCAATACTGAGGTATCAACTGGTCCCGGTAATAAATCCATTCCTAATGAAGCATAAGTAATATAACATTTGTAATTTGAAAGGGAATATATACATATATGAACAATCTGATCAAAATTATGATAAGTTTCATTTAGCGTCCAGGACACGTCGCTCGGGTATGACCAACCTGTCTACATAATCCACATCTAATATTTACACGACCCATTTCATCCATACTATTTCGTATCCTTACAGATTGTGGACGTCCAAGTCCTACTTCTACATTTGGAGGCATTAAAATAGATCTTGGGACGTTCGCCGGCCAACATCGACGATCAGGAATTGGTGAGAATTCGGCAGTGTACGTTAAACGAAATGCAGCTGGTGTATAAAACCATGAACAGTTTTGTACATGCTCGATTCCAACATTAACTGAACCACAGACGGAAATTACATGTGAGCAGGTGATATGCATGCATTGCATGAACCCGCATGTGCACTCGGACTCTGTTCCGTTAAGGATGACTCTATAATTTCCTTCTCTAGACCTCACTTCGAAAATAGTCTGAGAAAATTGCTCGACATCGTGGGTTCGAGCTGCAGAAATATTTTCAGTTAAAATTTGATTATATCTCGGCATTAACTCTAAAGTTATCATATGCCCTTGTCTGCGACGGGTCATGAAATATGTATTCATTCGGTAGAAGATGGCAAGAATCATCGTCAATATGGGAAGTCCCCGCATGCCTTTCAAAACACTATTGAAGCATTCCGATAAATTGGTTGTAGTATTCCCATACCGACGGCCTTCATCATAACTTATTGCCCAAAAAGTACGATCCCCGCCTTCTTGACGAACAATCCAATCATAAGCATCTGGGTCATTTGATCAGATTTGTTCCATGATTATATTATGTGCGTGTGTGTTGGTGACTGCACCCGCGCTATAGAATTTTCATGTAGCCCAAGTGTCATGTCCAGCACGATGCATATTCGCCTTCATGTGTCGCAAACAAAATCGATGACAATGTCCACGTTCTATTGGAAAGTACTTCGGTAATAATTGCTTCGAACCTGGAAATCGATCGCTCAAAAAGCAAATATCGTCATATGCGACATTCAAAAATAGGTTCATTGTTTATTGATCCTATAAGTGATTCTTGCCCGTGAATGTCCTCATATGCGACATTCAGGTCAGGGATAGTCTCATCCTCCTCAATACTAGTATCATCATCAACTTCATTTACGTCGTCATTATCCTCATCCTCTATGCATCAAATAAGGGATTTTCTATTGGATCAGCTTCGACCATCAATTGCATCATTCCAAGAGAACGAGCAATATTTGACATCAAACCCGTAGTCTGGTTATCTTAGACAACGATTGGATAGAATGTGCTGACATTCATCGGCCATCTACAGGTGACTCATACACTATATTGGTCTTGATTATAACCAGTTATAGCACAAACACTGGATAACAGATCTTCGAAGTTGATACCTAATGGAAGGCCTATCATCTGACTTCTACCCCCTTCGTAACTAACACTTCCATTTTCATAGACGATTCTGCTGTTCCAAGAGATATACAATGCAGCAAGATCGGCCATGATCTATGAATGGGGGAAGTCAATTAAAATGGCTTAAATTTAATTAAGAAGACTTAAAGTTAATTAAAATGACTTAAAGTTAATTAAAATGATTTGATTATACGTTAATACAATTAATTTACTTAATTAAACTTATTAGCTAATTAGGATAACTTAATTAAAGATGATTATATTTACTTAATTAAGCTTAATTACATTTACTTAATTAGGTTACCTAATTAGATTTACTTATAATAATTCAATTACATTTATTAGTTAATTACACTTATTAATTAATTACAATTAGTTCATTATACTTATTATTTAATTACACTTGATATTTAATTACATTTAATTAAATATACTTAACAGCAATTAATTTACTTATTTACACTAACTACATTAAGTTGATTAAACTTACTTGTATTAACTTCATTAGATATAATTACATTTACTTAATTATACTTAATTATGTTTATTTAATTATATTTAGTTAATTACAATTATTAATTTATTAGACTAATTAATTAATTAAAATGATTTGATTATACTTTAATACAATTAACTTCCTTAATGACACTTATTAGCTAATTACAATAACTTAATTAAAGATGATTATATTTACTTAATTAAGCTTAATTACATTTACTTAATTAGGTTACCTATTTACATTTACTTACAATAATTCAATTACATTTATTACTTAATTACATTTATTAATTAATTACAATTAGTTCATTATACTTATTACTTAATTACTCTTGATATTTAACTACATTTACTTAAATATACTTAACAGCAATTAATTTACTTAATTACACTGACTACATTAAGTTAATTAAACTTAATTACATTAACTTCATTAAACATAATTACATTTATTTAATTACACTTAATTACGTTTACTTAATTGCATTTAGTTAATTACAGTTATTAATTAATTAGACTAATTAGTTCATGCCATTAACTTAAATACATATAATTTTTAAATAAATTAATTTGAATACACTTTCTAATTACATTCAATAATTAATTATTAATTAAAAGATAATAAAAATAATTACTTGGATTAAATATTCTTAATTACTAAATACTCTAAACTCTTAAATTCTAATAAAGAAAACCAATTAATTAACAATTTGTAATAAAAATTTAAAATGATTTATATCCCCTTAATTTTTTTTAATTACTTAAATAACTCTAATCATCATTACATGAGCTCTCCGCTGACATGGGTATACATGGACAATCAAATAAAATCAAAGCTCCTATACAATGAATAGATCATGCAAAAGTTATAATCTTTTCCTTTAAATCAGGTATATTAATTTTTTAAACAACTAGAGATTATTTTGTGTAAATGGACAGAGACTAATTATTGAAATGATAATAAATATTTCTATAAAAAAGAACTACATTAAGTAAATGAATAATAATCAGAATAAAAATATAAATTTTAAAATACAAAAAATACATGCTATGGAGAAGCACAAGAAACTACCCCGGACGTACCTCGGACAAGGATTCCAAGAGGGAAAGAGGGAGGGAGCACAAGAGGAAGGAATGAGGGGAGGTGTGGGTCGAAGTGAGGGGGTGGGGGGCCTTTTATAGGCGGGTCGGGGCATTCATTCGGCGTTCCATTCGCCGATCGGCGAACGGTTCGCCGATTGGACCCCTGAAAGATCGTGCCTTCAAGTTTGGAGACCGCGCTTCCTCAAACGCCGCGCGCACGTGCGCGTTGAGGACCGGGCCTCCTCGACGTTCCGCGCGCACGCGGGTTCACTTTTGTCGTGTACCGGCCTGATCGGCGAACCGTTCGCCGATCGACGAATGGAACGCCGATCGATGCCCAGGTCGGGAAAAAAATAATCCGATGCCCAGACAGAGCATTTGGTGTGCGAGCATGCCCGGTCCAAGAATTTGCTCTAAGTGCCTATTCAAGACAGAGAGGATATGGAAGGGGGAGAGAGAGTGCGCAGAGAGAGAAAAAGGGGAGGGGGATCGTGGGGAGAGAAAGAGAGGAGACCGTGCGAAGGAGAGAGACTACAGTAACAACCTACTTTATGAAGAGAGAGAGGATATGAAAGGGGAAAAGACTGCCTAGAAAGAGAAAAGAGTGCGTAGGGAGAGTGAGAAAAGGAGAGAGAGAGAGAGAGCGCAGAAAAGGGTAAGAAAGGCGGGTCAAAAGTTGACATGCCATGTGCCACTTTAAAGCAGAAAGTTTGAGAAAATCTGTAAGCATATCCACGTGTCAACATAAGGGCTAAAGTTGGGAAAACCTTCCATTACGCAGGGAACCTTTCGGCGAGTATATATATAGTATAGAAATAAAATAGAATAGATAGATTATTATACATGCGCGCCCTAGACATTACGCAGGGAACCTTCCACGAAGCCACAGTCGCTTGGCCTGGTTGCAGAAAGCATCAAAGTCCTTGGATTTAGATAGGGTTTCAGCCAACCAATTAACCAAACTTAATGAAACTTTGATGCATATATATACTTGCAGAAATCTGAAGGAGAAAGAGCGCAGAGAGAGGAGAGGTCAAGATGGCTGATGAGGTAAGAGAGCTGGAGAATGTCCTACGAGGGCACTTCCTCCACCCCCACCATCCTCTCATCAGACAAAAAATGGACACGGGCTTCCTCTGCAACGGTTGCCGGATCTCCGGGGAAGGCACCAGGTACCGGTGCCATAGCTGCAACTTCGATCTCCACATCTTCTGCGCGCATTGCCCGCAGACCCTGCTCTCACCACTCCACCCCAAGCACCGCCTCACTCTCGTCAGCAAGCTTTGCGCCATCTGCTCTAAGTTCATCCCGGGGAGTTCATTCTCCAGGTGCCGCTCCTGCCAAATGGATCTCCACTTTGACTGCGTTTCTTCCTCTACAGTCCATCGTGGTCACAATTTGTCCATAACTATATACCGATGTAGCGACTGTTGGGGGCAATGTTTTGAAATGTTCTACAGGTGCAAGACCTGCAACTTCGATCTCCACCCGCTCTGTCACCAGCGAACCATGCTGACGACGTCTGCTGTCGACCCACAAAGTTCCGATTCAGCTCGCACCTTGTACTTTTTCATGCATCCGGAGCACGACCTGAGCTTCGTCGAACGCATCCAGATCAGCTCGCCTGACAGTGCGCAGGAGCTCAGGAGCCGATGGTGCGCTGTCTGCAGTGACATGGTCGAGGGGAACTGCTACATGTGCTCTCCTTGCGGCTTCCGTGTGCACAAGCACTGCGCGTCACTGAGGCCTACGGTGAGGGACGAGGCGCACCCCCTCCACGCACTCCACTACCTAAGATCGAAGCCGAGCCCCTGCCACATCTGCAAGGAGAGCTGCTCCATGTGGAGGTACCACTGCAGCGCGTGCAACGTCCACGTCCACAAGCACTGCCTCAAAGGACCTGCAGCGGCTGCCCTGGAGGAGGCCGTGATGGCACAGCTGCGCCTCAGTTAGCACAAGATTTCCGGCGGATTTCTTCATCTGAATCGTCTGGAAGCCATAATAAGTCCCGTCATATTATGATATTCCATGAAGCCAGGTAGCATCTTGTCCAGTTTTCTTCATTTCCTCTTGTTTTGATCTCTCCATCTGCAGTTCCCATATCAGTGAAAATGGAGTTCTATCCTGTCTGGTAGTGGTTCATGTGGAATGGGTCGAGATCTGAAATTGTTTTGCTTTATATATGCTACTGGAGGAGTTTGATTCTTAATTGAGGCTTCACTCCAAAATATATAGTTCATCGAAATCATTCCTCCTGTTATTAGACATATCTTGTTTATAATTTCCCAATTTGAAGAAAGTCTCGGACTGATACTGTGGTCTATGCCTTTTTGCTAACTTGTGCTCTGTTTTTTTGGTAAGTAAGTAAAATTTAATTCCTGTAACTATAGGATTTTTCAAATTGTGGGCATTCAGCCTCGATTACAGGTCTCAAAAAAGGAAGGAGTAGACAAAATACTAAGTGTAGCATATTGCAATTAGTACATAGAGTGTTTGAGATAAAACAAAAACTCGAACTCCTCGTTACAGCAGGGCACGACAGTATTGTATGATGGTGTTGACAATATTTTCAGCAGGCTGTGATGTACGCTTGGCCCATCTGCGATTCCTCTCATCCCAAATGCAGTGAACAGCAGTAGCAAGTGCAGTGGCCATTTTCTACCGGTCCCCTGCATCCGGCCAGTGAGCAATCCATAGTATTGTGTCAAGCGCAGTGGTATGTACCGGAGAGGGGAGGCCTAATTGACGGCTGGAGGTCTTCCAAATATCAATTGCAAAGGGGCACTGAAATAAGATGTGATCATTGGTCTCGAGCTCACTATTGCAAAGATAGCATGTCGTGGGATCGCATATTCTATGCTTGGCAAGCCTATCGGTGGTGGGCAAGCGCAATCGGGCCAATCTGTAAGTTGTTAATGAGAACTTAGGGGGGGTAGCCTTGGCCCAAACCACGGGGGCCCATTCAACAGTCTCTGCCCTCCTCCGAACGAGGTCATAAGCGCTTGCAAAAGAGTATCCCTTTCCATTGTGCGTCCAGATGCAAGAGGCGGGTGCCAAGTTGATAGTCTCACGGACCGCCTCTCTCCCATCAAGAATGGCCTTCCACATACGGTTATGAGAGGGGGAAAGTTGGGTGTCCCAGAAGGAGCCCAAGGGGAAATATTTTCATCTCATGTAATCTGCCCAGATGGAATCCTTGGAAGACATTAGTCTCCACGTCCATGAGACGATCATAGCCTCCATCATCGAGTTGAGCGACCGTAAGCCAAGACCCCCCTCACTCTTGGGAAGACAAATTGTACTCCAAGCAATGTCATGCCTTTTTCTTCCCCACAAAAAATTTGCACATTTCATATCAATCCTTTTAGCCTCATTTTGTTGAATAATGGTGCCCGTTGTCCAGTACAGAAACACCCCGCCAATCACCGAGGATAGAAGTTGAGCGCGGCCGGCCATGGATAGAGTCTTGGAATTCCATCCCTCAAGAATAGTGCTAACACGATCCTCCAACGTCCTGCAAATAATTTTTCCCCTGTAGGAAGAGGTTAGAGGTATACCCAGGTATGTAGCCGGTAGGCATTGGCTAAGGATACCAATGCGTAAGGTGGAGCTGAACGAGTCATAGTGCACATATAATGTTCCATATTATGTTCCACATTAAAGCTGAACTTGTGCTCTGTTTTATTCATTAAAAAATGGTTTTTACTTTTAATCATTAAAGGATGCACATATTATGTTACACATTCCCGCAAATGCAACGGTGGTTGTCTGTTTATATATATATATATATATATATATGAGGATGGGGAGCTTGCACCAAGGTGCATGTAACTTTACATGCACCGGTGCTTATATCTTCCATATTTTTTTTACTTTTTTGAAAAATACCATCGTGTATATTCATCTATATATCCCTTCAATATGTCATTCGAATTTCGTTAGAAACAGAGATTCCTATGACCTCAATCTAGAACAGATAATTTTAATGGTCTTAGAATTACTGTAATCGGCATGTTCTAGATGGAGGTCATAGGAGTCTCTGTTTCTAACGAAATTCGAATGGCATATTGGAGGGATATATAGATGAATATACACGGTGGTATTTTTCAAAAAAGTAAAAAAATATGGAAGATATAAGCACCGGTGCATGTAAAGTTACATGCACCTTGGTGCAAGCTCCCCATCCTCTCTCTCTCTCTCTCTCTCTCTCTTTATATATATATATATAGGAGTGATCCTATGAGAGCAAAAAAATGTGAGAGCATGAGAGCATGCATTCTGGACCACATGATCCTGTCTTCTCTATATATATATATATATATATCTTCATACAACCGAAACAATGTTAAACCGTCACTACGCTGTAATGATATTCCCAGAACTGGCAAGAATTTGTGCATTAGGATTAACATGATCAAAGAGACGATTATATTCTAGCATTCACATCTTTAAGAAAAAATTGTAATTACAAGTTAAATAAAAAAATTGTAATTACAAATTAAATGAAAAAATGTAATTACAAGTTAAATTCTATATTATCCAACATAAATTTAATTAAAAAACTCACCTTTCGAATGACAGAACATCCCTTCATATACCTAATGCTCTTAAATGCACTTAATTTTAGCACGCATCTCTTTGAAACTCTCAATCAACAATTGATGCAAAAAATGAAACCCATGCAGTGTCATGTAAATTTCTCATGTCTTTTGGATATCTCAAGGTTATTGAATAAATGTTCTGATTACCATAATACAACAAAAAACAATAAAAATAATAAGATAAAACTCGTTGACTAACTTCATCTCATCACCAAAAAATTGGCATGCATTCAAACATGGTGAGTATGCACAATATAGTATTTGCATTTGAAATTTTGTTGCAAAAGATCATTTGCAATGTTTATTTATTAAAATAAAATTTATGTGTCGCTTTAAATGTCCTAAAAGTATTGCTGCAAATGCTATAAATAAATAACATTTGCATAGTTCTTATTCGTTGCAATTAATAACATCAAATGTAAAAATGTTGCTATTGCAGATTTTAGCAAAATATCAATTCAACTATACAAATACTATTGTAACATTCACGTCAATGTTGCTTTTACAAGTAATATTTTAACGTTTGTTTATTTTTTGGTAATAAAACAACAACATCAACAAAATGTTACGACTGCAATATTTGACAATATTTGATAAATTATTTTTATATTATACATATAAATGTTGCAATTATAAGCAATTGGTAACATATTTATTGTCATGGAAAATATGCCTGCAACATTTGTAACTTCTAGCAATTGCATGATCATAACAAATCTTTTATTAGATAAATGGTTCGAATTCATTCATCATGGAGTAAGGCATCACATGACAAGTTAAGTTTAATACAATACAATTTAAAAGGAGTAAGGGTCCACAAAGATGCGAGGCACAAAAATACCAATAAACATCGAGAAACAAACATCCCGAAAGTATAACCACATCACACTAAGGTAACAATGCACAACAAAACAAAGCACCCAAATATAAACCAAGTTCCCATGCATAGTGATCAGAAAACTTAATCTAATGATCAATGAACAACAACTTCTTCGAATTCAGCATCATACTAACAGAACGATCTCCACAACCGATCAATGCTGGCTACATAGAAGAGGATAGGGGATGCATCCATCAATGGTTCCAAAAAATATCCTCTTCATTACAAATGCAATTTCGAAAGCCACCCATATCCTCATCAAAAATCATGCCAATCCTCACCGCACAAACAAGAGAAGCTTTGGTAATCACTTTGTAACGATAGGGAACCCCTTAAAAGTATAGTTACATCGAGCTTTCCAAATGGACCATCAAATGAAAGTTTATAGCGAGGAGTTTCCGATCCACCAAATCTTCTTGGAGTTTTTGGGGAAATGTAGTCAAATTAACAAAATCAGAAAAGTTCGGTTCAATCTCACATTTTCTGAAGATTTCATGGGTTACCTCCCAATCACAAAATATGTAGACGTAGTTTACAAGTTGTTTGTGCAAAATATGACATCAATTAACATAATAGGTTTTTATCAGTTGTGCCCCTCCGAGATCTTGCAATTTCAGTTATGCCCCTCCCTTTTTCGGAATATCAGTTATGCCTCCGATTTCTTGCCGTTCTATCACTTGTGCCCTTCCGTTAGTTTAACCGTCGATGAGTTGGCTTAACCATGATTTTTTCAAACCATGATGCATTTAAGAGGGGTATAATTGTCCATACTCTTTCTTCATCTTCTTCCTTCTCTATTTGTTCTTCTTCATTTCTCTTCATATTTCCTCTCTCTTAGTTACACCTTCATGCATCCATCAAATTTCTATTTTTTTGTATTTTCACGGATATATAACTTATTACTGATCAAACAGTGAATTTTATTGATTTTTTGGTGAATTTTCATGAATCAATTAGTCAAAAATTTATCTTAGCATAACAGATACTGAAAGTCCTCCAGTTTCAACCCCCTTGCTCCTTCTCCTCCATCGCACCTCCTTCGTCGCCTTTCTCTCCAATACGAGGGGTGACATGGGGGCGACGGGAGTAGAGGGAGGGGGAGGTGCGAGGGTGTGAGGGAAGGTGACGACCTGGGAACGAGGGGAGGAGGCATGGCAGGGGGAGGCGGAAGCAGGGGGAGGGGGAGATACATGGGGCACGGCAGGAGCAGGGGGAGGGGGAGGCACATGGATGCGGCGGGAGCAGGGGGAGGCGCAGGGGGTGGTAGAAGCAGGGGGAGGGGGAGGCGCAGGGGCTCGTTGCAGGGGTTCCAACCTGGGGGCGAGGGGTGGAGGCTGGCGCAGGGGTTCCAACCTGGTACCAATTATCCCTTTTCCTTTTACCGAATGTTCTTTTATATCTTCATCCATGGGTGAGTTACCTGGAGGATTTGAGAGTAACCAACAATAAATAAAGTCGTAATTAGAAGTCTAAGCTCTCATTTTTCAGTTGTGAATTTATCAAGTAATCGTTGCAATATCAAGTAATGGCAAATTCACGTCCAAACACGCTAGCAAAATTGTGATGCTTCTATTATCATTTTATCCTCTGAGATTGAAAAGTTCTAAAAAGATCTTTAGCAACTAGCCTTCCAAATCGACCACCAAATCCAGCCCTTCAAAGATATTAATTTCCATGGGTCAAAATAAGTTCCCATAGTTGACAATAAATAGAAAAGTTCCCTAAATTCATGGTGGGAATGTTTAAACCAGATCGAGCGAATATTTTTTAGTCACAATACTCTCCTCAAACGAGTGAAAATAATCCTCGTTAGCCTTTTGACAAATTGTTTTTATGGAGCAAGTCTTGAGTTAATTGTTTTATGAGCTAATAGCCAAAGAAAGTAAGTAACTCTAGAATCAAAATGTTTTGACCAGAAGATTTTGTGAAATGTGGTTTTTGATCCTCCATATATCATTAGAACATAAATACATCGATTTAAACCCGTTATCCCTCGAAGTTTAGAGGTTGGGAAGGAACATTTATCTGCCTCCCTAATCACAAATTTTCAAAAAATTGATCAATATTTCTCTTCAAGTCCTTTAAATTGTGAATTAAGTATTTTTAGCTTCCCACGCGATAAAGCTGATCTGACAGAAGATTTTTTGTTTTTTGAGGACTTTCAGAGTTGCGGGTAGGTTTCTTTGAAAGCCCATTCCCCTACCAATGGATCACACCAAATGGAGGAGCCCTCCTCGTTATTTATATTTTTCGATATAACATGTAGCAGAGATGACATCTATTAACATAATATGATATTCATTCTCCCAATGCTATCCCGAGTAAGTACTTTTTTGCGAGCCAGTAGCCAAACAAAGTAAGTTACCTGCAGGAAGAAGGAGTTTTTCTAGAAATTTCAATGTAAGTTCGATCTTAATCCACCATGAGAAGACGCATCGTTTTCCTTGGATGTCGTTGATACGAGATCCCTCATATCTTCAAGATGAAACCTCCACCATATTCATCATTTTATTTGCCATTTGTTTTACAAACATTTGTTGTTGTTCTATCATTTTTTGCATAAAGGTCTCTGATTTTTTTTCATGCATGGAAGCAAGTTGTTACCAAATTGTGTGCATTACTACGAAGCTCGACAACCACTTGGTACACTGTATGAAACTATTCATCAAGAAGAAAGAGAAACTCCAAGCGCAACTTTCCCGATGGTCTAACATGATAAATTAGGTAGTTATATACACGTCATGATATTAGAAGAAGAAAAACCATTAGATCATCCAAAAATTGAACAACACAATATGAGGCAGAGCTAACTATGACAAAGGGATCTCAACCCATAAAGGGAAGCATACTTGTGGTTGATAGATGAAGTAGATAGGGCAGAATTAAATTAGAAAGTAATGAAAAATGCACGTCCTTGAGAACAAAAGGCTAGCTATTCCTAAAGATAAGATTGAGCTATATAATTGCAAGCTCTGTTTAGAGAACAAAATTCTTATATAGTTTAAGCTCAAAAAATAAATTCTCGGTACTATGTGTTACTATCAACCTTTTCAAAGCTCTTGATGGATAAAAACGGTCAAAGCATTTTCCGGTGTGAATCGCTTAAAAATAGTTAGGCGAATCGATAAAGGAAACTATCATTTATTTTGTTGGTCAACATTGACTCCATTAAAAGAAAGCGTAAACCTCTTAATCTCTTCCTTCCTAACTTTGTTTGGATTAGTTTCCAATGCCCGGTCTCTACTTTATTGTTTATAAACAAATAATTTGCTTGTAGGGTAAAATATCATAAGCAAATGTTCTGAGGTTAAGAAAAGAAGAGAGAACAACATGTAGAAGCGGATCCCAAGCAAGTAGTTACACTTGGATTACGCACCAAGAGATTTCTCAAACTTAATATATGGACGTTGATAAATGCATAATGCAACTTTCTGCAAAGCCTTTTTCGAGTTTTTTTAATGTTTTTATGAAGTAGTTTTAATCATATACTTCTTTTTATAGAAAAAGTTTCGTCTGTATAATATATATATATATGTGTGTGTGTGTGTGTGTGTGCATATACATACCTACATACATATATATTACAACAAAATTTATTCAAAGCAACAAATAATTTTAATAATTTGTCGACATGTCCCTTTAAAGAAATACCAATTTTGTTATCAGATTATCTTTTGTTCTTATAATTATTACATAATGTAATATTAGTTGTTAAAGGTCCATATAGCGTCGATTTCTCTGTTGATTTATTCGTTGAAATTTATACCAGTTGTTGTTAAACTTTACAACGACTCCAAGAAAAAGTCAACAAATAACCATTGATTTATGATTTATTGTGAGGAATATAGCAAGAAACATGATATTCATTGCTAATTTAAAGAATGAAGCAACGATTTGTTATTATATATTAAATTAAGGAAAATATGACAACTAATATTGAATTATTTATTCCCTTAGACTAATTTTGTATTAGTAACACTCATGTATTTGGAATTATTCTAGGTAGGAACTTTTAATGATTTTTTTTATCAATATGCCACTTTAAATTTTGCGATACCAGCTATGCTCTTCCCTTTTTGCAATACCAGCTATGCCCTGATATTCTTACAAAATTCTTGGGATGGTTTGGCATCTTCTTCCAAGTAAATATGGTGTAGAGCCAGATTTATCCCGTGGAGGTATGAGACGTGCCAACCAAGAGCCTTGCAGTTTTTCCCTAGAACCTTGAGAAGTCACGATTCTTGATCTGGGGCCAGCCTACTGCTGATGATGACTAGATACATGTTCTCTGCAGTCGCAAGGAAAGCATACTTAAGGCCTGCCAAAAGTGGCTTTAATTCAGGTTCTGATCTTGCCAGCTTCTCAGTCACTTCGAAAATTGTGCTAGTTGGAGGATGATTTGTCTGAACTTTGGAGGTAGTGCTACTCACCTCAGTGACTTGTTGTTCATCTGACAATGTGTCGAACACATCTACAATGAATTCATCATGTTCAAACTAGCGTGAATTGTCTGAATCGAAAAGATGCATCAACGAATTAGATTCCGTCTCCCGAGTGTCATCAGAGCTTGTGTTGACTGTGCTTTCCCAGTCCTCCTTAGGAAAGAGGATTTCTAGGATCCACATGTCATTCAAAGTGAGGTTTGTATCTCTTATCTATGCAATAAAATCATAGTCTACTTCAGGCGTACTGCATGACGTCCATAGATACTACTTTCGGCTCACTGACCATGTCTATTATAACTGTGTGCTTGCTTGAGTTGAATGTGATCTTCCTAGACCCATAGTCAACTACGGCCTCTGCGGTACGCAGGAATGGTTGTCCAAGGATAATAGAGGTCTGAAGTAATGGTGCAGGTGAGTCCATATCAAGGACCACAAAATCAATGGAAAACTACATATTCTGCACCTTTACTACGACATCTTCCAACAAACCTCAGGGTCGCTTGACATATCGATCCATAAATTGAAGGATCATGCATGTTTGCTTCAACGAACCCAACCCAAATTCTTGCAGTAATGACGAGGGTAAGAGGTTGATGGAAGAACCACTGTCAAGAAGAGTCCCCTCAAAGACTTGGTCGATGATCTCACATCTGAACAAAGGTGCTCCTTTGTCCTGGTTTTTCTGCAGAAGATTGCTGATGGCTGCTACCGTGGCCATGGTAAGAACATGCTTCTCAACTTGCTAGTGTCTGTTGTTACAAGTTGGCAGACGCTTGTTTATACATGCCTCTTTCAATCCCTTCTTTACAGCCGGCATGTATTCCATGGCCTTTATCAATTGTAGCTCAATAGTTAAATTTTGAAGAATATCCACAACTCCTGGATCAGACAACACACCTTTTATTTTTGCATTTTTTTGGATTTTCTATTGCATTATGAAAAGGAATATTTACAGATCTGAAAATAAAAGATGTGTTCTTATTTACAACAAAATTCTTGTCCATAAAATTCCGTACATCCGGATCACAAAAAGGTGTACATGCTGGAGGTGAAGATTCTACTACCGATGGACAAGCAAAAGGTGCGGTCTCCGCTCCGTCGGCTTGTGTTGGAGTGGTTGTTGCTATTGGCTCCTCCGTGACTGGCGCGACTTCACGTCGACAGTGATCTTTTTTTTGGTCTTTTTGATTTTTATGATTTTTTGTTCCTTTTGCTTGTGGAGATGGGGGTGGGTGGCAGCTGGCATGGCTCCTCCTCCTTCTTCTTCCTCAGCTGAACCTGTAGCTGGCACGGTTGATGCAGAAGATGACGATTCACCTATCAAAGCTTTGTTGTTCCCTTAACTTGCGGCAGATGAAGGCAGAGTTCTACCACTCCTGAGAGTGACAACATTAGATAAAACAAAATCATGATTATCTGACTCGATAGGCACAGATGGGACATCACAATCTACCTACTCTTACCTTTTAAAATTATTGGGATTCGCTTCAACCTACGTCGAAATAGGATTTTTAGTGGCGGTCAGGTCATTAAGCTTCTTAGTCATCTTTGCTAGACCCTTCACAAGTTGGGACAAGCAATCAAGGATAGGGTTCACTGGAACCACCTCAGAAGTTTTAATGTGCAGACCACATTGTTGCTGATAGTTGGGGGGCTGAGGCTGAGACTACTGATGGTGTTGTGGAGGATGAGGAGGGAGCTGATACTATTGATATGGAGAAGGGGGATACTGCTGTTGTCTAGCTGCGTACTAATGATACAGTTGTGGATGGAGATACTGCGGCTGGGGGTACTGTCATGTCTGTCTCCAGTTGCCTTGATAATGTGGAGACTGGTGATTCTGGTATTGAGACCGGGATTGGAAGGACAGAGGGAAATGACCACCCTGAGGTTGGTGGTAAGGCTGGTTGGCCATTATCTGCCCCTGGTGCAGTCGCGCAGGACGGGTCAACTGTGTATCATTGCTCCATACACCATTTACTACCTGAATCAGCGGTGGTGGAAATACTGGGTCAGAGAATTGGAGGAAGTTTGGCATATAGGCCACCATCTACTGCTATGGCGGGCCCTACTCAGGCACTTGCACATAGTATATGTGTTGGATTGCTATCTGCTGCTGACTCAACTGAGGCTGATGTGGTGGTGACGGTTCGTCCTTCTCAGCAGGAGTCTTCGATAATGGTGTCGCCGACTAAACAACACTGATGGTGCTCACCAACAGCTCCAACTGCTTGGTGATTTGGTCTAGCTTGTCCAGGTTATGGGTCCTTTATTCAATCACAACGAGTTTTTCAAATTCCTGTGATCGCTTCTCAATAATGTCAACCTCTGAAAGATGTCCCCTGATGATACTGAGGTGTAGCTATCATCTTTATCTACCTCACAGGCTGTTGTTATATGAACTGATTTTTGGAGGACCCGAGGCTGTCTCTGATAGTCAAGTGATGAAGATAGGGTGGCCTTTCCTTCAGTTGTCTCTTTGAAAATATGCCATACCAGATCTTCATCCTTGTTAAAATGAGATCCTCTGCATGCAACATCTACTAACCTTTGACTTTCTACATTCAGGGCCCCAAAAAAGTGCTGGACCAAATGGGTCTTCGATATCTCATGATGGGGACACTTCTCCTACAGGTCCGTAAATCGCTCCCAACCTTCATGGATAGACTCGCGGGTATCCTGGGAGAAGTTGTTGATCCTGACTCACATTTGGTTGAGCCGATCGAGAGGGTAGAACTTGTGAAGGAACACAAATTTAAGTTCCTTCTAAGTCATTACAACTTTTCCCAAATGATCGACCTACTATAGGGCCTTATCTTGTAGGCTGAAGGGGAACACCATCATCTTCACTACATCCAATAGGACATTGGGGCAGTGGGTAGTTCGATAGATGCACAAGAACGACTGTAGGTGAATGTATGGCTCCTCATTGGTATTCCCGTCGAATGATGGCAGAAGAGCAAGGAACTGTGGCTTGAGCTCGAAGTGAGCATGAACTGGTGGAATGAGGATCCACTCGGTCATCTGGATATTTCTAGGATTGTTTGTCTCCCTCAGTGTAGGTTTCTGCCTCTCAGGTTTAGGTTCTTCTTCATCAGGGTCTCCACGGGGTATGTCTTTGTCTCCTCCTCCTAGTGGCATGTTTCGTAAATCATTCAACATATCCTGAAATACAGTCTGAACTAAAGTATCCTCAGTCAGGTGCTGTTGTATGGCTTGCATGGAAGCCAACAACTGAGCGTTCACTTGGTTCTGGTCGGGTCCCTGACTTGACTCCGGCTGGGGAGGTTTCTATCCTTTTCCTTTCCCTTGGGGTGCCATCTCTGGGTCTGAATCATAGGAGATGAATTCGGGATTGGGATTCAGGACTGGGTTGGCTTCTATCTGAAATATTAAGAATCCCAATCAGATCACTTGAAATTGAATCCAACTACCAAGATGAATATGCGATTAGGGTCAATCCCAGATTGTTGTGAATGGAGAAAAAGATGTAGACTGAAATCGTCTCCCATTCACAATAATGGATGTGGGGCAAAGGTGGCACTAGTTTATTAGGTGACCAAGGGGGTGGAAAGAAGTTGAGGAGTTTGGAGATCGGCTCACAAGGTCCGGATTGGGTTCTCGGGAATCGCCTCAAATTATTAGCGATGTCAAGTCTCGGGAATCCCCTCCTAAAGTACATGAAAACAATGAGGGCTTTATGAACCTAAGGCAATGATAGTCAATTTTAATTAAGGTCAAAGTTTATTTATCAGTCCCCTTGTTTTAATTTTTTTGAGTTTTTACTTTTTTGATGTTTTGCATACAAGTGTCTAAAGATTTTGTAGATTTTCATCTAAGTCTTGGGTGCTCAAAATCAGAGGGAGATAGCAAAAAGGCCATGCAAGTCGACTCGATGATGGAAATCTCACCATTGAATCTAATGATGCATGTAGACTTAGAGGACTTATAGTGCTTCCCTGCTCTCTCCATGTGGTATGCAAAATAGAATTTTGAAACCTACCTACATGGCAATGTGCAATCGACAAAATCACCCTAAATAGTTGATGCTATTAGTTGTGAAGAATCATATGTTAATTATTCAGAAATGAGACTAAAAGTCTGATCTTCATTGCCACTCGATGCCCGCCACAACGGTTCCTGCTAACGATGTATGTCACCTCTCTCGGCATGCGGTCTCAAGTCCAAATAATTAACGTTTATTAATTTGACTAGATCCAAACATAAGAGACTATAGGCACATGCTTCTTATTAGGGTTTGGACCTAATTATCGATACAAGCAACCTAAGTCTAAGGGCTACTGATGATTATATGATTTGACAAGATAATATGCTCAAATTATGTGGAATACCATATCAAGTCTTAGATTACAAACTCTGAATTCGCTTAAATTATGTCTAAATTATTCCATACACACATTAAGAGAAAACCACGTAATTACGCAGAATAAAATCGACACATTCATAATTATGCATCCAGATAGATTATTCCCAATGAATTATGCTATATAGCTATATAATGGAAAATATTATTTTACCAAAGATAAATGATCAATCCTGTTAATTTATCACCCTAAAGAAATTTGCTTTACTCCAAAAGTATCCCAAAAGAAATTAAAAATGTCATGGAGTTTAATCAACAACTAGCACATTGATGGATACACATTCCTTTAACATTTTTTGTTGATAAGAAAAGAGGAGGGGGACTAATATAATTTGCCCACTCATTAAAACATGCATGGAGCCACCCACGTACCATCTCTTCCCCATGCCCATCCCTTCCCCATGCACATGCATTTAGTGTTTGTCTTTATTTGCATGGGGACTCATTATGAAATGGTTGCACAAAACAAGCATAAAAGGGGACCCTCATCCTCACTCACGCACACTCTCCTTTCCCCATATTTTTTTCATGCGTACACTCTCTCCTTCCCCCACTCTTTCCATGCATGCATAGACTCCCTCTCCCTCTTGTTTTCTCATGCACGCACAACCCCCATCCCCACTCGCACACTCCCTCTCTCGTTCTTTTTATCTCACGCATACCGCTCCTCTCTCTCTCTCTCTCTCTTGTTTTTCTTATGCAGATGACGCTTGATATGTAGCAACCACGCGAGAACGTCCAGCCACTGTCTTCCATTTCACGTGCAAACCTCGACCTCGCCTCCTCCTCAACACAGTAGGCCGCCATCTCCTGTACCTCGCGCGCCCACCACCGTGCACCGACGTCCTCCTCTTGCGTATACGCCGCTGTGTGCGGCCCCTTCTCCTCGGTGCTCAGCTCCAGCCGCACGCTGCTGTGCGCGGCTCCCAACAACCACCAACGTCCTCCTCGCGACGTGCTCCAGCCCGCAACAGCCCCTTCTCCTCGGCGCATAAACCACTGACAGCACGCTCCCATCTTTGCGTGCGCGAGAACGTGCCTCTGCTCACTGTTGCGTGAGCTCAAGCCCGTGCACTACGCACCTCCGTCGTAAGCCCGTAACATCGCGTGGCTGACGACGCACAACTGCATCATCTTGTTCCCAACAGTGCAGCCCCATTGTGCATCTTGTCCGGACACGCATCCACCGTGCCACCTTCTACCTGACCGTCTTCCAGCTCCGCCATCTCCTGTGCCGTGTGCGTGGCCTCCCAACGAGCTCCTGCGACCCTTCCCTCCATCACTACCCATCTAGAGCCCAACTGAAACTGAGAAGACATTATCTCTTCCCTTTTTTTATGCTTGTTCTTTATTTTATTAACGGTTTTGGATTTAATGGTACTTTCAAGAATGTTGGTGGATTAGTTCGTAACTTTAGTTTTTTTTAAAAAAATCTTCTGATTGCAGTATACGTCTTCTTCCTATTATGTGACTTTTATACTTTCAATCCATGTCAGCTTATTTAACAAGTGAATTAGTCTCATCTTGGTTTAGTTACATAGCAATCCTCAGATTTTATATTATTTACATGTCAACCCTTGCCATTTTGTTTTTTAGTTTAGATATATTAAACCGATTTTAAAAATAGGAAATAGTGCTCCAAATGTTCATCTTGTTTTGAGGATATTTTCAAAATCAAAAGTACATTTCTACTTCACTTGCTTAAGATATCAGTTTAAGATTGGAAATTAAGTTGGAGTTGTAAATTTGCTCAGTTCTTGCGGATACGAACCTCAACTTGCCATATACATTCCTCCGTGCATATTTTGTGCAAGTAGTTGTAATTTATTTGATTGACTTGATTGTTCGTGGTAACACAACGACTTGATAAAAACATCTTCTTAAACCGCGAAAAACCTCGTCAACATTTTGGCGTCGTTACCGGGGACTAAGCAACGTTTGCAATTTTTCTTCTTCATTTTTTCTCATTTTCAATTATCTAATCCGTGCATTTTTTTTGTTTTGCAGGTACTTAGGCTTCAAAAAGAAAAAAAATTGTCTTTTCATGCATTTTGTTTTAGCAAACTTGTAATTTGTTAAAAAAATTTAGTAATCTTAATTTCCCCCTCCCTTCTCGGAAAAGCTCGCCATCAGGAGGATAAAACATTACGGATTAGCACCAGAAGTGCAGGCACTGTGAGTCCCTCTTTCTCTTAGGCATCTTAGGTTTTTAAAATTTCTTACATTTGTTTGCGCTCCGAACTTAAACCGAAAAAAAAATTAAAAAATACTTCTTCTTTGCATCATCTCCGTGGTCTTCTCCCTCTGATAATCTAATTCAAAGACCATCAAATCGTGTGTTGATCATTTAAAAAGATAAGCTTGAAAGGCCACCGCAGTGGCCCGAGCAGAAAGCGGACAAATTCTGAATGCTTGTTTGATGCACGTGTATGACACAAAAATCACGAGCACATAGAACCCTTGTATAGAGACAAAAATCCCTGGTGCTAAGTAGGATTGAAGAGAGAGATCGTAACTCCTCGACGCGTTGGGCACAGGTTATTGTGGGAAGAAGCAGATCCTCGATCTGAGTACCGCACCCTGGATCCCCCAGCCGGATTAGGACATCGATTTCTCACAATCTTCCACACCCACCTCATCCTTAAGGACTCTAATTTCTTTGAAAACTTTTGTTGAGTCACTAAATTAAAATTGAAAAGACAACCGCTTCCGCGGCAATTTTTGTGTGAGTTGGTGAAACAACAAATTGCTTGGTGTTTGTGCTGTGTAAGCTAGGTCGTAGGTCTCTGAAAAATCCAGTGCAACAATCATTAGAGTACGACCCGATTTATAGGAGAAAACCCAACCCATCTCCTTCAACTGACCTTGGAAACATGGGAGAAGAAAGACCAAATCCTATGGATCTCATCCTGCATCAATTGCAACTGCTGAGAGAAGAAAATGCCACAATTCATCATACCATAGCACCTCTCATCCGACCGCCACCCATTAGTACACCATTACAACCCGGCTGCAGAAGACTTAGTTCATTGGGTCCAAATCCCGTCTGAGGTAGGAGACTTTGAGATAAAGCCCGCATCACTCTCCTTAATCCTAAAATACTATGGAAATGACTCTTAAGATCCCTTCCTCCACATCCAAGATTTCCGATCTGCTTGTGACACCATGAGTATTCCTGGGGTAGAAAAAGAATACATCTACATGAAAGCCTTCACCCACTCACTCAAAGACAAAGCACTCCAATGGCTTCGGAATTACGGAACCCCTATCACTTCATGGGATGTCTTAAGAGAGGCTTTTATCAAGAAATACTTTCCCATAGGAAAAACCAACGCTCTGAGACAAGCTATTTCATCTTTCACACAGAAAAACAGAGAACCCATCCACGAAGCCTGGGATCATTTTAAGGAATTACAAATGAAATGCCCTCATCATGCAATCCCCAAATGGAAATTGGTTCAGATATTTTATGCGGGCATAGATACATCATTTAAGAGAGTGATTGATGGCTCCTGCGATGGAAATTACATCAGCCGTGATTAACATTTTGTTCGGAAATTATTTGAAAATATGGCTGACAATTCGGTGAATAGTTCATCAATTGAACAATACGATGGAAACACGAGGACAGTCAATATCATTGATCATGAGAGATCTAGCAATGAGAATCCTGACAAATGGGAAACCCTCTCAAAACAAATGAACCTCATGACTCAAGCCATAGAAAAATTGGCCATGAATAACCCCACCAACCAGGAAGTTAACCACACCACATCCACCCATAATCAAGACATAAATCCGGAGATTGTGAATTGGGTGCAGAGAAATCAAGGAGGGGGATATTCAAATAACCATAACACATGGAGAGAGCAACCAAATTCTGGGTGGAATGGACAGAACAATTATCATTTTCAAAATCACACCCAACCCAGACAACCGATAGCACCGCCCGTGACTCAACCCTCCACCACTGCGGTAAATTTCGACGCCTTGGCTCAGGCAATACAACAACTAGCTATAGCTCAACAACAGGCCACTGAAGCCCAACAAAAAGCCAACTCTGAGAATGCTCGTCAATTCGCCGAGATCAGATCGTACATCCCAGCCTTATCACCTCAACCGCTGCCCAATCCAAACACCAATAAGGCTAGCTCATCTGGAGTACTTCAAACTCCTCCACCTGTCGGATCTTTCACCTCACCACCTGGTTTCCAAAACCCTAATCAAGGATTTTTTACACCTTCTAAGACAAACCAAGGAAACTCACAACAAGCGTCTACAAATCAAGTCAATTTCAAAATCCCACCCCATCCAAATCAACCTGCCAATGTTGTCACTTTGAGAAATGGGAAAACCACTTCTGCCTACACCAGACCAATAGCTTCTGAGAATCAAATTGAAATTGAGGAAGAGGTTGATGATGAAGAGAAGCTAACTGAGACAACCATGTCCCCTCCTGTCTCCCCATCCATAACTATTCCCTTTTCCGGAGCTCTTCACCGGAGAAAACCTCGATCTTCCACCATAGATCCAGAGCTAGAAAAATTATTCTCCGACATTGTCATTGAAATCCCGCTCTTGAAAGCCCTCGAACAAGTTCCAGCCTTCTCCCGATTTTTGAAGGAAAAATGCACACCAAAACGGAAATCCAAGGGAAAAAGTAGAAGGGACAATGAAGATATTGAAAGACATGTGCTCCCTCAAGCAACAACCAATGCCATCTCCCAATTCTTACCCACAAAAACGAAAGATCCAGGAGCTCCTCTAGTTAGATGCACAATTGCCAAATTAACCTTCGATCACACCCTGCTAGATAATGGTGCTTCCATCAATCTTCTCCCGACTGCTATTCTGGAGCAATTTGACCTAGGAAAACTGAAACCTGTTTCAATGACTTTGCAAATGGGTGATCGATCTGTGAAAAGACCAAAAGGACTTCTTGAGGATGGGATAGTTGATGTTCAAGGTCATAAATTCCCGGTTGATTTTGTTGTGATGGATATGGATCAAGCAAATATATTGAGTGAGACACCAATCATACTAGGACGACCATTTTTGGCCACTGCTAAAGCTCATTTTGATTATGAGGTTGGAAGAGTTGAATTTAAAATCAATGGCAAGTCATTCCTGTTGATCTTGTCACCCCTACTCCCACTGAATCTGAGACCGAAGAATGTGGTTGGATAGAAAGATGTGCTTTTCTCAACATTCAAAAAGACTTCGCCTCCATCCATCTCACAAAGGATCCTTTAGAGGTTAGTCTAAGCACCTCTAGATCCACTTACAAAAACACTTCTCATGAAATTGCCACCTACAATCTGAATCTTGCACTAGAAGCTCCACCAAGCCCTCTCACCGGACAAGAAATTGAGGAGCTTGATAAATCCTGGGACACATTAGACTCTGAACTCTCATTGACCTCAACCATGATCATGCCCATGATGGAACCACCATTTGAGACTATTTCTGTAATAGACTCAGGAAACACTACAACTCTGACTCCATCGACAACCACTGTCGAATTAAAACCGCTACCCAAAAATCTGAAGTATGCTTTCTTGGATGATGCTCACACTCTACCAGTCATTATCAATGTCAACCTAAATCATATGCAAGAGAGCCAACTAATAGAGGTTTTGAAAAAGAATTCTCAGGCTATTGGTTGGAAAATAACCGATTTGAAAGGAATAAGCCCGACATTCTGTACACACCATGTATATTTGGAAAATGACAGTAAACCCTCTCGAGAAATGCAAAGATGGTTGAATCCTAATCTACGAGAGGTTGTGAAGAATGAAATATACAAGTGGTTGAGTGCCGGTATCATTTACCCTATCTCTGACAGCCCTTGGGTCAGTCCTCACCAAGTTGTTCCCAAGAAGGCTGGATTAACAATTGTCAAAAATGAGAAAGGTGAGGACATACCCACAAGAGTAGCCACATCTTGGAGAGTCTGTGTAGATTATAGGAAACTCAATAAGGCTACTCGAAAAGATCATTTCCCATTACCAATCATTGACCAAATCATTGAGAAGCTAGCCGGAAAAGAATTTTTCTGCTTTTTAGATGGATATTCCGGTTATAACCAAGTAGCCATAGCACCAGAAGATCAAGACAAGACCACTTTCACTTGTCCATTTGGAACATATGCCTTCCGCCGCATGCCTTTCGGACTATGTAATGCCCCAGCAACATTTGAAAGATGCATGATGGGAATTTTCACTGATATGATCGACGATTTTATGGAAGTATTTATGGATGATTTCTCTATTTTTGGAGACTCTTTTGAGGAAACACTGGGATTTTTGGACAGAGTCCTCCAGAAATGCATTGAAGTGAACTTGATATTATCTTGGGAGAAATCACATTTTATGGTGAAACAAGGGATTGTGTTAGGACATGTTGTGTCAAAGAAAGGGATGGAAGTAGATCCATCAAAAGTTGAGACAATCACCTATTTAAGTCCACCGGTGAACATCAAAGGTGTTCGGTTCTTCCTTGGTCATGTCGGCCTTTACCGTCGCTTCATCAAGGACTTTTCGAAAATTTTCCGTCCTCTCACAAAATTACTGGAAAAAGATCAAGACTTCACTTTTACTGAGGACGCTTTTGAATCTTTCAAAACCCTGAAGAAAATCATCACTGAAGCACCCATCCTACAACCCCCAGATTGGAACTGTGAATTTAATGCATCTGATTATGCTGTGGGGGCAGTATTGGGTCAAAGGAAAGATGGGAAACCTTATGCCATTCACTATGACAGTAAAACTCTGGATGATGCTCAAAAGAACTACACTGTGACTGAGAAAGAACTTTTAGCTGTGGTGTTTTCCTTAGAGAAATTTCGATCTTACATCCTAGGATCCCACATCATCATCTACACAGACCACTCGGCTTTGAAATATCTCTTCACAAAATCCGATGCTAAGCCTAGACTCATTAGGTGGGTATTATTGCTCCAAGAATTTGATTTGGAGATTCGAGATAAAGCCGGAGCAAAGAATATTGTGGCCGATCATCTTTCAAGATTCCCTTCCTCAAACACAGACACAATCCCAATTTCTGATAATTTTCCAGATGAAAGTATCATGTCTGTTTCTTAACTCCCTTGGTATGCCGACATCGTCAATTACATCGTCACTTCCACATTTCCTGATGATTGGCCAAAACATAAGAAAGACAAAACCAAAGCCCAAGCCCCGATACTATCACTGGGAAGACCCTTTGCTCTTCAAAGAGGGTACTGATTTGATATGGAGATGATGCATCCCTGAATCTGAAGTCAACGATGTCCTAACTCACTGCCACACTTCTGGGTGTGGAGGACACCACTCAGGGAAGCGCACAGCCGCTAAAGTCTTACAATGCGGTTTCTATTGGCCCACACTCTTTAAAGATGCCCATTATTTTGCTCAATCTTGTCCTGCCTGTCAGACTAATGGAACAATGACCCGTCGTAACATGATGCCCCTCCAACCCGTGCATATAGTCGAGATCTTTGATACTTAGGGAATAGACTTCATGGGACCTTTCACCACATCACATGGTTACCAACACATTCTTCTCGCTGTTGATTACGTCTCTCACTGGGTAGAAGCCATTCCCACTCGTGCTGTTGATAGCACAACTATTGTCAAGTCTTGAACGACCTATTCTCTCGATTTGGATTGCCAAAGGTGGTCATTAGTGATGGAGGTACCCACTTTCTGAATGCTTCAGTTAAGAATTTACTCAAGAAAAATGGAGTCGAACACCGTGTCTCAACTGTCTATCACCCACATACTAATGGAATGGCCGAGCTGTCATACCGAGAAATCAAGACCATCCTCCAGAAAATTGTTCGCTCTGATCGTAAAGACTGGTCCCAACACTTACCTTCTGCTCTTTGGGCCTACCGCACCGCTTTCCGCACACCTTTAGGTATGAGTCCATTTCGGTTAGTCTATGGAAATCCGTGTCACCTACCTGTGGAGGTCACCACAAATCACTTGGTCAATCAAGAAATGCCATCTGGATTATGATGAGGCTGGAAAGAGTCGACTATTGGACTTATCTGAACTTGGAAGAATTGAGATCACAAGCCTATGATAACAACCTGCTATACAAAGAGAGAATCAAGTTGTGGCACGATGCCAACATTTCGAGAAAAACATTTCAAGGAAAATCAAAAAGTGTGGCTATTTGATGCAAAACTGAAGTTATTTCCAGGAAAACTGAGATCGAAATGGAAAGGACCATACATTATAACTCAGTATTCGATAATGGCTCGATAGAAATTCTAACCCAAACACTAAAGCCATTTTCAGAGTCAATGGTCAAAGATTAAAAGCTGTTGTTGAACCATCTGGTCCTATGCCTGTTTGCACAACATACCTTCTGTAGGAAAAATGAACCACCACATCGCCTAGCTGAGGCGTTAAATTATGCACTCTTGTGAGCCTCCCCTCACAGGTATCTTTTTACTGCTCGCATGTTTATTTTCACTGCATTACATTAGATAAGTATGGGGGTACTCCTCTGCATTACATTCCAAAAAAAACACAAAAATACAAAAACAAAAATACATTTCACATCCCTATCTTCACCATGAGGACATGGTTTCTGTTAAGTATGAGGGGGTGTCTGCATAGTTTTTCAAAATTGCATACTCTTTCAAAAAAAAAGAGAAAAAGAAAAAAAAAAACTCTCTTTTGCAAAAATTCCTCTAAAAATATTTTCAAAAGCAAGAAAACCACCAAAAATACATCCTTCCTAGTTTTTATCCTATTTTGAGAAATCAGATCTTCACTACATAAATCATAGGACTGAGGTTGAGTTGACCCTAATCCACTAAACTTCATCAGAATTTCACTAGGCATGAGTTTTTAAACTTCCTTCAGGTCCATTTGGACTTTATTCTCTCAGTTCCACTAACTCTACTGGTGAATGAACTTCTGTAACTAACTAGATCACCTGAGCAACTAGTAGCACTCTTAAACTCTTCAGTGGATATTAAACACTACACATTGCACTTAACTTGAGTGAGTTTGAGTTTACGAGATATAATTACAATCTAGTTGAGGTGAGGAAGTTGTCCTCTTGGTTGTGCCAATGCCTGAACCTTATCTATAGTCAGTGAAGGAACCTGACTCAGGAGCAACATGATCTCTCTAGTCCAAGTGTGTCAGCATTAAGCCAGTATCATGCCTCCAAAGACAATATTAAGCCGATACTACCTCTTGATGCCAAAACCCAAGACAAAAATACCACAAAAAGGCATATCACAATACAAATGCCAAAAACCACCAATCATGCAATGATGTGCAAAGCAAAAGCAAGGAAAGGAAGACCACCAAATAACCCTTCTCCACCAAAAAGCCGTGGTAGCAGTCCAATGATGCTACCTAAATTTTTAAAAGAGGCCCAAAGAGTCCCAAGGTTATGCTCTGCAAAGGAAAAGAATGAGAGCAGCGGACCAAAGCGGTCTATGGAAAACCCCGAAATTAAGTCCCATTCTCCAATAAACTATGACCTATTTTTTTTCTATGCTGACATACTTGGGTGAAAGGAAAATATGCCTGAATCTAGGTGAGCACTGAGGCTATTTGTATAGGGAATCATTCGGTACCTTAATAGATTGTGTTGTTAGCTCGTTCTCTTGACTCACAAAAGCTAAAACTATCACTAACACTGTTTATATCCACTCAAGGTCAAGAGAATACATGTTTCTTAGGGATGAGATGACCTGATCGACCTTCTGAAACCATGTTTGGATTTTATGGAACTGAGAGGCTGTTGAAACTACAAAACTCTAGTCAAGTTGACTATTCGAATAAATCATTAATCCATGGGTCAATTATACTTAAGTTTGTGTGTCTGTGTGGTTACGATCTGAAAACTCAATACTTTCTGGGTATGTCTGCTGCAAACCCTCACCCAATCTATCTTGGCTATTTTTCCTTCATTATTTCTTATCTTATTATTGCTTGGGATTAGCAAGATTTAAGTATGTGGGTGTGATGATTATATGATTTGACAAGATAATATGCTCAAATTATGTAGAATACCATATCAAGTCTTAGAATTACAAACTCTGAATTCGCTTAAATTATGTCTAAATTATTCCATACACACATGCAAGAGAAAAACCACGTAATTACACAGAATAAAATCGACACATTCATAATTATGCATCCAGATAGATTATTCCCAATGAATTCTGCTATATAGCTATATAATGGAAAATATTATTTTACCAAAGATAAATGATCAATCCTGTTAAATCATCACCCTAAAGAAATTTGCTTTACTCCAAAAGTATCCCAAAGAAATTAAAAATGTCATGGAGTTTAATCAACAACTAGCACACTGATGGATACACATTCCTTTAACATTTTTTTTGTTGATAAGAAAAGAGGAGGGGACTATATAATTTGCCCACTCATTAAAACATGCATGGAGCCACCCACGTACCATCTCTTCCCCATGCCCATCCCTTCCCCATGCACATGCATTTAGTGTTTGTCTTTATTTGCATGGGGACTCATTATGAATGGTTGCACAAAACAAGCATAAAAGGGGAACCCTCATCCTCACTCACGCACACTCTCCTTTCCCCCATATTTTTTTCATGCGTACACTCTCTCCTTCCCCCACTCTTTCCATGCATGCATAAACTTCCTCTCCCTCTTGTTTTCTCATGCACGCACAACCCCCATCCCCACTCGCACACTCCCTCTCTCGTTCTTTTTATCTCACTCATACGCTCCTCTCTCTCTCTCTCTTGTTTTTCTTATGCAGATGACGCTTGATATGTAGCAGCCACGCGAGAACGTCCAGCCACTGTCTTCCATTTCACATGCAACCTCCGACCTCGCCTCCTCCCTCAACACAGTAGGCCGCCATCTCCTGTACCTCGCGCACACACCACCGTGCACCGGCGTCCTCCTCTTGCGTATACGCCGCTGTGTGCGACCCCTTCTCCTCGGTGCTCAGCTCCAGCCGCACGCTGCTGTGCGCGGCTCCCCACAACCACCAACGTCCTCCTCGCGACGTGCTCCAGCCCGCAGCAGCCCCTTCTCCTCGGCGCATAAACCACTGACAGCACCGCTCCCATCTTTGCGTGCGCGAGAACGTGCCTCTGCTCACTGTTGCATGAGCTCAAGCCCGTGCGCTACGCACCTCCGTCGTAAGCCCGTAACATCGCGTGGCTGACGACGCACAACTGCATCATCTTGTTCCCAACAGTGCAGCCCCGTTGTGCATCTTGTCCGGACACGCATCCACTGTGCCACCTTCTATCTGACCGTCTTCCAGCTCCGCCATCTCCTGTGCCGTGTGCGTGGCCTCCCAACGAGCTCCTGCGACCCTGCCCTCCGTCACTGCCCATCTAGAGCCAATCTGAAACTGAGAAGACATTATCTCTTCCCTTTTTTTTATGCTTGTTCTTTATTTTATTAATGGTTTTGGATGTAATGGTACTTTTCAAGAACGTTGGTGGATTTAGTTTCATAAACTTTAGTTTTTTTTAAAAAATCTTCTGATTGCAGTTTACCTCTTCTTCCTATTATGTGACTTTTATACTTTCAATCCATGTCAGCTTATTTAACAAGTGAATTAGTCTCATATTGGTTTAGTTACATAGCAATCCTCAGATTTTATATTATTTACAAGTCAAACCCCTTGCCTTTTTGTTTTTAGTTTAGATATATTAAATCGATCTTAAAAATAGGAAATAGTGCTCCAAATGTTCATCTTGTTTTGAGGATATTTTCAAAATCAAAAGTACATTTCTCTACTTCACTTGCTTTAGATATCAGTTTAAGATTGGAAATTACGTTGGAGTTGTAAATTTGCTCAGTCTTTGCGGATACGAACCTCAACTTGCCAGATACATTCCTCCGTGCATATTTTGTGTAAGTAGTTGTAATTTATTTGATTGACTTGATTGTTCGTGGTAACACAACGACTTGATAAAAACACCTTCTTAAACCGCGAAAAACCTCGTCAACAGCTACATACACAAAACAAATAAAAAGAAAGACGGAAACTCAAAACATCGAGAAATAAAATAAAAAAAGGCAGTGAAAGTGTGAGAAAACTGCGACGAGGCCCCCAGGTGAAAAATCACTCGGGCACTGAACCTCGCAGAGTAGAGTAGTGTCGAAGTCTTTAATTATTATAAATTATGAAATAAATCTCTCTCTCACCAATAAATAAATGAATGGATAAATCTAATCTAAATCTATGCTAAGTATTCTCTCCTTGCTTCACTTGCTGCCTCTCCAACTAGTCAAAGGGTGAAGATCATTCTCCTCTAAGGTTGGTTCCACCAGCCTCTTAAGAAGCTTTCCTCGCATAGCAGGCCCTCACAACTAATTCACAAAGAGATGTTTATTAACATAGATAAATCAAATTAAAATATCAAAATGAGTTATGTATAAATAATAAATAATAAATATGGCACAACAGATGAATCACTTAATTAAATCAATGAGTCAATAGATGAACAAATAAATGCAAACAAAATATGCTACAAAATAGTCTA
Source organism: Ottelia alismoides (assembly GCA_037367405.1). Taxonomy (NCBI): domain Eukaryota; kingdom Viridiplantae; phylum Streptophyta; class Magnoliopsida; order Alismatales; family Hydrocharitaceae; genus Ottelia; species Ottelia alismoides. Next base: position 424,559 of record JAZKJV010005615.1, read on the forward strand.
CGTACATTGCTCCCCAGCAACTGCGCCATTTAATAACCACATTATTTCGAGGGTCGTACGATTTCACAGGGCGAAATCGCAGCCGTGCATAGACAACTAAGGAGATTGTGATTAATCAACAATTAACCTACAATATAAATCAAGCAAGAAATAATAAAAATGTGGAGTTAAAATTTATTATTCTTTACAAAACTAAGTGTATAGAAAGCAAGCATGTAGAGGTCGAACCATAGAGAGCAAAAACAGGTAGCCTACGGTTATTGGTAATCAATGTGTAGAATGTACAAACATGTCTTTTTCATATTTTATGGTTTTTATTTTTATATATTATCTTTTCTTTTAATTTTAATTTATATATTATTTATTTTTAAGGTTTCAATTTTCTGATTTTTTTTATTTTTCTTTTTTCCTCTTTTTTATATATAATAGACCTCTATAATGCTATATATTCCTTGTAGAGTAATATAATTATAAATACTAGTAAAAATATATAAAATACAACAAATAAATTACTTTTGAGTTTTATATATTTTTTCTAATGTTTTTGTGATTTTTTTTCTTGAATTTATGCTAATTTTTACGTATTTTTAAAGTAAAAAATCCCAAATCAGGGATTAAATAATAGGTCGAAATCGAAATGAAGATTAAAATAGCAAAAATAAATCCAAAATCTTCAAATCAATTTCATAGTAGATAATAATAAAAATAAAATTCAGAAATAGAAAAATTGTATTTTTGGGGTTTTTTTTGATGTTTTTAAATATTTTTCTTATTGGATTTTGGAGCTTTAATTTTTTATTCTTTTCTATTTTTAGAGATTTTTGGTCTGAAATAAAATATGCCAAAATAAACAACATACGATTTTTTTGGATTTTTTTCAAAACATTACTATTTTATGGTATTTTCTAATTCCAAACAAGGATAAAAAATGTGCTATTTTAATTTTAATAAATAGTTTAAAATACCAACACTGCCAAAAATAAAAATGGTACGTGAAAATAGCCTATTTTTACATAATTTTTAGAGCACGGATGTCATTTTTAATAAATGAAATCCAAGTAACAAAAATACATGAACTAGGAAGGGCATATTACATGTAATTTCCTAGAAATATACAACTTGTACAAAAATTTATTGAACTAAATACAAATACCTGCAAGGGTACACTTGCAATTTTCACCTCCTCACATGGGATGACACATGAGGTGACATGGACAGACCCATTTGTAATATTAATAAACATGGGCCGCTCTGCAAAATATTCACATTTATTTACTTTATAAATTTTATTTAACTAGAAAAATAAAATAAATACAAAAAAAGTACAGGATGGAATATGCGATTAACTCCTTATTCACACCGATCAATGGATCAATCGTTTCACTTGAAGGCATTGGACGGTCAAGCACCACATCGCTTCCCCGCTGGATCAAGGGCTAGGATTAGAACTGGACGTGCCCCTTGATCCAACAGTGGCTGCTCTTCAGGAAGAACAGGTATTCCCCCGCCCTTCGATCGTCTCATTCTCCTCCATTCGTCGGTTTCCGGTGAAGCTCTCGGGTTCTACACCTCCAGGATTGCTATCCACAAGGTTGAGGGGCTCGGGAAGGTCCAGGACCAATGATGGGGTCCTTGTCGGTCGGCGAAGATGGAGCTCCTGGGGCGTCTCCTGTAGAGCCGAAATAGACCCAAGATGGATCCGTTGCTGCTAAGATCTGCATGAAGACATTCCTCAGCTCGAAGCGATACACCTCGACCAACATCGAAGTTGATTTGCATCAGGATGTAGGTTGGCGGTGAGGGTTCGGTGAGTGGCAGAGTGGGGCCCTTGATTCGCAGATCAGGGCTCGATTCGGTTGGTCAGATGGTGTGATTAAGTGAAGAACATGATGGGGACTGAGATGAGGTGATTATAGGGATCGGAATAGGTGTAGAACACATGTGAATGGCTGGAGCCCTAACAGCTCTGGCAATTGCTACGATTTGAAACTACACTAATCTAATGCCTGGAAAGCTAAACTAAGATCAAAAACCAAATGAAGATATCTAAATCTACCTAAGAAACAAAATAGCTCAGCTCTTATACTTGAGGGTCGCTTAGGGAGCAGGGGCGGCCGGAGCTCGTCGTGGACCACCTTCGCTCCTCGCTCCGACATTCTCCAAACGTGGGGAAGGTGCAGATGTCACCTGGCCTCCACACACAAATGCAAGGAATCGATCAGGGGCTCTAGGAGGGATCAAATCGAGGAAGAAGGCAGGAGAGGTTTATTTATAAACAGAGCTGGAGAGGCTTATTGATCGGCGAGTTAGAAAGAATGGGGATTATGTTCAATGGATCCAGGTTTAAGTGTAGATGAATGATTATCGAAGTTGATATTTCGTGAAGAATCAATGAAAGGGAGTAAAGAGACACCCTGGAAAAAGGGAGGAAAATAGGGGATGTGAAGGTTTCATGCGCAAGAAAGAGAAGATAGAGTAGTTGACCGAATTCAACAAAAGAATGTATCTCGTTGGTCCACATGGACAACCAGAAAAATGCAAGGTATAAATACCTTATTAAATGAATAATAAATAGTAAAACAATTCTATTAATTTTAGGGTACAAAATAAAAAATATTTTTATTTTGTGTAGAATTCTATTCTGATTTTTATTTATTTTTGTGATACTATTTATTAGAAGTTACCATTTACAAGTATACTTATAGGTATATTTACATATATTTTTGGTATTTTATTTTGATTTTATATTTTATATGTTACTATTTTATGTAGATAATTTATATATTTATAACTCATTTTTATATACATAAATATATTTTGTTGTATTTTTCTGATGTATTTTGTTCACTTAAATAATTAAGAGTATAAATATATAGGAATAAGTATAGGTATTTCATCTATGTATTTTTGTATACTTGTTTGATTTTGTGTTTTCTTTGTGGTTTTATTCTATTGTAAATGTGTACATATACTATAAATAGTATTTGCAAATTATAAAAATGAAAAATTAGAAAAATAATAAAGAATAAATAAAAATAAATATTATATTCGAGTATATAGTACAATAAGGGTCCAAAACCAAACTTTCACATATTACTCTAAAAAATATGAAACCACCTTCATTAAATAGCTTATTAAAATTTTACATACAATTAAATGATTTTAATACATTTTGAGTTTTTATTTGAGAGATATGGGTCTAGGAAGTTGGAATTTCATAATCTTATTTAGCATATAACTTGTGCATTGTATATTATTTTTGTATGAAATTAATTTAGTATTTTTCTATATACTTTTATGTACAACCTCCATTTACCAAAATTTCTTCATTTGATGTATAAATAGTAAAGAATAAAGTAGGTCCCAAAAATGCTTTATGAATGAATAAAAGAATTGGTTTTATTGTATTATTGGCCCTTATCTCCCCCTAATTTTTCCTTGTTGATCTATTTAATTCTTGACTTGATATCGTGGTTTAGGATCATAAATACCTATTGTATTTTTATTCTTTTTCTTTTCTTTTTCTTTATTCCATAACTTTGACATTAAAAACCATATTTTATACACAATAAAATGGAATAATGAATGAATGTTAATTAGTACAAATTAGTGTTGTTGACATGCATTAACTAGGATTTTAAGGCCAAAATGATAGAATAAAGATGATGAAATAGAGATTCATCAGAACTCTGAAGGTCAGGCCTTCGATCCTATTCGATTACCTTCCACCTTGCAATAGGTGAGCTCGAAGAGGGAGGACCCCCCCCATTGGACCCTACCTTCGATTAGTTGGAGCTCTGCCGTCTTCATCAGTAGCTACCATCGCTTCATCAATCGATGTTGTCTTATTCATAAATTGGGGAAGAAACACGAAAGAAACACCCGACACACAGGTGTTCGACACGAGTCCTAATCTGATGTACCAGATCACACCTTCAAATCTAATCGCAGCCACTCAATTCCAACGGGTGGATATTTTGCATTAAGAAACCAACCAAGTTCTGAATTTCAGCCGCGCTACCGAAGTTTCCAGAATTCACAAATAGGTCCCAATGTTATGACCTAATTACAAAATAACTTTTTTTTACTTTTTAGTCCCTACCAAGGACTCTTTTGCAAAACTTATATTTTCTTATATTACCATTGTACCCCTGAACCTGAACTACTATAGACATTTGGACACTATATTTTTTTGTCAAAAATTCTAGGTAGTTTTCTGACTACCTAGCATGTTTTTGAGATCTTTTTCGCAGAATTTTATCGTTGTTTTGCTTTGTTTTGATTTTATGAACTCTGTCTTGTTTTGATTCTTTTTGTATGTCTTTCGAGAAAGTTGCTTGGTTTCTTTTCATCCTCATCTCTACTATATAATATCACTTATACATATTTCACCTATATCTACTATATAGTATATCTTTTGAAAACATTATTCTTCTTTTGAAAATAGAAAATCATTTTCTTTTCTTTTTCTCCATTTTTGATCTATATAGTAGAATATTACATTACACTATATTCTACTTACTGTATTGTATCATTTCTTTTGTAAAATTAATCATTCTTGAACAATCAAATAAAAATTACAAAATAAAAATAAAATAAAATCCGCAAAAAATGAAAACAAATAAAAACGCAAAAACTAAAACCAACAAAAATAGTCTTTTCAAAGAAGAAAAATCATTCACAAAATATTCAATCTCGAAATCCGAGTATACTTTCTGCCTCCTTGTGTTCGACGGAGGGACACTTACATGGTTAATCTCTAGTGAAAACATAAGAGAGAGATATCTTATCCCATTCTTATATTCATTTCTTCTCTCTCTCATGTTATTTTTGTTTGATAAGAGGATTTCTCTTTACGGATTACATCATTTAATGATGCTTTTCTTTTCATCAAAAAGTTGCGAGAGATTTCTACTTCATCAATATGCAAGCTAAAATACATAATAGGAGCGGAGAACACATTATATTTACCATTATATATTAAAGCAAGATAAAACTAAGCTCTTAAAAAATTATTCAAATTAATCTTGTTATTTGAATAAATGAGAACGGCAACAAATAACTTAGCAAGATAAAGTTCTCCATGTATCATAAACATCATCGATATCTTAAAACTAGATTCATGAACTGTATGCCATTTTCAATATACAAAATAATAACTAGCATAATGATGAGAAAAACTTGTAAGCATAGATTGCCTTTAAAGGATGACTAACAAAACTAGCATTATGATCAATATCTTCTTGACAATAATAGCCGCCATTACCATAGATTTCCTATAAAAGATGACTAACAAAACAAGAAAGTGGAGGAGGAATACCCAAATAGGATATAAATCATGATAGACATGAAGGAAGAACTTGACATTACACGGCTACATTTTCACAAGAAGTGAAGAAGAAAAAGGGAAGGGAAAAGGGTGGAGTAGGGAATGCGGGAACATGAAAATAAAAGTAAGGTGGGGAATATATGTTCTCTCATGCTAAACCTTATGGCTAATATTTTCTAATCTATTTTTACTATTGGATATTTAGTCATTAACAACTATAGTTAGATGCACACACATATGCATGCATACATTCATAAATAAATTTATATACAAATGTATGCATGTGTGTACATATACATAGACACACATAGATATGGATGTATATGTGTCTATTTATATGTATATTAATATCGAATCGAATTATTATCGAACAATTTGATTCATTATAGAATCGAGTCTTCAAGCCAAATCCTATTGAATTCATTTTATTTCCAATTGATTTTTTCCCCAAATTTTATCGATCGAATTCGAATGATTCAGCTTGATTAGTACACGTAACTAAACCGTGTAGTCATTGTTTATGTGTGTCCCAAGAAATTACATAGAGACCTTCCACGAAGCAACACTCACTTGACTTGATTGTTGAAAGCATCCAAGTTCACGGATTTAGATATGGCTCAATCCTTGAAAGGATTTCAACCGACAGATTAACCAAACTTAATGGAGACTTGATGCTTATATATCCTGCCTGAAATCTGCAGAAGAAACAGCGGAGAGAGAAGAGATCGATCAAGATGGCTGATCAGGTAGCAGAGCTTGAAAAGATCCTACGAGGGCACTTCCTCCACCCACACCATCCCCTCGCCAGAGAACTCAAGGACACGGGCTTCCTCTGCGACGGCTGCCGCATCTCCGGGAAAGGCACCAGGTACCGGTGCGATCTCTGCGACTTCGATCTCCATATCTTCTGCGCGTATTGCCCGCAGACCCTTCTCTCACCACTCCACCCCAATCACCGCCTCACTCTCGTCCGCAAGCTCTGCGGCGTCTGCTCTAAGTTCATCCCGGAGTATAGATTCTACAGGTGCCGCGATTGCCAAATGGATTTCCACTTGGACTGCATCTGTTCTTCCCGTAGAGAATATCCAAGAATAGTCTCGTCATCCCTCCATCCTGGTCACAATTTGTATGCAGGTGCACAGAGATGTGACGACTGTCGGGAGAATTTGACTGGAATGTTCTACAGGTGCGAGAAATGTGACTTCGACCTCGACCCGCTCTGTCACCAGCGAACCATGCTGACGACGTCTACCGTTGACCCACAACGTTCTGATTCAGCTCGAACGTTGTCCTTCTTTATGCATCCGGAGCACGACCTGAGCTTCGTCGAACGCATCCAGATCAGCTCACCCGACAATGCGCAGGAGCTCAGGAGCCGATGGTGCGCTGTCTGCGGTGACATGGTGGAGGGGAACTGCTACATGTGCTCTCCTTGCGGCTTCCGTGTGCACAAGCACTGCGCGTCACTGAAGCCTACAGTAAGGGACGAGGCGCACCCCCTTCACGCGCTCCACTACCAAAGGTCCAAGCCGAGCCCCTGCAACATCTGCAAGGAGAGCTGCTCCATGTGGAGGTACCACTGCAGCGCGTGCAACGTCCACATCCACAAGCACTGCCTCAAAGGACCTGCAGCGGCTGCCCTGGAGGAGGCCGTGACGGCACAGCTGCGCCTCAGTTAGCACAAGATTTCCGGCGGATTTCTGCCCTTGATTCGTCTGGAAGTCATAGTAAGTCCCGTCATATTATGATATTCCATGGAGTATCCATGAAACCAGATAGCATCTTGTCCAGTTTTCTTCATTTCCTCTTGTTTTGATCTCTCCATCTGCAGTTTCCATATCAGTGAAAATGGAGTTCTGTCCTGTCTGGTAGTGGTTCATGTGGAGTTTGATTCTTAATTGAGCGTTTCACTGGAAAATATGTAGTTCATCGAAATCATTACTCCTGTTAGACATATCTTGTCTATAATTTCCCAATTTGAAGAAAATCTCGGACTCATACTGTGGTCTATGCCTCTTCGCTACCTTGTGCTCTGTTTTATTCATTACAAAAATTGAATTTTACTTTAATCATTAAAACTTATACTAAACGTTTCTAATTTACAAATAACTTCGAGAGAAAATGGAAGTTACATAGAAATTGATGGGAGACAGGCAACAAGCTGCGCCGCCACTCCCTTTTGAATGGCAAATCCAATTCTTCGAAATACAACATTCACAGACTTAGGAACCATAACATTGCTATGCATGATTTTTTGAATCCTCTTAAGGAACTCCACTGCTTCACTTGTCAAGAACCCAAATGTATCAAAACCAAAGGGGATGAATACGTGTTGATTGTCAATGCATGCCTTCTCATGCTTAGCCACTTTAGTTTAGGCAGCTTTTTGTGCAGCGCATCCCGCAGCAAAATCACTCTTTATCGGACCAACCAATGGAGACACTCCAGTCAAATCAACACATGCATGCTTTCCTCCAACCCATCCAAATATCAAAACATCTGCCGGTCTAAGTGTCGATCTCCCCTCTTGTGGATCAGGTAAGAAATTCACCGGTGCTTCTTTTTTTGAAGCAACACCTGCATATCTGAGTAAATCAAATAGAACATCTCTGACAAGGTCATGTCTGTATTTAAAACCAGGAAGTTCGCGACAATGAACGGCATGGTCCTCAAAAGCATCCAAGCAGGATTTGTGGCATACTGGACAAGCCTCATCTGATGGGAAAAGAGGAATCATGAGGCGGTACTTGAGAATACTACGATATTCGATGGGTGACATATGCAATCCAAGCCCCTCAATAGGAATGGCAAGTAGAAAATCATTAAATGAAAGATGATATCTATTATAATAATGTGATATTCATTCTCCCAATGCTATCCCGAGAAAACATCTTTTTTGCGAGCCAATGGCCAAACAAAGTAAGTTACCTACGGGTAGAAATTTCAATGTAAGTTCAATCTTAATCCACCATCAATAATAATCGACTACAATTATTTACAAGTGAAATGGCTGATGGACTTCCTATTGGTCGGGAAGGTGGAGAGTTAGATTCTTGAATATGGAGAGTTCTCAGAATATCATTTATAGACCTTTTGAGGCGAACTGCCATGTTCCACAAACCTAATGGCAGGCGATTTCCAAGACTTTTAAACCAATTAAACGAAGCTTTCCATGATTTTAGACTATCATATACATAAATATGCTAGTTATTTACAAAAAAGACAACGATAAGATATTTTAAAATATGGTCAATCACAATTACCATTACATATAGCAAACCTTGATGATATAAAATGAAAATGTTTCAATCTCAAAATAAAATTACAGAAGACACTATAACTAATTAAAGTAAAAGACTACATGCACAATAAAAAATAAAACTTAATTCTAATTACCTTCTGAATAATATTCATCATCATTACTGTACTCATCGTAGTCACGAGCAATATCACTTACATGAGAAGACGCATCGTTTTCCTTCGATATCGTTGATACGAGATCCCTCATATCTTCAAGATGAAACCTCCATAGTATTCATTATTTTATTTGCTATTTGTTTTACAAACATTTGCTGTTGTTCTATCATTTTTTGCATAAGTGTCTCTTATTTTTTTATGCATGGAAGCTAGTTATTACTAAATTGTATGCATTACTACGAAGTTCGACAACCTCTTGATGCACTGTATGAAACTATTCATCAAGAAGAAAGAGAAACTCCAAGCACAACTTTCCCGAGGTCTAACATGATAAATTAGGTAGCTATATACACGTCATGATATTAGAAGAAGAAAAACCATTAGATCATCATTCAGGTACAAAAATTGAACAACAAAATATGAGGCAAAGCTAACTATGACAAAGGGATCTCAGCCCATAAAGGGAAGCATACTTGTGGTTGATAGATGAAGTAGATATGCTAGAATTAAATTAGAAAGTAATGAAAAATGTACGTCCTTGAGAACAAAAGGCTAGTTATGCCTAAAGAAGGATTGAGCTATATAATTGCAAGCTCTGTTTAGAGAACAAGATTCTTATATAGTTCAAGCTATATAGTTGCAAGCTCACAAAACAAATTCTTGGTACTATGTGTTACTATCAACCTTTTCAAAGTTCTGGATGGATAAAAAGGTCAAAGTATTTTTCACATAAATCGGCGTGGCAAGAAGGGTAATCACTCAAAATAGCAAGAAGGATCACATTTCAGCGTAAATTAAAAAAAAACTAAATAAAGATTTAATATAATAAGATTACATTAGATGGTAATTGGAGAGTAAAAAATCTCTCTCCAATTCCACCATGACAAAAAAGGAGGCTGTCTCTTTTTCTCCTTTCATGGAAGGTAGCTCTCTAGTCCTAATTTATTCATGACAATTGATTGATTTAATTGAAATTAAATTTGTTGAAGAATATTTCAACTTATTTATTTCTTTTTAAATTAATTAATTATTTTTGCAAAATTGTTGCAACAAAATCTTAACCATTGATTTGAATTAGGAATACATCTCCGCCATCCAATTTAGCATAAAAGGAAGGGTAACCCTAGTCTTTTATACCACACAATTGCAAAAGCAATAACTCCCTCTCTCTCTATTTTCTACCACACGTCCAAGGTCTCTCCTCTCGAATTGTGGCCATCCACATTTTGTTGAGAAACACCCCACCGTCATCGCAACGCCCCAGATTGTTTTCTAGTGGATCTCCGCCTTCTTTGGTGCTTCTTGCTCGTGAACAAGGATCCGTTTTTCGTAAGACGAAATCAGTAGACTCCAAACATGGATCTTCAACTCAGATTGCAGGAGCTTCACATGTCATCTATGTGCTCGCAAGTGCTTCTACGTCGGATAGGATTTGAGACATGAGAATCTTTTATTTTAAAGATTAGCAATCACAAGCACGCTTCAAGAGGTAACCCTAATTACTCGTTTGTGATCTTGATGAAACGATTTGAGAAGTGTCTTCGAATCATGTGGCTTCATCTGTTTATAAAATTTTCAATTCCGTTTCCCGTTGCAACCTGTATGACTAGTTTTCCGACATCATATTCGATGCGATCTACACGCTTCCATGATGCGCTATGGTATAAACCCTAGCCTTCAGGGAGAGCTCAAGCAAAGGAGGCAACCAAGGAGGAGCTGGGGGAGGAGCGAGGGCGGAGGGAGAGGCACAAGGGTGAAGGGAGGAGCAAGGGTGGAGGGAGCTCGGGGCGTAGGAGGTGGCAGAGGAGGTGCGGAGGTGGAGGAGGAGGCACGGGGGCAAGGGGAGGAGCTGGGGGCGGACAGTGAGGATATTGATCATTTGTTTTTCAGAAGATGTTGTGCTCGAGAATACAAAGAGATGTAGGGGCCGCAGGTACATATACCTCCTCTGCCGAGGTTTTGTGGTACTGGTAGAGCTTCGGTGTTGCAGATCTATATGGGAAATATGGCAAAAGTTTTTGCTTTTTCATGTATATAACGAGAAATGGATTGGCCGAATATATTCTTCCAGGTAATAACTTATTTGTTGGGTCCTCTTACATTTTCAGAAGGAAAATAAATATTTAATTAGACAAACAATGTTTCCTAAAATGTGGATTTAGGGAAAGTATCCCTTGCAACTGAAAATTAAAAAAAAATCAGAAGGAAATAAAATCAGGAAGAAAACCTGAGAGACAGATATCATGAAGCAGAATTTGGCTAGTCATTTTCCCAACAAATAGAAGAAACCAACTTCTAAAGAACCAGTCTAATCTTAAGTTCAAGCAGAGCCATGCTATAGAAAAAAAAGAAGCAGATCTCGACATGGCACGAATCTAGGAACAAGAAGCAATATTAAAGTTTGCTGATAAGGATTACCATAATGCTACTTCAGATGAGTGATTAGCATTTAGGCCGTGGACACTGAGAGACATTAGAATAACATGAAAATCTACTCGCATATTCCAGTCCCAGATGATGCTCAGTATGACATCAAGGAGCAGCTATTCTAATGCCGCCTTCTCTTTACCATTTGCTTAAAAGTAAGACCTAAACACGATAAAGCCGACGATGCAGATATTCCTTCCATCAACAAATATAGAATAACTAAAGTTGGCAACATGATTTTAAAAGGCATTTCAACCTAATCTGCATAGCCATTAGTTCTCAAACCAAGTGCACATGTTTTATACTATCATCAAGCTCACAGAATTCAATTGCCCATAAATACAATGATGTGTTACAACAAGAATACTAAAAAAATTCAAACACAATTTTTAACAAAACTATTTCTTTTAAGAACTAGCAAATATTCTTCCAAGCACACAAAATTTTTAAAAATTTATGGTGTCTGATTTTCATCTCTTTGAATTTGAGATGGATGAGGCGGTGTCATCGTAGTATCATCTTTGTCACCTTTGGACGAGCTTTCTTCCTCCACTATGGACAACTTTGTTTCATGACCATGGACCTTACCGAGCCTGCTTGGGCTCGGTGTATGGACATACGCAAACATTGGTGGGCTGGAAGCACCCCAAAGAGGAGAACTTGGACCGGATTTGAACAAAGGTGACCCTTCCTGGAGGCGTGAAGTTGATCCTTCTTCACGTTGCAAAGGAGACATCATAGCGGGCGTGCCTTCACTCATATGTTTACTGAAGAACTTGTCCTCCACAATATCGTAGAAGTCTGCAGTCCTCACCTCTTGAGCGAGAGAGCACGAGCAGCAGCAAAGCCACTGAAAACAGTCGGTTACTGATGGACTCCCGCAACAAAATCTGTTTGCAGGAAGGTTGAATTTCCTCCTCATCTGTATCCTCCAGAAACCGCCATACAACAGCCCGAACACGCAGAGAATGATCCCAGTGATGCCCAACGCCTCTCTGATGGTTTCGTTGTCGATGTTGATGGCTGCCAGGTTGAAAATAAAGAAGGGAGCCATGCACAAGAGAAGGAAAGTGGCGATGTGGACGTACATGTTCCCGAAGCCAAGCCTATCCATATTCCACCCAAATACACAGAAACTGCAGAAGAGAGAAAGATACGCCAGTGATATGTCATCCCAAAAATCAAACAACCTCCCTGCCCACTGCGGAGAGCTCTCGGGAACCCGTCGATTTTCCTTTAGAGCGAATGAGAACTTCTTCTCAAGTGACTTGACTCTGGCTGCAGATATTCGGTCACCAACCTGAGCTTCTTGATCTACTTCCAATTCGTATTCTCTTCCAAGCGGGCTAAGAATATTGTAGATTGCGGCAGCAGCCGGTGCGCCAATTGCAACGGATAGACATAGAGCAACACCAATGGGAGGACGCCTGGATCTATTGTAACCCAAGTTAAGGCCACACAAGGCATATTGAGCAAAGCAATTCAAGTTAAGTAGGAGAACGACAACCATCATATGGAACCACTCGTGTGGTTTGTAAGTTCCGTTTTTGCAATAAATTTTCCTGAGCCTAAGGATGTCCTGTTCCTCCCATCTCAGCAGAAGTGCAAGATGGTAGAATCGTCTGGGATGTTGGTAAAGACACATGAGGGTAAACAATGCATTCAAGATCTGATTGTTAACCTCAAACCAGACATCTCTTTGCGATTTCCTTGGTAAAACAGCATTCAACATTCCAGTCATAACCATGAACAATATGGCACCGGATATGGCAACTCCGATGATCCAAACTAAGAGCGCGATGTTCATGGGATTCTTTATCCATGCCTTGGCCATTTCCCAAAGAGAAGCCCAATCAATTTTCATGATGATCGAGTCATTAGAATCGACAGGCGGTGTCTGACCCCGAGGAGTAGAAGGTACTGATCGAGAAAATTCATCTCGTCCCACGGCAAACTGGCGAAGTCTTGTGGATGCGGAAGACAAGCTTTTTGAAGGTCTGAATTTTCTATACCCCGATTTGATAGAAAGACCTGCTACGAACTCTGAAAACTTGTTCTTTATTCCATTCTTGTGCAACTTTTCATTCTGGAACGCCTGAAGAGGAGGCTCTTGCCTCTTGCCGTTAACACTTGAATCAACATCATCATTCTGCAAGCCATCCTCGATTTCCACCTTGTTTTCTCCCTTTCCAGTTAAAGCCATTTAGCAAACTTCTATTAATGACAATGCAATGTCTAATCAATCCTTTATATCGTCCAGTAGCTGATCTTAATAACCATGGTGTTTTGCACTCAAACTGCAAACTACTAGTTCTTAGCAGACTTTAGAATTATGACATTACTATCATCTGATCTTTAATCCGGATTGTTTCAGGAAAAGGTTGTGTAAATATAAACCACCATCAATATATGACAAAGAATATATTTGCTGATGACACTACAATTGATAATCTGCAGTAGATAAACCACTATATTAAACTTCTATTTTTTATCCCACGAGAAAACAGTCAGTGAATTTAAGCATTTGATTATTTTCACGAAAATTCCATTCATAGCTCGGGTGGCAAATCCAGTTTTGGGTATGCCAACAAAAACTGCAAAACTGTTTGCTAAAGTCATGAAATAATTACCTTCAGAACATAAACATGCTCTCTAGGCAAGCAACAAATTGTAACCTTCTTTTAGAATTGTCTCTCCTCACGGAAAGTGCGTTAAATGTCTAACATTGTTAATCTACACCAGATAGTAAATTTAACTCAGTAGCTCACATGGGCATTTGTATAACATTTGAATAAATCATGAATATAGGCTTAAAAGAGCTACAGGAAAAATTGGTTTGCATTTATGCAACTTCAAAGTGAAACCTTAATCCAAATAGTCTTCATTACCTGATTAAAATACAACAGCTTCCATAATTGACTCGGTAGTTCACATGGGCATATTTTTAACATTCGAATGACACTAAACAGACTTCAGAAATACACAAAAAAGAGAGAGTAAGTTCATCTTAAAAACTCGAGCATATACAAAGCAGAAGTATTAAAACAATTCACACTCTTTCTTCATTTATAACCTCAAACTATGCTCAAAACATCGAAATTAAGACAAATCAATATCAGATCCACATACTTCAGGCAATGCAACCGAATCATTCCAACAATTAATGAGAAGGGAATTAAAAAACCCTAAAAGTCTTTTTTTTATATAGTCCAGCTTCATCTCACCAGCTATAAGGGCAATCAAACTTCCACACACCACAAAAAGCCCTAACGTATTTGACTCCACATGAACCCCCAAACCCTATTCAGAAAATCTCTCTCCTCAGATTACTCCCACCATACACAGAAGAATCACATCTTGAGCAAGTCCCAACCAACAAATCCTCATTCAAATAAAGAAAATCGACTGCAAATCAGAGATAAAAGAGTACCCACATCTCAAATCGCACCTACCAGTTCAGAGGACGGATGGAAATCGCGTCTTGGAGCCGTACATGATTGCTCGCTTCTCAGCCAAATCTCAGCTCCAGCTTCCGGTCCCTTGTTGTAGGTCGCGCCACAACTTTTCAAGCCTTTCTTGGTAGCCCGTGATTTCATTTGGACAAGAAAGAAATCAAAGAATCTTTAAGCGAGGATTGGAATGGGAGGAAACCACTGAAGGCTGCAGTACCCCACCTTGGAACTTTCTTGGGTGGGTAAGAACTGGTTGGTATTTGGCGGCCCGTCCAATCCGAACAATAAACTATCTTATTCTTATTCTTTTGCCTTATTTTGTGGTTGGCGATTGGCCTCCCTTTGTGCATTATATATAAAAATATATCAAGGGAAAAATGCTGCTGCCCTCCCACCAAGTTTTTAATTTTTGGTGGTTTTTCTAACAACATCGGGTGCATTTATTTTTTTTTGAAAAAAAGGGCTACATATGTGAGTGCTCGAAAACTTTATCATTTATCATCTAGTTATCATAATTACAGATCATATATAGGCAGCAACAATACAAGATTGATTACATCACCCAACTAGCAACAAGCGCTTTAGCATGTGCCACTACATTCACCACATACATTCTGTCCCCTTTGAATACAACACCATTCCCAACAATCCAAACTACCCAAAGAACCACCAAACACCC
The DNA here is from genome assembly GCA_037367405.1 of Ottelia alismoides. Classification (NCBI taxonomy): domain Eukaryota; kingdom Viridiplantae; phylum Streptophyta; class Magnoliopsida; order Alismatales; family Hydrocharitaceae; genus Ottelia; species Ottelia alismoides. The sequence continues at coordinate 439,863 of JAZKJV010005615.1, forward strand.
AAAGCACTCCTTTTTCCCGTGCCCCTCCAATCTTCACTAATGGATTCCCAGAAGCTCTTCATACAGTCCCAAATAACAACCAGGCCTCCGCCAAGGTCAGACACCTGAAGAATAGACGGTCCGCATCTTCCATTTCCGCATGACACTGTGAACATGTTGTGGCGACAGATGTGAAGAATCTCGCTAACCGGTCCTCCGTCGTCAACCTACCTCTTCTGTTCGGCCACAGAAAAATCTTCACACGTAAAGACACTTTACAACTTCAAAGTCTCATAGATCCGGGACATCGGGAGCATTTAGATAACTCAATAACAATAAAATATCATTTAAATTCTGATTTAAATTGGAATTCATATCTCATCCTTCAAGCCTACTAAATTTAATGATCTCATAAGTGTTGAAATTGACCCATTTCAATTGGACAAAGATATGAATGTTTGTTTTACATAAAATTTGAATCATAACATATTGTTATTTATTATGTGATCTAAATCCCTTCAACTTTTGTTAGAATATACCCATTTTTTAAAAGGCAACGAACGTTAGTTGTGTCCAAGGAGCAACCCCATTTTACTCATATAACAATGTAAATCAGATGAAATTGCCAACCCATTCTCCTTAGAAAAAGGCTTTTTTTGCAACTCATATCTTTGTATATTTTCCCAATTCCATGATAACATGTAATCTTTTATGATTGCACGATGACTTATGTAATCCTTCTTTGTTGTTCTACATTGTGTCAATTATGTGCATTATTAAATCATTTTCCCAAAGAAATTGTACAAACTACTGCCAATAATGTGGCAAGAGAATGAGAAATTGTTTTGCCAAAAGAAAGTTCTATTCCCCAACAATGAGAAAAGAGGGGTTGAGCTTTCATGACATATGGGGCGACCAAGCGTGGCGGAGGAATATTCTACATGGGGGAATTCGAGGGCCTCCAACTACATCGTTGTCAAGGAAAACTGATCCTGAAGACCTCTATGACTATAGTGACGGTATCGATTTTCATTCTTGAATTATTATGTGGGAGCTTGAACAACTTGAGATCAATGAAGTCTAATGTCTAGTGGTCGAAGGGGACTTCTACATACATAGATTGGGAACTGCCATATATTATCTATGTATTCAAGTTTGGGATGACTTTGTTCAGATACTTGCAAAACCCAATTCCATATGCACATGGGTGGTAAGTTGCAGAATTAAGCTCGTCGAGAAAAAAATGAAATGGATTTTTATATGATATTCTTACATCATGACGCCTAGTATAATGTCCCTTTAGACCGTAACCCCTCAATCGTTGTAATTGCGCTACAATCCAAACAATTCACGCCACAATCCTTGTACAAGGACTTATGTATTAAAGAGCGTGATATTACAAGGATCGTGGTGCAATTACGAAGAAGATAGGGATTACGGTCTAATTGAACAAGATTCTAGGGTTTATAGTGAAAAAGGCCCCCTCTATTGTCTACTAGTTTTTTATAGTCCAATAAACTTTTGAATGTTCCAAGGTAACTAAATGGTATTATACACCAATTTCAACGCGGTTCACCTTTTTTTATCACATTTTTCTGATTTGTGGACATCCAAGACATATAAAGAGCTGTAGCCCGTAAAAGATGGTCGCACAAGATTCTCCCTAATATTATTTTCCTATTAAATTGCATTTTTATCCAACTAAATGTTAAAAATATTATCAAGTTACGTCTCTTTACTTCACGTTTATGTTGGGAGATTCCATTCTCTCACTCCTTACATGTAGGGATGCAAATGGATATAGGTATATCCACATTTGATCCATCACCGTATCTATTTTGTACATATTTTGACATCCATATTCATTTTAAATCAATACCAGTACACACATTGCTTTGATATCCACAGATACCCATATTTGTATCGTGTATCTATTTTCATACAAGTATAGTTATATATTTAATTTTAACCATATATAACATAATTTTAGATATTGTTTTGCTGCATTTGTTATAATTATTACAATATATGCATATTCACTATATTCAGACCATCTCTATTCCATCACATACATTTATAGCTGAGCTAACTTATGAAGTATTTTTGATATTATTCCTGTGCGATTAGCAATCATTTTACACCAATATCTAATTTTCTAAGTTACGATAAAATATCCTTCATTTCCGTCAATATCCGTATCCACTTATGTATTTAAAAACAGACAAGGATTAGATAATACATATATCCATGTATGATTAATGTCTTCTTATATCTCTTACTTTTTTTAACAGTAGATCCAATAATTTCGGAGGTCTGGAACGTCCCGCTTGGCTTGCATCCCTTGATTATTCATGTGATATGATGGTGATGCAATATGTGCCACCGCACAGCACCCCATTGGCCATCCCCACATTGCATACGATGGGGGGTGGGGGATATTTGACCACAATCCAATCACATAAAGACCTTTGAATTACCACACGGCAGGAGGCCTTGATAAATCAACACTCAAGATTAACCCACTCTCCCGTATGTTTTCATTTGTTGGCATAAGAGGGTTTCCAAACAATTTCTACACATGATAACTTTTTTTAGTGAAATCCAGTGCACCACACCTAACCCTAATATGACTAAAGTCAATATTGAGGAAAACTGATCGTAATAACTTGTTAAGTTCACGTTCTTTAGTAGCAATCCCCATAACTTATAAACTACTTTCATTCTTTAGAGTATTCTGTTCCATGTGGCTGGAGTGTTCGAACCTCCCTCCCATATTTATATTCCTAATATCCTCGTTGCAATATAATAATCATTTTAGTAAGGTAGCACAACCCATTTTAGCATCTTCATTGTATATCTTTGTAAGGATGGTTCCACTGGATACCATTGTCATATCCTAGATTTAACATTTGAGCCGTCATTGAGAAAAGTTGATTCTAATAACTTGTTAGGTTCACATACAAAAAGATTCATTAACAATACCTTAAAATGCATAATCCCAAATTTCAGTTTGTAGTTTATGTAGATAATCAAGCACACTAAGATGGTGGTTTACGTGGAAACCCCCTCCACAATAGAAGGGAAAACCCGCAGAGAAGAAGGGCCCTTGTTGCACAACAAGGGTTTTTTTTGTCTTTATCTCTGAAAATGAGAGAGGAAGAGGTACTTTTATGTCACAAGGTAAAATAGATCCCTTCCCAAGATCCGCTTACATGTTTACTTGGTAGTCAACAATCCCCATCAAATTGAACATACAAATCAAACATGCCCAACTTTCCAACATTCTTCTCAAACTTAACAAGTGACGATCAATTTCGACATGCTTTGTCCTGTCAAACAACACAAGATTGTTGGAAAGATTTATGACAGACTGATTGTCACAAAATAGTCTCACATGTATATCAAGATTAACCCCAAAGTCATCAAGATGATCTTAAACCATAGCATCTCTGTGACATCCATTGCCACCACTCGGTACTCAGCTCCAGCACTTGATCTTGCACAAACAAATTGTTGTTTATTCCTCCAGATTATGACATTGCTGTCCAAATATACACAATATCTAGTAGTAGAGCTTCTCGTGTCAACACATCCAACCTAATCGGAGTCAGTGGTAGCATTCGATCTCAAGCTTACCATTTTCCTAAAGTTAAGTCGTTTTCCAAGATTCCTACTTACATAGCAGAGAATGCGATCCACTGCTTTCATGTGAACATCAGTTGGTGTGTGCGTAAATTAGCTCACCACATTTACCGCATAGGTGATGTTCGGTCTTGTAAGAGTGAGGTAAATGAGCTTTCCCACAAGTATTTGGTACACACTTTTTGAATCTTCATTAAGTTACTTCCTATCCTTGATTCCCAACATGTGATTTTCCTCAATAGAAGTGCTCGCAAGTTTACATCCCAACTTTTTATTTTTGTTTAAGATATCCAGGCGGTATTTTTCTGACACAAAACAAATCCATTCTTTGATCTTGCCATGTACCTAAGAAGTACTTCAAGTCACTAAGATCTTTCAAGTCAAATACCGTCGAAAGTTCTCATTTCAATCTTACAATTTCCTCTTCATCATCCCCAGTAATGATTATATCGTCAATGTAGATGAGAAGAAGAGAAACTATATTTGTTCTCCTTTTCACAAACATAGTGTGATCGCATTTCCTTGATGATAGCCCAATCTAATCATCAAGATGCTAAGCTTCTCGAACCTAGTCTTGGGTGATAGATTTAGACCATATAATTCCTTTTTTAGGTTGCAACACTTTCCTGTCTTACATATCCATGTAGCATATGCATGTAAACTTCTTCTTGGAGATCTCCATTCAAAATGGTATTCTTTTCATCCATCTGATGAAGTTTCCATTCCTTAACAACAACAAGAGAAATAACAACATGCACCATATCCATTTTCGCCACATGGGCAAAAGTTTCCAACTAATCAACATCATATTTTTGACTAAATCCTTTCACTACAAGTCTGGCTTTGTATCTCTCCATTTGACCGTCTGGCTTGTACTTCATGGTGGGCATCCGCTTTGAACCAACTATATGCATACCTTTAGGGATGTCCACAATGTCCCATGTACAAAATTTTCTAAGTGCTCACATTTCTTCTGCCATGGCATAAATTCATTAGCAATCGACAAATGCTTCTTCAACATTTCTAAGAATCGCAGATGCATACAAAGAGGTTATTAAACAATTGTAGTTTTTACTAAGTTTGGAGTAGACACTAAATCTGTTTATAAGGTATTTAATGCAATCTGTGCATTTCGAGGGAGGCTTTATTTCCTCGTGTCCACACCTTTGTGCTACCGAATCCCCTTCACCTATGATCACATCATCAGCCTTCTCATCTTCATCACTGTCATTGACTTCCTTTTCTATATCTCATTTAGAGTTACCAGAAGTAGTTGAGGAACTTGGCTTATTTACGGATTGAACATGATTAGGATTAGTTTCTCTTCCCTTATCTTGCAATAAAGTGCCTTGATGATCTTTCTTAGTATAGTTTTTTCCATGCCAATGAAGAGAATGAAGCTTCCAATCCTCTTTTTTCGTGTCATTTTGAATGGATTTGCACAAAGAACTTACAAAATCATTACATGCATCTAGAAAAAAAGTTTTGGATAACCCAAAATGCGACCTGTGGATGACACTCTATCGTTATAGAACCAGTCCTCTGACCTTTTATAGAGTTGTCCATACAGTCTCTATACATCTCTATAATAAACATGACCTTGAAATCTCAACTGAACACACCTCTGATCATGGTGCCAATGTAGTCCCAAGAGAAAGAAGAAAGTAGTATTTTGTAGCCCAATGAGAAAAGAGGCAAATCAATTGTACATGAATTGAAATCAAACGTCAATCACATCGGAGTCCACACTCCAATCCAACCACGACAAACAGAGAAAGAGCACAAGAGGGATTTCAGCCCCACTTCAACAGATCCTAACAACGAACAAAGGAAAAATCCTAGCCCTAACACAGAGGAGGGTCTATCGAATGAGCCCTAGTGAGCAACACAAAGCAACAACATCATCACAAGGTTTGGAGCAACAATTAGCCCCAAATCGTTGCAACCAACCCTAAAATGCAGCCAATCCCAAGTTGCAGCAACCATACCCAAAGAACACATACTTAGATCTCAACAACTAGTGCCTTCAGGTGGGAAAACCACTGCTGGGCATAGCCCTAATACTGTGGGTGGAGCACAGCTGGCCTGAGCATTGCTAAGCGAACCACGACTGCCATGTGCACTGCTGGGCAGAGCCCTAACCCGGAGTTCTAACTTAAAGGAGGGGTGGAGCACTTGCTGGACCGAGCGTGAACTGAAATCATGAGGCAGGCAGAATCGAACACAGGTTGAACCGACCGTAGCAACGATAAGGATACAATACACAACAGTCCATACGATCTTGAACCTTGCTTTGATACTATGTAGACAACCAAGCATACAAAGATGGTGGTTTATGTGGAAACCTTCCAAGATGGAAGGGAAAACCATGGCAAAGAATGGCTCTGGCAGCAAAGGGTTTTTCTCTATTTTTCTGTCTCAAATGAGGTAGGTAGAGGTACATATATGTCACAAGGTAAGGTGGATTCCTGCTCAAGATCCGTTTTCCTGTTTACATGGCACCCAATAGTTTATACCACTCATAACACAAACTCATACTTTGTGAGTATTCCTTGTGAAACTATGTTTTAGGTGTTACATATATAAGGTATTTTCTTAATTGAATCTATAAATTGATCAACATATCGATACACCTAGATCCATTGAACTTTTTGATAGAAGCACATTCAGATCGTGGCATTCAAGGCATGAATCCGCATGCATCTTTTAACTCAACCCATACTGCACAAGCTTTGATACACGTAAAAATCCATCTTCCAATCAGTTTACAGTGTTCATCTTCAAAGATGGTTTTGGATGAAAATATAGATGGAAAGAATTACAGCCGTGTTGAGCTGACACTTGCGCCGATATTGCTACTTTTTTCCAGCCTACTGCTTCTTTGATCTTCTTTTCTCTTTTCTCCAATTTCTGTCTTGTGGATCTCAGTCGCTACCCAGACCTCAACAGGCCTCTACCAAAAGCAATCCCTGCACAACACGAGCAATGTTCTTAAAGAACCTTGCAACAGTCAATCGATCTTCAACCCTTACCCGCGAGCCTCCCTTAATGGTTAGCTATATATTGCCAGTTTACCCTGTCGTAAACTAGCAACTCAGGATGTAACCCCTAGCTCTAACCCTGTATTCCTGAGTTGTAGTTAGTTGTATAGATCCCACATTTTCTTTCTTGTAATATTTTAAACCACCTTCAAATGAAAAGGTCAACATAAAAAATATATTATAACCATAAACATAAATCTATATAACACAAACAATATGGTACCATGACATTTACCATTCCAACCCTCGTAACCATCCAAACAATTACTATTAATAGAAGAGTTATCCATATGACTAACCCAGAGGTTACTTCAACCCAACCCGATGTCAACTACATTATGAGAAATCTTGACCTATAATATATGCTTTCTTGCGTGACCCTTTTGATCTCCAGCTGCCTTATCATAATATGCTCTTCTAACCATACCATCTTCTATTACCACCTCCATTGCCCTCTAACTGGACGATTTACATGTAAGGCAAATACTAAAATGCGAGAATGTGGTCCGAGTTTTTTTCACTGGTTTTACTTCTCTTTCTAAGAATCAAGCCTGTTGGGACCAAAACATGAAAACTAACAAAAGAAATTGAAAGAAGATCGAAGACCATAAAGAGCAATAGGAGCAAAGTCATGATTCTTTCACCCTTCATGTTCTGCGATGGTATGGTCCAATGGGGAACTCACCACCGACACTTGGGCTCTATTGGAGGCCAAGAAGGGTTGGATCCCATATGGAGTTTCTATAGATGGAAACTACCCGAACGTGCCAAAATGATCGAAATGCGCTCGAGGACTCTCATAGAGTTTCCTGATGTGTAGATAATAGGAAGGTAGTGCTTAATGGTGGATGCATCTCAATAGGATTGCCATGTAGTGGAAGGAAGATAGATGTTGGAAGTATTGCAACGATGAAAGTAATACTCAATACAGGTTGCAACACCGAGATGCACTAACGTTTTAACAAAGGTGTTGGGAAAAGAACAAGCGTTATTTATTCCATGAATACCAGGTCTCTCTTATATAGAGGAGAGACTTATGGGTAAATTTCATAAGGTAGATAGAAATAAAATGAGAAAACCATACAGAAACATAAATATATCTTTACACTCCCCCTCAAGATGGAGCATAGATATCAATCATGCTCAGCTTGGATGGACACTTCTGGAACGGTCCTCTAAGCAAGGCTTTGGTGAGAATATTTACAGTTTGATCTCTTGAACTGACACGGGAAGTAGAGATAAAACCTTTCTAGATCATGTCCCATGTATAGAAGAAATCTACTTCAATATGTTTACTTCTCTCATGAAAGGTAGGATTGTTTGTAATAAATAAGGCAGCTTGGTTATCACATTGTAACTACATTGGAAGAGGTACATCTATATATAAGTCTGCTAGCACCGCTCAAACACACATCAACTCTGTGCTCACTTGTGCCTTAGCCCTATATTCTGATTCAACACTTGACCTGGCAACCACAATTTGCTTCTTACTCTTCCAGGATACTAAAGAGCCGCCAACAAATACAACGAAGCCTGAGATAGACTTCCTATCCCTAAGACAACCTATATAGCCCGCATCTACACATGCTATAATAGTAAGAGTTGCTCCTTTCCCGAATAGTAATCCTGCACCTGGAGATGATTTTCGGTATATAAGGATCATATATAACACATCCATGTGTACCTGTCGGGTCGTACAACCTCATGTTGGGATCCATAGAAGTAATAGCAGGTCGAGACACAATCATGTCTATCTCAATTAGCATGTCTGTAACATACTACCTTTGAGTCATCACAAGGCCCTACTGATTTATGACAAATCTAATCCCAAGAAATAGCTTAGGGTGCTAAGATCCTTGGTAACAGATTGTCGACCCAAGAATTTGTTTGACATCTTGATACCCTGCGCATCATCTCCTGTAACAAGTATATCATCAACATAGACCATGATAACAACTGTACCACTTAGGTTCTCTAAACAAACATTGAATGGTCTGCATTTGATCTCTTGAATCCTTGCTTCTCAATTAGATCTGAGAGCTTCTAAAACCATGTACTTAAACTCTGCTTCAGGCCATATATTGCCTTGTGAAGTCTACAAACCTGCTGATCCTCTCCCTCATCAACCAACCCCAAATGCTGCTGCATGCAAACTTTTTCCTGGAGATCACCATACAAGAATGCATTTTTAACATCAAGTTGAAATAAAGGCCAATCACACGCCACTTCAATTGAAAGCAGAACTCATAGACAATCCACCCCGTAAGTCTGATTAAATCCATATGCAATCAATCTAGCTTTGTAACGATCAAGACTCCCATCTGCATGGTGTTTTACTGTAAACACCCATTTGCAACTGATAATAGATACCCCATTGGGAGCGGGGATCAAACTCCAGGTACCACACGACTGTAGTGCAACCATCTCTTCATCCATGGTCAAATGCCGCTGACTATCTCTCAAGGACTCATGGTAATTCTGTGGGATTTCCACGACAGATATAGCAACGACAAATATCCTGTAGTCCCCTGACAAGCGATGAAAGGAAACTCGAGAAGCAAGAGGATATGAGGCACATTTATGCTTATGCTTCCGAAGTGATAGCTAGGTCATTGGGAATCTCTTCAATCTGTACGGCATCCTCCTGTAAAGGTTTCTGTTCAGACACATCTCCGGACCCATCATTAGAAACATTGTACTCAAAACAAACCTGAGGCGTGCTGGATGATGGGCGATGACTATGATCAAGAGCAGGCCTACAAGTATAATATCATGGCAAGGGTAAAACATGAACTATGGGAGGCGATGGAGGTGGAATAGGAGTTGGAGGTGGTGATGGAGATGGAGGCGGTAAAGGTGGTGATGGGCTCATAGTAGGAGGTAGCATGTAGACCTCATCATCTGAATTTGATGAAGTCAATCTATCACCTGCAGGAATAAATACATCATCGACTCAAAAAATGTGACATAGCGCTAACATAATATTTCATGTACAATGGATCATAATATGTGCATCCCTTTTGCGTCACGGAGTACCCAACAAAAACACATTTGACAACTCTAAGAGAAAGCTTGTCAAGACTTGGAAACAACTAATGGACGAAGGCAACATAACCAAAAACACGAGGAATCAGTGAGAACAATTCCTTCTCTAGAAATACAAGAGAGAAAGGAATTTTCTCACCCGATCCAGAGCATGCGATTCATATGATAACAAGCCGTAAAAATCGCATCACCTTAGAACGAATGTGGGGCATGACTCTGGATCAAAAGAGTTCGAGTAAAATCAAGTAAATAGCGACGCTTTCTTTCTGCAACACCATTCTGTTGAGAAATGTAGGCACATGATGTTTGATAAACAATACCACAAGATGAAAAGAATTGTGAGTGCATGAGTACAAAATTCCAATGCATTATTAGTTCTCACACATTTGATAAAAGAAGAAAAATATTCTACACTTCATTGATAAACATTGTAATCACATTCCCAGCTTCAGATTTATTATTCAATAAAAAGACCCATGACAGACAAAATCATCACAACAACTAGGTAAAACCTATCCCTGATGATTAGGAACATGACCGGGACCCTAAATGTCAACATGAAAGAACTCAAAAGGGGAACTACTACTCCAAATCTGATGACTAGGAAAAGCAAACCAATGGTGCTTTTTCAACTGACATGCCTCATATTGGAAGGATAAGCGAGGCGAGATCTGAGGAGAACTTGACGCTTTTTCTGAAGGGGAATGTGACCAAAGCATAGATGCCACATAAAATGTGAGACTGGTCCAGTATAATGAGAGGATATGTGTAACATCCGGATCTATACAAACCCGAACCCGATCCGATTAGAGTCCGTAAAACTCAATAAAGTCATCAATCAGTGTTAAATAACATAAATCGATCAATTGATCGTGGATCAAAAGTTGTTCGGGCGAAATCGATCAAAAATCGATCGCATCGTAATGCGTGCACGAAAAAGCCACGACGCAAATTCGGAAACCGCAAAACAAACCGAGACCACCCAAAAATCCGATTCGACAAAATAAGACCAACGAAATCAACCGTTCATCGATTGGAGGTCGTTTGATATTTTAAATTGTAAAATTTAATAACCAATCAAGACTGTATGTCAGAAATTTCGGGGATTCATCTTCGACCCGAAGTATATGAATATTATACTCATTTTGATCGTCATTCAGAGACGATCAAAACAAGTTATTATACGTCGAAATCAGGTACTCGATGCATGAATACGGGCGACTTTGGTATTCCACTTTAAAAGAGAGATAAAAGTAAAAAAAAATAAAATATTTTTCTGCTGTTGACAGCAGAGCAGACAGCCGGTTCTTTTCCAGGCCATTCCATTTGGCCTTTAGCCCCTCCACTTGGCTCCTTTGTATCCACATGTCAAACTCCAAGGGTCTTCCTTGGTTATATAAACAACGCCAACCCCTCTTTCTCTTGTCCTCTTTATTTCCTCCAAGCAACAGCCAATAGAGCCATCTCCAGTCCCCCGTTCTCTTCCAAAAAGCAGATGGATCGGCTCCCCATGGTTGAAACAAGAAGGCTTCTCACAACAGCTGAAGATCTGGAGCCCTTCCTTCTGCTGGAAATCCTCTGCTGAAGCCAAGACTGCTCTAAAGCAGCCATTAGCTGCTGTTTCCAGCAACGGGAAGAGCTGCAAAGAGCAGCAACTCCTTGCTCTTGGAGCCTGCTACTGCATGCTTCCAGTGAAGCCATCTGCTGCTCATAATCACTGATGCATGCATTATCTCCTCCAAATTTGAGATCAATAGAGGTACAATCTTCCATTCCTCTTGCTACAATCTATGCAATCAAAATCCTCTCCTCTTCCATTTCTCCTCTAATCTTTTCTCTCTTTTCTCTCCTTAGCTGCTGAAAAACAGCTACTGGAGCTTCTGAGTGTCAGAATTCTGGAGCCCAAACCATTGCAAATTATTGTAGTAGCTGCTACAATAAAGTTGCTACCCCTCTCTTCAGTATTTCCAATCATACAGCAAGAAGTTGTTGCCCTCTTTGGTGTCTCAAGCTGCTGCCATTAGCAACAATTACTGCTGCTCTAAAGCAGTTGGTAGACCCCTAGAGCAGTCAAACAATCAAAGGATCTTGCATGCAAGAATCCTCTCCAAGGTTTGGAGAAATAGGTACAATCTATCCCTCTTTTGCTGCCATCCAGGTTCTTGCACAATTATCTAAAGCTGCCTCATCCACATAATATTATATTCATATTGGAAATAATTGAAAACTGCATTAGTACATATATCACATCTTATAACATCTCATTTATATACAGCTCTGTGCAAAAATATAACCTCTTCTTTCGATCATCAGTAGAAAAACAAAGAAGAAAATAGAGTTCTACTTAAGGTAGATGCAGAGTTCTGCTAAAAATAATAATAATAATAAAGAGTTTTTATTAAGGGGGGGACTTATTGGAGATAAGATGGATTGAGGATGGAAAGGACATGAAGGTAGTGACATGGAAGTACAAGATAGAAAGGATGTTGGGAGATTTATGTAAACTAGATTCTGAACTTCTTAATTATAATGCTGCACAGTATGTATGTAAGAATATAAAATCAAGGACATTTGATTCTTCTACTATTGGATCTCAAGGATAATATGGCTTTCAGCTTTTCAGGTACCAGTTTTAACTCTACCTTGAATTAGTTGAACTTGAAAATGAAAGCATCAGAGTTTTATTGTGGGGTGATTAGAAGGAGAAATCAAGAATTAGAGGTAAATATTTACAATGAATTCAGACTCCTGTCTGTAGAGCAACAAGATATCGTATTTTGAATCTCTCGATTTAAGGGATAGGAAGGAAAGCATAAGAGTTTTCTTGTGTAGTAGTTAGAAGGACAAAAGCACGCCTTCCGATAAACTTATTGTACACGGCTCAAGTGTCATTTTTTAACTACATAATAAAAATGGTGATAATCTACTATATATGATTTACTGGTTACAATGTTTGCCAAAACCTGATATTTAAACCATAATGAGTTAACCTATTTTTCCATGCTATGCATATGTGTAGAGGACATTAAATGTAGCATTAAACTTGAATAGTCTTTGAAGTCAGGGATTATTTATTATCACATTCATATATAATTAGGTACAATTACTTATCAAATTACAGTTGGAAGGCAATTGTTGTAGTTGTTAAGAAGTTACATCTGGCATTTATAATACCATAGACACAAATGAAGCTGATGTAAATTATATATTGAATTACCAAGTCAGATATGTTGCCTTTCAATGAATCAAGAATTCACTTTGAGTACAGAATTCATATTAGCTATAGCTATAACTTGAAGCTACCCTATATTGTCAGCATATGTTTGATTGCTTCAATTAAAAGAGTTAAGGTGCCAACTCTTCAATAATAGGCATGACCTGATTGACTTTACCGAGCACCACGTAAACTTAACTTGACATAACTTGATACCTTTATAGATTTATGACTATATCCAGAGGAATATATATCAATATCATTGGTAAATGAACCACCTTTTGCCATTTCCTCGGCAATTTTATCTACATGGATAGAAATTTGTAATGACCTGAATCATGTTTTTATCTCTTCTTGAAGTACAAATTTTAATAAATGTCAAGATTTATATTTCTAAAGGATGAAAGAATTAGGAAAATTATATGAAAATGAACTCAGATCCAGATCTAATGAGTAGCTTCTAATCTCATGATTATAAAAATGATAATCTGTGACCACAAGAACTGATCATCTTCATGAAATAATCCTTTAGGTATACTCTACTGACTATTGATCATTATCAATAAGATTATGGATCAAAAGAACTAAATCGGTGCAGTCAACCATAATAGAGATCGAGAAAATTGAAGAATCAAGTCAGCAATAGTGATTCAATGATGACTGATAAATATTGAGTGCCAGTCATGGTGACCTTTACACCTGACTGTGCGAGGGTGCGGTGACCCTCAGCTGGGCGGGAGATAGGAAGCCCAGTTAGGGCAGCGGCCGCCTAGTGCGCGGGTCTAGGATCCCAGTCTTTTTCTCGTTTTTTTCGCGAGCGCTCGCAGTTTTTACGCCTCTTTGGGATCCACAGGTTTCTTTTAAAGACCGGTTCCGCTGACCCTTGTTCTTTAGGGTGCCTAGGCAGGAGGACCCTTGGTTTTAGTTTTTCGAGCTCGTTAGCCCGAACCGGTCGGGCCGGTTTTTCTTTTAGAGCGACTTTTCTAGAGAGTCTCTCTCACCCGTCTCAGTGGCGTAGTTTTGGAGTAGACCTATCCCTCTATTGGACCGCCTTCCAATTAGAGGGCGAGACGGAAGAGCCTTTTGTAGGCTTCCTCACCGCTTGAGTTTTGTTTACTTTCGCCAGCAGACTTGGCGATGCTACATCCGAATCATCCATGTATACATCTGAATCTTCTATGACTACATCTGAATCAATTACAATTGAATTTGGAAAAGTTACATTTGAGATTGGATTGAGTCACAATTGAGTTTGGCTAAAGTTGAATTACAGTTAAATTGGTTACATGAAAGCTTGGTTACAATTGAGTTGGTTTCCGTTGAACTAGTTACTTTTCTGCCAATAATTCCTGACAAAGAGAAAAGACCATATCAAGAAAATCATCCTCATCAGACTACAAGCTACTATCACAGTTGGTTGAAATAGCTAGTGGACGTGTTGGGAACTTAGTTAGGATGCATTTCACTCCACCACATGCCTACGGAGGCACCCCAACCCTAAGGCTTCCTTACTACCTTAGAGTCATAGTGTGAGGTCTTACCTAGACCAAGACCACAGACTATCCACTAAGCTTGAGAAAATCAACAAGAAAAGAATCAAAACCCCGGATCCATCATATACCCTTACTATGATCAATCCACAAGATTATTAATCATCATTATAAGCATTTAATAGAGATAATGATCATATCAGAGTCTCATCATTCACATTCTCAAATAGAAAGGCAATGACTTAAATATGGATCATATGATGTTTGTATATCAATGATTAATGTGGGTAATTAGTGTAGGATGAGTAGAATGGAGTTTTACATACCAAACAACTTGAAAGCCTGTTTCATTGCAAGTAGCTTTAAATTTTAATTGTCAAGGCCAAATTACTTGCTTTCTTTTGGAACCATTAAATTCCTGTTAAATTTAATAAATTAGATGTACTCAACGTTTGTTGATGTTCTTTTCTCCCTATTCCATGGATTGCAGGCAAAATACCTGCATCGTTGTATTGGGAGAATTGAACATCAGCTTCTACAGTTACAATTATCAGGTACGCATGCTATAGTTTATTTAAAATATTATATGCTTTTTATTTCTCTTCTGCTATAATTGGGATGCGTGTACATAATTTGCGAATGTCATTCTTACATATGAAAAAGAAAAATTTTCCCAAATTTTTAGCACCTTAATGTGATCTTTAGCGAATATGATACTACGGATGATATGTAAACGGGTATCCCAGATCCGTTAAGGAGCGGGCACTACAATATGTCAGCATATGGAGTTCAAACCAGTCGATATAGGCCACCCTGCTCACGACCACAACTAATCACCATGCCCGTAAGAATGTCCTGAAATACAAGAGACGATGGGTCAAAGATAGCCCGACAATGCAAATCCTTCGTAATCTGAGTAATAGATAATAAATTCATAAAAAGTGAGGTGCATGCCACACATTCTCCAAAGGCATTGAAGGCATCAAACTGATCTCTTCCTATCCTATGATTGGGGAATGAGTTCCATCGGCTATGACAACAGTTTTCCTTGGAGGAACTTCTCTGTAAGCTGCAAGACGATCTCTATTTCTACACAAATGATGTGTCAACTGGGAGTCCATAATCCATTCTATATATCAGATCCATGACAAGTAGTAATACCATAAATGCTACATGAGGTACTGCAGTGGCGTAGGCACTAGTAGAGGCAGAGGCATCAACACCTGAGTGGCGTCCTGAAGAAAGCGAGGAAGCAATGTGACTAGCAGAAGGCATAATGTCCCTCAATCGAGCTACTGGGTCATCAAATCTCTGATCCGAAGATGGAGTTGCAAGAGACTCCACCTGCTCTGCTACACAAGCTATTGTAGGAAAACTATGCTTGGAGTAGCATGTATCATATGTGTACCCCAAGTGACGACAGTAAGTGCAGGGCAAACCACAAAGTCCATGACCACGAAACTAAGAAGAGCCCCCCTACAGGAAGAGGCTTCCATCGTAGAAGAAGTCTGAGTAGAAACATGTAATGAGACATTGATTCGGCTAAGTCTGCAGAAAGCTTCCTCCATGGGAGGAATAGTAACATCTGCCAATATATGTGAACGGGTTGCCTCATACTATGGATCAAATGCTGTTAGGAATACACCAACCATAGTTGCATTCCTGTAGGTTTTCTGCTGCTCAGGTTTTTTTTGAAGCCAAAAACAGGGGGAGACACTCAAAGGTGTTCACCCCAAAGATTTATTATAGAACAAAAAATAAAGAGGATAGATAACAATGAAAGGACCAAAAGTTAACCCATTACATTTCCCACTCCTCCACCAATCTCGCGGCATGAATCCCCACCTTTTCCTTGTAGAAGCATTGCCTCGAGAAGAGCAAAGCATTCCTTCCCAACCAAACGGCCCAAAAAATGGCGACTGGATAGACGAGCTCCCTCCAAGATCTGTTCTTGTTAGCAATCATCGAGTCGCAGAAGGAGGCCATATCCAAATCGCATAACCAAGTCAATCTGCCCCCCTCCCCAGATCTGGATCACCTTGGGGCACTTAAAGAATAGATGCTCAACGGTCTCAATCGCTTCATCGCAGAGAAGGCACCTATCAGAAGTGGAGCCCAGAAGTGTAGCACACCGGTCCCTCGTCATCAGCCTTTGTCTGCGTAACAACCACAAGAAGAACCCAGCTTGAGACCCCAGAAAAACGCACAATCACGGATCACAACCTCTGAGCGAGATGACGGAGGCCTGCAAATCGCCCCAAATGCCTTCTTGACTATGAACGGACCCGCAAGCCACCCCCAATGGTCCCTCCCCACCGTTGGACGACCCACATCCTTGATAGCATCCAGTAACGCGAGGAAATCCTCGAATCTCTGGTCCGAGAAACTAGATGAGAAAGCCGGAAACCAATTACCATCCGACCAACATGACTCAACCACCACATTTTTGTCATCCGCAAGAGCAAACAGGCGCGGGAAACACAAGCATAAGGGTCCCCCCCGTCCAGTCATCATACCAGAAAGCAAAGGACTCACCACTACCAAGGATCGACCTAAACAGGGAGATATGCTTAGAGAAAACATCCACCACCCCTTCCAGAACTGTGTGGGAGAATCCACGCGAGCACCCGGCCTCGGTGGTGCCCCCCAGTACCGTAGATCTTGCATAGCACGGTGCAATAAAAATCTTCCCCAGGGTCCCAAATCCTGCTCGCCCACTTAAGAAGCAAGGCCTCGTTCATCTGATCAAGACGCTTGACCCCCAACCCCCCCCCCCCCCCTCATTCTTGTGGAGCGTAATTTCCTCCAGCCAACAAGGTGAATGCCCCCCACGGCCTCCCCATGTTTGCCCTATAAGAACCTACGCATAAGCTTCTTAAGCCGATCACGAATTCCCTTCGGCAGACGGTGGTTGGAAATGAAGTAGACAGGGATGGAGGAAAGGATCGCCTTCAGGGAGGACCAAACACCCCCCCTCGACAGAGTGGTCGATTTCCAACCTGCCAATCTAGCCCCCCACTCAGGATTAGCCATAAGAGGCATTAAACTGTGGAGCTTCTCGAACATTCCACGCAGGGATGTATATAGGGAATGAAGGAGTCATTTATTTTGCTTGACAGAAAATATGTTGTGATGTAGTTGCGGAATCTTTGTCTCATTCCTCTCCAGCGAGGATGTCCCACACAAGGCCCTAAATGTCGGTTTCGGTCACCATTTCGGTATCGACTAAAACAGAATTTCGGTGGAATTTCGGTGGAATTTCGACCGGAATTTCGGTCATTTTTTGTACTAGGACCCCCATATTTCGGTCATTTCGGTCGTTTCGGTCGAATTTCGATTTCGACTGGATATCGATATTCGACAGAAATTCGACGGAATTTCGCTGAAATTTGAGGCCATGGTCCCACATCGCCTCAGCAATGGGCTGATGTAACACATCATTGACAATCTCAGACGTCAATGTACCAGATAACCAAGCATGTGCATAAGCATCATCTTCCTCCCATGAGGCATTGACCCTAGTTTTCCCAGTAAGCTCTTCCTCGGCAAGAATTTGTTTCTTACCCATAGACTTCATGAGGCTCATGAACTATATGGTCCATAACTTGTAATTCGTCCCATCCATCTTGACAATTGGCATTGGACCTCTGAAAGTACATGTGGTGAGGAGTTCGACTTTGTTCTCCGACATACCATTGGACGACGAAAATTAGGGTTTTTTAGGCCAATAAGAAATACGTTTACACGGATATATGGGGATTTGATTGCATGCGTAGAATTTTGATGCATCCAAATCCAACAACGAGAAACGGACCACAATGTGGCGAAGACGGATGCCTGAGGGGGCTGCAAAGAGTCCTGCCGATGGTGGCGGAATACCCGCAACAACGGAAGAGAGGGCCAATGGCGGAGAGATAGAGTTGACGACAACAGAAAAGAGGGAGAGAGCTGGCAGCGACGAGCGGTGGAAGAGAGGGCCGGCAACATGCGAGAGTAGAAGGGCTGGTATGTGGGGATAGGGTTTCTTTTTCCAATGGGAGAAGGAGACGGTCGTCAACTCTACTGATGTTTGGAGGAAATTACCCCTAGAATGGACTGCTCTAAAATCCCCCAACTTTCGTGGTCATCCCCAATGGAGGCGTAGCAATGGAGGAAGGAGGAGGAAGGGATGCAGACCGTGAGTTGGAGCTTGTAGCGGTCGAGGAAGCAGGAGCCGCAGATCGAGGAGAGAGAGGGGGAGGGGGACGGTTGGGAACACCATGAACATGATGACGACGTTGTGGTAGTAGACGAGGTAGTCGGGCATCCGCGTCGTGTATCAGAACCACGCCACCTCCGCCGGAATTAGCACGCGTGCGAGGGAGCACTCCGCCTCTACGATGGCGACGAAGGGCAGCATTGTCACGCGTGGCGACAGAGGGGGAAGGGTGTCCGATGGAGCGGTGGGGTGGTGGTGAGGGTATGGTATGTTAGCCGTGCGTGGTGTTTATAATAGTGAGGGCGTGGTGAAGATGCTTTGGCCCTTTGTCCGGATTTCGATTCCACAGTGGGGAGAAGGGTGATGAATCTAACTGTGTATGTGGAAGCAAAGCTCTCCGCCCCCTCTATTTGATGATCCAAACCCAAAATGGTTTGCAATTTGTTCGTGGTGTTCACACTCATCCCCTCCCTCTCCTCGAGCTCTGCGGCTCCCCTTTTAGAGCATTTCATTTTAGGGGTAATTTCATCCAAACATCAGTAGAGTTGACGGCCATCTCCTCCTGTTGGAAAAAGATGTAGTTCAGGGACTTTTATGTAATTTACTCAAAAAATAGTAATCAAACCTTGAACTAAACAAACTCTAGAATCAACTTACTTTGATACCATGTCAAAATATAAAAATAAAAGTCATTGTCAAGAACAATAACAAAAACAAGATTTACGTGATTCATGGTCTAATACGACCAACCTAGTCTACAAAAGAACCTGTTGAGAGTGCTGAGAAATTAGGCCTTACGTGTGTGGCTAGTAGTATTTAGACTTCGAGTTCAAGTTCATGGTGGTTGTATGTCTAAGAACGTCCAGAGGTATGGAAGTACATGACATTTCCAATGGGTTTCATAAATCTGGAGAACAATGAGATCAACACTAACTATTGTCGTAAGTGTGGCACATCAAAAGCCCAACAAGGAGGACCGAATGTATAGCCGCAATGCAAGAGAGAAACACATGCTCCCTCCTAGAAATTCTATTAGAAAGAAGAAGAGGTGACAACCAGAGATAGATGGCGCTTGCATGAGTGTTGGATCGCGAGATGGAGCATAAAGCAACCCACATGCATAGTGAGCGATGCAACAATCAAAGAAAAGGCAATTATGCACTAACTACACCCAGACTTGGTGTTGGCTTAGGCTATAGGCCGTGACTCATGATCATCAACAACTGGAGACGTAAATGCTTTGCACGATGTTCTACTCAAGCATATGGATGATCAAATGCAATGACATCATCAACTGCAACAAGTAGGCGATGGTCGTGAGTCACCACCAACGATTGTAGGCAAGTGATGATGAGTAAAAAAACATTAAAGTCGAGAAGCTCACGAGATAAGCATTACATGTGATCGTGCATAAAGGAAGTTAGTGATAATGATACTCTGATGGATGGGTTCTCAGGAAGAAACCCATGAAGGTCAAGTTCCAACCAGGCATCTCTTTGCGATCATGAAGCACCCATACGATCTAATTTCTCGATTACTCAACCATCCACCATTCTCAATAATACCCAAGTAATTATAGAAAGAGACCTCTAATTCAAACTCAACGATTTGGTCTATATCCACTTTCTCGAAGAGCTCCCCAATGCTTCAGAAATAAAAGAGTTATAACAATCAAATATAATCAGCGAATGTTTTGGCAAAATATTGCATCATTGTTGCCTTAAACTTGATGGTTCCTCCATGGACAGCATGGAGACCTCTCGGATGAACATCTTAAAGTCGGATTTGCATAGCTTTCAAATAACATACATAAATTGGCTCAATTTTACTTTCCTCTCTGCTGCTCTATTTTGAGATTCCTTTGGAGAGCTAAATCAAGAACTGCCCGAAAGAATGCCCGCGGATGCATAGGCGGCTCTTCTGCAAGTGCCTGGAAAAGTACCGTAACAAATTTAAAAGCAAGACAGGAATATCACCCACATGAAGCACATAGGCATTGCAAACATGTATCTTACTTGATGGATTAAGACCGTTGACGGCGTCATCCCAGGCACGGTATTGACCTCAATGACCATGACCTGTCAATGCCCAAGTTCCACAGAGAATGATAATGATAAAAAAAGTACTAAATTGAAAGGTAATATTAGTTCAAGGACTATATTTAAATGCAAAAAGACGCATCCAGTCAGCATTGTCAAAGCACCAAGACTCTGCATGGGAGAAAAAGTTGACCCAAAGCTATCTTTTTTCCATCATTATTTTATATGTGCAAACCAGTATGCCAAGAACGACCAAAATAGAAGGCTTTGCCTAAATCAAGAGAAACTTAAACTTACTTCACCACTCTGAACATTCACAAATGCATCAATACGTGAAAAACCTTCCAATTCCAAGGCATTAGCTATTATCTCAATCCTCTGCTTACATCTCTTCAAAACTTCTTTGCTGTAGAAGAAACCTTCGTGTCAGTATACAGGATCAGATTTACAAAACTGTCAAAACATGCGTTATAAAGGCTTAAAACGATTCTGTATTGACTTTGCTCTGCAGAACAAAAGATGCAGAACAAGAGTGATACCAGGTTCTTCAACATTTGAACCTGTGACTGAGGCATATGAATATATTATTATATTACTTAATTCTTTACATTTTTACTCCTTTTTTAAAATAATTGAATGTAATATATAAAATATATTTAAATTATAAAATAAATTAAAATTTCTAAAATAAATTCAAAATAAATATTAAAGTGTATTACATAAATACACTATACCTAAAATATGTATATGTAATTATTTACATACGTAAAGAAACCATTACAAATAAAACAAAAATATGTAAATACATAATAAGTAATATTTTAAATATATAATATATATAAATATAATCATGTATACATTAAATACAATTTAAAAATAATATACATAAACATAGGTATATATACCTATGTTTATACATGTAAAAATTAATACATAACAAATAAGCCGATAAAATAAATAAAGATCGCCTAAAATAGTACATAAAATAATAATAATAATAAGTTTTATATTTTATGATTTATTTAATAAAATTATTTTATATTTTATTTCTATTATTAGCCCTAATTTTTCATGATTTGTCCACGTGGACAAATCAGAAGGTGCCTCGGGTTGACCTCGGTCAGCTCCCAGTCCCCCTTTGGATCGGTCCCTCATAGGTATTTACCCTTTTCCCAAATTTTCTAGCCTCATCCATACATATTCTCTATAGAATTCCTTAATACAGATAATATCATCAGCTTTCATGTGAATACAAGACCATCCAGAATCAACCTTCTATTCCTGTGAAAACCCTAGGAGAAGAAGGTGCTCTAGTAAATGGGTTATATGGTATCTTATTCCCCATTTTTAAAATCTAATCCATTCTAGCTATTGTAGCCCTTAGATTCTGGCCTAAAGTGAGATTCATTGTGACAGGAGAGGCTCCCTCATCAATCTGAGGCGAGGAGAAGGAGTTCGGATATGATTCAACCCATTGTCGAAGCACCTCCAGTGGTCTTCTGCTCCTAGGTCCTCCGTCCAGGAGAACTATTTTATCTTAGCATTTTCATTTCCTAGTGTAATCAGTAGTATAGATCCTCATTTTATTTCTCTTGATTTTATTTAGATAAGCATAAAACCCTAAAAATAATCTTGCCAAAGCTCTATATGCTAACAATCTGTTTGCAAAACCCAGTTCGCATCGTACTGGGAGTACTATATAAACTCTCCGGATTAGGGTTTTCGGTATCCATTGTATTCTCCCTTCTCCACATAGTAAAATCGATCGTCACTGTCTGAGGACGTAGCTCAACTAAGATTGAACATCGTAAATCCATGTGCACATGTGTTTGCTTGTTTTGTTTATGCTTGTTTGCTTCCGATACTCACAACACATACATTATGCAATATCAACCAACAAGAAAAAAACAGAATAAATTCAGGTTATACACCTCTCCAATTACATCTATAACGATTTTCCAGAAAGATGAACGAAGCATCCTTTTCTGACAAGCTTAGTAAAGGGTGTATTAGTTAATACACCAAGCACAACCCGTTTCAGGCTTGATTAAACCCTCTCAAATTACATCTACAACGACTTTCTAGAAAGATGAACGAAGCATCCTTATCTAAAGGGCGTGCTGGTTAATGCACCAAGCACAACCCGTTTCAGGGTTGATTAAACCCTCACGCCTTGAGTTTAATTGAGACAAAATAGGAGCATGAAAGGCAATCCCAAGCAAAGGAAACCAAATTAATAGGAGAGTACAAACATTGTGCTTGTATTCCATGCGTTATAATAAAAAAACCCACATCATTTATCCAACATTTTTGAGAATCTATGGGATGAATCTCCTTTAGAGATCCATCCAATATATATATATATAGGGAAAAATGGGGCTGCCCCTAGGGGTAGCCAACATGGCTGCCCCCACTCCATTTTTCGTAATTTTTTTTATTTTTTTTGGAAAAATATCACCATGTATATTCATCCCTATATCCCTCCTATATGTCATTCGAATTTCGTCAGAAGCAGAGACTCCTATAGCCTCCATCCAGACGTCATTTTTTTAACGGTCGCATGATTTTTTAAATTGACTCTGTCTGGATGGAGGCCATAGGAGTCTCTGTTTCTGACGAAATTCGAATGGCATATAGGAGGGATATAGGGATGAATATACATGACGATATTTTAAAAAAAATAAAAAAAATTGCCCAAAAATGGGGCGTGGCAGCGATGTTGGGGGCAGCCCCATCAACCCTACATACATATATATATATAGGGTTAAATGAGACTACTCCCTAGGAGTAGCCAATTGGCTACTCCCACCCCTATTTTCCCTCTATTTTATTTTTTTTGGAAATAAAATATATATATTCATCACTATATCCCCCTAACATGCCATTCCAATTTCGTCAGAAACTTAATATATCCCTATATTTCTGAGATCATAATGTAGGGATATATTAACGAAAATCCACGAAAGAAATTCTCAAAAAAATGGGCGAAATGGCTTGGGGGAGCCAAGTTAGCTACCCCCAAGGGTACAGTCCATTTTATCCACACATATATATATATAGGGGTTGGGGAGCATGCACCGAGCCTTGTATCTTCTATGTTTTTTTACTTTTTTGAAAAATATCACAATGTACATTTGTCTATATATCCCTCCATCATGTTATTCGAATTTCGTCAGAAACAGAGACTCCTATGCCCTCCGTCTTGAACAGGTCGATTACAACAATTCTAAGACTATTAAAATTACCTGCTCGAAACGGAAGGCATAGGAGTCTCTGTTTCTAACGAAATTCGAATGTTATATAGGAGGGATATAGGGATGAATATACATGGTGATATATTTCATAAAAGTAAAAAAACGTGGAAGATATTGACCCCGGTGCATGTAAAATTACATGCACTTTGGTGCATATTCCCCAACCCCATACATACATACATACATACATACATACATATATATATATATATATATTAGAGGAAAGGGAGCCTACTTCATGAAGTAGGTAACCTTACCTACTTCACATCCATTTTTGAATTTTTTTTATTTTTTTGGAAAATACCACTGTGGATTTTCATAACTATCTCCCTCTAATATGTCACTTAAATTTTGTCAGAAACAGAGACTCCTATGCCCTCCATCTAGAACATGTAATTTTAACGGTCTTAGATTTGCTGTAATCGACCTATTCTGGATGGAGGGTATAGGAGTCTCTGTTTCTGACGAAATTTGAATGACACATTAGAGGGATATAGTTATGAAAATTCATGTGGTATTTTTCAAAAAAAATAAAAAATGGATGTGAAGTAGGTAAAGTTACCTACTTCATGAAGTAGGCTACCTTTCCTCTATATATTAATATGTAATAAAAACCAACTTTACAAGTAACAAATTTCCACCAAAGCTTTGACATATTCAAGAACGTTCTCAAAATAAAACCTCCCACCCTTAAAGATGACATAATTTCTAGCCAACAATGGATATCGTTGACCGACCCATTCCAATATCTACCAAAAGAATTCCACGAGTCTACATTACACCCACTGAATAACTGGAAAATCAACAATCCTCCACACCTCCCTAGATCAGGGAACTGAAAGAAAATGTGATCAATATCTACTGCTACTTCATCACATCTACTGTAGGTTGCCTCCGCCCCACACAAATACCATGTAGAAAGTAACACACATATGATAAACGGATACCGTAGAAAGTAACACAGATTTTCTTTTGGTTGAGGAGAGGGAAAGTCATTATTGGATACGGTTTTTCATGTAAATTATGTGTCCTAAGATCATTATTGTGGGTGTTACTTTCTACATGGTATCCGTTTATCATAGCTAATCTAATAAAGGGTTATGTGTTGCATAAAGTGTATATGAGTATTCAAGTACACACTAATTTTATCGATTCCACACAATCATTGCTATATTAGACTTATGCATCTTAGGTTTCAAATACAAGGTTCATTTGGATTTCTCTCGTGAAGTTTTAGGAAGGTGCATGTCATCCTAGATCATCTCCATCCTCACCGTGTAACTGATCAATCAAAGGAAATCGGTTAGTTAGTACAACCTCAAGGTTCAATTCTCTTTTGACACTGTCATTGATCACCACCCTAACACAAGTTATCGATCACTCACACATTCTATCAAAACTTGAAATTGAATGTCATCAATCACTATTTCCAGGTTGAGCGATCAACCTTTGTCATCCCTTGATGGACTTGTTGTCTTTTCGTAATCGATCAAAGAGACCAATGTTGTCTTTTCGTGATCAATCAAAGAGACCAATGTAATTGATCACTCGAGGTTTCTGTTTGTTCCTTTATCAATCACCAACAAGAGTACTAGAAACCGAACTATTAGATTCAGAAAGGGACGAAGAAGAAAAGTTGTAATGGCGTCGATGATCTCGAGAGTGATTGATCGATGACCTACTGGACCCTCGAAGATGGTCTCTACCAAGTCCAACGCTATCCTTTAGGATCACTATTTGGCCTCTCAA
Organism: Ottelia alismoides; assembly: GCA_037367405.1. Taxonomy (NCBI): domain Eukaryota; kingdom Viridiplantae; phylum Streptophyta; class Magnoliopsida; order Alismatales; family Hydrocharitaceae; genus Ottelia; species Ottelia alismoides. Next base: position 465,514 of record JAZKJV010005615.1, read on the forward strand.
ATTATTAATTGTCTCCTCCATTCAATCCATACAAAGTAGGTTGATCTCCCGCACCCCCACTTTTTAACAAAAATAGCACAATTAGTATTTTTTTCAATGCAACAAAAAATAGCTTAAATAAAAGATATGCATAGAGATTAAAAAACAAAAGTCGATGCAATTTATCATAATAATGTTAAACAATAAGACAATCACTAACAAATGGACTAATGTAAGTAGTCAGTTTTCATTTACAGTGACACAGTGCAAATTATAAATTACGGTACAGCAGTTTATTCTTTTTGTTATCTTTTTTAACAAAGAAAATGCAATCAACAATAGAGCAACAAAACAGACAATTAAATCATGGAAATCCAACGATCAGCACGACAAATTTATTTTTTTCACAATGTAATCAAGAGGTAAACACTAAAACTCGGCCAAAAACGATCAACATGAAAACCAATACCAGACCCACAACAAGTCGCGGCTCTGATACCAATTGATTCACTTAAGAATAGACAGAAACGAGAAACTAACTTGACAGTGCAAAGAATCAAACTACTGCTATGGAGAGATGAGATCAGAACAACGGTGCAATTTTATTATAAAAAATTCAACACTAGCATTGAAGAATGTGATGCCTTCTTGTCATAATTGAGGAACCAAGAACCATAAACTGAGCCAATGATCCTATTTATGTAGATAATATTGCTTGATGAATTATACATACAATTATTAATTCTACCTTTTGTATGATAAATTGAATTGCATTTTTAACTAATATACATAGATTGTTCGCATATGAAGTGCACTTGCTTCCCTTGTATATTTTGATTGAATAAGTACGTGAAAATGCTAATTTGGAGAAGAGAATTGGGAGCGAATGAATTGTTTATTCTATAGGCTCTCGAGGTTCTTATATAACGTGAAACCCCAAGGAGCAAAGCGTACAAATACAATAGTACACTTGGGTTGCAAAATAAAACAAAAGAAAGAATAATTAATAATTCTAACACTCCCACTCAAGTTGGAGCATATCTGTGCTCAACTCGGAAATAAGCTTAGACACACGTCTCTTGGATAATGCCTTTGTGAGAATGTCAGCAAGCTAAAGGTCAGTAGGCACACACGGAGTGCAAATCTTCCCTTAACGTACACCATTACGTATGAAATGGAAATCAACTTCAATATGTTTTATTCATCATGAAAGACAGATCTAGTAGCGATATTTGTGGCGGATTTGTTGTCACAATGCAAAGGAATAGATGTAGCTGTAGGAAAATCAATTTCTGTCAAGAAGGATGTCAACCAAGTAATCTTATAGGCGACCTGCGCCATTGCTTTATATTCCGCTTCAACACTCGACTGCTTTTTGTTGGGCCAGGTAACAAGTTTCCTTCAACAAGCATATTATATCTGGTGGTGGATCACATGATATCTGTAAAACTAGCATAGTTTGTGTTAGGAGAATATTCTATGTGCTAGGAGAATATTCTGTGTTAATAGTATATTCTTGTGGCATTTATGTATTTTCTCCTTTTAGCTCTCTAGGGTTTTGTCCTATATAAGGACCCCTAGACATCTTGAATAAGACAAGCTCTTTCATCTTTTCATTATTCTCCACATGGTATCACAACAACGGTCCTAGAACGGTATTCTGACCTAATCCCACCGCCACCACCAGCCCCGCCCTCCCTTTTGTGGCCCTGCGCTGCTCCCCACGCTGCCTTCAGCGGTCCTGTGCTGCCCCCTCCACGTGGCCCCACACCGCCACAACGGCTCCGCGTCCCCCTTCCCTACGCAGCCCCGCGCCGCCCTGTGCTGCCCTAGCAGCCCCACAATGCCCTAGTGTTATATGCAACAACCACTAGGGTTTACTACTGAGGGGGAGTCCCATAAGGTGTGCATGCTTCACAAGACGATTTATGGCCTGAAGTAGAGTCCGAGAGCTTGGTACTAGAAGCTATCAGAGTCGATAGAGCACCAGGGGATTGTGCGGCCTACTGCAAACTACTCACATTTTGTTCAGAGGACACATAGAGGTATTGTTGCCATTCTTATTTATGTGGATAATTTACATGGGATGATGGCCAAGGTATTCGGACTGCCAAGGAGTTCCTAGGTCAACAGTTTGTGACTAACGACCTTGGTACTCTTCGATACTTACTTGGGTTGGAGTTCGTCAGGAACCAGCGTGGTCCGGTTATGACCCAAAGGAATTTTGTGATGGATCTTCTTTCTGAGACATGTATAACAGGATGCAAGCCTGGTACTACTCCGATGGATCCGAGTATGAGATTATATGATGATGACACTGAGGAGGTAGGTAGCAGGAGATATAGAGAACTGGTTGGAAAGCTTTTATATGCCACTATCACCAGGCCGAATATAATGTTTGCAGTAAGCAAAGTTAGCCAATTCATGGAGCAGCCTAGAAAGGTGCATATAGATGCTGTCAATATGATATTGAGATATTTGAAGAACTCACCTGGTTCGGTCTACCACACTTAATGGTCTAGTGGTAGTACAATGTGTCTACCACACAAAAGACTTCTCTTGTGTAGTATCCTATGGATCAAACATAGCACCCATGACATAAGTAGAAATAATGTGTTCACTACATACCTGGGGCTTAATGAATGACTGGAGCAGAGAGGCGAGTAGAGGACCTACGAATGTAAAAATGAGGTAGGAAATGAGTCATGGTAGACAAGGGTAGAGGAGGAGGTGGTGGAGGAGGTGGAGGTGACTGAGACTCATTATGATGACTTGTTGGTGGAGATATCAGAGGTAGAGGAATGAAGATATCCTCATCAGAATCAGCATTAGACAACCTGTCACATGTAGGAGAAAAATACATAATATACTAAAAAATGTGACATTTGCACTCACGTAATATTTCCTTCCAATAGAATCAAAACATCGATACCCTTTATGGGTACGAGAATAGCCAACGAACACACATTTGACAGCACTAGGAAAGATCTTGTCATGACTAGGAGTAAAATTGTGGACAAAAGTCACAGATCCAAAGACTCTTAGGGTAAGTGAGAATAAGTCCTCGGGACACACAATCAAGAAAGGAACTTTTTCTCCAAGCATAGTGGACGGTATGCGATTCACCAAGTAACATGAAGTAAGAACCGCATCACCCGAGAAAGAATGAGGAGCTCGAGTATGAATCAAAAGAGTCCTTGTGACATCCAAAAGATGACGGTGTTTGTGTTCACAATATTGTTCTATTGTGAAGTGTAAGTACACAAAGTTTGATGAACAACACTAATAGATCTGAGGAAGTACGATAACTGTAAAGTAGAAAACTCCAAGGCATTGTCAGTGCAAATAAATTTCACATTAGCAGAAAAATGTTTTTAATCTTAATATGGAAAGATTTGATAACAAGACCAGCTTTAGACTTATTCTTCATCAGAAATGCCCAAGATAATATAGAATAATCATCTACAACGACCATATAAAACCAGTGTCGCTGATGATCAGGAAGGCGACCAGGACCCCAGATATCAAAGTGAACCAACTCAAACTACTGACCACTGTGACGACTTTGACGACATGGAAAAGAGGAACGATGGTGCTTGCCAAGCTGACATGCCTCACACTCCAAACTAATACGAGTAGTGATCTGCAGGAGGACATGACACAACTTCTGCAGAGGAAGGTATCCAAAGCAATGATGCTACAGAAACGAGGAGGCAGGTCCAGAAGGGATAGTAACAACCCCTGCACAATGAGGTTGGACAAGTCTGTAAAGTCCCCTCTACTCACAGCCACCTCCAATCACCCTGCCCGTGAGTATGCCCTGAAACACAAAAGAAGAAGGATCAAATATGTCACAGTAATGTAAATCTTTTGTAATATGACTAATAAATAAAAAATTCATTTGAAATGTTGGAGCATGTAAGACATTTTGCAGACGCATCGAGAGAGCTAGAACAATCTCCCCCTGTCCAATAATGGGTAGATGAATCCCATTAGCAATCACCACTGATCTACCCGGAGGGATAGACCTGTAAAAAGTAAACTATGCTCGATCGCCACACATGATGAGATGCTCCGGAGTCCATGATCCAGTCAGAAAAATCTGAACTGCTGCTACTAGTAAGGGCAAAAGCAATACCTGACAAGCTCAAAGAGGCTCTAGCAATATGTGCGACATCTGAAGAACCTGTAGGAGAAGTAGCCGAGGTAGTCACCATCTCTCGTAGCTTGGAAACAATATCATTGTTGAAATCTGAGAAGCTGAAGCGGAATCGATAAACAAGAACGATAAACATCAAGAACAATGACTTACATGGAACCCTACTCCCTAAGAAGCGGAATGAAATGACGGGATAAACCCTCAAAGGGGCTGGATATTCTATTGAATTTCTCAATGAGTACAGAGGGTGAGGGGCTCCTTATATAGTCCCTCAGACAGACTGGAGTCCCAACACTCATACATGTGGGACTAAACTTGAGTGGGGTAATTGGATCTTGGTGAGATACAATTACCCACCAATTACATTCTCTAACACTCCCCCTCAATTTGGAGCTGAGAAAGCTGCAGCTTGCAACAAAAAGAAAGTATATAACAAATCTTCACTTGATACATCACAAGCAGAACACGTATCTGTTGTTGGTAGAAGACCTCGCATGAGGACGCGTCTGTGACTTTCAGGTCATCGGAACGTATCTCTATCATGCCTGTAGAGCTGCTGCGATATCAAGTCACCAGAACATATCTCTTTCGTGCCTGGAGAAGAATCGCTGCAGAAGAAGCCCATCACGAGAAACTGATCGGGTCGTAAAAGAAGAAGTATATGCCCTGATGAAGAATTTGATGCTCGGTGAAGACAGCTGATCAAAGAAATATGGAGTGTCGGTCTATCAGTCGTGAATATGCAGAAGACGCCCTAAAGAATATAGTTCTGACTCCCCCTTTCTCACGTGCTTGATAGAATAAGAATCATGGATCAAGTTAAGAGAAATAAAACACGCAATTTTTTGTTGTTTTTTTCACAAATCATCATTTTTTATAGCCATTCTCCCTTTTTCCAGCTATTCTCTTCTTTTTTTATAAAGCCGTTCAACAAATTTATTTTACAACTTTTCCTCTCCATTTTTTGCATTTTTTTGCAAATCCTTTGCGTACGGCTTTTTATTGTATGTGCCTTTTTCGAAAAATGGATTTTTTAAAACATTCCATCGGCCTACTTGGGCCTTACAATTAAAAAATATTTTTTTTTATGAATTGCCAAAGCCTATTTGGGCTAATACTTAGGGTTCCCAGAGGAACCCTCTCTGCAATGACACACGAAGCCCCCCTGATGGGTTTGTTTCTTCACGTCGCCGTCGTTGGATCTGGAGGGAGGTGCAACGCATGATAGTGTTGTTTGACGCCGAGGATGGAGGCGAGAGCGTGAGGGGCTTCTTCGATCTGTGGGTCGGGGCTGCTTTCACCGCATGGCACATGGTTACGAGAGGCGCGCCTGATGCGAGGAGGGAAGAGGCTCGGATGTAGAGCCCTACCGCTGGAGGAGGATCGACCTAGAGATGCACTTACGTCGTCACAAGGAAGGATGGCGGAGGGCTCCACCTGGAGCCTCGAGAGAGATGGAGGGCTTCGCCTCTAGGGTTTGCGCGGTGTTTCTGCATGCTGCCGCTAGATCGACAGTGCACAACTTTGGATTTGGAGATGCGACGTGTGGCGGTAGCAGACAGGGTTCTCCATTGAAAGGAAGAGCTGCAACCTGCGAAGGGATTAGGGCATCTGATGCTCCGATGCTCTTTCTGGAGAACTTAGAGCACCGCCTGGAGAACCTTTGCCTAGATGACGTCGGCTAGAGAACTTTGAGGCGATCTGGATGATGTCGTCAGAGGTGCTGTGAGGGAGAGGCTGGAGGAGCCCATCAATTGGAATCTTGATGCAGTGAATTAGGTTTCTTAGAACCCTAATTTTCCTTTGATCTTGGCAACAATAAACTTCAGAAACTTCGAACAATATGACCAATGATCTTGGAATATAATCAAATGATTAAACGAATCTCGAGCAAAAAAATTTCTTTAGCATAAATTCCTCAAGAATCGATCCGCTCTGATACCATGTTGAAATCTGAGAAGCAAAAGAGGAATCGATAAAACGAGAACGATAAACATCAAGAACAATGATTTACGTGGAACCCTACTCCTTAAGGAGCGGGATGAAACCACGAGAGAAGCCTTCAAAAAGGCTGGATATTCTATTGAATTTTTAAATGAGTACAGGGGGTGATGGACTCCTTATATAGCCCCTCAGACAGACTAGAGTCCCACCGCTCATCCATGTAGGACTAAACTTGAGTGGGGTAATTGGATATTGGTGAGATCCAATTACCCACCTATTACATTCTCTAACAATCATTAAAGCATGCATCATGAGCCGGAGCAGATGTAGAAGTAGGCTCGGTTTGTTCAGCAACTCGGGCGGAGGCCGGATACCCATGCCTTTGATGCACGTCTCCTCAAAATGACCAGGACGGTGGCAATGTGAACATGGACCTCGCTGACGACTTGCTCCTCGACTACGTGGTCCCTAGCCATGAAACTGCGAAGTACTCCCTCTGCCACGAGAGGCTGCCATAGTAGAAGGAGTTTGAGCCACAGTAGTAGAGGATGTAGTAATTCTGCCCAGTCTCTTGTAAACCTCCTCCATTGGAGGTATCGTCTCTCCAGTAAGAAGTTGAGTACGTGCTGCATCGTATTCAGAGACTAGAGATGACAAAAATACTCCCGTCATAGTTGCATTCTGATACGATTGTTGTTGCTCAGTGCTCGTAGTAATAGGCATGAAGCTATGCAGATGCTTAAACATGCCTCTAAGATGCGAGAAGTGTGCATGAAGAGGTCGACCATTCTGCTTGGTCGAAAAAATATCAAACTGCAAATGTAAAATTTTGCTCTCATTTTTCTCCTGCCCATACATGGCTGCTAAGACATCCCACATAACCTTTGTTGTGGGTTGATTGACAATATCATTGGCAATCTCTGTGGTGAGCGTCCCGGAGAGCCAAATGCGAGCATAGGCATCATCTTGCTTCCACGAAGCATTAGCCCCAATCTTGTCCTCTGGCTCTGGATCCGTTAGAATGTGCTCCTTGTTATGGTACTGCATCAGGGTGCGAAACTGCATGGACCACAACTCGTAGTTGGTTCCATCCATCCTCACAATGGGAGTCGGGCCCTTAAAGGCACCGGATGAAAAAACACCACCCTTGTTCTCTGACATGGTAGCAAGAATGCCGAAATTCGGAACAAAACTGAGCAGTAGAAAGCTATAAATGAGTCTACACAATCACATATGGAGGATTGGTTATATTCGTAGACTCATACAACCATCCTCATCTCCCGTTGTTTTAGGCTAGGCTTTACGGGTTCAACGGACAACGACACACACAGATGCAATAAAGATGCACACAGATGTGCGTCAAATGCATGTAGGTGCATGCAGATGCGCGTACGATGCCCTGATGTGCGTGCAAGATGCACTTGTGTGCACGCAGCATGCACTGGTGTGCACGCAGGATGCACATGTGTGCAGGCAGGATGCACTGGCGTGCGTGCAGGATGCACGTGATGGTGTGCGCGTAGGATGTGCACGTTGGTGCGACGCGAGATGCGGAGCAAGGTGCGTGACGTGAGGAGCAGCGCAAGGCTCGAGGCATGCGAAGCGCGATGCTACTGCGCTCGAGGCGATGCTACATGAGGTACAATGCTGCACGAGATGCGCTGTTGTGCGATCATGCTGCGAGGAGGCACGCAGGGAGGGGTGCGGCAGGGCATGTCGGCACAGGGTTAAGGTTAGGGTTATGGTGGGATACATGAACCCCGATCTAGGATCGGGACTCCAATACCATGTTGGGAAAACTGAATGACTTGTCATAGGACCCGTGAGCTCTCTTATACAGGAGAAAAGCCATTGGGTAAATATCATGATAGATACATGAAGAAATGAAAATACATAAATAACATCAAAAGATAATAATAATCTCAACCGTAAGGAATGGGATGAAACCACCATAGAAGGCTTCAATGGGTCAGATCTTCTGTATTGAATCTCTCAATGAGTACTAGAGTGTGGGGTTACTTATATAGCCCCATAGTTAGACCAAAATTCCACAAATAATATATATGTGACTAAACATGAGTGGATAGTGATTGGATCTTGGAAAGATACAATTATCCCTCTATTACACTCTCCAACAAGAAATCAAAAGATTGATGTAGAGTTTTAAACTCATGAGACCAAGGTATCAGTGGCTGTTTGATAAGCTAAACTCCAATGCACATGTTAAGATGATGCTGGACGAGTACCACAAATCAAGTATGATATGGAGGAAGCCCTAAAAAGGGTACACAATGAGGGAGAGAAACCTAGAGAGGTTTTCTAACCACCTGGGATGGGTGCCGCAGATCGGGGATCCCTAGATAAGGGTTTCAGACCCCTTCTCGTTATATTGGTGGCGCTGGATAATGCCTTGGAAGGGCAGGTGGTACTGACGGAGGCCTTAGACGGCCTTACAACACCGATCATGCAGGAGGAGGGCATATGTGGTGTCGCTCGAAGGCTCCAACAGTCTTGGAGCTGTCGGTTGTACAACCTTAGGCCACAAGGGGGCATAGAGGCCCTTGATTGGTCGCCTACAGTGCCATATAAGTCCCCGAGCATGTCATGCCAATGAAGAAAAGGCCCGCATGGAGGGTTGAGGCTGCGGTGGCAGCCACGCACAACCAAGGAAGGGCCTGTGCATGGCTAAGAAAGGCGGGATGTGGCTGTGGGTGTTTGGGACGAGCCTCGATCTAGGACCGTTGCTTTGATACCACGAGGATAGAGAAATTGACAACGAATGGCATGTCTTATTCAAGAGGTGTGTTGGCTCTTATATAGCGTGAAAACCTCAAGAACTCAAAAGAGAGAAAATTACATAAAGAGCCCGAAGTGGTTACAAGATTCAAGAAATTTAAATAAATAATTTAAATAACCCTGATGGAGAAAACCCAAGAAACAAAAAGAGAATCGACAAGTTTCGTTCTATCATAACGTCAAAGAATTAAACTATGAAATAACTAAATAACTCAACAAAGAAAAGCCGAGAGATGAAAAGATGATTGACAACTTGCATTCTATCATCATCTAAAAGAATTAAACATAAATTCTGTTAATGCATTGAGATGTAGATGCTAGAGAGTTTACCTGATAATGGATACAGGTGGTGGAGTTAAATTAATCCCGGTGCCACCTGCCAAAAGTGATAACGTCAAATTTTGGAGATTCAGCATGGAAAATACAAGTAAGCTATATATGTAGAAAGCTTAAAGAGGGAGAATATAAAGAGGAGGGGCAACATCTTCCAAAATACAGAATATATTTATTTAATAAATTTAACAAAGGACTTTGCTTGTACCCAGTTAAATAGACTTTGCCTGATTGGGTACTCATGCTACGTTTTTTAGGAACCTTTCTGATCTCAATCCTACAATTATTCTACTTTTTATGGTACAACGTGGCATTGACAACAAGCAATGTATCCCTAACCATGCAAGGATGCATCTCATTTTGTATAGACCAACATATCAACCAAGTTCTGAATTTTCTAGCATCGGAGAAATTGCAGAAATATTCCAGAAAAATATAACTATATAAAAAGTGAGAAATAAACATGTGCATAAATCAAACTATCAAAATATTCTTCAAACTATAACATATATGTCAAAATCATCTTAAAGAAGAAATCGAGAAATTAAAATTGAAGTGATAATCAGAGATATTCTCAGAAAGATGGCAATCCCTTAGGTTGTTACCCTCAAGGATGATGTTTGGTCATTGTTTTGTATGTACATCCGCAAAATGAAATAGAGTGAGATACCTTCACGCCACCAATTCTACCTATATGGTTTCTTGTGCAATGTTGTCACATAACTCGAGGGCATAATTGTATCTGCTCTTCTTGTTCTATATGGTTGCCACCTCTGAATTTGTCAAAAGCGGCATCACAGAGGTGTATATATGATGGGAGGACTGACGTGAGCTTCCAAAACCAGATCCATGTACAAGGGGCGAAGCTTTAAGAAGGTTAGACATACCAACAGCTGCAGCATTCAGCCAAGCGAAAGAAAGGGATGTTCCAGTCTCCTCTAGCTGGATAAGATTCTTATAGAACTTTGAGTTATTTATGTAACTGATTTAAACAGATATATGACATATTCTCAAGTAAATTAAAATAGTACTTTTTACAACAGTAACGGATAGGCGAAAACATATATTTGGTGCTTGATCTGTAAGTATGACCAATCATCTGACTAGTTGACGAAAGCTATAAGAAGTGCCAAGGCTCAACACTACTGAACAGGCAAAATCATATATATTGGTACTTGATCAGCAAGTGCGACCAATCATCTGACATAGTGCACTTACAAGGCTTAAAAGAAGTATGAAGAGAAAAATTGAAGCATACCTTGAAATTTCTCTTCAAGTGATAAGACATCACCTGATTCCTTGACAGTGATGCTAGGAGTAAGGGAATTCATCACTCCATATTTACCCATGACTCCCACAGTTACCTCAACCCATTCGCTACGCCCACCCCACAAAAGACTGGGGGCCTTAGAGTTCAATGCTTTTGATGAAAGGATTATATCATCAGTCTCAATAAAAGGTTCAAAGATCAGTGACTGCGGAGGAGGATTTGGCATCTCAACAATCCCATGGGCCTGAAATCATAAATTCAACTATAGCCATCGCTGAAAGTGTTGGCAATTAATTGGATGATAAAGTTTAAAATCAACCAGAAAGAATGAAGATCCTACAGTAAAGTTTAAGATAAAAAGACTGAAATGACTATTATATGTTGTACAAGAAAATCATTTGCGACTTATGAGCAAAAACTGTGTAAACATGAAATGGAAACTAGGCAGCAAATGGATTATGCAAAGGGAACGGTACAACTCACTAATAAGAAAATATGAAGGAGCACCTCATGGTGTTCAGGTGCCCATAGAAGTCATAACCCACATTTTTTCAAACATGCCTCCAAAGTCCAGACCATGGATATACATACACATAAAGAGTCCGAAAAATCACTAAATTTGAAGCTGCTTTACCCCATTCTGGATTCAACAGTTTTAAAAAACCCCATAAAATTGTTTATCTTGGTCCAGACCAAGAACTGTCCCCAAAAGGTTGTGTTACTAAAAAATCATCTCATTCAATGGTTGAGATCTGTTGACATTGTATACAATTTTTGTTGTGATGGTAGATCATTGAGATATTTATAGCTCCATATTTATTTTGTATTTTTTTCATTCATATACCTTTCGTGTAATTTACCCAGGGCTTTTCTCCTATATAAAAGAGCCTAGAGACTCAATAATGATAACGATTCTATTCTTTTCTCCAACATAATAACCCACATTTTTTCAAACACGCCTCCAGACCATGGATATACATACACAAAAAGAGTCCAAAAATCACTAAATTTGAAGCTGCTTTACCCCATTCCGGATTCAATAGTTTTAAAAACCCCATAAAATTGTTTTATCTTGGTCCAGATGAAGAACTGTCCCCAAAATGTTGTGTTAACACAAAAAAATCATCTCATTCAATAGTTGAGATCTGTTGACATTGTATAAAATTTTTGTTGTGATGGTAGATTATTGAGATATTTATAGCTCCATATTTATTTCGTATTTTTATTTCTTTCATGTACCTCTCGTGTAATTTACCCAGGGCTTTTCTCCTATATAAAAGATTCCTAGAGACTCAATAATGATAACGATTCTATTCTTTTCTCCAACATGGTATCAGAGCAACGGTCCTACCCGCAGGATAGCAGGCCCACCCTCCTGCTGACCACAGCAGCCCCTCCGTGCGCCCAACAGTCGTCGACCACACCAAGCATCAGTTGGCAGCCCATTGTCGGCCGCCCCAGCCACTGCACGCCCAATCTTCTGCAATTCGGGCTTTCTTGCAGGGCTATAGGGTCTGATCTTGACCGGACTATGTGATTTCAGACATATAAATCACGTTTTCCGATCCTAAACTACAACAAGGATTGGAGAGGATGGTTGTATGACTCTACAGGTACAACCATTCCTTCATATAATTGTGCAGACTTGCTCAAATATGTCTACTCCTCAGTTTTGGTCCGGATTTCCGATGATTAATCAATCATGTCATAGAACAAAGGTGACGTTTTTTTGTCGTCCGCGTGCCTTCAAGGGTTCGACACCTATCGTAAAGATGAATGGGATCAACTATAAGTTTTGGTCCATGCAGTTTCGAACCCTTATACAGTGCCATAACAAAGATCACATTTTGACTGATTCAAAGTCGATGGACAAAACTAGGGCTAATGATTCATGGAAGGAAGATGATGCCTATGCACGAATTTGGCTCTCCGATACGCTCACCATGGAGATTGCAAACAACATCATCAATCGACCCATGGCCAAGGCTATGTGGGATATCCTGGCTGACACATATTGGCAAGCGAAGAATGAGAGCAAAATCCTCCAGTTACAATATGACATTTTTGCGACCAAGCAGATTGGTCAGCCTCTTCATGCCCACTTCATGCATCTCTGAGGCATGTTTGAGCGTCTTCATAGCTTCATGCCCATTACTACCATTACTGAGGAACGACAAGCATACATGAATGCCACTATGACATGAGTCCTTTTGTCACCCCTTGACTATGAGCACGATGCAATACATACTCAACTACTTACTGGAGAGAAGATACCCCCCATGGAGGAGGTCTACAAGAGGCTAAGCATGATCACTACTTCGTTTACTACCGTGGCTCAAACTCCCTTTGTGATGGCAGCTTCTCCGAGAAGAGGGGTTTCTTCACAATTTCAGATGAATATCCAATTATCCATTTATTACATACTCTAACAATCCCCCTCATGCTAGAACCGAGGAAGATGCAGCGCGCAACAAAAGAAAATATATACAACACATCCTCACTAGATACATCCTGACAGAGACAGGAGACCTTCCTAGAGTAATCTTTACTGGGAAAAGACCTGTGCAAGGATGAGCTTGCGATGGGCAAGACATGCTTGGAGTAGAATCGCACTAGGAGGAGACCCTCGCGAGGACATGCCTGCAACGACCACGATTGGCTTGTGATGACCATGATATGCATGTGACAATCAGCACAAGCATGGAATTGAGTCACCCTAAAAGGAGACCAACACGTGGAGTAGTCACACTAAGAAGAGACCTATACAGAAGGAGTCAATACTTTGTGAAGATGGTTGGTAAGCAGTAGAAGTACTGGAGTGTTGATCTTCATGTTGTTGATTGGCTATAGAAGCTTGAAATGATGTCAAGTAGTAGAAGTCCATTCAGAGTAGTCGATGACATATGTGGTTATTGAATTTAAATATCATATTTCCTTTTCGGATTCATGTCAAGTCGGAGGACTGCCACTATCCGAGAATTTAATGCAATCGAAATTCTATACTGCAATTGTGTGTGGCGAGGTACCACGACTCTAATACCAAACTGTGAACTCCCGCACGCAGATCCAGGTTTCCTGTTTACACAACATTCACAGCATTATATTCGTTACCGATCGCATTAGGTTACTGAAATTTAAGGAAATTTCATGATTTTGAAAAGGCATTCACAATGTAACAATCAACCACAAAATAACAGTTTGTCACCAAATTTTCATTTGCATTAATTTTCATATAATTTACATTTAACAAAAAGGAAATTACATTGTATACATGCATCCCAAAAATAGCAGAAGAGAAGAAAAAGTATTCTACATTAAACTAAATAAAAATTATAACACATGTACCGTCAAGAGTATCTGCGGAAGCTCGGGGTCAACTGTTAGTCTATTGTGATGCAAGCATCTTGCTGCCATATATTATAGGAACAAGAGAATGTCAACAATTGTTGAATACAATTAAGCATATTAAAAATAATTGTTAATTCAGTGGTTTCAAAAAAAATTAAGTAGATAAGTATTGAAAATTAAATTTAACAAGCTACTTGCATAAAAGTGGTTTCCAAAACTGTTATGTATGTAATTCCCTTGATCACCCATCACCCCATAACTTTCCATATGTAATGTTTTATATATAAATTAATGACCCATATGTAGGTTAATATCTTTCTATCATTTAGAGATCATGTTGATGGATTTTGGTATTGAGGATGATGAGTCTTTGATCTAGTCTTTATTTCTTTCTAATTTCTCAAGTCTAGTGGATAATTCATGGTCTTGATCTGAATATAACCTCACACTGACTCTAAGGCGTGAAGAATACCTGATGGTTGGGGTGCTTCCATAGGCATGTAGTGGAGTATAATGCATCCTAACCAAGTGTTCCCAACATGTCCACTAGCTTTTCCTGACATTTGTAATAGTAGTTCTAAGATCTGATTAAATGTTGATGGTTAATAATTGACGATAGTCAATGATTTCTGTACCAAACTCAACTACAACCAACTCAGTTGTAACCAAAACTCAATTGCAGCCAACTCAATTGTAACCAATCTCAACTGTAGCCAACTCAACTGTATCCAATCTCAACTCCAGCTAACAATGATATTTTCATCGCCAAGGCCTATTGGTGGAACAGTAACCAAACCCAAGCGGTGAGGAAGTCTCCTAAGAGACTCTTCCATCTTGCCCTCTAAAGAAGAAATGTGGTTAAGTAGAGGGCTAGACCAACTCCAAAACTACACCCCTGAGATAGGTGGGAGAGACTCTCCAGAAGAGTTACTCCAAAAACTGGCCCGACCGGTACGAGCAAATGAGCTCGTAAAGAAAAATTAAAACCGAGGGTCCCCAAGCCTAGGCACCTGAGGAACAGAGGGTCGGCGAAATTGATCAAAAACCTGGATCCCAATGAAGCGTAAAAACACTACGATCTCACGTAAAAATCGTAAAATGACTAGGATCCTAGACTCAAGCACTTGACAGTCACTGCACTAACTGGGCTTCCTATTTCCCGCCCAGCCGAGGGTGACCACGTCCTCACACGGTCAGGTGTAAGGGTCATTGATGAAGATTTTTAGTATTGTACAATACTTCGAACTTCACTCAAATTTTCATCTTAACGTCATGAAATCCGGAAACAATGACTAATCTGAATTTGGGATCTAATTCACATAAAACTCCAAATTTTTGAGTTCTTAAAACATGGATTCTTGAGCAAATGATCAGATACGTAATTTGGGATCTAATTTACACAAAACCCCTACTTTTTAAGTTTTTAAAACATGGATTTTGAAGATTCTGAAATTTGAGTTAATTTTACACTAAAACCCTCAAATTTTAAGTTGTTAAAACATGTATTATGGAGCTATTGAACAAATCTGAAACTTGGGTTCAATTTACACTAAAACCCTAAAATTTAAATATGCTAAAACATGGATTTTAGAGCTAATGAATAGATCTAGAACTGAGGTTTAATTTACAATAAAATCTCAAAATTTTAAATTGTCAAATGGATTTTAGAACTAATGAACAGATTTGAAACTCGGATTTAATTTACATTAAAACCCTCAAATTTTAAGTTATTAAAATATGGATTTTAAAGCTAATGAACATATTTGATATTGTGAAATGAATACATGCATAAGCTCCCAATTTTATGCTTTAGAACATGGATTCAAGAGCTAATATCCAAATCTGGAATTTGTGAGATAAACATGCAAAAACCCCAATTTTTATCCTTTAGAACATGGATTGTGGAGCTAACATTCAGATCTGAAATTTGTGAGATAATACATGCAAAAAACACAACTTTATCCTTTAAAACATGGATTCTAGAGCTCATATCCAGATCTGAAATTTGTGAGATAATACATGCAAAAACCCTAATTTTCATCGGTTAGAACATAAATTCTGAAGATAGTATCCAGATCTGAATTTCGTGAGATAATACATGCAAACCCCCTACATGGATTCTGAAGCTAATATCCATATCTGAATTTGTGAGATAATACAAGCAAAAACCCCAATTTTTTATCTTTTAGAACATGGATTCTGGAGTCAATATCTGATGTTGTTGATTCGTGTCTTGGCTTCTGATTGGCTGAGAGCTGTTAGGACAGAATTGCTGACACGTCCGATCTGTATCCTGCCTTCTGATTGGCTGAGAGATATTGGGCTAGGATTTCTGACATGTCTAATTTGTGTCCTGCCTTCTGATTGGCTGAGAGCTGTTGAGCCAGGATTGCTGACATATCTGATCCGTATCCTGCCTTCTGATTGGCTGAGAGCTGTTGGGATGGATTGCTTAATACAGATGGTATTCTTCTGTTACAGTATAAAAAGGGCCCTAGGGCCACTAGATACTACATCCTCATTTTCTGATCTTGTTTCTCATCCCATATCTGTACCTTCTCAGTATCCTCTGTACTATCTTTTTCTCCATATAGTAAAACTGATGGTCGTCGCCCAAGGACGTAGCCCATTTACGGGTTAACCTTGTAAATCCTTGCGTTTGCGTCTTGCTTGTTTGATTGTGTTTGTGTGTATTTGCTTCTGCGATTCGCAACAAACTGGTATCAGAGCTTCAGCTTCCGTCAGGATCATCTAGCAAGATGGCAACACACAATATGAAGATCGAGAAGTTTACAGGGAAGAATGGATTCAGTCTATGGAAGATCAAGATGAACGCCCTTCTGAAGTAGCAGGGTATCTGAGCACCGTTAGATCAGGAGCGAGCGAAGGCACTCGAGCCGTCTGAGTTGATGGTGTAGGAAGAGAATGCCCACTCGACGATCATGTTATGTTTGGTGGACGAGATTATCGCGGAGGTTGCCGATGAGGATTCCGCAGCCGGTCTGTGGTTGAGACTAGAAAGTCTATACATGACGAAGTCTCTGACCAACAAGTTACTCTTAAAGCAACATATGTTCTCTCTCCGCATGCATGAAGGTACATCTCTTAAAGAACATCTAGATCGCTTAAATACATTGTTGATGGATTTAATAAATGTAGATGTTAAGATTAAAGATGAAGATGCTGCCTTAATTTTATTGGTTTCTCTTCCATTATCATTTGAGAATTTTGTTCAATCATTCATTGTGAAAGGAGAATCAATAACCCTAGAGGAAGTTCGCACGAGTCTACATACGCGTGAACTTCGGCATATGGCTACCGGGAAGCAATACTCTAACGCTGCAGGTTTGGTTATGACTCATGAGAAGAGTCATGCTGGTTTTGGCTACACAAAGAAGGGAAAGCAGAAGTCCAAGTTGAAAAATCACAATGCTAGAGACATTTGTAATTACTACAAGTAGCCTGGACATTGGAAGAAGGACTGACCAAAGAAGAAAGGAAAAGCCACGATTGTTGTCGTAGCTCATGGATGCGTAGATTCTGAAGATGATTTGGTTCTCACCGTCACAGATCAGAAGACGACAAATAACACATAGATTCTTGATTCAGATTGTTCCTACCATATGACTCCCAATGAAAATTGGTTCTGCACCTATGAGAAGATAGATGACAGAAACGTCATCATGGGGAATGATGCAGCATGCAAGATTGTAGGGATTGGCTCTGTGAAGATCAAGATGCATGATGGAGTCGTGAGGACGGTGACAGAAGTATACCATGTTCCTAATCTGAAGAAGTTGATATCTCTTGGAGTCTTGTACTCTAAAGGATACACGTACAACACTGAAGGTGGAGTCATGCAAGTCGCCAAAGCTGGGGTTGTCATCAACTGCAACAAGCAGAAGACATTATATGTCTTGCAAGGGTCTACAGTTTCTGGGAGTAAGTTCAAGCGATGTTTGGACTTGCTCAATATCGACAGTTGGCAGTAGCTCCATGGAGGAGCTGGCGGCGGCAAGGTGAAGCTCGGTACAACTTTTCTAAGGAGAAATTTCAAGGTGAATATTGTTTATAATTCCTTGATTCATGTTATATGAATTTCAAGTGGTGAATTATAGTAGCGGTTAATTCTGTTATATGAGAACTCAACCTCGATGGAGTCTAGCAGTGGCTAATTCTGCTAGTGGAGAATTCAACTCATGGTAGAGTATAATAATTGTTAATTCTGCTATATGATAATTCAACCCCGGTGGAGTCTAGCAGTGGTTAATTTTGCTAGTAGAGAATTCAACTCATGATGAAATAATAGTAGTGGTTCATTCTGCTATATGAGGATTCAATTCAAGGTGGAGATTATTGATATGACTTGAATCCTAACCACTTGTTGGACAGCTGATGTGGTTGATCCGTGTCATGGCTTCTGATTGGCTGAGCTATTGGGAAAGAATTGTTGACATGTCTGATCTGTATCCTGCCTTCTGATTGGCTGAGAGATGTAGGGCCAGGATTGCTGACATGTCTGATCTGTGTCCTGCCTTCTGATTGGCTGAGAGCTGTTGAGCCAGGATTGTTGACATGTTTGATCCGTGTCATGCCTTCTGATTGGCTGAGAGCTGTTGGGATGGATTGCTGAATACATATGATACTATTCTATTGCAGTATAAAAAGGGCCCTAGGGCCACCAGATACTACATCCTTATTTTCTGATCCTGTTTCTTATCCCATATATGTACCTTCTCAGTATCCTCTATACTACATTTTTCTCCATATAGTGAAACTGATCGCCGTCGCCCAAGGACGTAGCCCATTTATGGGTGAACCTTGTAAATCCTTGTGTTTGCATCTTGCTTTTTTTATTGTGTTTGTGCGTATTTGCTTCCGCGATTCGCAACAATGTATATGTTTCGTATTCTAAGATAAATATTCAAATCCACGATTTCAATAACTAATCACCATCACCAATGTTTGAAGGTCTCCTTTGCGGTCTAAAATTCGAAGAGCTCTCTTCTGGCAATAAAAAAGTTCACGATCGTTGTAAAGAAACATGTGGTCAGCAACCTATGCCTACATGGGTTTTGAGAAAGCATCGTGATATTTATACCACCTAGAAAGGTCTAAAAAACCAATTTTAAGTCATAGAGGGACGGAACAAAATCTAGCAAATGATATTTGTTAAGGCAACGAAAGCCACAAACATCATACCTTTGACCCACTTCCGTGTGCATAATATATTGAATAGAATAACTTTGCTCCATCATGACCCATGTTTCGAGGAACTTCCATGCCTGACAGGCCGAAAACAATCCTTTCCTCTCCCTTTCATGTCAGTCCACCTTCTCTCTAATTCCAATTATATCCCCCACACAAGAAATCTTAATAGTAAATGAGGCAATTTAAATCAGAGACTAACTTGACATAATTCATGAGGAATTTGCATCTTTTAATATGTAGTTGCCTTCTCATCCACAAATTCTGGTCTATCTTCAACGGTACTCAAACCTCCTTGATTTTTTTATTCTCTTTTTCAGGCGTATGCACATCACTGTACCGTGTATACTTGTAAAGAAGGTTCCTAACTATAATCTTGATAAGCAACTATAGAATTGCAAACTAACCTTTTTTTATAATGTTTCTTCAGTCTAATTCACTTCCATAAACTCCCCTCACTCGTCCACAGACAGACAATGAGCACATCGAAAGAGTTGAAATCAATTGTACCGATGGAACGTGCAAACACGCAATAAACATATATGTGATTTCATAGGATTTAACAATAAAATACGAACCGTGGAGAGACTATTGGCAGGTATCTGCACAAGACATTCTTCCAAAGCTTTTACATAAACACTTAGGTCATCTGCAGAGCTGCAAGGACAATCTGAAATCTATGGCCAATGTGGAGGTACTTTGCAGGAGAGAATCATTAATGCAATGTTAAACAAGTTATTACCACAATCTTGCAACCCCAGTCGAGCACCCATCACGGGCTGGCTTAACACACAATGTTTTTGATTGAAGTACATGTGTAAGATTGTGCCAAATATCATGAACATTTTCATTCAGGAGCTGCTCCTTACTCCATACATCCTTTGGAATGGTGAGTATTCCAGATTCAGACAACTGCCCATTCAAACATCAAAGTTAATTGTAAGTAACAGATATTGACAGTGATTGCAGATTAAATCAATTATAAAAATAACTGTGATCTATTCAGGTTTTCCTACATGATTCGGTCAAAAATACCCCAAAAAGTTCCTTTTCAATATTGCTCTGGAAATCATCCATGTTCAATGCTGAATATATGCAAAAAATACCGAGGAATAAGTTTTGCCAAATTCCCTTGGCATGTCTCTGTTGATGAAGTGAATATTGGCATGGCATAAATATACAAATATTTGCATGCAACAAAAAAAGTCTACAATTATAAGGAGATTACTTGAAATATTCAACTAAGGAACCAACAATCCATTACTTGCCTTTTAGCATGTTAATTGGGATAGGTTAATCTTATTTTCCATCAAAACAAATCTACATCAATCATTTATGGGCTTAGATTAAAATACACAATAGCACATTCACTATTTTCAATAATAGACATTTGTTTATAATTCTTTGATCTTTTTCAACCCTTTTCAATCAGTCGATATGTCTAAAACGGAATGGCAAGTTTTTTTTGAAGAGAAAAAGGGTGGCATCCCAATCGGGGACCCACTGCAAATAGTATATATTACTTTAAGTATAAACTACATTGCATTACATATTCCAGAATGTACATAACACCTTGCAGTGTTTAATTATATTCTCAATATTAAAAGTCAGTACTCCCCAAAAATGACATCATTCCTGCACCAAATTACCCACACAAGTGCAAACGGGTAAGAAATAACGGAATGTCAAGTTATATTCCACGTATTTTAATAATAGTACTTGTGTAAGGGCAAGTGATGTGGACACTTTCTCCATGCATGTTCTTGAAGACTGAACACCAGGACCTGCATTGCACAATAAAGTTATAAAAATGAAATTCATGTAAAAACTGAAATCCCAGCAGTATAATACATCACATGTGGAGAAACCTGTATATGGAACACCTGCAGCTTCTAACAAAGACTGAAGTGTGCCATCCTCTCCAATACCGCCATGCACTTCAAATGAAATGATAGGAAAGTTATCAAAGTTATCAGCATCGTACAAAATAGAGAAGGAATAAATTGCAAGACTCCAGAATCAAAATAGCAGATACATTCAGTTCCTCAAAAATATAGCAAAAGGATCATACATGAATAAATATGGAGTTGGAATTCGAAATCACAAGTATAATTCATGACAGCTATCAAAGCCAGTATATCCTTCTCCATATTTTCATTGAAATTTGAATTATGTTAGCTTCAGGATAAAATATCCATTTTCCAACTCCAAAACCCGTTCACTTACCAATACAAATCAAGAAAAATATTTGATAATTTGCAGCTACTTAGTAGAATGTCGCATGATACTAAACTGTGCAACCTCGGTTCTGCAATTTAGCAATTTAGAGTGAGAACACGATTTGACTTTTAGACCAGAATCTAAAGAACAAGCATGATGGCTGTAACAATTCCAATAAAACTTAATTTTCAAAGAATCCAGAGATTGTCCGTAGGAATTGAAAGGTGTGGATAGGTGTGACATACTAGCATGCACAAATATATGGATGCATTTATAAGAAATCGAATTCCACCTTTTCTCAATCACAAGAGAGAAGTATTCTCATGTGGAAGAAATTATATTCTCTAGGAATTTATAATTCTGGATGTTTTTGATTGGGAATTAAAAAATCATGATGATTGTATTTTCACGGGATGCATTATTTTCACTTTATCATGATGGGTTATACCATATATACTAAAATATATAATCTGTTGATTAGAGAAATGATTTCCAAAACCATCCACGGACTGACCTGCAATGAACACTATCGCCTTGGTGTCACGTGCTAAAGTAATCCATTCATCCAGAGTAAACTTCCCAGGTGGGTCATCATTTACGTCAAAGCCTGAGAACCAGCTCTGTCTTCCAAGGCCACTCTCAATTTCATCCATTACTTGGTTACGAATATCACATGCATGTGCCACATGAACAGGTCTGATGGCATCTAAGCATGCAGCTAAAACCTCCTCAGTGGTATGGCGTAACACTAGTGAATAACTGTAGCAAGAAAAGGAATACTTAGATATAACAAGCAGATGATCACAATTATGGAAATTGTCAAGAAAGAAGCAATGCTTGTAATTCCGTAGCTTCTTTCCATATTGAAATCTGCTCTAATATTGAAAGACAAAAAAATGCGTACCTTTGACAATGAGCAAAATCAACAGCTACGTGTTCGTTTACAGAATTCAAATACAAGGCTTAGGATTAGCAGAGACTCTAATGTAAAATTTTATGCTTATTTCAGACAAAAAATGCTCCAGAAATTAAACTAAAATATTGGAATTACTTTAACTGAAAATCAACCTATTATTCTACTTGTTCCCTTGAAATGAAAAATATAATAGAGTGCAGTAGATGACTTGAATATGGGGAGGTTGTGTTAGATAGTGAGCCTGCAAGCATAAGGGGAAAATGGGGCGATGTGGCAGAAGAAGCAGACGGTCAGACAGCCTGGGGAGCAGCCAGATGATCGGAGGAATAAATGGTTTGGTCAAATCTGCCGTGCAGTGAAATGATCAGATAGATCAGAGCATTAGTCAGTGTTTTCCAACATACAAGAGGTTCAGGAGCATAGATTGTTGGGAGTATTTGGTTGTGCGCTATATGTATGGGAGATGGGTAAATGGATCTTGGAGAGGATCCATTCACCCCATCCAGATATTAGTACCACATCTACCACTTATGGGATGTGGAGACTCCGTGGGTACTATATATAGAGACCCACACCCATGTAATCCATTGAGAAAGTGCAATGCATAACATGCCCCTTTGAGAGAGCTTCTCATGTGGTTTTATCCCGCTCCTCACAGAGTAGGATTCCACGCTAAATTCCGCTGTTCTTTATCGTTCTTTATCGTTTTCCATGTTTCGCTTCCGCATGTTTATTTTCTAACATGGTATCAGAGCGGGTTCGATTCTCATGGTTTCGTTTTTAAAGCTTTATTTTCATACTCTGTTCGAGATTTGATAATCAGATTCAATTTTCAGATGACGAGCGGTTGATTATTAATCAAGTTCATTTTAGTCCGAGGGTTATCTGGAAACCTAGTTTGCAGGCAGATTGGGGGTTCCTTTCTTGAAACCCTAGGATCATGTTCGATGCAGGACTCACGTCGTGCCATCTGTGCAGTTACAGGCAAAGCCCTGGAGGCGATTCCTCCAGGCCTTGCGATTCCAAAGGTGGCGATTCCTCCCTCGCGCGAAGTCTAGTTCTCAGCAGCCGTGCGCTCCCAGGAAACTGCTTTCTTGGAACCCTCGTGCATTGCGCATCTCGCGCTGTGGCTGCACGAGCCCCTCCCGATCTCTAATCATGCGAAGCCCCGGCGGCGGTGACCCCTCTTCAGATCCAGGCCGTGCGTGCGCGCTCCCAGCAAAACATCCCAGGCGCAACCCCAGGCGATGGGGGATCTCGACATCTCCAGCCATGGAAGGAAATATCGCGATATATCGCCGATATATCATCGATATATCGATATCGACATGTGACCGATATGGGCACCAATATGGTGATATATCCAAATTTCCAAGCATTTTCTTCACAAAGGCTCATCGATATGGGCGATGTTTCGACGGTATATCGTCGATATATCATCGAAATATCGTATCGATACAATATCGAAACGATATCGATATCGATACAGCCTTCCATGTCTCCAGCACGCACATGCACGCATGACTCTGTGTCTTCTCGGGTTTCCCAGCGTGCTCCACGCACATCTGGCGGCGCCCCCATCCCAGACGTGAGGCAACGTCGACCCCGCAGGCCCGCAAGGCGAAGCAGCCCAGCCTAGGCGGAAACTTCAGTCTCCAGAACGCGCGTGCTCCAGCCCCTCCTCTTCTAAGCGGAACGTGCAGAGGCGCCCCCCTTCTCTCACATCTGCACAGAGCTCCTCCCTAACCGCATCACCTCTACGCAGAGCTTCTCCCACGCTCGTACGCTGCAACCTCCTTCGTCAGCAAGCCGCCCTTCCTTGCAGCTCCTCCTTCATCATATAGTGGCGGTGGCGGCGAAATGATGGGTTCCCAAACTGGGAATCCTAGTCGTGAGGGGGGAAAAAAGGGGGCTCGATGGCCCAGTCTTTTAAAAAAAGTTTAATGCCCAAGTGGGCCTGAGTTGTATTATAAAAAATAGTAAGAAAAGAGAGAGAGAGAGAGAGCTCTCAAGTAGGCTACGTCAAAAAAATGAGGTGAGGAGGGTCATGTGTTATTTAAAAAAAAGGGAGAGGGAGAGTGTGAAAAGGGGGTGGCTCTTTTGGGCCATGTTTGGCCGTTTGGTGTGTATAAATAAAAAAAAGAGAGGAGATTGCACGAAAGGATGAAAGTAAAAAAAATGATGAAAAGGCGCATACAAAAAAATAGAAAAAAAGTTGTACGCAATTTGCAAAAAAAATGGAAATAGGCGAAAAAAAAGAAAAAAAGATTTGAGAAGCCGAAAAAAATATATCGGCATTTGAGATGCTTTATTTTCTCCTCACATTTATATGTCATTGTCTTCTCCCAACTTTGTCAATGTTCATTTTCCGACAAGTATGGGAGAAAGGGGGAGTATTATGTAGAGTCACATGTATTCTCCAAAGATTTCAAATTCGTCAGACCAAGCAGATAGTTCAGACTCTACAGTTGTTCAGACTCGACGTCAGATGTTTTTCAGTCTCCAGTTTCAGACATGCACACGTATGCGGTCTTCTTTCAGATGAGCACATGTTTGCCATCATTGTCAGTGGTCCCTATCCATTCTTGTTATTTTGACCAAAGTTTTCATGTGAGCCATAGGGACTCAATAGTAGAGGACCATTCCCTATGCCATGTTGGCAAGGGTTTTCATGTCGTATCATAGGTACTCCAGAGTAGTGTACCATTCTCTGTGCCAGATGGGAGAGACCCAATTCTCCGACGAGGAGACTTTTCAGACTCCATTCTCCAGCGACCGTGGACTCCGACGAGGATTGCACTTCCACGGCCTTTTTCAATTCGGTCATTTTTCAGAAATGGAGCAGTTGTCCACATATTGTTAGAAGAAAGGAGTCTTCGTTATGATTCATAGGAAAACCCTAGGCTCTCTTATATAGGGAGAGGCCTTAAGGGTAAATTACATGGATGTCTAAATAGAAAAGAGAAATAGAAACAAGGTACAGAAACATATAATAATAGTAGAAACTATCTCTACACTCCCCCTCAAGGTGGAGCATAGATGTCGATCATGCTCAGCTTGGATGAACATTTCTGAAAAGGTCCTCTGAGCAATGGCTTGGTGAATAGATCGTCAGTCTGATCTCCTGAGCTAACATGGGCCGTGGATATCAATCCTCTCTGGATCAGGTCCCTTGTGTAATGGCAGTCAACTTCAATATGCTTGGTCCTCTCATGGAAGGCTGGATTGTTGGCAATGAACAATGCTGCTTGATTGTCACACTGAAGCTTCATAGATAGAGGTACAGCTACATGTAAATCTTCTAATACGGAGCGAACCCACATCATTTCTGTGCTGGCTTGGGCCATTGCCCTGTATTCGGATTCCGCACTGGATCTTGCCACCACAGTTTATTTCTTGCTTTTCCAAGAAACCAGAGAGCCTCCAACAAACACTGCAAACCCTGAGGTTGATTTTCTATCCTTAGGGCATCCTGCATAATCTGCGTCTGCACACGCTGAGATGGATAAGTCTTCACCCTTTCTGAATAGTAGCCCTAATCCTGGAGTAGACTTCAGATACCTCAGTATCATGTGTATAGCATCCATGTGAACCTATCTGGGCTGCTCCATAAACTGACTCACCCGGTTAACTGCAAATGCAATGTCTGGACGGGTTATAGCAATGTAGAGGAGTTTTCCCACCATCTCTCTATATCTCCTCTTATCCACTTCATCAGTATCATCATCATATAACTTCATGCTGGGGTCCATGGGGATGCTTGATGGTTTGCACCCATCCATACCAGTCTCAACCAGGAAGTCTGTAATGTACTTCCGTTGTGTCATCACCAAACCATGTGCATTCCTTGCAAATTCCAACCCCAGAAAATATCTTAGGGTTCCAAGATCCTTTGTAACAAACTGACGACCTAGGAATGCCTTCGCCCTTGCTATGCCCTGAATATCGTCTCCTGTAACAAGAATATCATCCACATAGACCATTATGACAACCGTACCTGCCGAGGACTTCTGGACAAACAACGAATGATCAGCATTGGACCTCTTGAATCCCTGGTGCTCAATTAGGTTGGACAGCTTCTGGAACCACGCTCGTGGACTTTGTTTAAGGCCATATATAGCCTTGTGAAGTCTACATACCATATGCTTCTCCCCCTCAGCAGTAAACCCGGGTGGCTGCTGCATGTAGACTTCCTCCTGTAAGTCCCCATACAGAAATGCATTCTTGACATCTAGCTGATAAATGCTCCAGTCACGAACCACTGCAACAGACAGGAGGATACGGAGAGTCGAGTGTCTCGCCACTGGAGAGAATGTCTCCATGTAATCAACGCCATATGTCTGCGTAAATCCTCGGGCAACCAAGCGTGCTTTGTACCTATCCAATGTGCCATCCGCATGATATTTGACTGTGAAGACCCATTTGCAGCTGACAACTGATGCATCAGGAGGTGCAGGGACCAACGACCATGTGCCACGGGACTGCAAGGCCCCCATTTCTTCTTCCATAGCAAGTCTCCAGCATTCACTCTTCAAGGCTTCCTGGTATGTCCGTGGTATGTCCACGGAAGACAAAGCTGTGACAAACTTCTGGAAATCACCGGTGAGTCGGTGGAAGGAAACCTGTGATGCTAATGGATAGGATGCACATTGTCGTCTCTGTTTCCGAATAGCAATCGGAACATCCAGATCATCATCTGGGTCCACCTGTAAGGAGTCATCCTGCATATGCACCGAACCTGACCCGTCAGTAGTAACATCATCTGAACATACCTGAGGCTTGGTGACTGGCTGATCTGCTGTCTGAGCGGGACCGGACCGACGCGTATAGTGGTTAGGAAATGGTGATATGATTCGTCGTGGAATGGGTGGAGGTGGAGGTGGTGGTGGAGGTGGAGGTGGTGGTGGCGGTGGTGCTGGCATAGGAACTAACACAGGAGACGAGTCAGGTGAAAGACAAGCAGGTGGTGGTGGAACCAAAATATCATCAGCGGTGGTGGATGGCACCATTCTGTCCCCAGCTGGCGAGAAATACATAACCGACTCAAAGAAAGTGACATCCGCACTAACAAAGTACCTATTGGTAGTAGGATCATAACACCGGTATCCCTTCTGGGTTCTGGAATACCCAACAAAGACGCACTTGACTACTCTTGGAGAGAGCTTGTCAAGTCCAGGAGATAGACGGTGGACAATCGCCACAGCACCAAAGACACGTGGTGGCAGTGAGAATAGCTCCTTGTCAGGAAAAATAAGAGAAATGGGTATCTTCTCTCCAAGAACAGAGGACGACATTCTATTGACCAGATAGCATGCAGTAAGGACAGCATCCCCCCAGAAAGAAATAGGAGCACAACTTTGAATCAACAAGGTACGAGTGATATCCAAGAGATGGCGATGCTTCCTTTCCGCCACACCATTTTGTTGGGATGTATATGCGCAGGTGGTTTAATGAATAATACCCTTCAATGACAGAAATTGAGAAAGAGAACGTGTACAAAATTCCAGGGCATTATCAGTCCGAACATATTTGACTGAAGAAGAGAAAACATTCTGCACTTCATTAATCAAATTTTTGATAACATCTCCTGCTTCAGACTTATTCTTCAGAAGAAAAACCCAAGAGACACGAGAAAAGTCATTTACTACCACAAGATAGAACATGTGCCCCTGGTGATCGGGAACACGACTCGGACCCCATATATCTATATGTAACAACTCAAAAGGGGAGCTACTGCTCCGACTCTGACAACCTGGAAAGCTCGACCTGTGATGCTTTCCTAACTGACATGTTTCACAACGAAACGACGAACTTGGAGAGATCTGGGGCAGAAGATGGCGCATCTTCTGGAGCGGAAGGTGACCAAACGAAGATGCCAAATGTAAGGTGAGACTGGTCCAGCAGAGTGAGTGGAGATGCCAGCATAGGATTCCCGGACCAGCCGATATAAACCGTTCCGCTCAGAGCCACAGCCAATCACCTTGCCCGTGAGTATGTCCTGAAAAATGAGAGAAGACGGGTCAAATATAGCTCGACAATTCAAATCCTTTGTAATCTGACTAATAGACAGCAAATTCAGTGAGAACTCAGGGGCATGTAAAACATTCTGTAGCTGCATAGTGGAGGATAAGAAAATCTCCCCCTGGCCAACAAGGGGTGAGTGGGAACCATCTGCTATCTGTACTGAGCGACCTGGAGGAATAGCCCTGTATGCCTGTAATCTACCTCTATCTCGACACAGATGATGTGTAGCTCTGGAATCTATAACCCAGTCAGATATATCATGTGAAGATATGAAGGCTGATGATCTACCTGATGAACTGGCTGCAGCGGATGAACTGGCAGAGGCTGTGGCAGCAATATCTGAAGAGCCACCAAATGAATCACCAGAAGACTGCGGCATAATATCACGGAGACGGGCTACGAGTTCGTCAAATCTATGATCTGCAGTAGACGGTAATGGAGACTGTGAATGCTCTGCGACCCGTGCCGATGCTGGGAACCCATGCTTTGAGTAGCATGTGTCCTCTGAGTGGCCAGTTCTGTGACAGTATGAGCACATCTGACTGACTCGACCGCCTCTTCCTTGAGAGCCACGGCCACGTCCACGACCACGCCAAGAAGGTGGTCCACCTCTCCCACGCGAAGCTGCCATCGCAGATGGGGGTGGAGTAGAAGAGCTGGAGGAAACTGGAATACGACTGAGCCTCCTGTAGACATCCTCCACTGGAGGAATAACTGCATCTGCTAAGATCTGTGATCGTGCAGCATCATACTCAGGATCGAGGGCAGCAAGTAGAACGCCCACCATGGTGGCGTTCCGGAACGTCTTCTGCTGCTCTGGAGTAGCAGTCAGAGGAATGGTACTGTATAGCTTCTCGAACATCCCTCTTAGGGATGTGTATAGAGAATGGAGAGGTCTGCCGGCCTGCTTCATCGTAAAGATGTCATGTTGAAGCTGCAACATCTTTGTCTCATTTCGCACCTGCGAATACGTAGCAGCAAGGATGTCCCACATTGCCTTAGCAGTGGGCTGATGGAGGACATCATTCGCTATCTCCATCGTCAACGTACCAGACAACCATACTTTTGCGTAAGCGTCATCGGCCTCCCATGAGGCATAGATCCCTGTCTTCTCCGCAGGCTCATCCTCGGTAAGAATGTGTTTCTTACCGTTTGATTTCATGAGGCTCATGAACTGCATAGCCCATAGCTCATAGTTAGACCCGTCCATCTTGACTATTGGCGTCGGACCTTTGAATGCGCCGGTGGAGGGCAAATCGACTTTCGATTCTGACATACTGCTGCTCGAAGAAGACGAAGGGATAATAGACAATGTGATGAATGTCTACACCAACTGCATCGGATTTGAGTACGTGTGTAGACTTTACGCACTCAAATCCATAAACCGGAGGAAGAGGGGTCTAGGGCACGCCTCGAAGGAAGCTTACAGCCCTTGAATCACCTCGAGAACAACGCCTGTGGATTGCTGGAGGCCACTGGAAACCCTACAGCGGCAGATGGGAGGTTCCGCTGGGGCTACGAGGGCCGATGGGGCGGCTGTAGACGGCAGTAGGGTGCCGCTAGGGCTTCGGGGGGCCCGCACGGACGGTTGGGCGCCGCTGGTAGGGGCGGCGGGCCCGCTGGAGGGTGCGGCTGGGGGCCGCTGGGCGGCTGGGGCCGCGGGGGGTTGCGGCTGGGGGCTGTCGGAGGGGCGCCGGGAGCCGCTGTTGGGGCGGCGGCTAGACGAGAGAGAGAGAGAAGAGGAGGGGCGGCGGGTGGGGAAGGGAGGAGAGCCCTAAGGCGACTCTGATACCATGTTAGAAGAAAGGAGTCTTCGTTATGATTTATAGGAAAACCCTAGGCTCTCTTATATAGGGAGAGGCCTTAAGGGTAAATTACATGGATATCTAAATAGAAAAGAGAAATAGAAACAAGGTACAGAAACATATAATAATAGTAGAAACTATCTCTACACATATTGTGGCAGGACAGAGTGCTCCGACGAGGAGACTAATTTCCAATTGCAGTGACTCTGACAGGTGCAGTTCAGAGCACATGCTCTCTGACGAGGAGATTCAGCAGACTCACACTCCAGCCCGTTCGTCCTCCTCACCTGCAAGGCATGAGAAGCAACGTCCTCGACAACAGCCGACAGTTGTGCGCATTGAGTTGATATTGTTTGTAGCGTGAGTTAAGTTTCTTTCTGTTTGTCCAAGCTGAGCATTGCATGCTCCAACTTGAGGGAGGTGTTGGAGTATTTGGTTGTGCACTATATGTATGGGAGATGGGTAAATGGACCTTGGAGAGGATCCATTTATCCCATCCAGAGTTTAGTACTACCACTTGTGGGATGTGGAGACTCCGTGGGTGTTATATATAGAGCCCTACACCCCTGTAGTCCATTGAGAAAGTGCAATGCATAAAATCTCCTATGAGGGCTTCTCCCGTGGTTTCATCCCACTCCTCACGGAGTAGGGTTCCACGCTAAATCCCGCTGTTCTTTATCGTTCTTTATCTTTTTCCATGTTTCGCTTCCGCATGTTTATTTTCTAAATCCCACGTTCTTTATCAACTCAAAATCCCACGTTCAAAATAATATTTGGAACGGATCTCTTATTTCTATACTCGATAATATCTAGAAACTAGGATAAGTGCAAAGATCTATGTAGATGGAGCCTCGGTAATCAAAGATTTGACGATGTGTAAAAATATGTCTGTTATAAAATATGAAGCGGAAGCAGAAATGATAAACAGAGCATAAATCTAGAAATATGAAACTGGATGAACAAAGATTTTACATGGAACCCTACTCCGTGAGGAGCGGGATGAAATCACGGGAGAAGCCCTCTAAGGGGCGTGTTTCTCTATTGATTTTCTCAATGAGTACAGGAGGTCTGGGGCTCTTTATATAGCCTTCCCAGAGCCTCCAAGTCCCACCCACAGGCGGTATGGGACTAAACACTGGATGAGGTAAATGGATCTTCTCCAGGATCCATTTACCCTGCTACAACTCAACATGGCGCACTACCAAATACTCTAACACTCCCCCTCAAGCTGGAGCATGCAATGCTCAGCTTGGACAAACAGAAAGAAACTCAACTCAATGCTACAAGACACTACGGACAATATCAACCCAACGCGCACATTGCTGCAGTCGAGGACGTTGCTTCTCATGCCGTGCAGGTGAGGAGGACGAACGGGCTGGAGTGTGAGTCAACTGAAGACTCGGAATCTGACCATCGAGTCTGAACTTGCACCTGAAGTCTCTTCGTCGGAGAACTGGGTCTCTCCCATTTGGCTCAGAGAATGGTGCACTACTCTGGTGTACCTATGATACCACATGAAAACCCTTGCCCTCAAGGGAATGGTCCTCTGCTCTGGAGTCCCTATGGCTCACATGAAAACTTTGGCCTGACAACTAGAAGAATGATGGGGACCGCGAAACAAAAGATGGCAACTTATGCTCATCTGACAATGACCGCACACTCGTGCGTGTCTGAAACTGAGACTCGGAAATATCTGACGTCGAGTCTGAAACTGGACTGCAGAGTCTGAACAACGTTGACTGGCCTGGAATATGAAGATCTGAATCTGGAGCATCTGAATAAACCTGTGACTCTAAATATACTCCCCCTTTCTCCCATACTTGTCGGAAAACAGATAAATCGACAAAGTTGGGAGAAGACAACATAATGGGGAAAAAACATCACTTGCGGCTTTTCATCATTTTTTTAATAAGCCGTTTTTTTTTTGCAATTTTTTTAAGCCGTTCATTTTTTTCGGCTTTTGCAACTTCTTTTTTTTTCTTTTTTCTTTTTTTTTAAAATTGCGTACGACTTTTCTTTGTACGCGGCTTTTTTTTTCAACAGCGTACGGTTTTTTTCAAATGTACGCGCCTTTTTTTTCTTTTTTTTTTGAAGAACCGAAACTCTTCCTTTCCCTTTTTTTTAATACAGCTCTCCCCCCCCTTTTTCAAACTCTATAGGGACCATTTGGGCAAAAACACATAGCAGCCCCACTTGGGCTCACACACAAATAGCCTTTTTTTTTAAAAAAAGGCCACTCGGGTCTAGGGTTCCCAATGTGGGAACTCTCAAAAACACGGTCGCCCCTGATGGGGCTTGTTTCACGGTGCCGCCGCCAAGAGATGATGTGCGGGTTGCGCAAGATGGATCGCCAGGGGTATTCGCGCGCCTGGAGATTGATTGGGCCTGAGCGCACGCCTAGAAGTTGAGCGGCTGGAGATCGATGGAGCCGCCGCCCCTGGGATCGCGTTGGGTTGTGGAGTCGCGTGAGCGGAGGTCTGGCTGGAGATGGGCTTGCCGCCTGCTGATGTTTGAAGCGACTGGAAGTGGCTGAGCGCGCCAAGGAGATGAATGCGCCGTCTGGAGTTGAGATATACGGCGTCGGGGATCTGCTGCGGGATGTATACAGCGCATGGAGAAGTCCGGGGCTCCGCCTGATCCGCCGATGGTGCTCGATGAGCGCCGCCTGCGTAGCTTCTGTGGATTGGGGGCGCTGCCACGCAGGGGCTCGGGCCCGGGAGCCTGGAACAACATGGAGATGGAACAGCCATCTGAATCTGAAGGAGGACGCACAGGGCTGCGTCTAGAGAAGGCGTCTGGAGATGAGAAAATCTCGCGCCTCCTGCGAGATCGGGGTTTCAGCTTTGGGTGCGCGCTATGCTGTGCGCATAAAGAAGAAGAACACGTGGGGAAGAACACGATTGAAGAGCTTGGATCACAGCTTCTTGATTAGGGTTTCGTAACCCTAAGACCTGGCACCCTTCATTGACGCAGAATGAAAAACCTCTAACGATAAACACAAACCAAATCTTCTCTTATTGATTCTCGAATCATAAATAGAGGATAAAAATCCCGAGAATCGAACTCGCTCTGATACCATGTTATAAAATATGAAGCGGAAGCAGAAATGATAAACAGAGCATAAATCTAGAAATATGAAACTGGAAGAACAAAGATTTTACGTGGAACCCTACTCCGTGAGGAGCGGGATGAAACCACGGGAGAAGCCATCTAAGGGGCGTGTTTCTCTATTGATTTTCTCAATGAGTACAGGAGGTCTGGGGCTCTTTATATAGCCTTCCCAGAGCCTCCAAGTCCCACCCACAGGCGGTATGGGACTAAACACTGGATGAGGTAAATGGATCTTCTCCAGGATCCATTTACCCTGCTACAACTCAACATGGCGCACTACCAAATACTCTAACAATGTCGAATGAAGTACTCATCAAATCCCAATTATTACTACATTCAATAGTTTTGCAAGATATAAAGCTGAGAACTCAGAAGTCCTTTTGCTAAGAAAAGACTATTTCAAAACAAAGTTCAAACTTGTGATCAAAGTCCTTATCCACAGATAGAATAAGCTAGAGAGGTTTGCTTGCAGTTTACCCAGATTCACGTGCAAACCATATGAGGTTCCAGATGCTTTAGAATGGAGGGGGTTCTCTTCTATTATTCTCCAAAGACTCGAGGGTGATGCCATAAATTTGCCAGGTCATGTGCCAAAAGCATTTGATTGGCTCCTAATTTGAATGACTTAGATGGCTTTCAACACATGATCGGCGATTGGGGACACACCTTCCTCCGAAGGCCAGCTGATACGGAGACTTCAGATTGACGGTCAACGAGTGCCCTGCTCACCTTCTTGCTTCTTCCTTCATTCAGTATCCAGTGCTAAGTGCAAATCACTGCTCCGTGAAAAGCAAGCTCAGGGTGAAAGCTTCGGTGAAGGGGCCCGGCAATAGGTATGTCTCAACCCTTTCCTCATCTTCTTCGTTCTTCTTTTAATGCATGTTAGAATTATTATATTCTTGGTATGTATTATTGATTCCGTTAAACTTAGTAACCCCTAGTTTGCATTTGTTGAGATATTAATTATTTTTTATTCATTTCTTTCTGTTTGACAAATTACATGAAAGAAATATATATATATATATATATATTGTTGTAGTTGTTAAATGCATCACATGTACGGGAGATGGGTAAATGGATCTCTCCAGGATCCATTTATCCCATTCAGAGTTTAGTCCCACATCTACCAGTTTGGAGATGTGGAGACTTCATGGGTGACATATATAGAGCACCGCACCCCTGTAGTCCATGGAGAAAAAGTAATGAAGCATCTGCCCCTTTTGAGGATTTCTCCCATGGTTTCATCCTGCTCCTTAGGGATAAGATTCCACGTAAAAATAATAATGTTCCATGTTTATCTTTATGTTCTTATGCTCTGTTTATCAATCGCTTACGCATTCTCTATTTTTTAAAATGAAGAGAGGTTGATGTATAAAAAAAGGCCGATTCTGCGCGAGGGAGCAGGAAGAGATGCTTTGGCTAAGACCCGCGTGCGATGCGCGCCTGAAGATGTGGCAAGGAACTGCACCGCGATGGCAGGACATCGCCACCTGCGCGATGGTCAGTGCGATTGTAGGAGACGATGGGTTGTGCGATGGGTTGTTCGTCGCTCGCACGACTCCTGTTGCCGGAATCGTCGTGCCCCTGGAGGAGGCGCGCCTGGGCCGCGTACGATGGAGGATGTCGCCGCCTGGACTTGGGTACACTACCGCTTACGGGTCTTACGCACCTACGCGAGTCTGCGCTAGGGGCTCCGCCTACAGAATCATGTTGCCTGGAGAAGGAGATTGTCGATGGCGGTGCACGGAGAGTGTCGCTGGAAGGAGCACGATGCTGAGCCGCCTAGGGTTCTGGAACATGAGATCTGCATAGCCTGGAGTTGAAGGCTGGAACATGAGCCTCTTGGGCATCCTCTCTCCCATCTCGTCGCCAGGCGGAGCCTCGCTGCTCTCTGCCATCTGCCATCCCGCGCGCATTGAGACCAAGTTGCAGCCGACGCCCCAGACACAGCCATCTCCATCGGGGGCAGCATCTGGAAAAGGAGTTCCCACGTTGGGAACCCTAAATTGGGGTTGTGGGCCGTATCTAAAAAAAATAGGGTTAATTATTGTAAGGCCCAAGTAGCCAACAACTGTTTTCAAAAAAAGGAGGAGGAGGAGGAGAGAGGCAGCACTGCATACACGAAAAAAAAGGAG
Organism: Ottelia alismoides; assembly: GCA_037367405.1. Taxonomy (NCBI): domain Eukaryota; kingdom Viridiplantae; phylum Streptophyta; class Magnoliopsida; order Alismatales; family Hydrocharitaceae; genus Ottelia; species Ottelia alismoides. The sequence goes on from JAZKJV010005615.1 coordinate 500,762, forward strand.
AAAGAAGATTAGGCCCAAATGGGTTTGGATTAAAGGGGGCGCGTACAAAAAAAAACCATACGCATATTTCAAAAAAAAATGAAAAAAAGGAGATGAGGAAAAGACGAAATATATATATATACGACTTATTATTAAAAAAATGAATGAATGCCGGCTATAAAAAAATTGAAATAGTCGAAAAAAATTTGCAAGAAAAGCCAAAGAAAAAAATGATACGGATTATTGATGTTTTGTACCCCCAATTTCTTGTCTTCTCCCAACTTTGTCGATGTTGATTTTCCGGCAAGTATGAGAGAAAGGTCTTGTTCCCGATTCAAAGGTCAGATTCAGATATTCTCCAGATCAACCGATTTCCAGGCTCTATAAAGATTTTGCCGGACTTGACATCAGATGTTTCCGAGTCTCCAGCTTCATATACGCACATGGATGCGGTCTTTCAGATGTGTGTGCACATGTTTGCCATCTTTTATCGTGATCCGTAACATTCTTCTTATTTTGTCAGTCAGAGTTTTCATGTGAGCCACAGGGACTCCAGAGTAGAGGACGATCCCCTATGCCATGTGGAAAAGGGTTTTCATGTGGTATCATAGGCACTCCAGAGTAGTGTACCATTCTTTGTGCCAGATGGGAGAGACCCAGTTCTCCAACGAGGAGACTTCTTTCAGACTCCATTCTCCAGCGACCGTGGACTCCGACGAGGATTGCATTTCCACGGCCCCTTTCAACTCGGCCCTTTTTCAGAGATGGAGCAATTGTCCACATTATTGTGGCAGGCTAGAGTACTCTGAAGAGGAGACTCATTTCAGTTGCAGTGACTATGACAGGCGCAGTTCAGAGCACATGCTCTTCGACAAGGAGATTCAGTTAACTCACATTCCAACCGGTTCGTCCTCCTCACCTGCACGACATGAGAAGTAACGTCCTCGACAGCAAACGACAGTTGTGCGCGCTGAGTTGATATTGTTTGTAGTGTCCTGTAGCGTGAGTTGAGTTTCTTTCTGTTTGCCCAAGCTGAGCATTACATGCTCCAGCTTGAGGGGGAGTGTTGGAGTAGTTGTTATATGAGTAACATGTATGGGAGATGGGTAAATAGATCTCTCCAGGATCCATTTACCCCATCTAAAGTTTGGTCACACATCTACCAGTTTGGAGATGTGGAGACTCTGTGGGTGCTATATATAGAGCCCCACACCCCTGTAGTCCATGGAGAAAAAGTAATGAAGCATCTGCCCCTTTGAGAGCTTCTCCCGTGGTTTCATCCTGCTCCTTAGGCAGTAGGGTTCCACGTAAAAATCATGGTGTTCCGTGTTTATCTTTATATTCTTATGCTCTGTTTATCGCTTCCGCGTTCTCTATTTTCTAACTATATATATATATATATATATTTCTCCCTACATTATGTAATTTTCCAAACAGGTTTCTCCAATATATAAGAGAACCCTAGGATCTCATGAATAAAAAACTTATTATTTTCTCTCTACATGGTATCAGAACGACGGTCCTAGACCTGAGTTATTGTACCACGTGCCCTAGCCCCACCCGTCGTCCCTCTCCTCATCTCAGGGATCTTCCCCACGTCGTGTGACGGTGCCTCCATCGCCAGGGCCCACACGCGCTGCCCCTAGGCCACCCCATGCCATCCCTAGCAGACCCTTGGGCCATAGTCTGCGCCGCAAGCCCCCCTTTGGGTTCTAGCAGTGCCACCATAGGCCCCTAAACTCCAAGGTTGCCGTTGGGAGCCTCCCAGGGTACAACCACCGCTGCCAACCCCTTTCGGGTCCCCAACCGCCTCCCCAAGCCGCAGGAGGCCTAATCCACTGCTACCTAGCAGTCGTTGGTGCCGCCAAGCCCTTCGCCAAGCCCCTTAAGCCTCCATTAGAACCCCTCTCGCCCCTCAATAGACCCCTTAGGACCAAGGTTTTAAAAAACGCGCCTCGAGGCGCTGAGGCGTACGCCTCGAGGCTTTTTTTCACCGAAAACCACCACGAGGCGCAAGAGGCGTATGTGAAATCGACAACTTACGCCTCGAGGCTATGAGGCGCTCATCGAGGCGCTGAGGCGCTTGTGAGGCGTACGCCTCATCTGGAATATATTTACACCATAAAAAACCCAAAATAATTTGAACCTAAAATACTAAATGTCAATGGAGGATGTCCTCGGTTTGTGAAACTTGAGATTCTTTCCTCCTCTTCCCCCAAGTAGCATATTCTAGCCTCTCTCTTGTACACTTCAGCAAATGCTCTTCCTCTGAGCAGTGGTGCTACAATCATTGAAGGTCTTGGGTTTTCTTCTGGACATAGTAACTTTCTTTTCCCGTTTGCAATCTTAAAACCTATTTAGAATACAAAATTAGATCACCAAATGATCAAAATTTGCTCAAAATCTTCTGCTGTGTATTCTTATTTCATGGATAGAGAAAAACAAACTAATTGCTCAAAATCTGTTGTTGTATATTCTTCTTCCACCTTGAAGTCTCTACTTTTGTACTCGTTTAAAGTTTCAAATCTGCTACTGTTTGAATTTGCTTAAAGTCTTAAAATTTGTTTGTACTGTAGGAGCCTTATTAGAGGACTTTAATGCTACTGTTTGTACTAGACACTAGAAACTTTCTTATTTTGTCAATCAATATTATAACTTTCATGCCAGAGACTATAATGCATTCTTATTTCTAACATTTTTCTACGAAGTTGTATATTTGTATAGTTTTTAACCTAAAACTGAGGCTTACGCCTCCACCGCCTCGAGGCTTACGCCTCGCCTCGTTTACGGGAAACCGCCTCGATCCGCCTCACGTTTTTTAAAACCATGCTTAAGACCTCTCTAATCCTCTCTAGCATTGCGCAGATCTATAATATCTATTTAACAATCTAATTTTGACCGAAAAAGGTGAATTCAGACTAATAAATCATCTTTTGTGGCCCTAGCGCGGATAAAGGATTGATGAGGATGGTTGTATGAGTCTACATGTACAACCAATCCTCTATATGATCGCGTAGACTCACTTAAATCGGTCTACTACCCCAGTCGAGTCCCATTTTGGCCCCTATCCTTCATCATGTCAGAGAGCAAGGGTAATGTCTTCTCTTCCTCCGATGCCTTCAAGGGCACAACTCCCATCGTGAAGATGGATGAGACCAACTACGAGTTGTGGTCCATGCAGTTCTTGACCCTCATGCAGTGCAATAAGAAGGAACACATTCTGACACAGTCGGAGCCAATGGATAAGACTGGGGAGAACACTTCGTGGAAGTAAGATAATGTATGTGCATGCATTTAGCTCTCAGGTACTCTCACCACGAAGATTACCAATGCCACTGTGAATCAGCCCACTGCTAAGGCAATGTGGGATATCCTGGCAGCCACATATTGTCGAATAATGAATGAGGTCAAGATTCTTCAGTTGTAGTTCGACATCTACACAGTTAAGAAGAATGGACATCATCTCCTTAGCCACTATTCTTCGCTTCATGGCATTTTCGAGAAGCTTCACAGCTACATGCATGTCACCACATCTACTAAGTAGCAGATGGTGTATAGGAACTCCACAATGGTTGGAGTTTTTTTGGATGCTCTAGACCTTGAGTACGCGGTAGCATGCACACAACCTCTTACCGGTAACATTATACTGCCCATAGAGGAGGCATACAATCGCCTTAGCAGGATCATTGTCTCACTTCCTTTCACCACACATACCTCCTTAGTGATGGTCGCATCTCGTGGCAGAGGAGGCTCTACAAAGTTCAGAAGGTGTGGTCCCCATAACAGATGAGGAGGGCGTCAACATTGCTCATGCACCTAATGTCATCATCCTGGTCATTTAGAGGACACATGTCATTAGAAGCATGGATATCCCACTTCTGCTTGTGTAGCCGAGCAGGTTAAGCCACCTGATAGCTCTGCTCCTACATATTCATGTCTTGATGACATCATCTCTAGTCTAAAAAAGATAATGATTCCTATTACCGGCACTACTAAAGGTCCCCTTGATGTTGCAGCCATTGTCGAAGCTTCCTCGAGCTCCTCAGATATGGCTTATGCTTTTACCATTTGTAGCAGGGAAGATATGCCAGAGTGGTTTATCGACTTTAGTGCTTCCCACCATCTATATGGCAACAAAGTGCAGTTCAGTTTATACAAATCTATATACCCTGCTAGATCGGTCTTCATTGTGAATGGGGTTCATTTACCTATCACAGGACATGGAGATGTTCGTTTAACTCCATTCATGCACCTGCACAATGTGCAATATGCACCTATTTTTCAGATGAATTTACCTTTTATTAGTCATATCACTAAAAATGTGCATTGTCGTGCCAGTTTTACCCTTATTCTCTTGTGTTTACTCATGGGAAGGGTGATTGAATATGGTCTTACAGATTGATCCATACTCCATGTATTGGTGCTTCTACCATTCCTACTAGATTAGTCTCACCATACCCGTGATATCTTTGTTTTAGTCACCTACCTCTATTGAAGATAAATCATGTCCTCTCGCAGATCTTTGTTGCCAGTTTGGGGAGCATCACCACTTTTCTTTCCCTGGTCGTCAGAGTCATAGTAGTAGTCATGACATTTGAGGTCTCAGTCATGTTCCTTATCACAAGGGGCATCGGTTTTATATTGTAGTTGTGAATGATTATTCTACACTATCGTAGGGACATAAGTTTTATATTGTAGTTGTGGATGATTATTCTAGACTATCGTGGGTTTTTCTTTTAATAAGAAAGTTTGAAGCTGGGTCTCTCATTAAATCTTTCAATTTGAAAAAAATGAATATTTTCTCTGCTATTGTTAATTTTATTCACTCTGACAATTCCTTAGAGTTTTCTCTACAATACAGCTTTATGAGTTCTTTAGGTTTCTTGGCATCATACACCAGACTTGTGTGCTAACACTTCTTATAGCATAACAATGTTATCGAATGCAAACACCAGCACTTACTTGAGGTGACCAGGACACCTTGGATCCAGAGCCATGCTCCTCGTTCTTTGTGGGGGAGATGCGATTCTCAATGCTAGCTACTTGGTGAACTACATGACATCTTTTGTCTTAAGAGAGAAGGTCCATTTCTCGATTGTGTTTCTCAGGAAGAACACCAATGCCACCTTTTTTGAATCTATTATGCATTTCTCTCCTACAGGTGACAGGTTGACTCTGTCTGACTCGGTAAAGGAGGTATATATGCCTCCTCCTACGGCACCACCATCTCCAGTACTACCACCACCCCCACCGCCACCACCACTTGCTCATGTGGCTACACCTACACCACCACCCAATACCTTAAGTGTTACCAAGATTCCATGTTTGCAGGCCTCCCGCAATTCCCCCTACTCATGGGGCCTTCCCCATCATCCAGCAGGTCCTAGGTATGTATTGAGCACATTGTTTCTACAGATGACACTAGTAATTTGTCCACGCAACAGGATACTTTACATGATGAGCAGATCTCCTCTCAAGAGGGTAATTTATAGGTTCACGAGGCAAGTGATTTTGATGTGCTTATTGCTTTACGAAAGAGAAGACATACTTGTGTTACTTATCATCTTGCAGTCCATGTTTCTTTAGAGCGACACTCAGAGGATTTCAAGAGGTTTGTCGTGGGGCTATCAGCCGTGGAGATACCATAGACATATAATGAGGTGATACAAGACAGTCAGTGGCGTCTTATCATAGAGGAGGAGGAGATGATCGTGTTACAATCACGTGCCTATAGGAGCATCTGTCATGGGATGCAAGTGGGTGTTTACGGAGAAGTACCGAGCATATGGTAGCATGAATCGCTACAAGGCGAAGCTTGTGGCTTTACCTAGGCATAATGAGTGGACTATGAAGACACTTTCTCTCCAGTGTCTCAGCATTCTACAACGAGGATCCTTCTCTCCGTTGTAGTGACACTGGATTGCCCCTTGTTGGGAGAAAACAATAACTTGCTTATTCATGAGGCCCTAGGGTTCTCTTATATAGAAGATAGACCCGTTGGGCAAATTACATAAAGAGAAAGGAAAGAATAGAGAATACATAAAAGAAACAAAAGATAAATAATATCTCAACATTCCCCCTTCAAGTGTAGCTTGAAACATCATCTCTGTTAAGGCCTGTTAGCTAGGGCCTTGGTAAGAACATCTATTGTCTGATCTCTCAAGCTAACATGACTAGTGGAGATGAGGCCATTCTTTATCACGTCTCGAGTGTAATGACAATCTACCTTTATATGTTTGGTCCTCTCATGGAAGGTTGGGTTTTAGGCGATGAATAGAGCAGTCACTGGTTATCGCAATGGAGGTGCATGGAAATAAGTACCTCAACTGTTAGCTAAATAAGAACAGATCTGTCCCATATCATCTCTGTACTAGCCTGTGTCAAGGCCATGTATTCTGATTCTGCACTTGATCTGACAACTACTGCCTACTTCTTGCTCTTTCATGACACCAAGGAGCTCCATACGAACAATGCAAAGCCATATGTAGACTTCATGTCCTTGAGACATCTTGCATAATCTGCATCTGCACAAGCTATTAACAGAAAAGGATATACTTCTGCTGAATAGAAGATCAGTGCTAGGTGAAGCCTTCAAATACCTCATAATCATATGAACCCATGTTGCTCTATCAGATCCGAGAGCTTCTGGAACCATGCTCTTGGACTCTACTTAAGGCCATAGACCGTCTTATGAAGCTTGTAAACCTTCTGACACTCCTCAACAACGAACTCAGGTGGTTTCTCCATGTAGACCTCCTCCTGTAGGTCACCATAAAGAAATGCATTCTTCATATCTAGATGATATAGGGGCCAATCTCGTGTCATTGCAACAGAAAGAAGAATACGCAGTGTATAATGCCTATCTACTGGAGAGAAGGTATCCTGATAGTCCAACCTATATGTATGCGTGAACCCACGTGCCACAACTCTTGCCTTGTAGCGATCTATGCCGCCATATGTTTGGTGATTTATCGTAAACACCTACTTGTATCCCACAATCGATGCTCCTGTCGGAGTTGTAACAACGGTCCAAGTGTTACACGATTGTATCACGACCATCTCCTCCACCATGGCAAGATGCCACTGATTGTCTTGTAGGATCTTCGGATATGTCCGTGGTATCCCCACAATCAATAGTATTATGGAAAATCACATGAGGTCCTTTGACAGGTTTGCTCAAGGAGACATGAGCTGCAAGAGGATATGTAGCACAAGTAGGTCTTTGCTTCCTCAGAGCAATAAACACATCCATATCATCTGCTACTTTATGAACATGTAAACTACCCTCTTGAGAGTTCACATGCCCATCCTGTAAAGAATCACGCTGCATAGACAACTTAGCAGTACCACCAGTAGAAACAATGTGCTCATTAGATACATGGGGCGTGCTGAGTGATGGGGAAGGCCGATGAGCAGTGGGAACAATGTGAGACCCGCGTGTAAACACACATGGCAAAAAACTGGGTCAAGGTATCGGGTGGCAGTCCAAGGGCAGCCACAGGAGCTGATTTAGGCACTGGAAGTGGTGGTAAAGTAGGTACTGGATGTGGTGGACCAGTAGGAGAAGGCATGTATACCTCCTCACCAGAGTCAGGTAGAGTCAACATGTCACATGTTGGGAGATACATAACAGACTCAAAGAAGTGACATCAGCACTAACAAAGTATTTCAACTGAAATGATCAAAACAACGGTACCCCTTATGGGTACGAAAGTATCCAATAAAGACACACATGACATCTCTAGGGAGATCTTGTCACAACCAGGTGTCAGATTGTGAACAAAGACCACAGAACCAAACACTCAGGATGTAAGGGAGAACATGCCCTTTTCGGGAAATGCAATTGAGAAAGAAATCTTTTCTCCTAAAACACAAGAATGCATACGGTTCACTAAGTAGCAAGCTATGAGGAGTGCATCACCCCTGTAAGAGTGAGGGGCATGACTTTGAATCAAAAAAGTTCGGGTCACATCAATTAAATGATGGTGTTTGCGTTCAGCAATATCATTCTGCTTGGATGAGTAGGCACGCGAGGTACGGTGTACAAAGCCATGAGATATGTGGAAATCAGATAGTTGTGAAGTGCACAACTCTAAGGCATTGTCAGATCGCAAATACTGGACAATAGCAGAAAAATGTTCTTTATTTTATTAATAAAGGTTATAATGATAGACCAACCTCAGATTTATTTTTGAATAAAAAACAAAGAAAGTCCAGAAAAACATCCACAACAACAAGATAAAAATTATGTCCTTAGTGATCAGGAACACGACTCAAACCCCAAAAATCTAAGTGAATAAGCTCAAATAACTGAGCACTGTTGTGACTCTAACGATAAAGAAGAAAAGAGCGGTGATGCTTCCAAGCTGCAAGCCTCGCACCGGAGGGAAGATCGCATGGAAATCTGTGGGAGGACATGATACATGTAGGCCTCCTCCATGGGTCATTGCAGCAGCTGTGACAACTCATATGGCGCACAACCAAATACTTCGACACACCCCCTCAAGCAGGAGGTCTCGACAGTTGTTCAGGTGCCACGTAATGGGTCATTGCAGTGGTTGTGAGCTGTGTGGAGGCCTATGACTTTGGCATGAGGTTGCTCAGACGACTCCGACAGCGGTGGGGTCGCACACAGGGGTTGACGGCAGTTCTTGGTTCGTGCAAGGATGGAAGAGGGGGCTAGGACACGGTGGGGTACTAGAACTCCGTCTTAGGACCGTCACTCAGATACCATGTTGGGAGAAAATACTCACTTGCTTATTCATGAGGCCCTAGGGTCTCTTATATAGAGGAGAGAGTCGTTGGGCAAATTACATAAAGAGAAAGGAAAGAATATAGAATTCACAAAAGAAACAAAAGATGATTTAAGGCACAATAGAGAATGTCAAGCGAAGGAGAGAGAGGTGGACAAGGGGTAGAGGGTCGTAGCTAGCGCTCGGGAGCTTCTTCATCCAATGCGGTTAGTCAGTGAGGAGGGGGAATAAACCATTATTCTGAGGAAGGTACAAGCGATGTGGTGACAACAGCTTCACAACCAAAATAAAATGTGATTCACTTTTCAATTAATTATCCAATGAGAATCCAATTCACATCAATAATTAATCAACAAATATAAATCATAATATGGTCTCTCTAATACATTATAAATTACCTTTATAAATATATGTGAATATTTTGGATAATGCTCTGTTAGAAAATAAACATGCGAAAGCGAACATGGAAAAAGGATAAAGAAGAATAAAGAACATCTGGATTTTAACGTGGAACCCTACCTCCGTGAGGAGCGGGATGAAACCACGAGAGAAGCCCTCAAAGGGCACGTTATGCATTGCACTTTCTCAATGGTTACAGGAGGTCTGGGGCTCCTTATATAACCTCCCCAAGCCTCCAAGTCCCACCACTGGTCGATGTGGGACTAAACACATGGATGGGGTAAATGGATCTCTCAAGATCCATTTACCCTGCTACAACTCATTTGGCACACAACCAAAATACTCCGACACACCCCCTCAAGCCCGGAGCATGCAATGCTCAGCTTGGACAAACATAAAGAAACTCAACTCACGCTACAGGACACTACAAACAATATCAACTCAACGCACACAACTGATGTTGTCGAGGACGTTGCTTCTCACGCTGTGCAGGTGAGGAGGACGAACGAGCTGGAGTGTGAGTCTGGTGAATCACCTCATAGGAGAGCATGCGCTTTGAACTGCACCTGTCAGAGTCACTGCAACTAAAAATGAGTCTCCTCGTCGGAGTACTCTGGCCCGCCACAACATGTGGACAACTGCTCCATCTCTGAAAAGGGCCGAACGGAAAAAAAAAGGTCGTGGAAGTGCAATCCTCGTCGGAGTCCAAGGTTGCTGGAGAATGGAGTCTGAAAGAAGTCTCCTTGTCAGAGAACTGGGCCTCTCCATCTGGCACAGAGAATGGTACACTACTCTGGTGTACCTATGATACCACATGAAAACCCTTGCCAACATTGCATACGAAATGGTCCTCTACTCTGGAGTCCTTATGGCTCACATGAAAACTCTGGCCTATAAAACAAGAATAATGATGGGGACCACGAACAAATGATGGCAAACATGTGCACATCTGAAAGAAGACCGCATACTCGTGCATGTCTGAAACTAGAGACTCGAAATCAATCATCAAGTCTGAAAATCTGACAAACTGTAGAGTCCGAATAATCTGGCTGGCCTATGAATATGGAGAATCTGATAATTAGATCTGGAATATGAAGAATCTGAATGGCATGCGACTCTACACAATACTCTCCCTACTTTGTCGAAAAGTCATCATCGACAAAGTTGGAAGAAGACAATAAAAAGGGGAAAATAACATGAATAACATTTTGCCCGTTCATCATTTTTTTTACGGCTCTTATCTTTTTTATAGTCGTCTTGTTCCCTTTTTTAACATTCACTCTCCTTTTTTTCTCCTTTTTTTAATCTCATTTTTTAATTTTTTTTAAACACGACTCACAGCCCACCCCTTTTTTTTCAAACATGCCCCCTATTTTTCGTTGGGCCTCCAGTAGCAAGAAATATTTTTTTTCTTTTAACGTGATCGGGGCCTCTCAGGACCTTGAATAAAGTTGCGCCCCCTTCTCCTTTAGGGTTCCCGCGGGAACTCGTCAACAAAAAAGGACCGACGTCGTCCCTGGGACTGGAGAACGACGCTGCTGGAGCAGGAGAGAGGGGGTAGCACCGTCACCTAGAAGAACTCATAGGTCTTCTCTTCTTCAATGGCGATGGGATCGCGCACTTGTGGCCGCCTGTGGAGATGCGGTACCGCCAAGGACAGGCGTCGCTTAGGTAGCAACATCAGGAGAGGAAGGCGCCATCGAGGGGGTCTCCTGGAACCGCGCAGGATCGCTGCTAGGATGTTGCGCGATGCAGGGAGACCCTTTGTCCTGGAGGTGCGCAATATAAGGTTGACGCACGGTGGGGCGGCTCCGCCTGTTGGAACCACGAAACCTGGAGCGGTGAGGGCACCTAGATCTAGAGTGCTCGCATGGATGTTGCGCCTGGAGATCTTGCTTCGAACATGGGGCTCGGTTGTTGTAGGAGGGGTGCCTCCTGAAGGAAGGTATGGCCTCGAATGTCGGCAGGCAAGGGAGAGTGGCATCGCTGAAAGAGCTGAGGGACGACGCGGTGAACCTTCGTCGTCAACTAGAGGCGCGCAGCTTGGAGCCTGCGCACCTGCGACTTTGCCTGAAGATGGGGCGACAATGGCACTGTGAGAATGATGCCACTGGGATGCAGGACCCTGTACGATTAGGGTTCGGCCTGGAGATGCCTCTGAAGAAGATACAACCTCCCGTGATACGACATGAAGTGAGGAGGCTGTGGAACCGTGGAATCCTCAGGATGCTAAGGATATTGTATCGCTAGAGGCGTGGAGGTTTATGGTTCCATTGTGGGCCTCATCCTTGCATAATCGAACCATCAACAGAAGAAGATCTTGAATGATGATGAATAATAATCATAAAAATACAGCCTCGAAATCGAACGCAAGATCAAACTACTCTGATCATGAACTTAGTATCGAATCTCGAATAAAATAATAAATATATAAAATCCTCGAGAATCGACCCGCTCTGATACCATGTCAGAAAATAAACATGCGGAAGCGAACATGGAAAAAAGGATAAAAAAGAATAAAGAACATCGGGATTTTAACGTGGAACCCTACTCCGTGAGGAGCGGGATGAAACCACGATTGAAGCCCTCAAAGGGGCATGTTATGCATTGTACTTTCTCAATGGTTACAGGAGGTCTGGGCTCCTTATATAACCTCCCCAGAGTCTCCAAGTCCCACCACTGGTCGATGTGGGACTAAACACATGGATGGGGTAAATGGATCTCTCCAGGATCCATTTACCCTGATACAACTCATATGGAGCATAACCAAATACTCCAACACTATCCACATTATAATATCCGTGATAATTAAATCACATTTAATCATCTTGGATCTCTATTCTCATGTGCCCAAATAATATGAATCACATTCACATTATTCTCATCTTTGATAATTAATCACATTTAATTATCTAAGATAACTCTCCTTATAAATCAAATTCATATTATTCATGATAATTAAATCACATTTAAATATCAATTTTCTCAATGGTCAAATACCTATATCACTAATGAAATTATCCTTAAACTCTTTCAAGGATAATGCGCTTTCTCCGCGGATACATGGAGATAAGGACATGGTGATTGTACTGTTCTGCGTATAGTGACTTGGATATTGATATCACATCTCAAATCTAGACCTTGCGGACCTCCCATAGATGTTTGATTAAATCAAAGCTGTAAATCTAATCTTCTATTTGTATATGAATCACATTCAGAACATTGTCTAATATTTGTACCAAGATTAGATTATTTCTTTACTGATAGGAGTTACTAAAATCCCAACTTGTTTCATTACACCTCGGAATGGAAGCGTTATGGTAACTATCGTTTATAATCACATTACCCTCAAGTATTCCTAATACATGTATATCCTTCATAATGGAAGACCTAGAATAAATCCAAAGTTTTAGATCTCATTTAGATTGTCTCCTTCAGGGTTTCATCATTAGCTTTATCATTTGATCATTGGGAGTTGGTATCGATCATATACTTTTCAAAAACATATATCACACCCATGTGTTAATCATATACTTTCCAAAAGTATATATCAAACCTACAAATTCAGTCATGCTTCCAATGCGAGACGACCGTGCAATAATTTAATTCATCCAAATATCTCATGAGTGAGCTCATGTCTTCTGGTTCAGGAAAGAACTTGCATGATCCCTTTAGAGATTGTATTACTCGTATACCCTTGTATGCACACCATCGTGACGATGTATAGACCTTGATTAGGTCATCAACCTACTGCTCTGCCAAATATACATACTCAGACATATAGCAACACATCTGTCTCCGGTCAGAGAATACGTGCATATATCGTGACTTCATATGACATAAGTCTTTGGTTATATCGATCTCGTTAAGTTAACTCTTTGACCTAACATATCTAAAACTTCCGAATATCTATTCCTATGCAAAGGACCTGCATCATGAGGTCGGTTAGATATCAACCTTAGAGAAAGGATTGACATCTCTTTCTCAGAATGGAGATCATCTCTTAACAATCATTAAACGATGTCTAATGAGTCCTCGATCTAACTCTTTAGATAATTATCCAAGCACCAGCCTCTATGATTCAACAATTGAATCAACAACAGTATGATCCTCAAGATGGCCATGGTAAATAACCCTAATTGTACTAAGGGACCTATTATGCAAATTAGTTATTTTTCATTTCCAAATCAAGGAATGATATCCGTAATAACATTTATTGCATATGTCTCATCATTGGCTCGCATGTTCAACAGACACACCCCCTCCTTAGAAGACTAGAGTAACGACATGTGATCCGAATGCGCTCGGGGCAGCACCCGGGTCCCAGCCAAGGGGAAAGTCATCAACCCTCAACAAATACCAAGAATCTATCAAAGCGAGAACTGGATCTCGCGTTCCGCCAGTGTACAAACAACATGCCGCATTGATCATCGGCAAACCAAGCTCCTCCATCGCACCACCATCTCTTCCCCCACGCCCCCAGGACGATCATCCGAGAATAGTGTCACAATAAAATTCCCAACGACGATACACACGGTGTTGGGCGCCAACACCCTGGCCAAGACGAGTCCTCGACGAGTTGTGCCATGCTAACCCTCTTACATGGTTCATACACATTTGTAGCCAAAATCTTTACCTTGTCAGCCTCTCACCGCAACAGCGTCGTGAGGGGGTACCTTCCTCACCGCTCAGCCTCCTCCAACACGAACTTATCCTCATCCCACTCCGACATCAAACCTCCAGAAACACCTTCAGATGCAATAGCTCTGCATTCTCTCAGCCTATCTGCGCGAACATCTCCCTACATCACATCAAAATCCTGCATAAGTTTCATCTCCTGCAACATGACCAAGTCTGTCATGTGTTCTAAAACCAAATACCGCATCGCCCTCTTCTACGGCATGCCCAAACCTTAATGTTCCAGGAGAACACATTCACTTGCGAACCTTGAGATTCCCCTTTGGCCACACGACCCCCAGATACTTCAGCATGTCCTCTTCCTCGCGTAGGTAACCCCTTCCACCAGCCCACCCCTCCTCCCATCTTCCCCTCCCCCGTCATAGCTATCTCGCCAATGACCTGTGCACCTTCCTAGTTAAGACCGAGATCGGGTGCCGAGCTTGCATGCAGTCAATCTCGGCTCCCCCCATTCATCCTCAGCCTTTGGTAAATCTCCATCCTACGCCCCCGCTTCCGCTCATTCAAACCACAATGGGAGTAGCTCTGCATGAACCTTCTCCAACCTGCCGCTACAACCCCTGACGGCCACCGGAGTACCTCATCACCTTCGATCTTCCACTGTCCAGTAGCACCATCTACTCCTCATCCGCGAAATGTGTCCCGGAAGCCACTACCTCTTCTAATAGACCCGACGTGGAAGCTACATGCTCCGCCCCAACCGATCTGACCTCTTGACGCCTAGCCAATTCCGAGAAATAACCTCCGAGAGGACTCCCCCGACTCGATCAACGGATCCACCGTAGTCGGAGGGGAGACACACGCATGCAATACGGTGAGAGGAGTTGCTTCATTACCTAGGAATTTTGCTATGATCAGTATACTTGTCCACCGCACCGCAAAAACCGAGCCCTTGAGTCGAATCACAAGAGGCCTTCCCTTCTGGATCCACTAGCGAGGGCTCCACCACACCCGAAATCGAGTGCTCCCGCCAACCGCGAGCCTCGGCGGATCCACCACCCAATATGCAAACGAGAAAGGGTCCTCCATCAAACTGCCTGCCGGATCCGCCAAAGGCCTATCGTTCGGATCCACGAAATCACGCCCAACCGCAGCTGCCATACGACTCGACCCGGATCCATACCCACCCGATTCAGTAACAGAAGCTTCTATAGTTCGACTCGACCGGATCCACATAAAATATCTGTCGTTTGACTCGCCCGGATCCATAACCTCGTAAAATATCCATGAAGGAGGGAGTGGACCCCAGACCCTTCAGCAACACTTTGGGAGCCCCTCCATCTACCTGACTCGAGGAGCTTGCCCCGTTTGCTGAATAAAGGTCGAACGATTCAAACCACTAGAAAGGTACCCCTTCCCCTTCTATGACCCTCTTCCCTGATCGAGCTTCGCCCAACTCCAGCAGCCATGCCTCCTCTCTAACCGGCCCAACCTCAGTGATCTCCATGCAGAAGGATACCCCCATAAACTACACATGCTACCATGGTGTTAGAGGTCAAGAGAGTACCTCCCCCATCTCCTGCACCCTAGGTGAATCCTCGCGCCTCAAACCATCGAAGACGATGGCTATGACCTTGAAGCAAAGGGCTCACCATCGAGCGAAATGCCTCCAAGCTCCTCGACAACAGCAGAATACCCATGCTGAAGATCGGCTTCACCTCCTTTAAATTGTCCACCATTCCATCCCTCACCAGGGGGTGCGCCAATGCACTCGGCCCCCTACCCAGTGGAAATACTCCACAGTTCTGCTAGCCTCCATTGCAGAAAGGTCCCATGTGCACACCATCTCTTCCTCGAGCATAATGGCATCCCCTACGAAGCCGACTCCTACCACCACCTGATGTCCCCCATTGTGTCCGTCAGACTCTTCCTTTCTCTTGCAAATCCACACCAAGCACATGACCACCCCCAAACAACCGCGCCACTGCTCATCAATTCCGCCTTCCCATCGAACCCCGCTTCCTCACGAGCCTTGTCCCGCGAGCACCTGAAACTGTGATGACCATTCCTTCCGTAGACGAAACATTTCATAAGGTCCCGACACGCTACCGCTTGCACTCATAATTTTCCCGTGGCATGATTGCAATATTCACAAAGTAATTATGAATTATTTTTGTAGAATAATCTACAACAAGTGTTGTTGTAAATGTTGGAGATTTCTATGGAATAATGTAATTTCATGATATTACATGAGATTGGCTCCTTCCCAATTGGGAGGGTAGATGGGTACCAACTCCCATTAGTAAAGGGTGGACGTCTACTGCTAGAGTATTTGGTTGTGCACCCATTGAGTTGTAGCAGGGTAAATGGATCCTGGAGAAGATCCATATAGTTTAGTCCCACATCGTCTAGTGGTGGGACTTGGAGGCTCTGGAGAGGCTATATAAGGAGCCCCAGACCTCATGTATCCATTGAGAAAGTCAATAGACAAATACGCCCCATTTGAGGGCTTCTCCCGTGGTTTCATCCCGCTCCTCACGGAGTAGCATTCCACGTTAAAATCCCGCGTTCTTCGTTATTCTTTATATTTTTCCATTTTCGCTTCCGCAAGTTTATTTTCTAACATGGTATCAGAGCGGGTCGATTCTCGAGGATTTCATTTTCGATGTTATTCGAGATTTAATATTTGATTCTTGAAGATTCATTCTTATTATCATGAATGGTTCAAGTTTTTAGGGTTTCTTTTTGAAACCCTAATCCGTGTTCTATCGAGGATTCCACTGTTCGTAGTTCCATGAAGAACGTCCAGAAGATGGCGGCGCATCATCGAGAAGAAAAGGAGAAGGCGGAATCGCCTCCTCGTGGAAGCGTAAGCATCTCCCAGCGGCATCAAGTTGCAGTGTGGCCTTCCTCCATCAAGAGCGGCGTAAAGCACCATCACATGTGCCCTATCTCCAGTCCGCGCGAGGTCACGCGCCTCTCCAGAGAAGTCCCCATCAGAGCACATGTCGCGCAAATGTCACGCACCTGTCCCTATCAGAGCAGTCGTCACGCACATGTCGCACAGTCCCCAGCAGCGGAGATCTCCACGGCAGCCCAGCAACCAGAGAAGCCCTTGTGCTGGAGCCACGACCGCGCAAACCCCAGATCTATCGCACGGCGGCAAGACCCAGCAGATGGCGCACCTCTCTTCTCCCATCTGGGCGATGCTTCCAACTCCCAGGCGGAGCCTCTGCTCCGCGCGTGAAATCCAGTCGTGAAATCCAATCGTGCACACCCTCCAGTGCGTCGCGCGGCGGCACTCGTCTCCTCTCCAGGGCGGCATGTATGACCCCTATTCTCCAAGGCGACGATGGCGCAAGCCCTTACGCGTGCACAGGGCGCACTGCCCTCACGGGAGAGCCTCCTTCCCTTCCTCCTTTGGCCGCGATCGTTCAGCAATTAGCGGCGTCGGCACGATGGGTTTCCATATGGGGAACCCTATTGGGGCGGCGGAAAAGATACCCCACGGGGGCGGCAGCTGTTGAAAGAAGGGTTCCCATACGGGAACTCTAATATAAGCGCAGGCCCGCCTTGTGAAAAAAAGAGGGGTTCCTGTGGAACCCTAGTGGCCCATTATTAAAAAAAACACGTGAGCTGTGTTTCAAAAGAGGGTGCAGCTGGTGAGGGCCTGATTGAAAAAAGGGAGGCATGGTTATATTGTTAAAAAAATAAGAAGAAGAGGCGTGTACAAAGAAAAGCCATACGCAGTATCTGAAAAAAAATTGTGGCTATTAAAAAAATGGAAATAGCCGGAAAAAAGGGAAAATGCTGTAAAAAATGTTGAAACGGCTTTAAAAAAATGATCCAAAAAGCCGGAAAAAAATTGAATGGCTTAAAAAAATGTTTCGTGAAAGAAATTGATTTGCAATCTTTTTAAAAGTCGAGAAAAAAAATGATTTAATCGGCTTATTTGATTTTGTGTTTTCCCCATTATTTTATCTTCTCCCAACTTGTCGACGTCATGTTTTCCGACCAGTATGGGAGAAAGGGGGAGTATATTTAGAGTCACAGGTGTTGTTGCAGATTCAGATGTCAGATTATACAGACCAAGTCAGATTTCCAGACTCTACACTTCAGATTCAGATTTCTTCATGCGCAAGATTCAAACTCGACGTTCAAGATTCCGAGTCCACAGGTGTGATGCGCAGTTGTTCAGACTCGACAGAATGGTACGAGTCCAAGTTCGAGGCACTCCATAATGAGGCTCATTTTCGAGTTCTACAGAGAGAGACTCATTTTCAGACACGCACGAGTTTGCGGTCATTTTTTCAGATGAGCACATGTTTGCCATCAGTTCAGAGGTCCCTATCCTTTCTTGTTTAGTCTGCCAGAGTCTTCAGAGTATGGGACCATTCCCTATACCATGTTGGCAAGGGTTTTCATGTGGTATCATAGGGACACCAGAGTAGTGTACCATTCTCTGAGCCAGATGGGAGAGACCCAGTTCTCCGACGAGGAGACTTCTTTCAGACTCCATTCTCCAGCGACCATGGACTCCGACGAGGATTGCACAGCCACAGCCTTTTTCCAATTCGGCCCTTTTCAGAGATGGAGTAGTTGTCCACATTATTATGGCGGGCCAGAGTACTCCGACGAGGAGACTCATTTCCAGTTGCAGCGACTCTGACAGGTGCAGTTCAGAGCGCAAGCTCTCCGACAAGGAAATTCAGCAGACTCACACTCCAGCCCGTTCGTCATCCTCGCCTGCACGACATGAGAAGCAACATCCTCGACAGCAGCAATGTGCGCGTTGGGTTGATATTGTCCGTAGTGTCTTGTAGCGTTGAGTTGAGTTTCTTTCTATTTGTCCAAGTTGAGCATTGCATGCTCCAGCTTGAGAGGGAGTGTTAGAGTATTTGGTTGTGCGCCCATTGAGTTGTAGCAGGGTAAATGGATCCTGGAGAAGATCCATTTACCCCAACCAGTGTTTAGTCCCCACATCGTCTAGTGGTGGGACTTGGAGGCTCTGGAGAGGCTATATAAGGAGCCCCAGACCTCCTGTATCCATTGAGAAAGTCAATAGACAAACACGCCCCATTTGATGGCTTCTCCCGTAGTTTCATCCCGCTCCTCACGGAGTAGGGTTCCACATTAAAATCTCGCGTTCTTCGTTATTCTTTATCTTTTTCCATGTTCGCTTCAACAAGTTTATTTTCTAACATCTACTCCCATATTATGGAAGGAGGCAATCTCCATTCCATAATCTCTAATGCATGGTTGATTTAATTTGAGATTAATTTATATTGATTTCTCAATATATATATATATGATATATCTAATCAAAATTAAATTAATTATTATTGTATTTTTACGACAAAATCTTGGTCATTGAAAGAAAGACAAATCCATCTCATCCATTGATTTTGTGTAGTTCATGGATTGTGATCCATGGACTCCCAAAAATTATATAAGAAGAGGCACCCCTTGCTCTTTATTGGAGATGAATTACAACTTCATATGCTCTCTCGCTATCTCTACATGCCAACTCTCTCTCTCATTGTGGTCGTCCACCATAAAGCCCTAAAGAGAGTCGCCATCACAGCACCATCATCGTGATGCTGCCAAATTGTTTGCTCGTAGATCTTTGTCTCTAGCAGTACGTCTTGCTCGTGAAGAATACGTCGCATCTCGTGAGACGAGATCAGGAGATTCACCGCTTGGATCATCAACATGGATTATGAGGAGCACGCATTTCTTCAACGCACTCGCAAAGGTCTCCTCCGTCTGATCGGACTTGAGACAGGAGGCCTCTTCGTTTAGAGATTCGATCGCAACCACGCTTCAAGAGTTAACACTAATACTTGTTTAGAAGAAATGATTAGAGAAGAGTTTTTGGATAATGTGGTTTCATCGGATTAAAATTTTTTAAATTCGGTTGCATCGAGCTACTAGTACGACTAGTCGCTCCCGATCGCATACGATGCGATCCTCATGCTTCCGTGACACGGTTAAGGATTTTTCCATACCCTTCAAGTGGTATCAGAGCCATAGGTTGGAGTTTTCAGATACGATCCATAAACCTAGGACGACTGGTCTCATTAGGGTTTGTGAAATTTTATCGCATTTTATTCATGCAGCCTTGTTTTGTATTTTTTTTGCCTTGTTTAAATTATTTAAACATGAAACTATCACTTGGATTATGTTCTCAATAAATAAGGAAATCGTGGGATTTGAGTTTGCGTGATTTGGAATCTGTTTGCACAAGTTATGATCATTTTAGTGAACATGTACGCATTGTTTCGGGGATGGTGAATCTTAACGTAATTAAAGAGTTAATTATGGATTTGAAATACCTAGAAATACGTGCAAACTACTTGGGTTCTATTATAAATCAAATTAACGAACTATGGAAACTTATTTTGCATGATTTGGATTTAAATTGATTGAGATATGTTACTTTTAGTGAGGGTCACTGCTGAAAATTACTTCCCTAATCAAGAATCTTGTAATTGTCATTTAATTAATTAGTGAAATTAAATATTAATTTCTTAAAAAAATATTGAGAATATTTGTGAAATATTTGATGATGATTTTTTCCTCAAATGACATTGCCATAATCAAAATTGATTAGATATGATCTAAATCACAATTGGTTACATGAACCGTCCAACAAATATCGTTGCCTGAATAAGATTAACGATTTGTTTAGCAAATCTCCTTATAATGTTAATCAAAAATATTTTTATTATTATATGGTATAACTTCAGTTGATAAAACGATTATCATTTCAAGTACAAAGTGATTAATTGGCATTATCCTGACCCGAGGCAGATAAGATGTCTAGTCGGGGAGCATTGGCGTAGTAGGTTGCTCCGTGAGCAGTTTGTCTCACTCCTGTCAGTATTGACCATGACAACGGGTAAGGAAGGGATAATGTTTGAAGGGATTATTATGTATTTTTCTACTTATTACAATTCGAATAATATGTACTTGAGATAATATCATATTTCAAGTAACAATAAAGAATGTTTGTTGGATATTAATTGGATCATTGATTTAATGTGATTAGACTAATTAGAATCCAATTAAAATTAAAACACTCTATGAATAAAGTTGTATTTTCCTTAGAAGAATTAATCGTTATGAATATAATTCATAATGATGAGTTAGAATTTGAACATGATATGGAGGATCACATAAGTAACACTCATGGCCTTTCGTCAAGGCAAAGGGTTCTGTCGTCAGGGAGTGTATATAGAAGATGATTGTCCGAAGTGACAACTCGTACATACAAGTGTATCTGGATCGGGCTCTTTGCTTCTTGAAAGAGTAAGGCCATATACGTAGTGACCCCAATATCCGGCCCTCATATTGTTGGAGTGATATTGGATTGCGCATAGCGAGTTCCAATTATGTTGACGGTTAGTTCAATTAACGACAGGTCAACATCACCTTAGCAGTGGTGGGCCCGGGTGTTAAACATCGAATTGGGAATGCAAATTGGATTTGCAAGGCGGAATGTGTTCCCACATCTTTTTATCCGGGTTACATGTTCTCATATTATTGGGATGTAACAAAGATAAGAAAGGAGATACCATATCTTGCTAGAGATATAATGGTAAGTATATCTTTTACATTGAAAGTGATTAAGGGAATGAACTTTCATTGTTGCAAGGCAAGACAACTTTGATATAAAAAATTCTTAAATCAAAATAAATAATATATAATTATATATTTTTTATTTATTTATGAAAATTTCTTATTTCAGATAATCTTCATTGAACCTACTCAATACTATACTCAATAATTACCAGTAAGAAAACGATTCTCAACCCGATTACAAAATATAATCGAAGAACATGATAAAAATCCTCGAGAATCGACCTGCTCTGATACCATGTTATAAAATATGAAGAATGCGGAAGCGATAGATAAACAGAGCTAAGAACAATAAAGATAAACATGGAAACACCATGATTTTACGTGGAACCCTACTCCGTGAGGAGCGGGATGAAACTACGGGAGAAGCCCTCAAAGGAGCGTGTTTTTCTATTGCTTTTTCTCAATGAGTACAGGGGGTGTGGGGCTCCTTATATAGCCCCACGGACAGACCCAATAGTGACTGCTCCCCCATGTGGTACTAAACACATAGGTGGGCTCTTTTCTTTTCCAACAGTAATTAAATAGATAATAGTACTACAACCCTAGGGTTCGTATATCTCTATAGTCTTGATCTCTCATTGAATGTACTTTGGAAGTTACATGTGGATGATGATCGTAATTGTCAAATAATCCTTATAAAATCTAAGAAGATGTTTTGTCATACATATGTGCTCTCAACATTTAATCACTAATGACCTGATTTATTGCATCATGCAAAATGGTGGCTCTATAAGAGATGATGTACCCTAAATATCTGAGTACCTACCTGAACCAAAAGTCTTTGAGAGTTAAGATGGACGTAGATACGATGAGTGTCATCATACTACTGTCTATACTTAAGTCATTCATAAAGATTTATAATATTCATATTGCATAAATTAAATGAAGCATGAATAAATGTTGAAATATTTTTATATTGAAATCTTTTGAATTTAACATAAGAGATCCTTTATCTTAAGCAATGGTTGCTTATAGATGAAGAGAGCACATTGGAAGCATGAGTTGGACCCAAGTTAGAAGGAAAGTCAAAGAGTTGACTATACTTTTATGGTTGCCATACATATGACATTCAAAGAGTTGGATGAATGCCATTGTTGCAATAAGTCGTTGTACCGATAGTATGACTATCTTGGATCCTTAGAAAAGGTCTCAGACGGTGCATTGGAATAATCTATATCTACATATCATCATTGAAATCGACTTGCTTATTAAATAAGATCAAAATCTAATAATTTTATCTCATTCTTCTGATAACACTTGCAATTGGCTGCGTATGTTTTAGAAGACTGGAAAATTTGATCTTAAGGTTAGATAGTCATCCATAGATATTGATGCAATGGTAGCAACAATCTCTATTGGATAGATAGACTTCATATTTTCAGTGGAAGAACCCTTAAACTTAGAGAATGTCTCTATGACCTAGATATTAGAATACACTCATTGTTTATATCTAAATGTTGGAAATAAGCATGAACTCCGGAATAGACCTATCATAAAGAGTTGTGATGGATAATAATCTTCATCTGGAGGACTCTACTAAATTAGAAAATTAATGAATAGTTCATTAACATTGTGGAGAAGAGAGACGAATGAGATATTTATTCCATAGGGATAGGGTCTTTTGTATAGAGAGAAAACCCTAGAGAGTACAAGAGGAAAAATACATAAATACCTCTGCAGGGTTACGGAATCCGAAGGGTTAAGGGTTACAAAAGCTGAAGGGTTAAGGGTTACAGAACCCGAAGGGTTATAAACATAATTGTAATATAATAATTCTAGCACTTCCCCTCAAGTTGGAGCATATCTGTCGATCATGTCCAACTTGGATACTAAGTACATGAGGCGCTTCCTTGGAAGAGCCTTTGTGAGGATGTCTGCAAGTTAAAGTTCAGTGGAGATGTGTGGAGTGAATGATTTGTCCACCTCGTACTGCATCACGAATAAAATGGCAATCAACTTCAATGTATTTTGTCCACTCATGGAAAACTGGATTGGTGGCGATGTACGTGGCAATCTTGTTGTCGCAGTATAAAGGTACATGAGTGACGACTGATATGCCAAGTTCTGTTAGGAAAGAAACAAGCCATGTGATCTCACATGTGGCCTGAGTCATTGCCCTGTATTCTGCTTCCGCAGTGGATCTGGAGACCACTGTCAGCTTCTTGCTTCGCCAAGTGGCAAGGTTATCCCCAACAAACATGGTGTATCTTGTAGCGGATCGGTGGTCCTTAGGAGAGCTAGCATAGTAAGAATCTCTATAAACAGAGATATTAGTGTGCCCATTTACCCCATGGAAGAGCCCACGTCCGGGAGATTCCATCAAATATCGAAGGATAAAAAGAACATCATGCCAACGACTGTAAAAAGGCTTCTCCACATGTTGACTGGCTCTACTCACAGCATATGATATATCTGGCCTAGTAACTGTAAGATAGAGTAATTTTACCACTAAGCTTCGGTATTGTATTGCATCCTCAAAAGCTGGATCAATAAATGCTGAATATTTTCTTACTTCTGCATGTTAGATGGCTTACATCCAAGAAGTCCTGCCTCAATCAGAATATCGAGGCAATACTTTCTCTGTGAAAGATGGAACCTCTCTGTAGTGCATATTACTTCGATGCTAAGAAAATAACGAAGTTGACCGAGATCTTTTGTGACAAAGACCTTCTGGAGGAAGGTCTTAGTCTCCTAAATACCATCTACATCATCTCTTGTGATAACCATATCATCAACATAGACAGCAAGGATGATCGTGCTAGTAAATCGTCGTCTAACAAAGACATAGTAGTCAGATGTTGTCCTCTGAAAATCAAGTGTGTTGATCTCCGTAGTGAGCCTGTAAAACCATGCCCGTGGGCTCTGCTTAAGGCCATAAATGGCCTTGCGTAGTCGGCATACATGCTCCCCCTCGACTACATACCTCGGCGGTTGCATCATATAGACATCCTCCTCAAGATCACCATAAAGAAAGGCGTTCTTCACATCAAGTTGATAAATGGGCCAAGTCTTATTGGCAGCAACTGAGAGAATGGTATGTATCGATCCCATTCTGGCAATAGGCGAGAATGTCTCAAAATAATCAACTCCAAGAGTTTACGCGAAACCTTTGGCAACAAGTCTAGCTTTCAACCTATCAATAGAACCATCAAGCGATTATTTGGTCATGAAGAGCCTAGACAAGCCACAGGGTGAACTCCCAGGGGGCATGACACAAGATCCCACGTGCTCCGGGAGGTAAGCGCATCCATCTCCTCATTCATGGCATGTCGCCAGCCATGATCCTGCATTGCACTGAAATGATCTCTCGGAATAGAAATAGCATTCAGAGCATTTGTAAATCTCTTATCACAACTCGATAAATCATCTGTAGAAGTAAAAAATGACATGGGGTGATATGTGCATTGCCTTTTTTGCTTGCATAGATCTGTAGGAAGCTCCCCATGTACATCCGAGATAGTAATGGTGGGAGCACTCGAAGTGCTCATTATCATCTTGCACAAAAGGGACATGCAAAGGTATAGACATTGGTGTAGAAGGTATAGAGGTACGCTGGCAAGTATAGACGATTGGTGGAAGAGGAGGTCTAGAGGAATGTCACCCATAGTCTGTGTGAAATAACTTATTTCCTCAAAGAAGGTGACATCAACAAACACATAGTATCGACGTCCAACAGGATCATAGCAGTAATAGCCTTTCTGGGTACGAGAATACCCAAGAAAGACGCCTTTGATGGCACGAGAGGATAATTTGTCAGTTTCATGAAAGTTATGAACAAAGGCAATACAACCAAAAATCTGCAGAGGTATGGGAAAAGAAGACTCAATAGGTAAAGTAAGGAAAATGGAGTTGCCCCTTTGAGAACAGATGAAGCAACACAGTTGGTGAGATACACTGCAAAAAAATAGCATCTCCCCAATATTGTTTAGGAACACTCATTGACTAAGAAGAGATATGGTAACATTTAGTAAGTGTCGAAGTTTCCTCTCATCTATACCATTCTGTTGTAAGGTATATGGACATGATGTTTGATGAACAACTAGGAGGAAAAGAAAGAGATCAAGTTATGTTGGGTTAACTCAAGATAATTATGAGTACGAATGATCTTAACAATGCTAGAAAAGTAAGTTTTAACATATTGAAATAATTTTCTAACAATTTGATTAATCTCTGAATGCTCTTTTATTAGATATACCCAAGAAGATCGACTATAATCATCACAGAAAACTCTAAAATAACGACAGATCAGACAAGGTCCCAAACATCACAATGAACAAGATGAAAAGTAGCAGTACTACGAGACTCAGTACGAACTGGAAACGAAGATCGATGGTGTCTCCCAAACTCGCATGCCTCGTACTGAAAGGGATTCACAGCAGAGAGTACATGAAACATCATGGAGATGGCCTTGGCAGAGGGTTGTCCAAGGTGCATATGCCATAGGAGTGGATCTTCAGAGATGGATGCATCACCAACAAAATTGGAGTCTGAGGATATGTCAAGATAATATAGGTCATTCTTCTCATGAACCCCACCAAAAATATGCCCTGTACGAATATCCTGAAAATAACAAGACTCATCTGTTGGGAAAAACCAATAACTTGTTTATTCCATGAACCCTAGGCTCTCTTATATAGGAAAGGAGCCTATGGGTAAATTACATAAAGCATACTAAGAGGAAAACAAAATAAAGAAAGGTACAGATACTACTATTATTGTATGCGTTAACACTCCCCCTCAAGATGGAGCATAGATATCAATCATGCTCAGCTTGGAAGAACACTTCTGAAATGGACCTCGTAGCAATGCCTTGGTGAATATGTCTGCAGTCTGGTTCTCTGAAGTAACATGAGATGTAGCAATGAATCCTTTCTGAATCATATCACGTATGAAGTGACAATCCACCTCAATATGCTTGGTCCGCTCATGGAATGCATGATTGTTTGCAATAAACAAGGCAACCTGATTATCACATTCCAAGTTCATAGGAAGTGGTACATCTAAACATAGATCTGTCAGCACCGCTTTCACCCACATCATCTCTGTAGTAGCCTGGGCCATAGCCCTATATTCGGATTCAGCACTAGATCTAGCTACCACAGTTTGTTTCTTGCTCCTCCATGAGACTAGGGCATCTCCAACATAGACAGCATACCCTGAGGTGGACTTCCTATACTTGGGACATCCTGCATAGTCTGCATCTGCGCATGCTGAGATAGAGATCCCCTTTCCTTTCTTGAATAGCAGACCTGCACCTGGAGAAGATTTGAGATATCTAAGTATCATATGTATTGCATCCATATGCACCTGGCGTGGTTGCTCCATGAACTGGCTCACACGGCTCACTGCAAATAATATATCTGGCCTAGTGATCGTGACATAACAGTTTGCCTACCAGTTCTCTATATCTTCTCCTGTCCACCTCCTTTGTGTTATCTTCATAAAGCTTCATGCTGGGGTCCATTGGTGTCGTAGCAGGTCGACACTCGAGCATACCTGTTTCACTCAACAGATCAGTAACATATTTCCTTTGTGACATGACTAGCCCATAGGAATTTCTGGCAAATTCAAGCCCCAGAAAGTATCTAAGGACCCCAAGATCCTTAGTGACAAACTCACTACCCAGCATTTCTTTCGCCTGCCTTATGCCCTGCTCATCATCTCCTGTAATCAAGATGTCATCAACATAAACCATAATGACAATGATACCTCTCACTGTTTTCTGTACAAACAAGGAATGATCAGCATTGGAACGTTTGTATCCTTGTTTCTCGAAGAGATCCGAGAGCTTCTGAAACCATGCTCTGGGACTCTGCTTCAGGCCATATATAGCCTTATGCAACTTGCATACCTTGGAGCACTCCCCCTCAACAGCAAAACCAGGTGGCTGTTGCATATATACTTCCTCCTGCAAATCTCCATATAGAAATGCATTCTTCACGTCCAGCTGATGGAGCGGCCAGTCTCGAGCAACTGCAACTGACAACAAGATCCTTAGGGTGGAATGACGTGCCACTGGCGAGAAGGTGTCAAGATAATCCACCCCATATGTTTATGTGAAGCCACGTGCCACCAGACGTGCCTTGTACCTGTCAATGGATCCATCTGCATTTTGCTTCACTGTGAACACCCACTCGCAGCTCACTGGATTCACATCTGGAGGTATAGGAACCAAAGTCCAAGTACCTCTGGACTGAAGTGCGGCCATTTCTTCTTCCATTGCAAGCCGCCATCTACTATCCTGTAGAGCCTCATGATGATTCCGTGGAATATCTATGGCTGAAAGTGCCATAGCAAACGTCCTAAAATCTCCAGATAGCCGCTCAAAAGACACAGAGGCTGATAATGGATATTTGGCGCAACTCCTCGTCGACTTCCGTAAAGCAATGGGAACATCCAAATCAGTTGTAGGCTCATCTGGCTCCTGCAACACATCCTGCTCAGAAATGTCGTCAGATCCATCAACATTAATATTCTCATTACATACCATAGGCGAGCTAGTAGACGAGTCATGACCATGAGCTGGTGGAGGAGGCCTGCGGGTATAATGGAACGGGAATGGTGAGATGGGCTGTTGTGGTAGTGGTGGCGGTGGTGGAGGTTTTGATGATGGCATCTGAGGTGGTAGTGGTGTCATGTATATGGCATCATGTGGTGTAGGTGGAAGCAGATTGTCTCCAGATGCTGAAAAATACATACTAGATTCAAAAAATGTAACATCTGCACTAATCATATACCGTCGATGCACAGGATCAAAGCACTTGTACCCCTTTTGAGTTCTAGAATACCCGACAAAGACACACTTGACAGCCCTAGGAGAGAGCTTGTCAGTACCCGGTGACAACTGATGGACAAACGCAACCGACCCAAACACACGAGGAGTGAGAGTAAACAGATCCTTGTCAGGATAAATGAGTGAGAACGGAATCTGTTCATTCAAGACTGACAAAGGCATCCGATTGATTAGGTAACATGCAGTAAGAACTGCATCACCCCAGTAGGAATATGGAACATGACTCTGTATAAGTAGAGATCTAGTGACATCAAGGAGGTGACAGTGTTTTCTTTCAGCAATCCCATTCTGTTGAGATGTATGGGCACAAGATGTTTGGTGAACAATTCCTTTTGATGAGTAGTAATTAGCAAGAAAATTAGTGCACAACTCTAAAGCATTGTCACTTCTTATACTTTTCACAGACGTAGAAAAAATATTTTGGATTTCATTCAGAAAGTGAATAATTATATTTTCGGCTTCAGATTTATTTTTCATTAAAAACACCCACGACACTCTAGAAAAATCATCCACGAATACAATATAATATCTGTGTCCCTGATGATCAGGTACACGACTCGGACCCCAGACATCAACATGAAATAACTCAAACTTGGAGGTACTACTCCGACCAGGACGACTGGGAAAGGACGACCTGTGATGCTTTCCCAACTGACATGCCTTACACTGAACAGATGTGTGAGGAAGACTATACGGCACTACTCGACGCAACTTCTGAAGCGGTAAATGACCTAAACGCAGATGCCACAGAAAAGGGGATACTTGGCCAGAAGAAGAGGATGTGATTCCAGCAAATGGGGTCTGATTCAGGCGGTAAAGGCCTCCTTGCTCATAGCCACGACCAATCACGTTGCCCGTATGGATGTCCTGAAAAATCAAAGAAGATGAATCAAAAATTGCCCGACAATGAAGATCCTTCGTAATCTGACTAATTGACAATAGGTTCATTGAAAAATCAGGTGCATGTAGCACATTCTTGAGCTGCATAGACGGTGTCAATCTAATCTCCTCCTGACCAGTGATGGGGGAATGTGTGCCATTTGCAATGACAACTGTCCGTCCCGGAGGGATCTGGGTATAACATGTAAGTAGACTCTGGTCGCCACATAGGTGATGTGTAGCGCTTGAGTCCATAATCCATGGCAATGTATCAGGACTACTACTGTGAAGTGCAAGTATACTACCTGAAGCACTGGTAGAAGTGGAGGCAGAAGCAGCCGCATCAGAATGACTCTCTGTAGTCGATGCTGGACCCGATGGTGGGATAATACCCCTCAGACGGGCAACTAGATCTTCAAATCACTGATCTAAGGTAGCAGCAGATGGGGGCTCTATCTGCTCAGCAGCTCGTGCAGATGCAGGAAATCCAGGCTTTGAATAGCATGTATCTTCATTATGTCCAACTCGGTGGCAATAAGTGCATGTTGGCCTAGTGCGGCCACTCCTCCCACGGGGTCCACGTCCACGGCCCTGGTAGTGAGAGCCACGACCTCTGGTTGCTGCCATGGATGAAGAATTCTGACTTGCAGCAGTTGAGGGAACTGTAATCCGACTCAGTCTATGGAAGGCTTCCTCCATTGGAGGAATTGTAGAGTCGGCCAAAATCTGTGATCGTGCTGCCTCGTACTCAGGATCAAGTGCAGCTAGGAACACTCCCACCATAGTGGCGTTCCTATATGTCTTCTGTTGTTCTGGCGTAGCTGTCAAGGGCATGAAGCTATATAGCTTCTCAAACATCCCTCTCAGTGACGTATAGAGAGAATGTAGGGGGCGACCATTCTGCTTGATGGTGAAGATATCATGCTGGAGTTGCAGAATCTTTGTCTCGTTCTTTGCCTGGGAATATGTAGCCGCCAGAATGTCCCACATATCCTTCGCTGTGGGTTGATGGAGGATGTCATTGGCAACGTGCCAGATAGCCAAACTTTGGCGTATGCATCATCAGCCTCCCAGGAGGCATAGGTTCCAGTCTTCTCAGCAGGCTCCGGTTCGGTAAGAATGTGCTTCTTACCCGTAGACTTCATCATACTCATGAACTGCATTGCCCACAGTTCATAGTTGATACCGTCCATCTTGACAATCGGCGCTGGACCACGGAATGCGCCACTAGATGGGATATCTGCCTTGCTTTCGGACATACTTGATACTGAAGACTGGAACGATTGATACGCGCCACTAGACGGGTTTAGTTGCTCGTGTAGACCTAAAGCAACTAAACCCATGTATATGTGCGCGCTACGGTCTTGACACGCGCAATCAATCACAATGACGCACGCAAACTGTGGGCTGGCGGCTGGCGCACAGAGTTCACGTGCAGGGATGCACAGTCAGCGTGGCAAGCGCACAGGAGTGCGCGTGTGTCTTGCGTATAGATCAGATCTCACGCACAGATGCGCACAGGTGCGCCCAGATGCACAGAGACGATGCGCGAGGCGCGCAGAGGCGATGCGCGCAGATGCGCGAGGCGCGCAGAGGCGATGCGTGAGGCGCGCAGAGGCGATGCGCGCAGATGCGCGAAGCGCACAGGCCACGCGCACAGATGCACTAGGCGATGTGCACAGGACTGCCTAGGCCACGCGCACAGATGCGCTAGGCGATGCCTAGGGCTGGAGCACCGCAGATCGGAGAAGGAGACCGCCGCAGATCGGGTGGGGTGGGCGGCGCCGAGTAGAGAGAGAGGAGAGCCGGCGGGTGGGGTGGGTTAGGGTTAGGGTTTTGAGAACTCCGATCTAGGACCGTCGCTCTGATACCATGTTGGGAAAAACCAATAACTTGTTTATTCCATGAACCCTAGGCTCTCTTATATAGGAGAGGAGCCTATGGGTAAATTACATAAAGCATACTAAGAGGAAAACAAAATAAAGAAAGGTACAGATACTACTATTATTGTATGCGTTAACATCATCAAATCACATGACAATGAAGCTCAACACAAAGCTTGTGAACTGACAGCAAGCTAAGAGGAAAATCAGGAGCACAGTGAACCCTCAAAAGTCGGGGCTTGGAAGAGAATTCCATAGTTCCGACAGTAGTAATATATGATTGATCCCATTAGCGACTCGAACTGACTTCACTGAGGTAGATGGTATGGAAGATGTGAGCAGACTACCTTCTCCAATGAGATGAGTAGAGGCGCCGAAATCAATCATCCAAGTTGGAGTGGATAGCAGAGTTGGCTATTGTACCTGAAGGAGTAGCCAGAGCAGCAGTTGTAGTGTTACTAGTGGTGGTAGGCCCTGGAGTCTGAAGGATCTACATTAGGCGGGAGTAATCTGCATCATTAATATGAACAGACTTGTCACTGGAGGTAGGTGACGCCTCTTCCACATCATAGGCATCCTCATAAGCATATTGGTGTGATAAGAAGGTACGTCAAACTTCTGCCAGCATCGTTCAGTCGGGTGGTTCCATCTACCATAGTGAGTGCATGGAGCAGCAAAGTATCGCCCACGACCACGACCAAAATCACGGCCTCGTCCAAATTCCCGTCTACAACCACGACTTGGATCACGATTGTGTCCTTGCAAGCCATATCTGCCTCCTCGCCCAGATGAGGCGATGTGTGCAAAGTTTTCTGTTAAAGGTAAGACGGGAGGACGGGCGACGGATGTCTCGAGCTCCTCAAGTCAGCCAAAGATGGCCTTCATTGTGGGTAGTGTGTCTGATATAAGAAATTGCTCCTTTGTTGCATGTTATCTAGAATGCAGGCCATCAAGGAAGCAGTATACCTGCCAGTCTGGTGCACCATGAGGGCAGAAATATTGCAAGCTCCTCATACAGGCTGGAGAGATGCATGTAGTACTCGATGAGGGTGGAATCACCATGAGATGCCAACCAGATTCGCTTGTAAATATCTGCAAGGTGTGACTTCCTCTTCTTCTGGGAGTATGTTTGCTCGAGATCCTCCCACATTTCCTTGGTTGTATTTTTGTAAAGAAGATTTGAGGCAATGTAAGCTTCAGCATTGTTGATCATCCACTGGATAACCAAATAGTTATCAATCTACCAGTTGTCGTACTCTTTGTCCTTTTCATCTAAAGGACCTTTAGTCAAAATGTAGAGTTTCCTCTGACCACCAACAAACACCATAAAAGATCGAGACTAGAGCACATAATTTTCTATGCCCTTGAGTTTGATAGTAGTACCTTATGCCATAATATTCGTGGTCAAGGGCTTTTTCTCGATAGATGAAGGCGCCATGGAAATCTTAAAATAGAATGAAGATCATGTGATCAAGGATGCATATAAGAGCTAAAAAATACCCTAAAACTCACGTTTGTCATTGAAGAAGGGTTAAAAACCCTCAGTGGACAACAGATGTGGATTCTTGGTAGCGGTCCGTGATGAGATTTGGATCTCCAAAGAATCCTATGGTACCCGTGTAGGGTAGCTGTGAGGCTGACGACCTTCATAGTATTGGACAAGCGAGCCCACGGTGAACCATTACACAATAAATGTTATTGTGAATATCCTTCCCAAATCTGAAATGAAGACTAATTAGTTTGCATAATAGGTCCCTTAGTACAATTAGAATTATGTGCCATAGCCATCTTAATGATCATACAACTGCTGATTCAATTGTTGAATCATAGAGGCTAGTGCTTGTATGAATATCTAAAAAATCAGATTGAGGACTCATCGAGCACCGTCAAATAATTATTAAGAAATGATCTCCAACTTGAGAAGGAGATGACAATCCTTTCTTTGAAGGTCGATATCTAACCGACTTCTTGATGCATGTCCTCTGCATAGAAATAGAGATTTGAAGGTGCTAGATAAGTTAGGTTAAAGAGTTGACTTAACGAGATCAAGATAAACAAAGTCCTATATCGTATGCTATCACGATATAGGCACACATCCTCTGACAGGAGACAGATGTGTTACTATATGTCTGAGTATGTACATCTGGTACACCAATAGGTTGATGACCTAACCAAGGTCTATACACCAGCGCATTGGTGTGCATGTAAGGGCATATGAGTAATACGATCTCTCAAATAGATCATAGAGGTTCATTACTGAACCGGAAGATATGAGCTCACTCATGAGATACTGGTAAGAACCAAATTCCGTGCACGGTCATCTCGCTTTGGAAGTTTGACTGAATTTGTAGGTTCGATATATACTTTTGGAAAGTATATGATCAAGACCTAGGTATGATATATGCTTTTGGAAAGTATATGATTAATACCAACTCCCAATGATCAAATGAGAAACTTAATGATAAAACCATGAAGTAGACAGTGTAAAATTGATCTTATACTTCGGGTTTATTCTGGGTTTTCTAGATAGCATGATATACAGGTATTGGGAATACCTGAGGGTGATGTGATCATAAACGATTGTATAATCAGGACGCTTCCATTCGTAGGGAGTGATGAAACGGGTCTAGATTTTAGTGACTCCTCTTAGTGGAGAAGTAATCTGATCTTGGTCCAAATGTCAGACATTGATCTCAATGTGATTCATATGCAATGAGAAGATTAGATTTGCGGTCTTGATTTAATCAAGCATTTATGTGAGTCCCGAGATCTGGATTTGAGATGCGATCTCAATATCCAAGTCACTATATGTGGAACAATACAATTGACATGTCCTTATCTCCAAGTATCTGCGGAGAAAGCGCATCATTCTTGAAAGAGTTCAAGGATAATTTCATGTTGATATATGTACCCATGCATTGAGAAAATTGATAATTAAATGTGATTTAATTATCATTAATAATATGAATTTAATTCATATTATAAGGAGAGTTATTTAAGATAATTAAATGTAATTTATTTATCAAAGATTTAAATAATGTGAATAGAGATCGAAGATAATTAAATGTGATTTAATTATCATGGATATAATAATATGGATAGCACTATCCATATTAATCATATATATTATAAATGTAATTTGTAATATATAAAAGAGAGCTTATTATGATTTATATTTGTTGATTAATTATTGGTGTGAATTGGAATCACATTGGATAATTAATTGAAAATGTAAGGCACATTTTATTTTGGGTTATGAATGTGATTCACAAATTTCCAATGGCAAGATTGCAATATTCTCAAAACAATTATGAATTCTTTTTGTAGAATAATTTACAACAAATGTTATTGTAAATATTGGATATTTCCAAGGAATAATGTAATCTCATGAGATTACATAAGATTCCGACCAACACCATTAGGAAAGGGTGAGGCTATCTCCTTTCCAATATCTCGAAGTTTGATTGATTTAATTTTAGAATTAAAATACATTGATTTATCAATACATATTTAATCTAAATTAAATAAATTATTGTTTTATTTTTTACAACAAAATCTTAACCATTGAAAGAAGCACAAATCAATCTCATCCATTGATTTTGTGTAGTCCATGTATTGTGATCCATGACACCCAAAAACCTATAAAAGATAAGGCACCCCCTATGCTCTTCTTTACATATAACTCAAGTTGGAGACAACAACTCTCTCTCTCATTCTATACATGCCCACTCTCTCTCTTGTGGCAGTCTACCATGGAGCCCTAGAGAGAGTCGCTCTCGCCGCAGCGTTGCCGTTATGTTGTCGGATTGTTTGCTCATGGATCTCTGTCTCCTTCGGTGCGCCTTGCTCGTGAAGAAGACGTTGGATGACGTGTAAAGAGATCAAAAGATTCGTCACTTGGATCATCAACATGAATTACGAGAAGCATATGCTTTATCAACGTTCTCGCAAGCGTCCCCTCCGTCAGATCGGACTTGAGACAGGAGGTCTCTTCGTTTAGAGACTCGATCGCAACCACACTTCAAGAGATAACCCTAATACTTGTTTATGCTTTATATGAAACAATCCGAGAAGTGTTCTTGGATCATGTGGTTTCATCGTATGAAAATTTTTAAATTTCCGCTGCCTCGAGCTACTAAAGCGACTAGCCGCTCCCGATCGCATACGATGCGATCCTCACGCTTCTGTGATTGGCATAAAGATCTTACCATATCCTTCAAGTGGTATCAGAGTCTCAGATTTCAGGTTTTGGATGTGATCCATAAACCTAGAAAGACTTGGGTTCATTAGGATTTGCGAAAGTTTTCTCGTATTTCATTTTTGTATCTCTGTTTAGTGAATATTTTCGATCCTGCTTAAAATATTAAAACACAAAATTATCAATTAGATTATGTTCCCCATTAAATAAGGAAACCGTGGGTTCTGAGTTTGCGTGATTTGGATTGGCATGCGTCTTCGTCGAGTCTGAATCTGAAGATTGTAGAGTCTGAACATCGGACCGGTGGGAAATCTGACATCTGAATCTTAGAACAAGACCTGTGACTCTACATATACTTCCCTTTTCTCTCATACTGGTCGGAATGACATTGTTGACCACATTGGGAGAAGATAAGATAATACATAAATATGGGGAAAACATGAATAAAAAAATTTATCTTGCGACTTTTCTTCGATTTTTTTAATAAGTCGTCCAAACACACATTTTTTTAAAGCCATTTCAACATTTTTTTCGGCTTGCCTTGCAACATTTTTTTAAGCTTTTGCGTACGGCTTTTATTGTACGCGCCTTTTTTTCTTTTTACAGTAGCATACGGCTTTTTTTCTTGTGTACACGCCTTTTTCAGATTTTTTAAACAAAAGTTTTGGCCCATTTGGGCCTAAAAAATCTCATCATTTTTTTAATAAACGGCTTTTTTATTTTCTCTTTTTTTCTCGCGTACGGTTTTTTTTCCGTCGCAGCCCCCTTGGGCATCTTTTTTTTATACCGTGGCCCACTAGACCCTTCCATAACATTTTTTTTAATAAGACCGTGTCAACGGGCTCCCGCTACACGCGTTAGGGTTCTCAATTGGGAACCCATTGCTATACCGTCGTCGTCGCCTTGAGGGCCCCCCTTATTGGGCTCATTTGAGGATCGCGCCACTCTGCAGCAGGGAGGATCACGCGACGGCCTGTGCGCGCCAGAGGATTGCGCCGCCTCTAACGGGGGGCATCATCAGAGGATCGCGAGAGGAGGCGTGGGGATCTGGTAGGGCTGCCGCCTGGGCGGTCGGCGCCTGGCGATTGGTTGCCGGCTGGAGCGCAAGGCGCGCATCTGAAGATCGGGCAAGACAGAGATGGCACCGTTGATTGGAAGGGCTCCGCAGGAGGGTCTCTGCTCGCTGCTGGAAGTGGCGGTATTGCCGCCAATGGAGATCTGGAACCTCCGCTTGGAGGATTGGAGTTGCACAAGGTGACGGCGTCGTTGATTGGAGCACAACTGCACCGCCGAAATGATAGAGTGGAGCGAGAAGATGAGGGGGCTCGCTGCCATCGCCATGAGATCGCCGAAGGAGATCTCGACATCGTGCCTGGGGGATCCGAGTATCGCGCGCGATGGGGTCTGTAGTACGATGCCGCCTGTTGTCGGGTTCGGCTGGAAGGCAAACAACACAGCACCGCCTAGAGAGTCAATCTGGAGCACGCGCCCGATGAGGAGATTGACCTAGGGCCTGGAGGGACACGTACGGGTGGATAGTTGCGAAGGGCCGCCAGGAGGGCTGCTAGCCCTAAGGCAGTGCAAGGTGGCCTGATGCCGTGGATCGTC
Source organism: Ottelia alismoides (assembly GCA_037367405.1). Lineage (NCBI taxonomy): Eukaryota > Viridiplantae > Streptophyta > Magnoliopsida > Alismatales > Hydrocharitaceae > Ottelia > Ottelia alismoides. Next base: position 537,536 of record JAZKJV010005615.1, read on the forward strand.
CTAAGGTGTGTGCAGCACCGATGGAAGTTCTCGGACTAGGGCTCGCTGAATCTTGGATCTAGCCACAGCAATGAATTTCAGAACTGGATCATGAACAAAACTCCATAAAATAAAATAGGGTTTCAATAAAAACCCCTAGAACTTACAAAACTTGAACAAACAAGAACAATCGAATCTCGGATAATATAAATGACAAAAATCCTCGATAATCGACCCACTCTGATACCATGTTAGAAAATCAACATGCAGAAGCAAGTATCAGAAATAAAGAATAAACAACATTGAACACGGGATTTTTACGTGGAACCCTACTCCGTGAGGGGCGGGATGAAACCACAGGAGAAGGCCTCAAAAGGTCGTGTTTGTCTATTGACTTTCTCGATGGTTACAGGAGGTCTGGGGCTCCTTATATAGCCTCCTCAGAGCCTCCAAGTCCCACCACTGGTAGATGTGGGACTAAACTCAGTGATGGGGTAAATGGATCCTGGAGGTATCTATTTACCCACCTATTACATAAGTGACACATGCTCCAAATACTCTAATAGAGATACTTTGTCTTAAGTAATGGTTGCTTATAGATGAAAGGAGCAAAGTGGAAGCATGGGTCGGACCCAAGTTGATAACGAAAGTTAAAAAGTTGATTGTACTTCCATGATTTCTATATGACATCCAAAGAATTGGATGAATGCCAATACAACAATAAACTGATATGTTGATAGTATGACTATCAAGTCTAACTAGAATCCGTAGAGGACTCGAATAGTGCATCAAAATAATCTACATCTACATATAATCATTGAAATCGACTTTCTTATTTGATAAGATCAAAGTATGATAATTGTATCTCATTCTTCTAATAACACTTGCAATTGGTTGTATATGTTTTAGAAGACTAAAAAATTTGATCTTAAGGTTTAACAGTCATCCATGGATATTGATGCAATGGTTGCAAGAATCTCTATTGGATAGATAGATTTCATATTTTCAGTGGGAGAGCCCTCAGTCTTAAAGATTGTCTTTATGACCCCAGAGATATCAGATATCAAAATACACTCATTGTTTATTTTTAAATGTTGGAAATAAACATGAATTATGGAATAGACCTATCATAAAGAGTTATGATGGATATATTTCAAACAGTAATCTAACATATGGAGGACTCTACCAAATTAGGAAATTAATGAATAGTTCATTAACATTTCTAATACTGAAAATTAAACCTTAAAAGATCAATAAGAGGATGAAGATCATTTGACAATGATCTAGCATCAAACCTTAGACATATGTCTGTTGATTTGATTAATAGACTAGTAAGATATTGAACTTCAGAATGTCTAAAATTTCAAAAGTTACATATTTACGAATATCGTATTCAAAGTAAAATGTCCAGTACACCCTGCTCTGAGAATGGTGTTAGATGTCGATGTATTCAATATCTCGTACATATTGATGTATATATATATCATCTATATCAGAATGAACATTATGGATATGTGATATCTGTTAATGATTATTTATGATATGAGATTTCATCTCTTCACCTTAGAAAGCTTTGAAATGTTCAAAGATTTCACAATTTTGGTTTAGGGAAAAAGTTTGAAAGAAGATGAAATGAATTTGATCTAACTTAGGTATCATATACCTATTAGATGAATTCAATGGAATACCTTATGGAGAAAGGAATATCATTCCTATCTCGTTTCTCCTGATAAACATAAACTCAATATAGTTGTAAGGAGATATGCATATGTAGTAGAGACTACATACTACAATATATATCCTTAATTAGGTTTCATGCAAATAAGACGGAATCTAGCACCAGAGAGTGCTACTTCATTAGGAAAATAAAAGATGGTATTGGATACCTACTTCATGACCTTGACATTCTTAAAAGATCTCATCTCTGAGAATGTGATTCTTAGAGGATGACTCCCTTGAGAATCAAGATGAAAATGAAGTAAAGGAACTCATTTCATCTTGAGATGATAATGAGGCTCCTGAAATCGGAAACTAAACGGACAATTAAAGATGAAACACTAACACCTCTTCAAATGAGTTTGAGGATGTATTCCAGGACCTTTTAAACTCCAATGCGCGAAGCAAATCCTCAAGTGCTTGTATGGTGCGCTCACTCTGCCCATTGGTCTGCGGATGATATGCAGAACTCATCTTCAGCTCTGTTTGTAGTGCTGACATGAACTGATGCCAATAGTGCGATGTAAATCTCGAATCCCTTTTAGACACCACCTATCGTGGTATTCCATGTAACCTAGTGATATTCTGCACATATAGCTTGTCCAATCTGGATGAAGTGTAAGTCATGTTAACGGGTATGAAATGGGCTGACTTGGTCAACCCATCAACAACGACCCAAATGGAATTATGACCACCTGGTGTATTCGGCAATCCCGTGACAAAATTCATAGAAATGCTCTCCCACTTCCACTCGTAAATGGAGAGAGACTGCAGTAATCCTGACGATCTCTTGTGCGTGGCCTTTACTATCTGACAAGTCATGCATATACTAACATACTGAGCCACATCGCGCTTCATTCCATCCCACCAGAAATGTCTATGCAGATCACGGTACATCTTCGTGCTGCCTGGATGGATAGATAACCGTGAACTGTGTGCCTCATCAAGTATGTCTCTGCGTAGCTGCTCGTCATTGGGCACGACGACTCGACCTGCCTTTCATAGAATAGACTCTGTCACCACAAAATCATCAACCTCGTCCTTGACGACGCGCATGTATCTATCTCGAAACCATGGATCTATCTTCTGACCCTCGATGATGCGATCCCAAAAACTGCTGAATCGTGGAGGTACGGTGGTAGAAATGGATGCACTCTCCTAAGGATGTCAATCAGTCAAACGCGTGAGCATATCCCATGTGTATAGCCAGTTTGTCGTACCTCCTATATGAACTCTTATGCTAAATGCATCAGCCACCATGTTTCCCTACCAGGATGGTAAGAGATCGTGCACTCATAATCCTTCAGTAACTCGAGTCACCTTTGTTGCCTCATGTTCAGCTCCTTCTGATCAAAGATGTACTTCAAACTTTTGTGATCAGTGAAAATCTTGAAGTTCACCCCATATAGATAGTGACGCCAGATCTTTAAGGTGAAGACAACTGCCGCCAACTCCAAGTCATGTGTGAGGTAGTTCCGCTCATGCGGCTTCAACTGTCGTGATGCGGAAGCAATCATATGACCTCTCTATATTAAAACACCGCTCCTAGACCTTCTCCAGATGCATCTATGTAGACCGCATAGTCCTGAGTGCCAGAAGGAAGAGCAAGAATAGGTATCATAGTCAATCTCTCCTTCAGTGTACTGAAGGCCTGCTCGCATGAATCGTCCCAAATGAATGAAACTCCCTTCTGCGTCAATCGTGTCAAAGGGCGAACAATGCGTAAAAACCCGTTGATAAAACGTCTGTAATAGCCCATTAATCCAAGGAAACTCCGAATCTGATTAATCGTCTTGGGCTGCACCCAAGACATAACTGCATCAATCTTCGCAGGATCAATTGCGATGCATGCTTCAGAAATGACATGCCCTACAAATGAAACCTGAGATAACCAGAACTCATACTTGCTCAACTTAGCATATAGCTTGTGCTCCCGCAATGTGTGCAGGAAAATCCGTAGATCATCCGCATGATCCCATTCATTACGTGAGTATATGAGCACATCATCAATGAACACCACCACAATTTTGTCCACGTATGGACGGAAGATCCGGTTCTTCATATTCATGAATGTTGCAGATGCATTGGTAAGCCCAAACAGAATCACCACAAACTCGTAGTGTCCATAACGAGTCCTGAAAGCGGTCTTCAAAATATCGGAGTCTCGAATCCTCAGTTGATGATAGCATGAACGAAGATCGATCTTCGAGAACACCGAAGATCCCTGGAGCTGATCGAATAAATCATCGATGGCAAAGGATAATGGTTCTTCACCATTCTCTTGTTCAACTGTCGATAATCAATGTGTAATCTCATGGATCCATCCTTCTTGATGAATAACACTGGAGCATCCCAAGATGAAGTGCTCAGTCCCACGAATCCCAACTCAAGTAACTCATGTAACTGCACCATCAGCTCCCTTAACTCAATAAGTGTCATACGGTAAGGAGCCATCGAGATCGACTGTGTATCTCGTAGTAATGTGATCTCGAGCTCGATCTCTCTCTCAGGAGGTAATCTTGGTAGCTCATGAGGAAACACATTTGGGTATTCTAATATTACTCGGATGTCCAGTGTCATGGGCTCTTGATTAGATACCTTTCGAACAAATGCAAGGTATGAATCACAACCCAGATCAACAAGTCGTTGAGCTCGCAATACTGAAATATACTCCATGTTGGAGTCATGTAAAGTACTCTCAAAAGTAAACTCAGGTAAATCTGGAATCATGAAGACAACTATCTTACTAAAGCAATGATTACTTGATGAGCAGATAACAAATCCATACCCAAAATAAAGTTAAACTCATCAAGATATAGGAGTAGACAATTTGCGATCATCTCGTGACCGCCCATCAGTACAGGCAAGTGCCTGATTATCAGAGAAATGACAAACAACTAGCCACCTAACCCTCGGATGTAATATGGAGAAGATAGTCTCTGCAACTCTACCTAAAGAAACTAGTAGCCTCGAAGCAAGAAAAGAATGCGTCGCACCAGAATCAAATAAAATATGGAAAGGTCGGCCCAAGACTGAGACCATACCTTTCACCACAGTAGTTGTTGAACGTGTTTGCTCCTCACTAATTGTATGTAATTGACCCTGCCTGACTGGTGCAGTACTGGATCCTACCACACTCTGTGTTTGTCTCTATTGTTGTCGTCTGAAATTGGAGTTCCTACCACGGAAACTCCCTGAACGTTGTGCATGAGGCTGCGACTGTAAAGGTTGTGGCTGAGGCTCTCCAGATCTCAGGGGACACTGATGCTGGCAATGTCCCCACTCATCGCACAAGTAGCAACGGACTGGCTGGGTAGATGGAGTTGTCGTGTCTGTGCTCCGAGCTGGTCCTATTAGAGGTTTGTCTGCTCGTTGCGACCCATATGGTCGAGCGGAATCTGTGCCACGTCTGACAAGTGCTCTTCCTAAAGTGATCGATGGAGATGAGCGAGCACAACCTGAGAAAAACAAACCTATAGGTCGGAATCGCATGGCTGACCTCTGTTGTTGAAACGGTCTCGAATCGGCCCAAAAGATTGCCACGCTCTAGGCGTTGCTCCAGACGAGCTCCCGAAACGTCTCTCTCTGATGTCCTCGAACTTCTCCACTGCATCAGTAGCCTCGGAGATGGAAATGATATGTAATCCAGCCAACTTCTCATGCACCTCCTCTCGCATGCTTCTGATGAACTTTTCCAGATTCTCCTCTAGAAATGCACCAGCTGCTGGTGTATGTCGTGACAGCTCTGTGTATCGAACAAAGTAATCTCTGGTTGTCATCAATCCCTGACGAATCTCTGCAAAAAGTCAATGTTGGGACTCCTTCCACTTCGCAAAAAAGAAGTAGGACTTGAACCTCATCTCAAAATCATCCCATGTAGGCTCACAGCCCAACTCAGAAACTACAGCATCCCACCATCTCTCAGCGAAATCTATAAGTGAGTACTCCATGAAAGATAGCCACGTGTCTCGTAACGCGCGAATCATCCTCAGTACCTTCATCACTCTCTTAAGCCACTACTCAGCAACATCTGATGTACTGGTGCCCTCGAAAAAGGGCACATTGGCACGCTGGTAGGATGTGAAGACTGATTAATGCCTTTGGATAGTAGAGTACTCATGTGCATCCTCGTCTGCAAAGCCTACAGGATCTTGCACCCTATCAAAGTCTGCATCCTCAGCTCTTTGCTCAAGTATCTTGTCAAGTGGATCGTAAAAATGAGGTTGATGTACCTCTACTGACTGTCGTTGGTCCTAACATGTGCCGTCATGAGATGGACAGTAGGTGAAACCTGACAGCTCCTCAAATCTGAGCTTCATGCATGTCTGTCTGTCAGCAATCTCTGTCTGTTGAGCCAAAATCTGATCCTGCTGATCTCTCATAGCTGCCTATTGCTGCTGAAGATCGGTAAGAGCAGTCAATATGCGTGCCAGCTGGTCAGTAGTCTCTTGACCTAGTCAGGATGCCATGGCTCTGCATGAGAACCATTTTTAGTCATAAAAGTTCCATTCACAGATTTTATGAGATATGCCTTTTCTCTTCTTGTGATATAATATGAAAATTAATGAAATTGGTGACATTTATAGTAATTGCATGATGAATGTCACATTTCCCTTCTCGGACTCACGACAAGTCGGAAGACTGCGTTATCTAAGAACTTAATGCGATCGAAATTTATAACACTACGAGGGTGCTTATCGGGGTACCACTACTCTGATACAAAACTGTGAACCCCCTTGAATCCGGGCACCCGTTTACATATATTCGCATCATTAAATTCGATAGAGATCGCACAAGTTACTGAAAATGTGGGGAAATTTCGCGTGTTTCAGCCATGATATTCACAATCAATTAAAGAAACCACATAAATAAGAAGAAGAAGTGCCACCAACATTCATTCATAATCATATAGTATTACATGTAACAAAAAATTTATTACAATGTACATGTAGATCCCAAAACATATGACTGAAGAGGAAGGAAGTATATTACATCATAAACTGAATCAAAAAGTAAAACAAAAGAAACGTACCGTCTAGTATATACACGGTCACCAGAAGTCATCAACAGCTACTACAGTGTGCAGGCTCTTTGTCAGCAAAAAATATTAGGAAGAATAGGCGTCAACGGGCGCTGAACCTCCCAAAAAACTTATAAAAATAAACAGGCATTTAATATTTCAAAAGCAAGCAAGTAATAAAGCAGGAACAACTAAAATTTATTTCTACTTGCGTATGTAAAAAGGTTTTCATGTTGCTTGTAAGCACCCCTTATGATTACCCATTATCCCAACATTTCTCATACACAACATATTTATATTATAATTGATTGTTCATAAGTGTATGTGTGTATTTATATCATCTCATTTTGTTCAAATATAATGTTTGTGCATTTTGATGATGAAAAAGGTGAGATTGGGAAGGTTTAATGATTTATTTAATTCTTAAGTCTAGTGGATAGTATATGGTCTTGGTCAACATGCAACCTCACACTATGACTCTAAGAGTGGGGAATGCCTTAAGGTTGGGGTGCCTTCGTAGGCATGTGGTGTTGTATAATGCATCATAACTAAGTTCCCAACACGTTCACTAGCTTATAGAGATTTCGAATCAAATTTTATTATAATCACTCCCAACCATCTCAACTTTGCTTGTAACTCCTCCAAACCTCAATTGCAACAGTCTCAGATGTAACTCTAGATGATTTAGATGTAGACATGGATGATTTAGATGTATAATCACCAAGTTTGTTGGCGAATGTAAACAGAACTCAAGCGGTGAGGTAGCCTACAAAAGGGCTCGTCCGTCTCGCCCTCTAATTGGAAGTGCGGTCCAATAGAGGGAAAGGTCTACTCCAAACTACGTCCCAAAGACAGGTGAGAGACTCTCCGAAAAGTCACTCTAGAAAAATAGCCCGACCGATAACAAGAAAACGAGCTCGTATGAAAAATTAAAAATCGAGGATCCCCCGTATGGGTATCCTAAAACAGAGGGTCAGCGGAACTGGTCAAAAGTCAGGATCCCAATGAGGCGTAAAAATACTGCGATCTCGCGTAAAAACTGTGAAAAAGACTGGGATCCTGTACCCGCACACTTGGCGACCGCTGCCCAAACTGGGTTTCCTATCTCCCGCCCAGTTGAGGGTCACCGCGCCCTCGCGCGATGTGTAAGTTCACTATGACCGGCAAATTTAAATGGCCTCTTTGATTCACATTTTATTTCCTCCACTATTCTTCTCTTTCTGAATCTTTTCTATAGTTGACTACACAGATCTAGGTCCATTGGTTGACGATCTTATTGAAAATGTCAATAGATAGTAGAGTATACTTGAAGGATTAACCCATGAATATGGTCCATCCTTGTGGTCATATGTTATTACCTCTAAACACCAAACATAATTTAACCCAGAAAGAGAGAACTATAAGCAAATATGACAGATAGTAGAAATGGACTGACATTCGTATGATTGGATATTTAGTTGTTAAGATGGAGGATTCTTTGCTCTATTGTATCAATGTCGGGAAGTTTAACCTACAAAAAGAGAACTACGAGAAAATACGACAGAGGGAGAAATGAATGGGACATAGAGAATGAAATGTATTATGGGTCCAACCATGAGGTGGTTGTTCCTGGTTACTTTTATTTTGATAACACCATTGAACAAGTTGTTTAAAATACTAGATTCTAGTGTGATTTCACAATGTCGTATGGGATGACCATATTTGCTCATGTGTAATATTTCTATTCAAGTCTTTGGAGGGTTGGTAAATTCTGGCAATCCCAACTTTAATCAATGGATCTTGTCGACAGCTAGTATCCTTCTTTGTTAGACATTTTATAAGTTTTATTAATTTCATTATAACATGTTAAACCTGAGGATTATGAATGTACCTTATTTGCTTAATTGGCTTTGTGCACGCAAAACTTCCCAATTAGAAGTAAACATTTCCCACATTTCCCCATCATACATATATATGTGCATATATATTTATAGAAGTTTAGGTTTTAACATCCTTGAATCAAAATAATTTTCTTTTAAACTTTACAGTAGTGTAGCAGTATCTTTTCCAGTTGAACGTTTATAGATATTTATTTATTTACTGTAATCATTAGCTACAAAATTCTCATTTATATATTTATATTTACTGTCTGCAAGTAATCAAAATTCTCATTTATATATATAGCAGAATTAACATACATAATAACTTTATTATATTTTATATCAAATGCAAATTTGAAATGTTTAAGTTTAAACTTTAAAAAGTAACCTAAATCTTATTTCCCCCAACCATTAAATGTGTATTTGCAGCAGAATTTACATGTAGGGCAGCAAAAAAAAAGGTAATGGGATGGTACCTTTTATTTGGGTCTTCAAATTGAAGAAAATGGGATTGCATGCATCAATTTTGGAAACTCCAGCACTATAGAACAACAGATCTTTCAAGAAAAAGCAATGGCTGCTCTTTAATTTGATGCAGTAGCCTCAACAAGGTAGGGGAATTGAGGGAAGAAAGGGGAAGGGAAATGGGAAATGGAAAGAAAAAGAGGGAGGTAATGACGTTGGGATTGGATTTTATAGGAAAAAGGGGAAGGAAATTTCCAGGAACCTTCCTAATTCTAGTATGTATATATATATATAATTTCATTTATGACATCATATAGTGACATCATCACAAAGATGTCATTAATGACATCATTCATGATGACATCATCTATGATGTTCATGAATCTTATATTGCATATAAATTCAATTTCAATTTATTATATATGTCACTATTACACTATTACATAAGGTTGTGAGCGAAGCTGTCACTATTACAATTTATTATATATGTCACTTTATCATCACAAAGATGACATTGTTACAGAAGAAGGTTGTAAGTGAAGCTAAATCAAAAGCTTATGAACTTTTGTATAAAAATCTCGACTCTAAGGAGGGTCAGAAGGATATTTTCAGATTGGCCAAAGCAAGAGAAAAAAAGACCAAAGACCTTTCTCAAGTGAGATGCATTAAGGACGAGGAAGGTCATGTGCTTGTCACTCAGAAGGATATAAAGACTAGATGGGAGAAGTACTTCCATAAACTTTTCATTGGGGAAGGAAATAGAGAGATCACTTTGGGTGATCTAGCTTGTAGTGAAAGTTACTTGAATCGTGCAAACTATAGACGGATACAAAGAAAGGACGCAGATGAGGCTTTGAAAGTTATGAGACCCAGGAAAGGTGTAGGACCAGAAGACATTCCTGTAGAAGTATGAAGAGTTTTAGGTGAGTGTGGTTTGACTTGGCTTACGAATCTATTCAATGTTATTTGGCGAAGCAAGAAAATGCCCGAAGATTGGAGGAGTATCGTGATGCCTCTTTATATGAATAAAGGAGACATTCAAAATTGTTCAAATCATAGATGTATCAAGCTGATGAGTCGCACTATGAAAATTTGGGAACGTGTGATCAAAAGAAGGTTGAAGCAAGTTTTAACTTAAAAGAAAACCAATTCGGATTCATGCCAGGTCGCTCAACGATTGAAGCCATCCATTTGTTGAGAACAATGGAGATTTATAGAGCTAAAAGGAAGAACCTTCATATGATTTTTTATTGATTTGGAAAAGGTTTATGATTCTATCCCACGAAAGATATTGTGGAGAGTTTTGGAGAAGAGACAAGTACCCATCCTATACATTAACCTCATAAAGGACATGTATGATAGGGTTTTATCTTGTGTAAGGACCACGTCTGGGAAGACTGGTTATTTTGACATCAACATTGGTTTACATCAAGGTTCTGCTTTGAGTCCATTTCTTTTTACTTTGATTATGGACGAGTTGACAGGTGACATTCAGGATGAGTTACCTTGGTGTATGTTATTTGCTGATGATATTTTCTTTATTGATGAGACTAGAGATGGAGTAAATGAGAAGCTTGAGGTCTGGAGAGATGAGTTGGAGACTAAAGGATTTCGTATAAGTAGGGCTAAGATGGAATATATGGAGTGCACCTTTGATGGAAGCAGTGGTGAAGGAATCGAAGTAAAGATCGGTGACGATAACATTCAGAAGAGAGATTCCTTTAGATATCTAGGATCTATTCTGCAACATGATGGAGAAATTGATGGAGATGTTACTAATAGAATAAATACAGGTTGGCTAAAGTGGAGAGGAGCCTCTCTTGTTCTCTGTGATAAGAAAATTCCTTTAAAAATTAAAAGAAAGTTTTACAAAGCAACCGTGAGACCTGCTATGCTTTATGGATCTGAATGTTGGCCTGTGAACCAATGTTCAGGAAGGCGGTATGCGGTATTCAGTCGGAGGGGTCACTGAATAGAGAGTATGTGGTATGCGGGAGAGTATGCGGGGAGTATGCGGTTTGGTAATTTTTATTATTAAAAGTATAAATAAATAATTAATATTATGTTAATATCCTCTAAATATTATCTCTTGAGTATAATAATAAGGAATTGAAGGTACTATGAACAAAACTATTGGGATAAAAAGTAATTTAGAGCAAATGAGCAAAAGCATCAATTGAAAGAGCATATGGCAACATGCCTTCCTCCAAGTGTGTTCAATAAATACAAATATGCTCTCAAAATAAGTGCATTCAAAATGTTGTCAAAAAACAAAGCATCCAAAAACATAAAGCATCCAAAAACTTCATTCTGATTGCCATTCATCTGCAAATTCAGCTTGAGGAATAGGGTCATCATCACTCTCTTCATCGGTTACATGCTCATCGGCTTCATCATCATCTTCCAATGTAGTAGGCATCGATGCATCAACAATTCTTTGACTTCGTCTATGTTGCACAAGATCTTCTACACCAGTTGCCTCAGCTACAAGGTTCCATGTTAATCCTAATCCTGGAAATACCTCTTCCTCTCCTTCTCCTTCTGCAATCCACTCACATTATTACGATCCTTGGAAAGTAATGGATCCTTGCCTTTTGTCATCTGACGCTCTCTCAAACTTGAGTTAGATTTAACAAATACCAAATCATTCAACCTCTTGATTTCAAGTTTATTCCTCTTCTTTGTATGAATCTACAATTGAAACAATAAATCATTACATTCACTATTTATAAATGACAAGTAGTATCAATAGACTTTGAATTACCGATGAGAAAATGCTCCAATTCCTTTCACATCCAGAAGAGGAGGATGTCAACTTCAAAATCCTCATTGCCATAGATGTTAGATGAGGACACTCTCCACCATATAGCATCCACCAATTATCTACATATGAGAAATTTTAGGAATAAACTATCCTATAAAAAACTAGATTGATGATGCTAATTACTATAAAATAATTACAATACCCGGCCTAAAGTGATCTTCGAGTGTCGATCTTTATTTCACAGCTAACGGCTTGCCAAAAGATCCTTGTGCATTTTTATACAAGATTAACTCCTTTGATGTGATTAAATCTTGAATTTCCAAATCAGGATAAAAGATTTCCATGCATTGCATGAAGCCCTCCACGACATAGCCCCCCTTTTCAATGACACTACTATCTCTATAGTAGTAATATGGATTAAGAAAATAAGCAGCAAGATGAAGAGGGCTATCCAACCTACCCTTTGATTTTGAGTCAATGCCATCGATAAAAGGTTTGTATTGTGCTTCATTGTCTTTGAACACTGACATTATTGCCTTTCTAGCATCCAATAATGAACCATATATGAATCCCATGGATGGTCTTTGATCCCCATCAACAATGCACAAAACATAAACCAAGGGAGAGAAGATCTTCAAGGTCATAGACACTTGGTTCCAAAATGCAGCACTGAAAACAATAGATGAAGACATTTCTCCTTTCTTGTCCTTGACCACTTGCATTGCCTCCATTCATAAGATGAGAACATCAATCTCAACTTCTCCTTTTTATCCATCACACTCTGTAGAGTGAGAAATATGGTAGCAAACCTTGTTTGTCCTGGCCGTACAATCTCTCCCTTTTGTGTGAATTGCCTCATCAAGCTCAATGTCCTCGCATGGCTATAGATGAATGTAGTGAGAGATCTTGCCTTGGTAATTGCATTTTTTACCTTGTGTTCTTTACCAAATTCTTCCAGCATAAGGTCTATGCAATGAGCGGCACATGAAGACCAAAAAATTCTTGGATACTTAGTCCTAAGTATCCTTCCAGCAGCTAAATTGGCCGATGCATTATCAGTGACGACCTGAACAACATCATCAACTCCAACCTCTTGAACAATTTCATCCACCAAGTTGGATATATACTCTGCAGTGTAGGACTCAGATGATGAGTCAACAGACTTTAAAAAGCATGTGCTCGACTCAGAATTCACACAAAAATTCATGATGCTCCTACCCCGCATATCTGTCCAAGCATCCGTCATAATGGCACAACCACCCTTCTTCCAAGATTCCTTATGAGTGCTTATGAACTCCTTAGTCTCCTCAACTTCATCATTCAGCAATGTCTCTGAGATCTCGTAATAGGAGGGAGGCTTGTATCCCGGTCCATATTGGCCAATTGCCTCACACATACGAATAAAGGACTTGTGGGTGACCACATTGAATGAAATTTGACAGTCATAGAAGAACTTGGCTACATACTTATTGACCCGTGCACGTTATTCCTTACAAAATGCATCTTTGATTGAACTTTGATGCATTTTGCATTCTTCAGTTGCTTGTAACACTTTTTGTCTTTTTTCTTCTCTTTCATGCGGAGTTGAATTGGAACTCATGAATACATTGGCAACTTCATCCCTCATTTCTTGCAAATCTTTCGATTTATCGCTTGTCCTTTTTTGTGTATTGTCCAAGTATTCCTTAACTTCCCTTCTTATTTCAAAGTCAGCCTTTGGACAAGACGCTACATTTCCTTCGACATGTGCTAGATGCTGCTTCATTCTATTTATACCACCCTTTACAATCTTGCCACAAAGTTCACATGTGACTGTATTTGGATCAGTCTTTGATGCGAGGAATGCGTATTTCTAACCGGGATCACTAGACCCCGACAGGACATGACGGGCCGATGATGCATCTCCAATAACTTAAGGATTTGGTTGAGAGGCCATTGCCTGCCATAATGATCACATCTGAAAAAGAAACCAAACTCTGTTATATGGATACAAATACAATGTTTATGGAAAGAAAATAATATTATAAATATGAGGGAAAATTAAACGATGTTTATGGAAAGAATTAAAGTGTGGAATAAATAAATATATAAATTATTGTAAATATGAGTATGTAAAGGAATAATTATCTAATATGGACGATTATTATTGAGCACAAAGCACTACATTTGCTGTAGACGGTGTAAATTTACAGTTATCATCACTGATCTACATATGTAAATTGGAGAAAACACAGTTAATATTAAGGAGCTGGGTGACAGAGAATAAAGACTCTCGCTATATACTTATAAAGATATGATTTCCTCAAACCTATGTAAAATTCTCTCTTGACAGATTCTCGATGCACCCAAAGGAAAAAGAAATTTTACATGGTTCACTTGTAATGGCCACTTGAGAAAGAAAACCTATGACCTAGAAACAATCTAAAAGGCTTTGTTTTATCCATGTTGAAACGATTGTGCAAGCCGATTAATGACTAACTCCAATACAAACACTTATAGGCAGTACATGTGTGGAAAGAGAACCCCTTACCGAGCAATGAACCCCTAGATTCTCTTGTATAAGTTAAAAAATGAACGAATTTCTATAATAATCCAAGTAAAATTTCCAATGTCACCGATGATATCAATTAACGATACTTCCAATAAAAAAATGTCATATTCAGGAATGGCGAGATGAACAAAGAGGTTGTCATTGGAATCAACTCCCTTGTAGGATGACAGTTCAAAATAGTTAGTATGATAAGGAATCACCTGCAAAAAACTCCTAGGATATCTTGGCGGCGGCGAGGCTCGACTGCAGCGGCAGGGCTCGACTGCAGCGGAAAGGCTCGGCTGGAGTGGGGCCATGGTCTGCGAGGGGACCGGGGTTTCGTCGGCGAAGTTCTGGAGCAGGGCCACGGTTTGGTGGCGGCGAAGTTCTAGGGCACGTCGGGGGATTGCAAGGGGATCGGGGTTTCGAAATGTTAGGGGGTATACGAGGGGCCGGGGTTTCGAAATGTTAATGTTCCAGCGGTATAAGTGCGAGGGGGCCAATGTTTATGTTAGATTTTTAATAAATTTTCTATTCGAAAATCGGCCGCATACCCGGCCGCCTATACGGCATACTCGGCCGAGTATGCGGCCAGGCCCGCTTAAAGGCCGAACTACTCACACTCGGTGCGGTAGAGCTTCCGCGGCCGAGTATGCGGCCGAGTATGCATTATACTCGGCCGATTTCCTGAACACTGTTGTGAATCATAGACATGTGCAGAGAATGAATGTAGCAAAAATGAAAATGCTAAGGTAGATGTCTGGACATACACGTAAAGATCAGATTCGGAATGATGCAATCAGAAAGAAAGTTGGTGTAGTTCCGATCGAGGATAAGATGCGAGAAAACTGCTTAAGATGGTTTGGACATTTACAAAGAAGGTCAAGTGATGCACCAGTTAGGAGATGCGAGTGTTGGGGTGTTGAGCCAGCTAAGAGAGGGCGAGGACGGCCCAAGAAGTGTTGGAAAGAGACCATACGAAGGG
The DNA here is from genome assembly GCA_037367405.1 of Ottelia alismoides. Taxonomy (NCBI): domain Eukaryota; kingdom Viridiplantae; phylum Streptophyta; class Magnoliopsida; order Alismatales; family Hydrocharitaceae; genus Ottelia; species Ottelia alismoides. The sequence goes on from JAZKJV010005615.1 coordinate 552,854, forward strand.
ATCTTTGTTTTGTGGGTATAAGTCCGGGATTGACCCAAGATAGATCTGAATGGAGGCGAAGAATCCATGTAGCCAACCCTACTTAATTGTGGGAAAAGGCTTCGTTGTTGTTGTTGTTGTTGTTGGGTATATATATATATATATATAACTGAAATAGACAGATGCTACGGAGTCGCAGAATCAATTAAATGATTTTTTTACCAAAATTTTCTACTTATTTATCATACTTGAAGTCACCCACATTTGCGCCTCGGGCCTCAGATTTTGACGTGCAACATCTCGAATTGATCGTCTCTAAACGACGATCAATATGAGTATAACATTAATATACTTTTGGTTGTATTTGAATCCCCGAAATTTTCGAGATACAGTTTTGATTTATGGTTAAATTTTACAGATTTAAAATATCAAACAACCTCCGATCGATGAACGGTCAATTCCGTTGGCCTTGTTTTGTCGAATCGGATCTTATGACGGTTTCGATTTACTTTGCGGTTTCTGAATTTTCGCACGGCTTTTTCGGGCACGCATTACAATGCGATCGATTTTTTTGTCGATTTCACTTGAACGACTTTTAATTCATGATCAATTGATCAAGTTAGGTTGTTTGGTATTGACCAACAACTTTATTGGGTTAATTGGATCCTAATCGGGTCAAGTTCGATTTTGGTAGAAATTTGGATGTTACAATTAAGAAGGCGTATGTCACCATTTGTAAGTTGCCCCCAGCTCGTATGGACTATTTGATTCAGGATTGGAACCTAATCTGGGAGCTTGGGTTCCCAGAGAGGATTGGTTTTTTTCTATGACTTCGCGAAAGAAAATGAGTGATGACCAGAGACCAATGCGCCAGACTGTTTACTTTGATGTCCGACAGATGCCTCCGTTGCGAGAATGCCCAATCTGGGGAGAGGTTGGTCCTTGTTGGGTCAACACCCATGACATGGATGTGTTCTGGTCTTCATTGTTTAATGCAAGACAGCTCAAAGTGGAGGACCCGATAGACCTGTGGCAATCTTATGGGCTAGTCTGCTTGCTAGAAGACGTCCTTTTTTCTTCTTAACGATTCTAGTGAGAATGTTTGTATCCATTACAGGACCTTTCTTGAGTCCTTGCTTTTGTAAGGTCTTGCGACCATAATTTATCATTTAATTTATCAGAGTTGGCACCAGAGTGTTACCCCCTCTTTTGCCTAAAAAAAGAAACTCCATACCTCTCGAATAAAGTATCTCATTCATTCTCGATTATTTTTTCCCCATAGTATAAGAGCAAAGACTATGACTCGTAGCCAAAATCCGACCCCCACCAGCTAGCCCTCTCTATGGATTGTCGAAACCTTCGCTCTCTCCTCTCATCTTTCTCGGTTATATCTAAACATGCTCGCCCCCGATGAGTAGACCCATTGCTCGAAGCCTGGGGTGACCCATCTCCATCGAAGATACACAACAACAACAACAACAAAGCCTTTTCCCACAATTAAGTAGGGATCCATCTCCATCGAAGATACCTTCTGAAAATATGCATCACCTATCACTCAAAAAAATATGCATCAACCGAAGCCTTTAACCCTTCTGGACAGGAAAACCCATCGTCAAGACCTTCTAGAAGCCCTGATCGAGTGCAGAACCATTGATGTCTCAGGGTTGTCTCGGCTTCATCACCAAGACTTCCAGAAGGGTCAAAGCCACGTTAGGGCTTTATGGTCGTGCTGCATAGGGACAAAGCCATGCTAGGCCTTCATCGCCCGGGTCCCAAAGGGATGAAGATACCATACTAGGCTCCATCGCTAGGCTCTATCGCCTTGTATAAGGGCCCTGTTAAGACTCCATCGAATAGGCATGGCCTCCTTGTGCGTGAATTTCAGGTTAAAGAACGGGCGTTGTACTTAATTTCATGAGGGCTTGAAAGCATACAACCACGTCTTGAACCCCATAACAGACTGTGATGGCCTCAAATTCTATCGAGACCAAACCCTTTTTCAGTGTCTTCTATGATAGTACAAGGGACTACCATAAAAGCAAGGGTGCAGACAACTACATCCTTTGGACTCGGCCCTTTTAGGTGTTCGTCGATTATCAAAGAAAGATCCGTATACTTATAATTACCCAATATCTTCTTAAGAATCCATACATCTAGGCAAACAATATCATTATGACATCCCATGAACATTCTACTTAGTACATGTTCCAGTTTTACCGATGTGTAACAATATTTGCGGACCAGACAGGACAATGGTAAGAAAGATTTGGCGGTATTGAATTGAATTAGTCCTATTTTAATATTACCATTAATTTCATATAGCATCAAATTGGAAGTAAATTCGCCTGAGGGGTACCTGTGGAATCTTATTCCACAGGACCCCCAGGCGAACATATATTTTGTTAAATGCCCCAAGGAAGCCGTGACCTCAAGTCACGGCTTCCATACAAGGAAGTCGTCACTTGAAGTCACGGCTTCCACTCAAGGAAGCCGTGACCTCAAGTCACGGCTTTGGGTCGAATATAGCCAGAGCCCGACCCGCTCGTCCCCCCCACGCGCACAGAACATCATCCTCTCCAGCCACGGCAAACCCCCGCCCTCATCCTCCATTTGCGAGCTGCCCCCACCGTTACACCCCGCCCCCGGCGCTCTCTCCGCGTGCACGCCCCCTCCCGTGCCGCCACGTCCTCTCATTCCTCTTCTAGAGGTGCTTCATCTCACCCACTGTGAGTGAACCCTAGCATTGTGTGTTTTATGTTTTTTTTTCAATTTCGTGTAAGCCACATAGTTTAATTACTCATGTTTTTCAATATAGTCGAAGCAATGGAAGTGTTGTGCTTGTGCCATGTTGGTGGAAAGATTTGTAAGGTGGACAAAGAAGTCCGATACGAGGGTGGTCGGGTGAAACCCATAAAAATTGGGATGGGTTTGACATTCAATGGATTGGTCGAGATGATTGCAAAATCATTTCGTCTTGACCTGACCAATAGTTCAGAGTTACGTGTGTTTCACAGGATAACAGAGAATAATGAGATTTTTTTGGTTGATGTGGAGTATGATTGTGACATTGCCGATGTTTTGAACTACGTTGAGATGATGGGAAGCTCGTACAGACCAGTTCTATTTACTGACCTTGTATGCACAAGAGATCCTATGTGTATATGCCAAGCTGCTGCGACGGCTCCAAGAGCACATGTTGTTCCCCAACCTTTGGGGCCCTCTCTGAATGACCCCATGTATAATATAGGGGAGGATCACGATCCTGAGATTGATCGTATGATGGAGGATACACCACAGAACACTGATGATGAAATGGAAAATGATGATGGAGAAATGTTGAACGATGAGAACGAGACGTTGCATGTTGAGTCTGTCATTCCCTTTTATAACACACGAGGCGGTGATGGTTACATCCGCAATGCTGATGACGTGATGGTAATTCATGTTGGAATGGGAAGTTCAGATGAGCTAAGAAATGGGATGACCTTCAAGTGCAAAGAAGACTTGATTTATTCGGTCAAGTTGTTTCACATCAAGCATCATTACAATTTTGAGGTGCACGAATCTGATCGTCATTTATGGATTATTTATTGTAGCAAGAAAAGCAGGGGTTGCCTTTGCCGTTGGCAGCTGCCGGAAATGAAGAAGGGGTTTCCGAGGAACCCACTCCTACCAGCAAGGCCCGTAGACGAGGACGCGAAAGATCAGGAGCTAGAGGTTGTCCGAGACGACAAGTCAGAGCATCTACTATTGACGATTTTCAGACTCCTTTCCAGGACCGTGCCATCCCTACTAGCCCATCCACACCAGCCGCCCCGGTGAAGGAGAGGGGTCCTTTTGACACCGGCCCTTCACGATGTTCTCCGCTCCCAGTGCTTCATATAGACGATGTGGGGGCACTCGATGGATCTATGATCTCACAGATTGATGAAGGTAGCCAGATCATGCCCTCAAGCCAACTGCAGCATGAGGCGCTATCGCAGGAATCTGACGAGAGGCCACCAAAACTTAGAGTGTTTCGTACAAGGAAACGAGTGTAATGTATTTGTAAATTAGTGGACCTTATTTCTATCACAATGTATATTCACTAGTATATGGAATGAAAACATTCTTATGTCATATGTATCTCTTCTTTGGATCAATGGATATGTGGTATGTTTTATGTATGTGTTTATGTTATGTTTTAAGTTGAAACAAAACATCCACAATCAATTTTTTTGTATGTGCTATTTAGACAAGTCTCCACCACAATGGGTGGGGACTTGTCTGTTCTGGAAGCAGAGGAAGACGTGACTTGAGGTCACGGCTTCCTTGGGGCAGTTAACAAAATATATGTTCGCCTGGGGGTCCTGTGGAATAAGATTCCACAGGTACCCCTCAGGTGAATTTACTTCCATCAAATCGGTAATAAAAGAATCAAAATTTTGAAATTAGTTGATTTAATGGATCACATCCTGTATCTCAAGAAAAACATCGATACCCGAGATTAATTGTAGCGGGGATAAAACTAGTAAACAAGGTATGGAAAATATCCAAGAAGGTATACTCACGGTAAGGTCCAGACTGTTCTGAAATTTGCAGTTGGGTCATCATCACCAACTTTTGTTTGTAAATAACCATTTCTAGGAGCAAGTAGACATGGAATGACTTCGAGCTGGAGTCAGAATAGTTGTAGTGTCAGAACATAACCATGTAACAACAAACAGATATAACTTCAAGAAGCTTAAAATGAAACAGAGAAAAAAACAGCTAACGACTTCCACGAAAAATATCAAGTGAATTTAAATCCGCAAAAGTGCATATTAAAAAGAAATGTGATAGGAAACAAATAGTTTCTTCTAAAGCTAAAGACAACTTACTTCCAAGAAAAATATCAAGTGAATTAAGTCTGAGAAGGTGCATATTAAAAAGAAATGTAGGAAGAAACAAATAGGTTCGTCTAAGCTAAAGAACAACTTACTCAAGATGCATAATTGAGTTAAAAATGCAAGTATAATGTTAGAATTAAACCAGTAGACCAACATTTGTTGTATGCAGGTTGTCTGCTTAAGATAAGATCTGTGTGACGGCGTGGAGGAGACGGGTGGGTGAGCGAAGACCAACAATCATGAAGAAAGGCGGGTAAGATGCATTGAGACATGAAGGTTGTGCCAGAACTCAGGCAGGGTCATCCGCTGTCCGCAGGTCAGCAAGGACCAAGCTGGCAGTGCTTTTTACCTTTCCAGTGCACTTATACACTTAGGACCTAGTGGGTGATGAGAAGAAGGTCCACAAGAGGGAGAGGCAAAGAAGCGTAAAGGGTACGGGAATGGCAATAGAAGAATGCCTCGAGGTTCCTGTGGTGAGTCCTTCTGGAAAGGAAGGGTAACAACCCTGGCAACTTTAAGGCAGCCTGCAAGAGGTATATATCACAATGGTCGCCAAGTTTAGTGCGGCTATAAGGGGAAGGGGGACATATGGCCAGGACTTGCAACGTGAAGGATGCTATTTGTTTCCGATGAACGGCTACTAGGACACCAACAGATGGACTACCAGTCAAAGTCACCAGTGGCGGAAGAGAGAGGAATCTTGTTGGGTTGGCACTTGACCCCACTAAGGAGGTTCAAGTGGTAAAGGGGACAAAAGAGGACCTCCACACTATGGTAGGTGAGTGAGAGCACCTATATAAAAGATGATATTCAGTCGGGGACCTCCATGCTTTCCATGTAGAGACTCATGTTAGTTCCACATCGTCTCTTTTTTAGTGGCATTTGGTCATATTGGTGGCGCTATACAAGAAGCCCCACACCATGTATTCTGAGAGAGAGTTCAATATCCAAATCACCCCTTTGATTCAGTTCTCCCTTGGTTTCATCTTACTCCTTATGGCGGCTATAAGGGGAAGGGGGACATATGGCCAGGACTTGCAACGTGAAGGATGCTATTTGTTTCCGATGAACGGCTACTAGGACACCAACAGATGGACTACCAGTCAAAGTCACCAGTGGCGGAAGAGAGAGGAATCTTGTTGGGTTGGCACTTGACCCCACTAAGGAGGTTCAAGTGGTAAAGGGGACACAAGAGGACCTCCACACTATGGTAGGTGAGTGAGAGCACCTATATAAAAGATGATATTCAGTCGGGGACCTTCGTGCTTTCCATGTAGAGACTCATGTTAGTTCCACATCGTCTCTTTTTTAGTGGCATTTGGTCATATTGGTGGCGCTATACAAGAAGCCCCACACCATGTATTCTGAGAGAGAGTTCAATATCCAAATCACCCCTTTGATTCAGTTCTCCCTTGGTTTCATCTTACTCCTTATGGAGTAGGGTTCCACGTAAATCCATGTATTCTTCCTTGTTCTTATCATTATTATTTCTGATTACGATTCCGCATTATCGATTTCTATATAGTATTAGAGCGAGTTCGATTATAGGATTTGTTCTTGAAGATTTATTTCAAATATGTTCAGGTTCTTATTGGTTACAACATACATGATATATTATTGTCATTAAAAAGTTCTTAAGATCATGCATATTGGGAGAAAATATGAATCAATATCTTCAAGAGAACCCTAGGGCTCTATAATATAGGGAGAGAATCAAAGGGTAAATTGCATAATATAGATGAAGGAAATAGATAATACACAAATCATATTGTACCATAAAAGTATCTCTACACTTTCCCTTAAGATGGCGCATAGATGTCGATCATGCTCAGCTTGGATAAACATTTCTGAAATGATCCTCTGATTAATGCCTTGGTGAAGATGTCTGCAGTCTACTCCCCTCAGCTGATGTGGGAAGTAGAAATGAAGCCTTTCTGGATCATATCACGTGTATAGTGACAATCCACCTCAATGTACTCCATTCTCTCGTGAAAAGCAGGATTATGAGAAATAAATAAAGATGTCTGATTGTCACACTGTAATTGCATAGGAAGTGGTACATCAATGCCTAGGTCAACTAGAACAAACCTGAATCACATCATCTATGTGATCCCTTGTGACATAGCTCTATATTCTGATTCAGCACTAGATCTGGCAACAATTGTCTGCTTCTTGCTCTTCCAGGACATTAAAGAGCCACCAATGAATACTACGAAGCTCGAAGTAGATTTCTTGTCCTTAGAGCATCATGCATAGTTTACGTCTGCAGAAGTTGTGACAGTTTTTGAGATATTTGTATCTCTGAGTCGTTATTTCTTTCTTATTTCTTTTTCTTCTTTGTACCCATTATGTAATTTACCCAAGGCTTTTCTCCTATATAAGAATGACCTAGGGTCTCTATGAGTTATGCAATTATATTCTTTCTAGATGGTATAAGAGCGACGATCTTAGATCGAAGCCTGACCTAATCCGCACCTCACCACCAGCCCCCCACCTCACCTCCCCTTGCCCCCTCCCCTCAATGTCGTCGGCCCTATTGGTCCTCATATTTTGACAATAGGTGCGTTTACGGTCTATTTTACGTATGTCAAAAAAATATTAAAAAAATAAATTTCAGATAAACAGTAGCAGTCGGATATTGTTTATTGTATGTATTCAAAAAAATTACAATAATATGAATTTTTGTTTTCCTATATAACAACCACCTAATCCTTTCTCTTTCTCCACTTGTCAAGCATCTTTAGAGCCCAAATCCTTATAAATAGCCTTTTCCCCTTTCCTTCTCTTACATTAATCTTTTCCCCAAATCCCCCGATTTCCTCCCTCTTCTTGCCCTATTCTCTCCAACGGAAGGCATCTCCAGTCCCCTTTTTCTGGAAGAACCAGCAGCTGCAACAAGGAGTTGTTGTCCTCCTCTTTCAGTTGATGCTATAGGAAGCTTCAACCATTTTGCAAGTGTTGAAATTCTGCTCCAATAAAGTTGATGCTCCTCTCCTCAGTGTTGCCAATATGCTACCCTTTTGGTGTCCCAAGCTGCTACAACTGTTGGAGTTCTAGTAGCCATTTCAATTTCCTGTCATTACGAATCCAAGATCTGTTGTTACTTACAATCTCAAACTTATGCATGCATGCTTGAAGATTGACATTCTAAAATTAGAACATGAAGGTATCATCCTATTTCTTCTTTTACTACCTTGCATGAGCAATATCTCCTTCCTCTTGGCAACTAGATTCATGCAATTTTTTATTGATCTAAGCCCTCAACTTTACATAGATATGGGGTTTCTTTAAATATCTTTCTCCCGATGCCATATGAAACATCTTGTTCATATCAGGTCTCGCCTAGATATGGAAATAAATCATGATTTAATGATCTTCCAGTGCATACATCTCGTTATTTTAAAGTTACTGCTCATAAGAAATGAATGATGATTTAAACCATATTCTATTTAATGAAATTCACATTTAACTGTTATTATCGTGAAAAGCATGGGGGAGAATTGTTTTAACATGAATCCTAGGATCTATAATAAAGTTGCAGGACTTTCATTTTGCACTTGGGTCTTGCATCTGAAAAGATCATGAAATTGGGATTTTATGGACAAACATTTGTTCAGTCAAGTTATGGGGGTGTAAATGGAACTAAGAATTCCTTCATTTCATGGTTCAAGATATTAAATCCCTAATTTTGATTGTGTATGTGCAAGCTCAAATACCATATAAACATATATATATTATTAAATCAAATCATGTAGAATCTTTTTATCATAACCAGGGAGTAGTTTCAATTCCCAGTTTTTACAATAATTACTTTTATTACAAGCATCACTGATATGCAATAAGATTTCATCTGTTTCAAATCTAATGCAACTTTTTAACTCCATTACATAATCGCAACATTCAGTCTCTAATATATATATATATAGAGAGAGAGAGAGAAATTATATCCATATGCAATAATACATCAATTGTCCTTCGGCTATATCTCTGATCTTCATCATGGTCTTCCTAAGTACAAAGCTGACATTGGGTTACAACTCAAAGTCCATGTGTTAGGATATGGTTACATTTGAGTACGCACATTCTTTAGTCTCAAAAAACTGCACAATCTAATTACTAAATTATAGCTATGCCATGTCAAGTTAAAGCATGCGTAGATGACATGGGTTATATTCTTTATCATAAGGGTTAAAGATATCTGAAATTGGCATTACTTGTCACATGGATCAGGGATCGTATTCAAATCCGATTAGATTTCATGGAGCAGGATTAGATGCACATTAAATGCTTTTATATATACCACCACTATAATAGGAAATTAATGTTGAATAAACTTAAGTTATCTCATATGCTATAGATACAATTCATAGCTACTAAGCTACTGATTCTTTTAAGAGACAAGGAGATCATTTTTGACCTAAAGAACTTCAAAAAAGAATGTTAAGGAGGGTGCATAAACTTGACTCTGAGTCTAAAATCAAATCATTAAAATCTAGGAACATATCAAGAAATTTAAGTAACATACACTACAGTGAAATTTATGAGATAGTTGGATGATAATGAATCAGTAATGATCATGATTAAACCGGTCACTGTGATCCTTACACTAAACCGTGCGAAGGTACGGTGACCCTCAACTGGGCAGAGGAAAGGAAGCCCGATTAGGACAGCAACCACTTAATGTGCAGGTCTAGGATTCCAGTCTTTTCATGATTTTTATGCAAGCTAGCAATGTTTTTACGCCTCGTTGCGATCCCGATTTTGACCAACTCTGCTGACCCTCTGTTTAGGATACCCATGTGAAGGATTCTCGATTTTAGTTTTTCCGTACGAGCTCGTTAGCACGTACTAGTCGGGTCGATTTCTAGAGTGACTTTTCCTGAGAGTCTCTCTCACCCGTCTCTGGGACGTAGTTTTGGAGTAGACCTTTTCCTCTATTGGATCGTACTTCCAATTAGAGGGCGAGACGGAAGAGCCTCTTAAGAGCCTACCTCACCGCTTGAATTTTAGTTACTTTTTCGCCAATATGTTTTGCGATGCTACATCTGAAATCATCCAGGGTTACATTTGGGGGAGTTTCAGTTGAACTCAGAGAGAAGCAGTATGGATCTTGTCTAAGAGAGGAAATTAATTACAAATTGTGTTGGCCAGAGTTAATTATAATTAGGTTAAGTGGACGTGTTGGGAACTTAATTAGGATGCATTACACAACACCGCATGCCTACGGAGGCACCCCAACCCTAACGCAATTTTCACGCCTTGAGGAATAATTATACATATGAATCAACTATTACATGAATATATATAATGTTACAAGGCAATTGAGGAAATTATTACATATGTCATTAACTACTATATAATATTGTGACATATGAGAGGAAATGTGAAAACTTTAAGCATCCATCACTGTAGCATGAAAACTTCTTTTTCAAATAAGTAGTTATAACTTTTGGTTGTTATATCTTTCTACTTGTTTCTTTTGTATCCATATTAAATGTTTGCTTATTTCAATATAAAATATGGGTGTACCAGTGCTCGCAGACGCCTCTTCTCCCTACCATGTTTTAGCAGGCAAGGAGCCTGCAGCACTGTAATAGTTGTTGATGACTTCTGGATATCATGTTTATACTAGACAGTACGGTCTCTTTTGGCTCAGCTTCTTTTGTTGTAGCTTTTGTTCTATTATAATGTAAAATGCATTTTCTTTCTCTTCTGAATATGTTGGGATATATGAATGTAATGTCAGCTCTCATGTACATATTGTAAATACTTATGAGAATTAATGAAAAGATTTGTTGGTGCCACTTGTTGGTGTTTTGTTATGTGGTTGATACAATATTTATTGAATGTGAATGTCATATGCAAAGGTAGCGTGAAAAATTTTCCCTAATTTTCACAACTTAGTGCGATGATATGTAAATGAAATGGTACGAATGCGGCATAAACAGGCACCCAGGTCCGAGGGTGTCACACCAGACAAGTACATATAGATGCCATATACATGATACTGAGACATCTAAAGTCGTCTCCAGGTGCAGGATTACTGTTCAGGAAAGAAACAAATATCTCTGTTTCTGCATGTGTTGATAAGGATTATGCCGGATGCAGTAAGGATCAGAAGTCTACTTCAAGTTCTGCAGTGTTTGTTGACAGTTCTTTGGTTTCTTGAAAAAGCAAGAAACAAACAGTGGTGGCTAGGTCTAGTGTTGAATCTAAGTACAGGGTCATGGCACAAGTGTTGGGAAAAACGATCAATCTATTATTCATGATAACCCTAGGCTCTCTTATATAGGGGGGAGACCTAAGGGTAAATTACATAAGATAGACAAAGAAAACTAAAATAACAGAAATAATATATAAAGAACAGAAATATCTCTACACTCCCCCTCAAGTTGGAGGCTTGGAGCATAGATATCGTTCATGCTCAACTTGGATGAACATTTCTGAAATGGTGCCCTGAGTAATGCATTGGTGAAAATGTCAGCTTTTTTGTTCTCTTGAACTGACATGAGTGGTATAAATCAGGCCCTTCTGGATCGTATCTCTGGTAAAGTGGCAATCCACCTCAATGTGTTTGGTTCGTTCATGGAAAGCTGGATTGTTTACAATAAACAAGGCTGCCTGATTATCACACTGTAGCTGCATGGGAAGTGGTACATTGATGTGCAAATCCAAAGGCACTGCTCTTACCCACATCATTTATGTGCTTGCTTTGAGCCATAGCCCTGTATTCAGATTCGGCACTTGACCTGGCCACCACTGTATGTTTCTTGTTTTTCCAAGAAACCATAGAACTTCCCACAAACACAGCAATCCCCGATGTGGACTTTCTGTCCTTTGGGCATCCTGCATAATCTGCATCAGCACACGCAGATACTGAAAGAGATGTTCCCTTTTTGAATAATAATCCTGCACCCGGAGAAGACTTCAAATATCTCAAAATCATATTTTTTTTAATATCTCAAAATCATATATATATAGCATCCATATGGGCATGTCGAGGTTGCTCCATGAATTGACTCACCCGACTTACTACAAAGGCAATATCGGGTCATGCTCCTTCCCATGAATTCGGGTCATGCTCCATGAATTCCCACCATTTATCTATATCTCCTTTTATCAACCTCCTCCGTATCATCATCAAACAGCTTCATGCTAGGGTCCATCAGGGTACTGGATGGTCGACACCCCACCATACCTGACTCAACAAGCATGTTCGTGACATATTTCCTTTGGGTCATTACAAGACCCTGAGCATTCCTTGCAAATTCAAGTCCCAAGAAATACCTTAGAGTACAAAGGTCTTTGGTAACAAAGTAATGACCCAGAAATTCTTTTGCCATCTTCACTTCCTGCACATCATCTCCTGTAACAAGGATGTCATCTACATATACCATAACGACTATAGTACCTCTAGTTGTCTTCTACACAAAGGGTGAGTGGTCTGAGTTTGACCTCTTAAAGACTTTTTTCTCAAATAAATCTTACAACTTCTGAAACCACGTCCTCAGGCTTTGTTTAAGGCCATATATTACCTTATGAAGTCTACAAACCTGCTGACACTCCCCCTCAGCAATAAACACAGGTGGCTGCTGCATGTAGACTTCCTCCTGTAGATCACCATATAAAAAGGCACTTTTAACATCCAGCTGAAACAAGGCCAATCAAGTACCACAGCCATTGTAAGGAGTATACGGAGGGTAGAATGTCGAGCAATTGGAGAAAAAGTATCCAAGTAATCCACGCCATACATTTGCGTGAAACCCCCTTGCTACCAATCTGGCCTTGTACCGATCTAGAGAACCATCTGCATGATATTTGACAGTGAAGACCCATTTGCAGCTGACAATGGACGCACCTGGGGGTGCAGAAACCAATGTCCAAGTACCACGCGATCCTAGGGCAGCCATCTCTTCTTCCATCGCTAAACGCCAGCAGCTATCCTTCAAGGCATCCTGATAATTCCTTGAAATTTCTATAGTAGATAGCGCAGCTGCAAACCTCTGAAAACCGCATGTCAGTCTGTGAAGAGAGAACTGTGAGGCAATAGGATAGGAAGCACAAAACCGCTTCTGCTTCCGAAGTGCAACAGGTAAATCCAAATCTGCATATGTGTCATGTATCCTGGAAGTATCCCCCTGTAAGAATTGCTGCACAGATATATCATCAGACCCATCACTAGAGCAATGTATATCAGAACAAACCTGAGGCGTAGTGACGGATGGATGTGTGCCAGGAGCAGAGACAGTCCGACGGGTGTAGAATTTAGGAAACGGTGGTACAGTGGTAGGTGGTGGTGGAGGTAGAGGTGGTGGTATAGGTGAAGATGGTACTACTGGTGGTGAAGACGCTAGGGGAGGAGGCACAAAGATTCCTTCATTAGAACTGGACAACACCAACCATTCACTCATGGAAGAGAAATACATTACCGATTCAAAGAAGGTGACATCGGCACTAATATAGTATTTTCGACGCAACGGGTCATAACACCGATATCCCTTTTGAGTTCGTGAGTAACCAACAAAGATACACTTAGCAGCTCTAGGTGCAAGCTTGTCGAGACCTGGAGTTAACTGATGAACAAGGGCCACGCAACCAAACACCCTAGGAGGTAGAGAGAATAATTCTTTTTCAGGGAAGACAAGAGAGAAAGGAGTTTTCTCACCCAAGACAGTCGATGGCATGTGATTGACCAAGTAGCATGCAGTACGAACTGCGTCACCCCAGAAAGAATGTGGGGCACAGCTTTGAATCAGGAGAGTGCGGGTGACATCAAGCAAGTGACGATGTTTCTTTTCTGCAACACCATTCTGTTGGGATGTGTAAGCACAAGATGTTTGGTGTATAATACCACGAGATGAGAGGAACTGAGACAAGGCACGAGTACAAAATTCCAAAGCGTTATCAGTTCTCAAAGTTTTAATGGACACCGAGAAAATATTTTGGACTTCATTGATAAAACTTTTGATTACATCCCCAGCTTCAGATTTATTTTTCAACAGAAAAATCCAAGACAGACGAGAAAAATCATCTACAGCAACAAGATAATAACGGTGTCCCTGGTGATCTGGAACACGGCTAGGACCCCATATGTCAACATGAAACAAATCAAAAGGGGAGTCACTGCTCCGACTCGAACGACTAGGGAAAACAGAGCGATGACGTTTTCCCAACTACACGCCTCGCATTGAAAGGATGCGCCTGGTGAAATCTGAGGCAATACACGACAAAGCTTCTGAAGTGGGAGATGACCAAACCGCAGGTGCCAGGTGTAAGGAGAAACAGAGCCTGACTCAGAAGAAGAAACACCAGCAAATGATCCCTGGTCAAGACGATACAAACCACCTTGCTCACGGTCATATCCAATCACTTTGCCCGTAAGAATGTCCTGAAATACAAGAGATGAAGGGTCAAAAATAGCTCGACAATTCAAGTCTTTTGTAGTTTGACTAATGGATAATAGGTTCATAGAGAAATCAGGTGCATATAACACATTCTTCAGATGCATAGAGGGTGTCAATGTAACCTCCCCCTGTCCTAGAATTGGGGAATGCGTCCCATCTGCAATCACAACTGTTCTACAAGATCTAATCTGTCTGTAAGATGTAAGCTGATTCTGATTACCACATAAATGATGGGTCGCACCAGAATCCATAGTCCAGTCAGAAATCATAGAACCATGACATGACGTGGTAGCAAAAGTACTACCTGAGGTACTGGGAGTGGCAGAAGTACTCATAGAAGCAAAGGCAACAACATCGGAATTACTTCCAAGTGGAGTGGTGGGAACATGAGACATAATATCTCTCAGCCTAGCAACAAGATCATCAAAACTCTGATCAGATGGTTGTGTAGCCTGGGACTCAGCCTGTTCTGCAACTTTGAGCTGAAGCAGGAAAGCCATGCTTAGAATAGCATGTTTCCTCGATGTGCCTTGGACGATGACAGTACGTGCATGGATGACGGATCCGTCCCCCTCTGTCACGGGGTCTACGCCCACGAGAAAAGGAAGAGCCTCCTCGACCTCTGGAGGCTGCCATGGCTGAGGAAGTCTGGCCAGGAACTGTGGATGGAACTGTGATCCAACTGAGTCTGCGGAACGCTTCCTCCTTTAAAGGAATGGTAGCATCCGCCAAGATCTGAGAGAGCACCGCATCGTATTCCGGGTCTAGCGCAGCAAGGAAGACGTCGACCATAGTAGCATTCATGTACGTCTTTTGATGTTCCGGAGTCGCGGTCAGAGGCATAAAACTATGAAGTTTCTCAAACATCCCTCGTAGGGATGTATACAAAGAGTGGAGAGGACGACCATTTTGCTTCACTGTAAATATATCATGCTGTAACTGGAGAATCTTCGTCTCGTACCTTGCTTGAGAATATGTAGCCGCAAGAATGTCCCACATCGCCTTCGCCGTAGGTTGATGTAACACATCATTGACGATCTTAGTTGTTAATGTGCCAGAAAGCCATACTTTAGCATAAGCATCGTCCGCCTCCCAAGATGCATGTACTCCAGTCTTCTCCAACGGTTCTTCTTCGGTAACAATATGTTTCTTACCACTCGACTTCATGAGACACAGGAACTGCATAGCCCAGAGCTCGTAATTAGTCCCATCCATTTTCACAATAGGCGTCGGACCCCTGAAGGCGCCGGTGGAGGGAACATCAACCATGCTTTCTAACATGATATCGTTGGAGGAAGATAACCAAACAATAACTTGTAGCAACAAATGTCTACATAGACATGAATGGATTTGGTTGTGCGTGTAGACTCAAACTACAACCAAATCCATCAGACAAACAAGGACACACGCGCGCCTAGGGTAGAACAAAGCGGGCCAACAGTCGCTGGTTGCGCAGGCCGCAGGCGACGAGAGGGTTTCTGCGGCGGCACAGAAGGGGTAGCGCGACGAGGAGGGGTCCTGCGACGGCGAGAGTAGTACCACGGCGGTGCAGGAGGGGCCCCGTGGTGGCGAGAAGGATGTTGCGGCAACGCAGGGGGACCCGGAGGCGGCGCAGGTGGCTCGCGACGCCGATAAGGGGGTTGACGGTGTTGGAGAGGAGAGAGAGAGAGAGGAGAGGGAGGCCGTTGGTAGGGTTAGGTTTAGGGTTAGGGCACAAGAGCTCCGGTCTAGGACCGCTGCTCTGATACCATGTTGAGAAAAAATGATCAATCTATTATTCATGATAATCCTAGGCTCTCTTATATAGGGGAGAGACCTAAGGGTAAATTACATAAGATAGACAAAGAAAACTAAAATAAAAAAAACGGTATATAAAGAACAGAAATATCTCTACAACAAGCAAGTACAAAGATGATGTAGGTTCGAGTTGTGTTAGAAGATTTGCATATAGATATACCTCTACCCATGCAACTACAATGTGACAATCAAGCAACACTATTTATTGCTAATAATCCTACATTTCATGAAAGAACAAAGCATATTGAGGTAGACCGCCACTATACTAGAGAAATGATTCAAAATGGTTTGATTTCAACTTTCCATGTCAGTTCAGGAGAGCAGACTGCAGACATATTTACTAAGCCATTGCTCAAAAGGTCATTCTAAATGTTTCTTCCAAGCTGAGCATGATTGGCATCTATGCTCCATCTTAAGGGGAGTGTAGAGATATTTCTAGACTCTATGTAACATTTCCTGTTATGTTTAGTTTCTTTTTTCCATCTTATGTAATTTACCCATAGGTCTTCTCTATATAAGAGAGCTTAGGTTCTCTGGAATAAACAATCAACTCTTTTCTTCCAACAATCTATGTTTTGGCCATCTCCCTCTCTAGAAGATGTGTCATATATTGCCGTATATCTCACCAGGGTCTTCCTTCCAGTGTGAAGATTGTCAGTTGGGGAAGCACCATCGGTCGACTTTCCCTAGTCATCAGAGTCGAAGTAGTAGCTCCTCTTTTGAATTATTTCATGTTGACATTTGGGGTCTGAGTCATGTTCATGATCATCAGGGCCACGGGTTTTATCTTGTTGCAGTTGACGATTTCTCTCATTTGTTATAGGTTTTGTTATTGAGAAATAAATCTAAGCAGGGGATATAATCAAAATCTTTATTAATGAAGTGCATAATGTTCTCTTCTTCAGGGAAATTTGTGAGAACAGATAATTCTTTGGAACACGTACTCTATCCCATTTCTTTTCATCTCATGGAGGTACTTGGATGGGAAGTGGGAAGGGGAGCTGCTGGACATCAAGGATTCCGGGGTTTGGTAAGCTTGGTGTATTTGGATCATTGGGGCTCTCGTCGATGATTCCGAGGTTCTTAACAGGTACATACATCATGCGGTCTCTCCTTTCGATTCTCTACATCTTTTTTTGTTAAGTTCTTCTCATTCTCCTCTGTTTTGAAAAAATGTGATTTTTTTATAAAAAAAGGGAACAAGAACCCATGTTCTGTGGTTAAGAAAAATTTAATTTTTGAACCTCCTGCGTGCACACCAGTGTACTTCCTACCTCGTTTGAAGTTGGAAAATCGTCATCTTCCCTCTACAAGAAAAAGAAAAGGAAAAATCTGATTTTTTATGGCGTTTTCTTAATGTAAGGGAAACATCCTTATCTTGCCTATGTTGATAATATAATCCTCAGAATATGCAAAATCTCTTGCACAATAAATGTAAATATGGGGTCCTTTCTACATCATTGATTTGGATGCCATTGACTTGCGTGTCATGAGCCTCCAATATCTCTTGTTTGCCCAAGTTGCTCTAGTCATAAGTAGATCATTTGCTCTCTCCATAGTTTGACAAAATGCTATGTTTGACAGTTGACACGGAAGATTTTAATAAGAAAATCCCTTTCAATCCCTAACTTTGTTTTAAGTGTATTAATGAGTTATACCTTTCTGTGAAGTTTTGGGTACAATCTGTTACTGAACGAAAATGAAATCTATCTATGATTCTTTGCAATGTGTTATCAACTCAGTTCATACTGGAAAAAATGAACAGATACAGACGGTTTTACAAGGGGGTGCAGAGCGCGGGAGCGGTGGTGGCGTGGCAGGTCGACAGGCACAAGGCTCCACTCTTGCGGCAGCTAATTGTGAATTGGTGCCTCACCACCATCAGCTACCCCATGCTAGCTGTGTTCGTGACCCTGGCTGTCAAGGATGTGGAAACCAACAATGAGGGTGATTTGGAGAATAAAGTCTCCGGATCTTCTGATGCACAGTAACATTACTACCATGATTGGAAATTCTGGAAGGATTCGGAGTTAATTGGTGGTACATATTTTAAGATATTCACATGCTACGATTTACTGTTACAGGTTGTCTTTATTGTTTGTCCCCCTTGGTAGATGCTCTGTTGTAAGCCTATTGGCGTTGAATTATTTCAGATAAAATCTTACAGCATGGTTCCAGTCAAGCATTCCCAATGTAATTACGATGAAGATCATAAAAGAATCATCCAATAAGTCACCATCGCAGATTAGTTATCGTATCGTAACAATTAATTAGCATAAAGACCAACTTATATTCAAATCATAGATTCATAGGAGCGTTCACCGTTTGACAACTAAGATTCTCCAGAAACTTGAGCCTTTCTGGTTTTGGCAGTCTTTTTCCAAGGGACAACGAGAAGGAGTTCAAACAACAATCCCATTCAACTTTAATTGAACAGGGTTTTTGCACTCGTGTCGATCTCAATACTGAACGTGGCTGACGAGCAGTCCTGCCGCCATCTCGTCGCCTTCCCCATTCCAATCTGGCTCCAATGATCATCGGGGATATCAAAGTCACACAGTGGTAGGCTGGTAGCACTAGGATGAACATGGTTTGGATTGAATCGGATTTTAGCTTGATTTGTGTCCCATCAAAAGTTAACGGATTTTAACTTTTCCCAAGCCAATCCATCAAATATTTAAATCCAATCTATCGGATTATGGATTGGATTTGATATATATATATATATGAGGTAAATGGGGCTGCCCCCAGGGAGTAGCCAACTTGGCTACTCCCACCCCTATTTTTCCCTCATTTTTTTATTTTTTTGGAAAATAAAAATTTGTATATTCATCATTATATCCCTCTCACATTTTATTAAAATTTCATCAGAAACAGAGACTCCTACGGCCTCCATCCAAACATGGTCGATTTAAAAAATCCTGCGACCGTTAAAAAAATGACGTATGGATGGAGGGCTTAGGAGTCTCTGTTTCTGACGAAATTTTAATAGAATGTGAGAGGGATATAATGATGAATATACAAATTTTTATTTTTCAAAAAAATAAAAAAATGAGGGGAAAATAGGGGTGGGAGTAGCCAAGTTGGCTACTCCCTGGGGGCAGCCCCATTTTACCCTACTCACTCAAAAGTCTATGTTCTCATGTTTGTACTTTCCGGCGCACTAGCTCTTGACATTTGAATTATGGTCTTTATGGCTGATGAAGTTTGTGATTTATTTAGACTATCAAGTTATGCCAAAATCAAAATATCCCCTAGAACACCTTTCAAGGTCCTATAATTTATCATTAATTTATGAAACCATAAAATATTTAGATTCGATTGACTATTCAAGATCAAACCAACTTTAATGTAGCCTACTAATGGGACATCATGGTTCACATTTAGCATGGACTTGAAATTACCTATAGAGAAAATATACTTTTTTGGAAAATATGAACCATACTTGTATATCAAGATAAAAAGGAAGAGAATTCAAGTAATGCTTATTTATTTTGAGATGGCTTTAGTACATTTGAATTTGTAGCCGATATAGTCGTTATATGAGCCAGGTTGCAAGCTGAAACAAGCAAAAAGTAAGAAGCACAAGGGCCAAGAATAATAAATAAATGTTGGAGACAATTGTCCCAAATCTATTTCTTTTGAGATCAGACAAGTGGTTTTGCGCTTAGGAAAGATAGTACAAACAATGTTTTATGCGATGGCCATCGGTGTTGCAAAGAAGAAGCTGTCAGTGTTAGGAAATGCAGTCCATGCGACTGCATATGCAGCCTCATATGAGTATTCGGTCACATGACCGAAGCGCATATGCCATATGCGGCAATTATGCGGCATATGTGGCTGCATATGCAGCTATATATCTGAACAAGAGACTTGTATATGATTCATGTGTCTTTTTTGTTTAATTTATAACATGTTGATGACATATTAACTCGATTTTTTTCCGAGCAACTCTTATATCATCATTTACATTGATGCATCTTTTCATTATTCTTGTATGTGCCACATTTGAAAATACAATCTAAGGTATTTTTCTCATATCCATATTTTTCTATTATTCCTAACACTTGTTAATGAACTATTTACAGCTTTTTTGAATTTTCTATATAATGAAATTCATTCTCTTTCTTTGAATAAAATATGAAATAATTGATTAATAGCCTGGCACTTTACATTTTTGTGTTTCTAATATATTTTATATGCAAATACGATTTTTCTTATATTTTGTGTCAACAAATTTTGCCCCTTGGAGATCCATATATATGTATAATTTTGGATGTATGATTTGTATACCTATGATTATTGTATACCTATGATTATTCTTTATCTTTTGTTATTTATAGGATCTATATATGCATTAAAGATTTTCTTATAGAATTCATGTGTTCCTTATTGAATCCAAATTTGTATGAGTATATATATGCATTAAATTCAAAATATACACTAAAAACAATCAATTTATAATATCATGTTTATATTCTTATTGATTATATTATCTCATTTGAAATTTTTTATTTTGGATTTTGTTAGATAAACATTTTTTATATGATCACATTTTATTGTTGTATTTTTTAATATTTTAAATTAAAATATTATAAACCGCATATACTTCTGTATACTCCACCGCATATCTGCTTACTCGCATTAGACTGCATGACCGAATGAATACTGCATATCGTATTTCTGAACCTTGATTATTCATCAAACAACACGTCCTTACACTTCTCAGTAAAATGGTGTTGTAGAGCGAAAGCATCCCCATTTACTTGATATCACTCGGACACTTCTTATTCAGAGTCGCACATTCGTTTTGGGTGATGTTGTCCTTACGGCATGTTACCTGGTGAATCGCATGCCCTCATCTGTTTTGGGTGAGAAAACTCCTTTCTCCATTGTTTTTCTTGGTAAGGAGTAATTCTCACTTACTCCCCGTGTCTTTGATTCTCATGCATTCGTACACCAGATGGCTCCATGCCTTGAGAAGCTCTCTCATATGGTTGTCAAATCTGTGTATTGGGTACTTCATGACCCAGAAGGGATATTGATGTTATGATCCTTTGCACATGAAATATTATGTTGATGTCACATTTTTTGAGTCGGTGATGTTTTTCTCTCCTACAGGAGACAAATTGGCTTTGTCAGATTCTAATGATGAGCTTTAGGTGCTTCCTCCTCCTACGAGTCAGACATCTCCTCCTCCTATGTATGTGGTCCCACAACCATCGCCACCACCACCTCCTCCACCACCTCCTCCTCCACCCACTTCTACTACCCAGTCGCATGTGCCTATTGTTCCACCATTACCTAAGTTATATACCCGCCGGACTACTTCTGCTCATGGTTATCGCCCATCATCCAGTATGCCCCAGGTTTATTCTGATAACATGATTTCTAATGATGGGTAGGGAGACATATATGTGCAGGAACCTTTGCAGGAGAATGCCCAACAGTTGTAAGAGGATCCCAATGACCAAGATATTCCTATTGCAGTTCGCAAGCGGAAGCGGTCTTGTACTTCTTATCCCCTTGCTTCTCAGGTTTCTTTTCATCGTTTAATGGGGGACTTTCAGAGATTTGCATTGGCTCTTTCTGCCTTGAAAATTCCACAGAATTATCAGGAGACATTGAAGGATAGTTGTTGGCGCTTGGCTTTGGAGGAAAAGATGGTTGCGTTGCAGTCCTGTGGTACATGGAGTTTGGTGTCTGCTCCTCTTGGGGCGTCTGTAGTCAGTTGCAAATGGGTGTTTACTATTAAACATCATGCAGATGTCAACCTTGATCGCTACAAGGCAAGGCTAGTGGCACATGATTTTACTCAGACCTTCGGTGTGGATTACTTGGACACTTTTTCTCCGATGGCTCGTCACTCTACACTTTGTATCCTACTTTCAGTAGCAGTAGTATGTGATTGGCCTTTATTTCAGTTGGATGTTAAAAAAGCGTTTCTGCATGGAGATCTACATGAAGAAGTTTACATGCAGCAGCCTTCGGGGTTTGCTGTTGAGGGAGATTGTCAGCAGATCTACAGACTCCATAAGGCAATATATGGCCTTAAGCAAAGTCCAAGGGCATGGTTTCAGAAGCTCTCAGATTTTATTGAGAAACAAGGGTTCAAGAGGTCTAAAGCAAACCATTCGCTTTCTGTGCAGAGGACACCTAGAGGTACTGTTGTCATAATGGTCTATGTTGATGAACTCCTCGTCGACTTCCGTAAAGCAATGGGAACATCCAAATCAGTTGTAGGCTCATCTGGCTCCTGCAACACATCCTGCTCAGAAATGTCGTCAGATCCATCAACATTAATATTCTCATTACATACCATAGGCGAGCTAGTAGACGAGTCATGACCATGAGCTGGTGGAGGAGGCCTGCGGGTATAATGGAACGGGAATGGTGAGATGGGCTGTTGTGGTAGTGGTGGCGGTGGTGGAGGTTTTGATGATGGCATCTGAGGTGGTAGTGGTGTCATGTATATGGCATCATGTGGTGTAGGTGGAAGCAGATTGTCTCCAGATGCTGAAAAATACATACTAGATTCAAAAAATGTAACATCTGCACTAATCATATACCGTCGATGCACAGGATCAAAGCACTTGTACCCCTTTTGAGTTCTAGAATACCCGACAAAGACACACTTGACAGCCCTAGGAGAGAGCTTGTCAGTACCCGGTGACAACTGATGGACAAACGCAACCGACCCAAACACACGAGGAGTGAGAGTAAACAGATCCTTGTCAGGATAAATGAGTGAGAACGGAATCTGTTCATTCAAGACTGACAAAGGCATCCGATTGATTAGGTAACATGCAGTAAGAACTGCATCACCCCAGTAGGAATATGGAACATGACTCTGTATAAGTAGAGATCTAGTGACATCAAGGAGGTGACAGTGTTTTCTTTCAGCAATCCCATTCTGTTGAGATGTATGGGCACAAGATGTTTGGTGAACAATTCCTTTTGATGAGTAGTAATTAGCAAGAAAATTAGTGCACAACTCTAAAGCATTGTCACTTCTTATACTTTTCACAGACGTAGAAAAAATATTTTGGATTTCATTCAGAAAGTGAATAATTATATTTTCGGCTTCAGATTTATTTTTCATTAAAAACACCCACGACACTCTAGAAAAATCATCCACGAATACAATATAATATCTGTGTCCCTGATGATCAGGTACACGACTCGGACCCCAGACATCAACATGAAATAACTCAAACTTGGAGGTACTACTCCGACCAGGACGACTGGGAAAGGACGACCTGTGATGCTTTCCCAACTGACATGCCTTACACTGAACAGATGTGTGAGGAAGACTATACGGCACTACTCGACGCAACTTCTGAAGCGGTAAATGACCTAAACGCAGATGCCACAGAAAAGGGGATACTTGGCCAGAAGAAGAGGATGTGATTCCAGCAAATGGGGTCTGATTCAGGCGGTAAAGGCCTCCTTGCTCATAGCCACGACCAATCACGTTGCCCGTATGGATGTCCTGAAAAATCAAAGAAGATGAATCAAAAATTGCCCGACAATGAAGATCCTTCGTAATCTGACTAATTGACAATAGGTTCATTGAAAAATCAGGTGCATGTAGCACATTCTTGAGCTGCATAGACGGTGTCAATCTAATCTCCTCCTGACCAGTGATGGGGGAATGTGTGCCATTTGCAATGACAACTGTCCGTCCCGGAGGGATCTGGGTATAACATGTAAGTAGACTCTGGTCGCCACATAGGTGATGTGTAGCGCTTGAGTCCATAATCCATGGCAATGTATCAGGACTACTACTGTGAAGTGCAAGTATACTACCTGAAGCACTGGTAGAAGTGGAGGCAGAAGCAGCCGCATCAGAATGACTCTCTGTAGTCGATGCTGGACCCGATGGTGGGATAATACCCCTCAGACGGGCAACTAGATCTTCAAATCACTGATCTAAGGTAGCAGCAGATGGGGGCTCTATCTGCTCAGCAGCTCGTGCAGATGCAGGAAATCCAGGCTTTGAATAGCATGTATCTTCATTATGTCCAACTCGGTGGCAATAAGTGCATGTTGGCCTAGTGCGGCCACTCCTCCCACGGGGTCCACGTCCACGGCCCTGGTAGTGAGAGCCACGACCTCTGGTTGCTGCCATGGATGAAGAATTCTGACTTGCAGCAGTTGAGGGAACTGTAATCCGACTCAGTCTATGGAAGGCTTCCTCCATTGGAGGAATTGTAGAGTCGGCCAAAATCTGTGATCGTGCTGCCTCGTACTCAGGATCAAGTGCAGCTAGGAACACTCCCACCATAGTGGCGTTCCTATATGTCTTCTGTTGTTCTGGCGTAGCTGTCAAGGGCATGAAGCTATATAGCTTCTCAAACATCCCTCTCAGTGACGTATAGAGAGAATGTAGGGGGCGACCATTCTGCTTGATGGTGAAGATATCATGCTGGAGTTGCAGAATCTTTGTCTCGTTCTTTGCCTGGGAATATGTAGCCGCCAGAATGTCCCACATATCCTTCGCTGTGGGTTGATGGAGGATGTCATTGGCAACGTGCCAGATAGCCAAACTTTGGCGTATGCATCATCAGCCTCCCAGGAGGCATAGGTTCCAGTCTTCTCAGCAGGCTCCGGTTCGGTAAGAATGTGCTTCTTACCCGTAGACTTCATCATACTCATGAACTGCATTGCCCACAGTTCATAGTTGATACCGTCCATCTTGACAATCGGCGCTGGACCACGGAATGCGCCACTAGATGGGATATCTGCCTTGCTTTCGGACATACTTGATACTGAAGACTGGAACGATTGATACGCGCCACTAGACGGGTTTAGTTGCTCGTGTAGACCTAAAGCAACTAAACCCATGTATATGTGCGCGCTACGGTCTTGACACGCGCAATCAATCACAATGACGCACGCAAACTGTGGGCTGGCGGCTGGCGCACAGAGTTCACGTGCAGGGATGCACAGTCAGCGTGGCAAGCGCACAGGAGTGCGCGTGTGTCTTGCGTATAGATCAGATCTCACGCACAGATGCGCACAGGTGCGCCCAGATGCACAGAGACGATGCGCGAGGCGCGCAGAGGCGATGCGCGCAGATGCGCGAGGCGCGCAGAGGCGATGCGTGAGGCGCGCAGAGGCGATGCGCGCAGATGCGCGAAGCGCACAGGCCACGCGCACAGATGCACTAGGCGATGTGCACAGGACTGCCTAGGCCACGCGCACAGATGCGCTAGGCGATGCCTAGGGCTGGAGCACCGCAGATCGGAGAAGGAGACCGCCGCAGATCGGGTGGGGTGGGCGGCGCCGAGTAGAGAGAGAGGAGAGCCGGCGGGTGGGGTGGGTTAGGGTTAGGGTTTTGAGAACTCCGATCTAGGACCGTCGCTCTGATACCATGTTGGGAAAAACCAATAACTTGTTTATTCCATGAACCCTAGGCTCTCTTATATAGGAGAGGAGCCTATGGGTAAATTACATAAAGCATACTAAGAGGAAAACAAAATAAAGAAAGGTACAGATACTACTATTATTGTATGCGTTAACATCATCAAATCACATGACAATGAAGCTCAACACAAAGCTTGTGAACTGACAGCAAGCTAAGAGGAAAATCAGGAGCACAGTGAACCCTCAAAAGTCGGGGCTTGGAAGAGAATTCCATAGTTCCGACAGTAGTAATATATGATTGATCCCATTAGCGACTCGAACTGACTTCACTGAGGTAGATGGTATGGAAGATGTGAGCAGACTACCTTCTCCAATGAGATGAGTAGAGGCGCCGAAATCAATCATCCAAGTTGGAGTGGATAGCAGAGTTGGCTATTGTACCTGAAGGAGTAGCCAGAGCAGCAGTTGTAGTGTTACTAGTGGTGGTAGGCCCTGGAGTCTGAAGGATCTACATTAGGCGGGAGTAATCTGCATCATTAATATGAACAGACTTGTCACTGGAGGTAGGTGACGCCTCTTCCACATCATAGGCATCCTCATAAGCATATTGGTGTGATAAGAAGGTACGTCAAACTTCTGCCAGCATCGTTCAGTCGGGTGGTTCCATCTACCATAGTGAGTGCATGGAGCAGCAAAGTATCGCCCACGACCACGACCAAAATCACGGCCTCGTCCAAATTCCCGTCTACAACCACGACTTGGATCACGATTGTGTCCTTGCAAGCCATATCTGCCTCCTCGCCCAGATGAGGCGATGTGTGCAAAGTTTTCTGTTAAAGGTAAGACGGGAGGACGGGCGACGGATGTCTCGAGCTCCTCAAGTCAGCCAAAGATGGCCTTCATTGTGGGTAGTGTGTCTGATATAAGAAATTGCTCCTTTGTTGCATGTTATCTAGAATGCAGGCCATCAAGGAAGCAGTATACCTGCCAGTCTGGTGCACCATGAGGGCAGAAATATTGCAAGCTCCTCATACAGGCTGGAGAGATGCATGTAGTACTCGATGAGGGTGGAATCACCATGAGATGCCAACCAGATTCGCTTGTAAATATCTGCAAGGTGTGACTTCCTCTTCTTCTGGGAGTATGTTTGCTCGAGATCCTCCCACATTTCCTTGGTTGTATTTTTGTAAAGAAGATTTGAGGCAATGTAAGCTTCAGCATTGTTGATCATCCACTGGATAACCAAATAGTTATCAATCTACCAGTTGTCGTACTCTTTGTCCTTTTCATCTAAAGGACCTTTAGTCAAAATGTAGAGTTTCCTCTGACCACCAACAAACACCATAAAAGATCGAGACTAGAGCACATAATTTTCTATGCCCTTGAGTTTGATAGTAGTACCTTATGCCATAATATTCGTGGTCAAGGGCTTTTTCTCGATAGATGAAGGCGCCATGGAAATCTTAAAATAGAATGAAGATCATGTGATCAAGGATGCATATAAGAGCTAAAAAATACCCTAAAACTCACGTTTGTCATTGAAGAAGGGTTAAAAACCCTCAGTGGACAACAGATGTGGATTCTTGGTAGCGGTCCGTGATGAGATTTGGATCTCCAAAGAATCCTATGGTACCCGTGTAGGGTAGCTGTGAGGCTGACGACCTTCATAGTATTGGACAAGCGAGCCCACGGTGAACCATTACACAATAAATGTTATTGTGAATATCCTTCCCAAATCTGAAATGAAGACTAATTAGTTTGCATAATAGGTCCCTTAGTACAATTAGAATTATGTGCCATAGCCATCTTAATGATCATACAACTGCTGATTCAATTGTTGAATCATAGAGGCTAGTGCTTGTATGAATATCTAAAAAATCAGATTGAGGACTCATCGAGCACCGTCAAATAATTATTAAGAAATGATCTCCAACTTGAGAAGGAGATGACAATCCTTTCTTTGAAGGTCGATATCTAACCGACTTCTTGATGCATGTCCTCTGCATAGAAATAGAGATTTGAAGGTGCTAGATAAGTTAGGTTAAAGAGTTGACTTAACGAGATCAAGATAAACAAAGTCCTATATCGTATGCTATCACGATATAGGCACACATCCTCTGACAGGAGACAGATGTGTTACTATATGTCTGAGTATGTACATCTGGTACACCAATAGGTTGATGACCTAACCAAGGTCTATACACCAGCGCATTGGTGTGCATGTAAGGGCATATGAGTAATACGATCTCTCAAATAGATCATAGAGGTTCATTACTGAACCGGAAGATATGAGCTCACTCATGAGATACTGGTAAGAACCAAATTCCGTGCACGGTCATCTCGCTTTGGAAGTTTGACTGAATTTGTAGGTTCGATATATACTTTTGGAAAGTATATGATCAAGACCTAGGTATGATATATGCTTTTGGAAAGTATATGATTAATACCAACTCCCAATGATCAAATGAGAAACTTAATGATAAAACCATGAAGTAGACAGTGTAAAATTGATCTTATACTTCGGGTTTATTCTGGGTTTTCTAGATAGCATGATATACAGGTATTGGGAATACCTGAGGGTGATGTGATCATAAACGATTGTATAATCAGGACGCTTCCATTCGTAGGGAGTGATGAAACGGGTCTAGATTTTAGTGACTCCTCTTAGTGGAGAAGTAATCTGATCTTGGTCCAAATGTCAGACATTGATCTCAATGTGATTCATATGCAATGAGAAGATTAGATTTGCGGTCTTGATTTAATCAAGCATTTATGTGAGTCCCGAGATCTGGATTTGAGATGCGATCTCAATATCCAAGTCACTATATGTGGAACAATACAATTGACATGTCCTTATCTCCAAGTATCTGCGGAGAAAGCGCATCATTCTTGAAAGAGTTCAAGGATAATTTCATGTTGATATATGTACCCATGCATTGAGAAAATTGATAATTAAATGTGATTTAATTATCATTAATAATATGAATTTAATTCATATTATAAGGAGAGTTATTTAAGATAATTAAATGTAATTTATTTATCAAAGATTTAAATAATGTGAATAGAGATCGAAGATAATTAAATGTGATTTAATTATCATGGATATAATAATATGGATAGCACTATCCATATTAATCATATATATTATAAATGTAATTTGTAATATATAAAAGAGAGCTTATTATGATTTATATTTGTTGATTAATTATTGGTGTGAATTGGAATCACATTGGATAATTAATTGAAAATGTAAGGCACATTTTATTTTGGGTTATGAATGTGATTCACAAATTTCCAATGGCAAGATTGCAATATTCTCAAAACAATTATGAATTCTTTTTGTAGAATAATTTACAACAAATGTTATTGTAAATATTGGATATTTCCAAGGAATAATGTAATCTCATGAGATTACATAAGATTCCGACCAACACCATTAGGAAAGGGTGAGGCTATCTCCTTTCCAATATCTCGAAGTTTGATTGATTTAATTTTAGAATTAAAATACATTGATTTATCAATACATATTTAATCTAAATTAAATAAATTATTGTTTTATTTTTTACAACAAAATCTTAACCATTGAAAGAAGCACAAATCAATCTCATCCATTGATTTTGTGTAGTCCATGTATTGTGATCCATGACACCCAAAAACCTATAAAAGATAAGGCACCCCCTATGCTCTTCTTTACATATAACTCAAGTTGGAGACAACAACTCTCTCTCTCATTCTATACATGCCCACTCTCTCTCTTGTGGCAGTCTACCATGGAGCCCTAGAGAGAGTCGCTCTCGCCGCAGCGTTGCCGTTATGTTGTCGGATTGTTTGCTCATGGATCTCTGTCTCCTTCGGTGCGCCTTGCTCGTGAAGAAGACGTTGGATGACGTGTAAAGAGATCAAAAGATTCGTCACTTGGATCATCAACATGAATTACGAGAAGCATATGCTTTATCAACGTTCTCGCAAGCGTCCCCTCCGTCAGATCGGACTTGAGACAGGAGGTCTCTTCGTTTAGAGACTCGATCGCAACCACACTTCAAGAGATAACCCTAATACTTGTTTATGCTTTATATGAAACAATCCGAGAAGTGTTCTTGGATCATGTGGTTTCATCGTATGAAAATTTTTAAATTTCCGCTGCCTCGAGCTACTAAAGCGACTAGCCGCTCCCGATCGCATACGATGCGATCCTCACGCTTCTGTGATTGGCATAAAGATCTTACCATATCCTTCAAGTGGTATCAGAGTCTCAGATTTCAGGTTTTGGATGTGATCCATAAACCTAGAAAGACTTGGGTTCATTAGGATTTGCGAAAGTTTTCTCGTATTTCATTTTTGTATCTCTGTTTAGTGAATATTTTCGATCCTGCTTAAAATATTAAAACACAAAATTATCAATTAGATTATGTTCCCCATTAAATAAGGAAACCGTGGGTTCTGAGTTTGCGTGATTTGGATTGGCATGCGTCTTCGTCGAGTCTGAATCTGAAGATTGTAGAGTCTGAACATCGGACCGGTGGGAAATCTGACATCTGAATCTTAGAACAAGACCTGTGACTCTACATATACTTCCCTTTTCTCTCATACTGGTCGGAATGACATTGTTGACCACATTGGGAGAAGATAAGATAATACATAAATATGGGGAAAACATGAATAAAAAAATTTATCTTGCGACTTTTCTTCGATTTTTTTAATAAGTCGTCCAAACACACATTTTTTTAAAGCCATTTCAACATTTTTTTCGGCTTGCCTTGCAACATTTTTTTAAGCTTTTGCGTACGGCTTTTATTGTACGCGCCTTTTTTTCTTTTTACAGTAGCATACGGCTTTTTTTCTTGTGTACACGCCTTTTTCAGATTTTTTAAACAAAAGTTTTGGCCCATTTGGGCCTAAAAAATCTCATCATTTTTTTAATAAACGGCTTTTTTATTTTCTCTTTTTTTCTCGCGTACGGTTTTTTTTCCGTCGCAGCCCCCTTGGGCATCTTTTTTTTATACCGTGGCCCACTAGACCCTTCCATAACATTTTTTTTAATAAGACCGTGTCAACGGGCTCCCGCTACACGCGTTAGGGTTCTCAATTGGGAACCCATTGCTATACCGTCGTCGTCGCCTTGAGGGCCCCCCTTATTGGGCTCATTTGAGGATCGCGCCACTCTGCAGCAGGGAGGATCACGCGACGGCCTGTGCGCGCCAGAGGATTGCGCCGCCTCTAACGGGGGGCATCATCAGAGGATCGCGAGAGGAGGCGTGGGGATCTGGTAGGGCTGCCGCCTGGGCGGTCGGCGCCTGGCGATTGGTTGCCGGCTGGAGCGCAAGGCGCGCATCTGAAGATCGGGCAAGACAGAGATGGCACCGTTGATTGGAAGGGCTCCGCAGGAGGGTCTCTGCTCGCTGCTGGAAGTGGCGGTATTGCCGCCAATGGAGATCTGGAACCTCCGCTTGGAGGATTGGAGTTGCACAAGGTGACGGCGTCGTTGATTGGAGCACAACTGCACCGCCGAAATGATAGAGTGGAGCGAGAAGATGAGGGGGCTCGCTGCCATCGCCATGAGATCGCCGAAGGAGATCTCGACATCGTGCCTGGGGGATCCGAGTATCGCGCGCGATGGGGTCTGTAGTACGATGCCGCCTGTTGTCGGGTTCGGCTGGAAGGCAAACAACACAGCACCGCCTAGAGAGTCAATCTGGAGCACGCGCCCGATGAGGAGATTGACCTAGGGCCTGGAGGGACACGTACGGGTGGATAGTTGCGAAGGGCCGCCAGGAGGGCTGCTAGCCCTAAGGCAGTGCAAGGTGGCCTGATGCCGTGGATCGTCCTAAGGTGTGTGCAGCACCGATGGAAGTTCTCGGACTAGGGCTCGCTGAATCTTGGATCTAGCCACAGCAATGAATTTCAGAACTGGATCATGAACAAAACTCCATAAAATAAAATAGGGTTTCAATAAAAACCCCTAGAACTTACAAAACTTGAACAAACAAGAACAATCGAATCCCGGATAATATAAATGACAAAAATCCTCGATAATCGACCCACTCTGATACCATGTTAGAAAATCAACATGCAGAAGCAAGTATCAGAAATAAAGAATAAACAACATTGAACACGGGATTTTTACGTGGAACCCTACTCCGTGAGGGGCGGGATGAAACCACAGGAGAAGGCCTCAAAAGGTCGTGTTTGTCTATTGACTTTCTCGATGGTTACAGGAGGTCTGGGGCTCCTTATATAGCCTCCTCAGAGCCTCCAAGTCCCACCACTGGTAGATGTGGGACTAAACTCAGTGATGGGGTAAATGGATCCTGGAGGTATCTATTTACCCACCTATTACATAAGTGACACATGCTCCAAATACTCTAATAGAGATACTTTGTCTTAAGTAATGGTTGCTTATAGATGAAAGGAGCAAAGTGGAAGCATGGGTCGGACCCAAGTTGATAACGAAAGTTAAAAAGTTGATTGTACTTCCATGATTTCTATATGACATCCAAAGAATTGGATGAATGCCAATACAACAATAAACTGATATGTTGATAGTATGACTATCAAGTCTAACTAGAATCCGTAGAGGACTCGAATAGTGCATCAAAATAATCTACATCTACATATAATCATTGAAATCGACTTTCTTATTTGATAAGATCAAAGTATGATAATTGTATCTCATTCTTCTAATAACACTTGCAATTGGTTGTATATGTTTTAGAAGACTAAAAAATTTGATCTTAAGGTTTAACAGTCATCCATGGATATTGATGCAATGGTTGCAAGAATCTCTATTGGATAGATAGATTTCATATTTTCAGTGGGAGAGCCCTCAGTCTTAAAGATTGTCTTTATGACCCCAGAGATATCAGATATCAAAATACACTCATTGTTTATTTTTAAATGTTGGAAATAAACATGAATTATGGAATAGACCTATCATAAAGAGTTATGATGGATATATTTCAAACAGTAATCTAACATATGGAGGACTCTACCAAATTAGGAAATTAATGAATAGTTCATTAACATTTCTAATACTGAAAATTAAACCTTAAAAGATCAATAAGAGGATGAAGATCATTTGACAATGATCTAGCATCAAACCTTAGACATATGTCTGTTGATTTGATTAATAGACTAGTAAGATATTGAACTTCAGAATGTCTAAAATTTCAAAAGTTACATATTTACGAATATCGTATTCAAAGTAAAATGTCCAGTACACCCTGCTCTGAGAATGGTGTTAGATGTCGATGTATTCAATATCTCGTACATATTGATGTATATATATATCATCTATATCAGAATGAACATTATGGATATGTGATATCTGTTAATGATTATTTATGATATGAGATTTCATCTCTTCACCTTAGAAAGCTTTGAAATGTTCAAAGATTTCACAATTTTGGTTTAGGGAAAAAGTTTGAAAGAAGATGAAATGAATTTGATCTAACTTAGGTATCATATACCTATTAGATGAATTCAATGGAATACCTTATGGAGAAAGGAATATCATTCCTATCTCGTTTCTCCTGATAAACATAAACTCAATATAGTTGTAAGGAGATATGCATATGTAGTAGAGACTACATACTACAATATATATCCTTAATTAGGTTTCATGCAAATAAGACGGAATCTAGCACCAGAGAGTGCTACTTCATTAGGAAAATAAAAGATGGTATTGGATACCTACTTCATGACCTTGACATTCTTAAAAGATCTCATCTCTGAGAATGTGATTCTTAGAGGATGACTCCCTTGAGAATCAAGATGAAAATGAAGTAAAGGAACTCATTTCATCTTGAGATGATAATGAGGCTCCTGAAATCGGAAACTAAACGGACAATTAAAGATGAAACACTAACACCTCTTCAAATGAGTTTGAGGATGTATTCCAGGACCTTTTAAACTCCAATGCGCGAAGCAAATCCTCAAGTGCTTGTATGGTGCGCTCACTCTGCCCATTGGTCTGCGGATGATATGCAGAACTCATCTTCAGCTCTGTTTGTAGTGCTGACATGAACTGATGCCAATAGTGCGATGTAAATCTCGAATCCCTTTTAGACACCACCTATCGTGGTATTCCATGTAACCTAGTGATATTCTGCACATATAGCTTGTCCAATCTGGATGAAGTGTAAGTCATGTTAACGGGTATGAAATGGGCTGACTTGGTCAACCCATCAACAACGACCCAAATGGAATTATGACCACCTGGTGTATTCGGCAATCCCGTGACAAAATTCATAGAAATGCTCTCCCACTTCCACTCGTAAATGGAGAGAGACTGCAGTAATCCTGACGATCTCTTGTGCGTGGCCTTTACTATCTGACAAGTCATGCATATACTAACATACTGAGCCACATCGCGCTTCATTCCATCCCACCAGAAATGTCTATGCAGATCACGGTACATCTTCGTGCTGCCTGGATGGATAGATAACCGTGAACTGTGTGCCTCATCAAGTATGTCTCTGCGTAGCTGCTCGTCATTGGGCACGACGACTCGACCTGCCTTTCATAGAATAGACTCTGTCACCACAAAATCATCAACCTCGTCCTTGACGACGCGCATGTATCTATCTCGAAACCATGGATCTATCTTCTGACCCTCGATGATGCGATCCCAAAAACTGCTGAATCGTGGAGGTACGGTGGTAGAAATGGATGCACTCTCCTAAGGATGTCAATCAGTCAAACGCGTGAGCATATCCCATGTGTATAGCCAGTTTGTCGTACCTCCTATATGAACTCTTATGCTAAATGCATCAGCCACCATGTTTCCCTACCAGGATGGTAAGAGATCGTGCACTCATAATCCTTCAGTAACTCGAGTCACCTTTGTTGCCTCATGTTCAGCTCCTTCTGATCAAAGATGTACTTCAAACTTTTGTGATCAGTGAAAATCTTGAAGTTCACCCCATATAGATAGTGACGCCAGATCTTTAAGGTGAAGACAACTGCCGCCAACTCCAAGTCATGTGTGAGGTAGTTCCGCTCATGCGGCTTCAACTGTCGTGATGCGGAAGCAATCATATGACCTCTCTATATTAAAACACCGCTCCTAGACCTTCTCCAGATGCATCTATGTAGACCGCATAGTCCTGAGTGCCAGAAGGAAGAGCAAGAATAGGTATCATAGTCAATCTCTCCTTCAGTGTACTGAAGGCCTGCTCGCATGAATCGTCCCAAATGAATGAAACTCCCTTCTGCGTCAATCGTGTCAAAGGGCGAACAATGCGTAAAAACCCGTTGATAAAACGTCTGTAATAGCCCATTAATCCAAGGAAACTCCGAATCTGATTAATCGTCTTGGGCTGCACCCAAGACATAACTGCATCAATCTTCGCAGGATCAATTGCGATGCATGCTTCAGAAATGACATGCCCTACAAATGAAACCTGAGATAACCAGAACTCATACTTGCTCAACTTAGCATATAGCTTGTGCTCCCGCAATGTGTGCAGGAAAATCCGTAGATCATCCGCATGATCCCATTCATTACGTGAGTATATGAGCACATCATCAATGAACACCACCACAATTTTGTCCACGTATGGACGGAAGATCCGGTTCTTCATATTCATGAATGTTGCAGATGCATTGGTAAGCCCAAACAGAATCACCACAAACTCGTAGTGTCCATAACGAGTCCTGAAAGCGGTCTTCAAAATATCGGAGTCTCGAATCCTCAGTTGATGATAGCATGAACGAAGATCGATCTTCGAGAACACCGAAGATCCCTGGAGCTGATCGAATAAATCATCGATGGCAAAGGATAATGGTTCTTCACCATTCTCTTGTTCAACTGTCGATAATCAATGTGTAATCTCATGGATCCATCCTTCTTGATGAATAACACTGGAGCATCCCAAGATGAAGTGCTCAGTCCCACGAATCCCAACTCAAGTAACTCATGTAACTGCACCATCAGCTCCCTTAACTCAATAAGTGTCATACGGTAAGGAGCCATCGAGATCGACTGTGTATCTCGTAGTAATGTGATCTCGAGCTCGATCTCTCTCTCAGGAGGTAATCTTGGTAGCTCATGAGGAAACACATTTGGGTATTCTAATATTACTCGGATGTCCAGTGTCATGGGCTCTTGATTAGATACCTTTCGAACAAATGCAAGGTATGAATCACAACCCAGATCAACAAGTCGTTGAGCTCGCAATACTGAAATATACTCCATGTTGGAGTCATGTAAAGTACTCTCAAAAGTAAACTCAGGTAAATCTGGAATCATGAAGACAACTATCTTACTAAAGCAATGATTACTTGATGAGCAGATAACAAATCCATACCCAAAATAAAGTTAAACTCATCAAGATATAGGAGTAGACAATTTGCGATCATCTCGTGACCGCCCATCAGTACAGGCAAGTGCCTGATTATCAGAGAAATGACAAACAACTAGCCACCTAACCCTCGGATGTAATATGGAGAAGATAGTCTCTGCAACTCTACCTAAAGAAACTAGTAGCCTCGAAGCAAGAAAAGAATGCGTCGCACCAGAATCAAATAAAATATGGAAAGGTCGGCCCAAGACTGAGACCATACCTTTCACCACAGTAGTTGTTGAACGTGTTTGCTCCTCACTAATTGTATGTAATTGACCCTGCCTGACTGGTGCAGTACTGGATCCTACCACACTCTGTGTTTGTCTCTATTGTTGTCGTCTGAAATTGGAGTTCCTACCACGGAAACTCCCTGAACGTTGTGCATGAGGCTGCGACTGTAAAGGTTGTGGCTGAGGCTCTCCAGATCTCAGGGGACACTGATGCTGGCAATGTCCCCACTCATCGCACAAGTAGCAACGGACTGGCTGGGTAGATGGAGTTGTCGTGTCTGTGCTCCGAGCTGGTCCTATTAGAGGTTTGTCTGCTCGTTGCGACCCATATGGTCGAGCGGAATCTGTGCCACGTCTGACAAGTGCTCTTCCTAAAGTGATCGATGGAGATGAGCGAGCACAACCTGAGAAAAACAAACCTATAGGTCGGAATCGCATGGCTGACCTCTGTTGTTGAAACGGTCTCGAATCGGCCCAAAAGATTGCCACGCTCTAGGCGTTGCTCCAGACGAGCTCCCGAAACGTCTCTCTCTGATGTCCTCGAACTTCTCCACTGCATCAGTAGCCTCGGAGATGGAAATGATATGTAATCCAGCCAACTTCTCATGCACCTCCTCTCGCATGCTTCTGATGAACTTTTCCAGATTCTCCTCTAGAAATGCACCAGCTGCTGGTGTATGTCGTGACAGCTCTGTGTATCGAACAAAGTAATCTCTGGTTGTCATCAATCCCTGACGAATCTCTGCAAAAAGTCAATGTTGGGACTCCTTCCACTTCGCAAAAAAGAAGTAGGACTTGAACCTCATCTCAAAATCATCCCATGTAGGCTCACAGCCCAACTCAGAAACTACAGCATCCCACCATCTCTCAGCGAAATCTATAAGTGAGTACTCCATGAAAGATAGCCACGTGTCTCGTAACGCGCGAATCATCCTCAGTACCTTCATCACTCTCTTAAGCCACTACTCAGCAACATCTGATGTACTGGTGCCCTCGAAAAAGGGCACATTGGCACGCTGGTAGGATGTGAAGACTGATTAATGCCTTTGGATAGTAGAGTACTCATGTGCATCCTCGTCTGCAAAGCCTACAGGATCTTGCACCCTATCAAAGTCTGCATCCTCAGCTCTTTGCTCAAGTATCTTGTCAAGTGGATCGTAAAAATGAGGTTGATGTACCTCTACTGACTGTCGTTGGTCCTAACATGTGCCGTCATGAGATGGACAGTAGGTGAAACCTGACAGCTCCTCAAATCTGAGCTTCATGCATGTCTGTCTGTCAGCAATCTCTGTCTGTTGAGCCAAAATCTGATCCTGCTGATCTCTCATAGCTGCCTATTGCTGCTGAAGATCGGTAAGAGCAGTCAATATGCGTGCCAGCTGGTCAGTAGTCTCTTGACCTAGTCAGGATGCCATGGCTCTGCATGAGAACCATTTTTAGTCATAAAAGTTCCATTCACAGATTTTATGAGATATGCCTTTTCTCTTCTTGTGATATAATATGAAAATTAATGAAATTGGTGACATTTATAGTAATTGCATGATGAATGTCACATTTCCCTTCTCGGACTCACGACAAGTCGGAAGACTGCGTTATCTAAGAACTTAATGCGATCGAAATTTATAACACTACGAGGGTGCTTATCGGGGTACCACTACTCTGATACAAAACTGTGAACCCCCTTGAATCCGGGCACCCGTTTACATATATTCGCATCATTAAATTCGATAGAGATCGCACAAGTTACTGAAAATGTGGGGAAATTTCGCGTGTTTCAGCCATGATATTCACAATCAATTAAAGAAACCACATAAATAAGAAGAAGAAGTGCCACCAACATTCATTCATAATCATATAGTATTACATGTAACAAAAAATTTATTACAATGTACATGTAGATCCCAAAACATATGACTGAAGAGGAAGGAAGTATATTACATCATAAACTGAATCAAAAAGTAAAACAAAAGAAACGTACCGTCTAGTATATACACGGTCACCAGAAGTCATCAACAGCTACTACAGTGTGCAGGCTCTTTGTCAGCAAAAAATATTAGGAAGAATAGGCGTCAACGGGCGCTGAACCTCCCAAAAAACTTATAAAAATAAACAGGCATTTAATATTTCAAAAGCAAGCAAGTAATAAAGCAGGAACAACTAAAATTTATTTCTACTTGCGTATGTAAAAAGGTTTTCATGTTGCTTGTAAGCACCCCTTATGATTACCCATTATCCCAACATTTCTCATACACAACATATTTATATTATAATTGATTGTTCATAAGTGTATGTGTGTATTTATATCATCTCATTTTGTTCAAATATAATGTTTGTGCATTTTGATGATGAAAAAGGTGAGATTGGGAAGGTTTAATGATTTATTTAATTCTTAAGTCTAGTGGATAGTATATGGTCTTGGTCAACATGCAACCTCACACTATGACTCTAAGAGTGGGGAATGCCTTAAGGTTGGGGTGCCTTCGTAGGCATGTGGTGTTGTATAATGCATCATAACTAAGTTCCCAACACGTTCACTAGCTTATAGAGATTTCGAATCAAATTTTATTATAATCACTCCCAACCATCTCAACTTTGCTTGTAACTCCTCCAAACCTCAATTGCAACAGTCTCAGATGTAACTCTAGATGATTTAGATGTAGACATGGATGATTTAGATGTATAATCACCAAGTTTGTTGGCGAATGTAAACAGAACTCAAGCGGTGAGGTAGCCTACAAAAGGGCTCGTCCGTCTCGCCCTCTAATTGGAAGTGCGGTCCAATAGAGGGAAAGGTCTACTCCAAACTACGTCCCAAAGACAGGTGAGAGACTCTCCGAAAAGTCACTCTAGAAAAATAGCCCGACCGATAACAAGAAAACGAGCTCGTATGAAAAATTAAAAATCGAGGATCCCCCGTATGGGTATCCTAAAACAGAGGGTCAGCGGAACTGGTCAAAAGTCAGGATCCCAATGAGGCGTAAAAATACTGCGATCTCGCGTAAAAACTGTGAAAAAGACTGGGATCCTGTACCCGCACACTTGGCGACCGCTGCCCAAACTGGGTTTCCTATCTCCCGCCCAGTTGAGGGTCACCGCGCCCTCGCGCGATGTGTAAGTTCACTATGACCGGCAAATTTAAATGGCCTCTTTGATTCACATTTTATTTCCTCCACTATTCTTCTCTTTCTGAATCTTTTCTATAGTTGACTACACAGATCTAGGTCCATTGGTTGACGATCTTATTGAAAATGTCAATAGATAGTAGAGTATACTTGAAGGATTAACCCATGAATATGGTCCATCCTTGTGGTCATATGTTATTACCTCTAAACACCAAACATAATTTAACCCAGAAAGAGAG
The DNA here is from genome assembly GCA_037367405.1 of Ottelia alismoides. Classification (NCBI taxonomy): domain Eukaryota; kingdom Viridiplantae; phylum Streptophyta; class Magnoliopsida; order Alismatales; family Hydrocharitaceae; genus Ottelia; species Ottelia alismoides. The sequence continues at coordinate 592,205 of JAZKJV010005615.1, forward strand.
AACTATAAGCAAATATGACAGATAGTAGAAATGGACTGACATTCGTATGATTGGATATTTAGTTGTTAAGATGGAGGATTCTTTGCTCTATTGTATCAATGTCGGGAAGTTTAACCTACAAAAAGAGAACTACGAGAAAATACGACAGAGGGAGAAATGAATGGGACATAGAGAATGAAATGTATTATGGGTCCAACCATGAGGTGGTTGTTCCTGGTTACTTTTATTTTGATAACACCATTGAACAAGTTGTTTAAAATACTAGATTCTAGTGTGATTTCACAATGTCGTATGGGATGACCATATTTGCTCATGTGTAATATTTCTATTCAAGTCTTTGGAGGGTTGGTAAATTCTGGCAATCCCAACTTTAATCAATGGATCTTGTCGACAGCTAGTATCCTTCTTTGTTAGACATTTTATAAGTTTTATTAATTTCATTATAACATGTTAAACCTGAGGATTATGAATGTACCTTATTTGCTTAATTGGCTTTGTGCACGCAAAACTTCCCAATTAGAAGTAAACATTTCCCACATTTCCCCATCATACATATATATGTGCATATATATTTATAGAAGTTTAGGTTTTAACATCCTTGAATCAAAATAATTTTCTTTTAAACTTTACAGTAGTGTAGCAGTATCTTTTCCAGTTGAACGTTTATAGATATTTATTTATTTACTGTAATCATTAGCTACAAAATTCTCATTTATATATTTATATTTACTGTCTGCAAGTAATCAAAATTCTCATTTATATATATAGCAGAATTAACATACATAATAACTTTATTATATTTTATATCAAATGCAAATTTGAAATGTTTAAGTTTAAACTTTAAAAAGTAACCTAAATCTTATTTCCCCCAACCATTAAATGTGTATTTGCAGCAGAATTTACATGTAGGGCAGCAAAAAAAAAGGTAATGGGATGGTACCTTTTATTTGGGTCTTCAAATTGAAGAAAATGGGATTGCATGCATCAATTTTGGAAACTCCAGCACTATAGAACAACAGATCTTTCAAGAAAAAGCAATGGCTGCTCTTTAATTTGATGCAGTAGCCTCAACAAGGTAGGGGAATTGAGGGAAGAAAGGGGAAGGGAAATGGGAAATGGAAAGAAAAAGAGGGAGGTAATGACGTTGGGATTGGATTTTATAGGAAAAAGGGGAAGGAAATTTCCAGGAACCTTCCTAATTCTAGTATGTATATATATATATAATTTCATTTATGACATCATATAGTGACATCATCACAAAGATGTCATTAATGACATCATTCATGATGACATCATCTATGATGTTCATGAATCTTATATTGCATATAAATTCAATTTCAATTTATTATATATGTCACTATTACACTATTACATAAGGTTGTGAGCGAAGCTGTCACTATTACAATTTATTATATATGTCACTTTATCATCACAAAGATGACATTGTTACAGAAGAAGGTTGTAAGTGAAGCTAAATCAAAAGCTTATGAACTTTTGTATAAAAATCTCGACTCTAAGGAGGGTCAGAAGGATATTTTCAGATTGGCCAAAGCAAGAGAAAAAAAGACCAAAGACCTTTCTCAAGTGAGATGCATTAAGGACGAGGAAGGTCATGTGCTTGTCACTCAGAAGGATATAAAGACTAGATGGGAGAAGTACTTCCATAAACTTTTCATTGGGGAAGGAAATAGAGAGATCACTTTGGGTGATCTAGCTTGTAGTGAAAGTTACTTGAATCGTGCAAACTATAGACGGATACAAAGAAAGGACGCAGATGAGGCTTTGAAAGTTATGAGACCCAGGAAAGGTGTAGGACCAGAAGACATTCCTGTAGAAGTATGAAGAGTTTTAGGTGAGTGTGGTTTGACTTGGCTTACGAATCTATTCAATGTTATTTGGCGAAGCAAGAAAATGCCCGAAGATTGGAGGAGTATCGTGATGCCTCTTTATATGAATAAAGGAGACATTCAAAATTGTTCAAATCATAGATGTATCAAGCTGATGAGTCGCACTATGAAAATTTGGGAACGTGTGATCAAAAGAAGGTTGAAGCAAGTTTTAACTTAAAAGAAAACCAATTCGGATTCATGCCAGGTCGCTCAACGATTGAAGCCATCCATTTGTTGAGAACAATGGAGATTTATAGAGCTAAAAGGAAGAACCTTCATATGATTTTTTATTGATTTGGAAAAGGTTTATGATTCTATCCCACGAAAGATATTGTGGAGAGTTTTGGAGAAGAGACAAGTACCCATCCTATACATTAACCTCATAAAGGACATGTATGATAGGGTTTTATCTTGTGTAAGGACCACGTCTGGGAAGACTGGTTATTTTGACATCAACATTGGTTTACATCAAGGTTCTGCTTTGAGTCCATTTCTTTTTACTTTGATTATGGACGAGTTGACAGGTGACATTCAGGATGAGTTACCTTGGTGTATGTTATTTGCTGATGATATTTTCTTTATTGATGAGACTAGAGATGGAGTAAATGAGAAGCTTGAGGTCTGGAGAGATGAGTTGGAGACTAAAGGATTTCGTATAAGTAGGGCTAAGATGGAATATATGGAGTGCACCTTTGATGGAAGCAGTGGTGAAGGAATCGAAGTAAAGATCGGTGACGATAACATTCAGAAGAGAGATTCCTTTAGATATCTAGGATCTATTCTGCAACATGATGGAGAAATTGATGGAGATGTTACTAATAGAATAAATACAGGTTGGCTAAAGTGGAGAGGAGCCTCTCTTGTTCTCTGTGATAAGAAAATTCCTTTAAAAATTAAAAGAAAGTTTTACAAAGCAACCGTGAGACCTGCTATGCTTTATGGATCTGAATGTTGGCCTGTGAACCAATGTTCAGGAAGGCGGTATGCGGTATTCAGTCGGAGGGGTCACTGAATAGAGAGTATGTGGTATGCGGGAGAGTATGCGGGGAGTATGCGGTTTGGTAATTTTTATTATTAAAAGTATAAATAAATAATTAATATTATGTTAATATCCTCTAAATATTATCTCTTGAGTATAATAATAAGGAATTGAAGGTACTATGAACAAAACTATTGGGATAAAAAGTAATTTAGAGCAAATGAGCAAAAGCATCAATTGAAAGAGCATATGGCAACATGCCTTCCTCCAAGTGTGTTCAATAAATACAAATATGCTCTCAAAATAAGTGCATTCAAAATGTTGTCAAAAAACAAAGCATCCAAAAACATAAAGCATCCAAAAACTTCATTCTGATTGCCATTCATCTGCAAATTCAGCTTGAGGAATAGGGTCATCATCACTCTCTTCATCGGTTACATGCTCATCGGCTTCATCATCATCTTCCAATGTAGTAGGCATCGATGCATCAACAATTCTTTGACTTCGTCTATGTTGCACAAGATCTTCTACACCAGTTGCCTCAGCTACAAGGTTCCATGTTAATCCTAATCCTGGAAATACCTCTTCCTCTCCTTCTCCTTCTGCAATCCACTCACATTATTACGATCCTTGGAAAGTAATGGATCCTTGCCTTTTGTCATCTGACGCTCTCTCAAACTTGAGTTAGATTTAACAAATACCAAATCATTCAACCTCTTGATTTCAAGTTTATTCCTCTTCTTTGTATGAATCTACAATTGAAACAATAAATCATTACATTCACTATTTATAAATGACAAGTAGTATCAATAGACTTTGAATTACCGATGAGAAAATGCTCCAATTCCTTTCACATCCAGAAGAGGAGGATGTCAACTTCAAAATCCTCATTGCCATAGATGTTAGATGAGGACACTCTCCACCATATAGCATCCACCAATTATCTACATATGAGAAATTTTAGGAATAAACTATCCTATAAAAAACTAGATTGATGATGCTAATTACTATAAAATAATTACAATACCCGGCCTAAAGTGATCTTCGAGTGTCGATCTTTATTTCACAGCTAACGGCTTGCCAAAAGATCCTTGTGCATTTTTATACAAGATTAACTCCTTTGATGTGATTAAATCTTGAATTTCCAAATCAGGATAAAAGATTTCCATGCATTGCATGAAGCCCTCCACGACATAGCCCCCCTTTTCAATGACACTACTATCTCTATAGTAGTAATATGGATTAAGAAAATAAGCAGCAAGATGAAGAGGGCTATCCAACCTACCCTTTGATTTTGAGTCAATGCCATCGATAAAAGGTTTGTATTGTGCTTCATTGTCTTTGAACACTGACATTATTGCCTTTCTAGCATCCAATAATGAACCATATATGAATCCCATGGATGGTCTTTGATCCCCATCAACAATGCACAAAACATAAACCAAGGGAGAGAAGATCTTCAAGGTCATAGACACTTGGTTCCAAAATGCAGCACTGAAAACAATAGATGAAGACATTTCTCCTTTCTTGTCCTTGACCACTTGCATTGCCTCCATTCATAAGATGAGAACATCAATCTCAACTTCTCCTTTTTATCCATCACACTCTGTAGAGTGAGAAATATGGTAGCAAACCTTGTTTGTCCTGGCCGTACAATCTCTCCCTTTTGTGTGAATTGCCTCATCAAGCTCAATGTCCTCGCATGGCTATAGATGAATGTAGTGAGAGATCTTGCCTTGGTAATTGCATTTTTTACCTTGTGTTCTTTACCAAATTCTTCCAGCATAAGGTCTATGCAATGAGCGGCACATGAAGACCAAAAAATTCTTGGATACTTAGTCCTAAGTATCCTTCCAGCAGCTAAATTGGCCGATGCATTATCAGTGACGACCTGAACAACATCATCAACTCCAACCTCTTGAACAATTTCATCCACCAAGTTGGATATATACTCTGCAGTGTAGGACTCAGATGATGAGTCAACAGACTTTAAAAAGCATGTGCTCGACTCAGAATTCACACAAAAATTCATGATGCTCCTACCCCGCATATCTGTCCAAGCATCCGTCATAATGGCACAACCACCCTTCTTCCAAGATTCCTTATGAGTGCTTATGAACTCCTTAGTCTCCTCAACTTCATCATTCAGCAATGTCTCTGAGATCTCGTAATAGGAGGGAGGCTTGTATCCCGGTCCATATTGGCCAATTGCCTCACACATACGAATAAAGGACTTGTGGGTGACCACATTGAATGAAATTTGACAGTCATAGAAGAACTTGGCTACATACTTATTGACCCGTGCACGTTATTCCTTACAAAATGCATCTTTGATTGAACTTTGATGCATTTTGCATTCTTCAGTTGCTTGTAACACTTTTTGTCTTTTTTCTTCTCTTTCATGCGGAGTTGAATTGGAACTCATGAATACATTGGCAACTTCATCCCTCATTTCTTGCAAATCTTTCGATTTATCGCTTGTCCTTTTTTGTGTATTGTCCAAGTATTCCTTAACTTCCCTTCTTATTTCAAAGTCAGCCTTTGGACAAGACGCTACATTTCCTTCGACATGTGCTAGATGCTGCTTCATTCTATTTATACCACCCTTTACAATCTTGCCACAAAGTTCACATGTGACTGTATTTGGATCAGTCTTTGATGCGAGGAATGCGTATTTCTAACCGGGATCACTAGACCCCGACAGGACATGACGGGCCGATGATGCATCTCCAATAACTTAAGGATTTGGTTGAGAGGCCATTGCCTGCCATAATGATCACATCTGAAAAAGAAACCAAACTCTGTTATATGGATACAAATACAATGTTTATGGAAAGAAAATAATATTATAAATATGAGGGAAAATTAAACGATGTTTATGGAAAGAATTAAAGTGTGGAATAAATAAATATATAAATTATTGTAAATATGAGTATGTAAAGGAATAATTATCTAATATGGACGATTATTATTGAGCACAAAGCACTACATTTGCTGTAGACGGTGTAAATTTACAGTTATCATCACTGATCTACATATGTAAATTGGAGAAAACACAGTTAATATTAAGGAGCTGGGTGACAGAGAATAAAGACTCTCGCTATATACTTATAAAGATATGATTTCCTCAAACCTATGTAAAATTCTCTCTTGACAGATTCTCGATGCACCCAAAGGAAAAAGAAATTTTACATGGTTCACTTGTAATGGCCACTTGAGAAAGAAAACCTATGACCTAGAAACAATCTAAAAGGCTTTGTTTTATCCATGTTGAAACGATTGTGCAAGCCGATTAATGACTAACTCCAATACAAACACTTATAGGCAGTACATGTGTGGAAAGAGAACCCCTTACCGAGCAATGAACCCCTAGATTCTCTTGTATAAGTTAAAAAATGAACGAATTTCTATAATAATCCAAGTAAAATTTCCAATGTCACCGATGATATCAATTAACGATACTTCCAATAAAAAAATGTCATATTCAGGAATGGCGAGATGAACAAAGAGGTTGTCATTGGAATCAACTCCCTTGTAGGATGACAGTTCAAAATAGTTAGTATGATAAGGAATCACCTGCAAAAAACTCCTAGGATATCTTGGCGGCGGCGAGGCTCGACTGCAGCGGCAGGGCTCGACTGCAGCGGAAAGGCTCGGCTGGAGTGGGGCCATGGTCTGCGAGGGGACCGGGGTTTCGTCGGCGAAGTTCTGGAGCAGGGCCACGGTTTGGTGGCGGCGAAGTTCTAGGGCACGTCGGGGGATTGCAAGGGGATCGGGGTTTCGAAATGTTAGGGGGTATACGAGGGGCCGGGGTTTCGAAATGTTAATGTTCCAGCGGTATAAGTGCGAGGGGGCCAATGTTTATGTTAGATTTTTAATAAATTTTCTATTCGAAAATCGGCCGCATACCCGGCCGCCTATACGGCATACTCGGCCGAGTATGCGGCCAGGCCCGCTTAAAGGCCGAACTACTCACACTCGGTGCGGTAGAGCTTCCGCGGCCGAGTATGCGGCCGAGTATGCATTATACTCGGCCGATTTCCTGAACACTGTTGTGAATCATAGACATGTGCAGAGAATGAATGTAGCAAAAATGAAAATGCTAAGGTAGATGTCTGGACATACACGTAAAGATCAGATTCGGAATGATGCAATCAGAAAGAAAGTTGGTGTAGTTCCGATCGAGGATAAGATGCGAGAAAACTGCTTAAGATGGTTTGGACATTTACAAAGAAGGTCAAGTGATGCACCAGTTAGGAGATGCGAGTGTTGGGGTGTTGAGCCAGCTAAGAGAGGGCGAGGACGGCCCAAGAAGTGTTGGAAAGAGACCATACGAAGGGATCTTTGTTTTGTGGGTATAAGTCCGGGATTGACCCAAGATAGATCTGAATGGAGGCGAAGAATCCATGTAGCCAACCCTACTTAATTGTGGGAAAAGGCTTCGTTGTTGTTGTTGTTGTTGTTGGGTATATATATATATATATATAACTGAAATAGACAGATGCTACGGAGTCGCAGAATCAATTAAATGATTTTTTTACCAAAATTTTCTACTTATTTATCATACTTGAAGTCACCCACATTTGCGCCTCGGGCCTCAGATTTTGACGTGCAACATCTCGAATTGATCGTCTCTAAACGACGATCAATATGAGTATAACATTAATATACTTTTGGTTGTATTTGAATCCCCGAAATTTTCGAGATACAGTTTTGATTTATGGTTAAATTTTACAGATTTAAAATATCAAACAACCTCCGATCGATGAACGGTCAATTCCGTTGGCCTTGTTTTGTCGAATCGGATCTTATGACGGTTTCGATTTACTTTGCGGTTTCTGAATTTTCGCACGGCTTTTTCGGGCACGCATTACAATGCGATCGATTTTTTTGTCGATTTCACTTGAACGACTTTTAATTCATGATCAATTGATCAAGTTAGGTTGTTTGGTATTGACCAACAACTTTATTGGGTTAATTGGATCCTAATCGGGTCAAGTTCGATTTTGGTAGAAATTTGGATGTTACAATTAAGAAGGCGTATGTCACCATTTGTAAGTTGCCCCCAGCTCGTATGGACTATTTGATTCAGGATTGGAACCTAATCTGGGAGCTTGGGTTCCCAGAGAGGATTGGTTTTTTTCTATGACTTCGCGAAAGAAAATGAGTGATGACCAGAGACCAATGCGCCAGACTGTTTACTTTGATGTCCGACAGATGCCTCCGTTGCGAGAATGCCCAATCTGGGGAGAGGTTGGTCCTTGTTGGGTCAACACCCATGACATGGATGTGTTCTGGTCTTCATTGTTTAATGCAAGACAGCTCAAAGTGGAGGACCCGATAGACCTGTGGCAATCTTATGGGCTAGTCTGCTTGCTAGAAGACGTCCTTTTTTCTTCTTAACGATTCTAGTGAGAATGTTTGTATCCATTACAGGACCTTTCTTGAGTCCTTGCTTTTGTAAGGTCTTGCGACCATAATTTATCATTTAATTTATCAGAGTTGGCACCAGAGTGTTACCCCCTCTTTTGCCTAAAAAAAGAAACTCCATACCTCTCGAATAAAGTATCTCATTCATTCTCGATTATTTTTTCCCCATAGTATAAGAGCAAAGACTATGACTCGTAGCCAAAATCCGACCCCCACCAGCTAGCCCTCTCTATGGATTGTCGAAACCTTCGCTCTCTCCTCTCATCTTTCTCGGTTATATCTAAACATGCTCGCCCCCGATGAGTAGACCCATTGCTCGAAGCCTGGGGTGACCCATCTCCATCGAAGATACACAACAACAACAACAACAAAGCCTTTTCCCACAATTAAGTAGGGATCCATCTCCATCGAAGATACCTTCTGAAAATATGCATCACCTATCACTCAAAAAAATATGCATCAACCGAAGCCTTTAACCCTTCTGGACAGGAAAACCCATCGTCAAGACCTTCTAGAAGCCCTGATCGAGTGCAGAACCATTGATGTCTCAGGGTTGTCTCGGCTTCATCACCAAGACTTCCAGAAGGGTCAAAGCCACGTTAGGGCTTTATGGTCGTGCTGCATAGGGACAAAGCCATGCTAGGCCTTCATCGCCCGGGTCCCAAAGGGATGAAGATACCATACTAGGCTCCATCGCTAGGCTCTATCGCCTTGTATAAGGGCCCTGTTAAGACTCCATCGAATAGGCATGGCCTCCTTGTGCGTGAATTTCAGGTTAAAGAACGGGCGTTGTACTTAATTTCATGAGGGCTTGAAAGCATACAACCACGTCTTGAACCCCATAACAGACTGTGATGGCCTCAAATTCTATCGAGACCAAACCCTTTTTCAGTGTCTTCTATGATAGTACAAGGGACTACCATAAAAGCAAGGGTGCAGACAACTACATCCTTTGGACTCGGCCCTTTTAGGTGTTCGTCGATTATCAAAGAAAGATCCGTATACTTATAATTACCCAATATCTTCTTAAGAATCCATACATCTAGGCAAACAATATCATTATGACATCCCATGAACATTCTACTTAGTACATGTTCCAGTTTTACCGATGTGTAACAATATTTGCGGACCAGACAGGACAATGGTAAGAAAGATTTGGCGGTATTGAATTGAATTAGTCCTATTTTAATATTACCATTAATTTCATATAGCATCAAATTGGAAGTAAATTCGCCTGAGGGGTACCTGTGGAATCTTATTCCACAGGACCCCCAGGCGAACATATATTTTGTTAAATGCCCCAAGGAAGCCGTGACCTCAAGTCACGGCTTCCATACAAGGAAGTCGTCACTTGAAGTCACGGCTTCCACTCAAGGAAGCCGTGACCTCAAGTCACGGCTTTGGGTCGAATATAGCCAGAGCCCGACCCGCTCGTCCCCCCCACGCGCACAGAACATCATCCTCTCCAGCCACGGCAAACCCCCGCCCTCATCCTCCATTTGCGAGCTGCCCCCACCGTTACACCCCGCCCCCGGCGCTCTCTCCGCGTGCACGCCCCCTCCCGTGCCGCCACGTCCTCTCATTCCTCTTCTAGAGGTGCTTCATCTCACCCACTGTGAGTGAACCCTAGCATTGTGTGTTTTATGTTTTTTTTTCAATTTCGTGTAAGCCACATAGTTTAATTACTCATGTTTTTCAATATAGTCGAAGCAATGGAAGTGTTGTGCTTGTGCCATGTTGGTGGAAAGATTTGTAAGGTGGACAAAGAAGTCCGATACGAGGGTGGTCGGGTGAAACCCATAAAAATTGGGATGGGTTTGACATTCAATGGATTGGTCGAGATGATTGCAAAATCATTTCGTCTTGACCTGACCAATAGTTCAGAGTTACGTGTGTTTCACAGGATAACAGAGAATAATGAGATTTTTTTGGTTGATGTGGAGTATGATTGTGACATTGCCGATGTTTTGAACTACGTTGAGATGATGGGAAGCTCGTACAGACCAGTTCTATTTACTGACCTTGTATGCACAAGAGATCCTATGTGTATATGCCAAGCTGCTGCGACGGCTCCAAGAGCACATGTTGTTCCCCAACCTTTGGGGCCCTCTCTGAATGACCCCATGTATAATATAGGGGAGGATCACGATCCTGAGATTGATCGTATGATGGAGGATACACCACAGAACACTGATGATGAAATGGAAAATGATGATGGAGAAATGTTGAACGATGAGAACGAGACGTTGCATGTTGAGTCTGTCATTCCCTTTTATAACACACGAGGCGGTGATGGTTACATCCGCAATGCTGATGACGTGATGGTAATTCATGTTGGAATGGGAAGTTCAGATGAGCTAAGAAATGGGATGACCTTCAAGTGCAAAGAAGACTTGATTTATTCGGTCAAGTTGTTTCACATCAAGCATCATTACAATTTTGAGGTGCACGAATCTGATCGTCATTTATGGATTATTTATTGTAGCAAGAAAAGCAGGGGTTGCCTTTGCCGTTGGCAGCTGCCGGAAATGAAGAAGGGGTTTCCGAGGAACCCACTCCTACCAGCAAGGCCCGTAGACGAGGACGCGAAAGATCAGGAGCTAGAGGTTGTCCGAGACGACAAGTCAGAGCATCTACTATTGACGATTTTCAGACTCCTTTCCAGGACCGTGCCATCCCTACTAGCCCATCCACACCAGCCGCCCCGGTGAAGGAGAGGGGTCCTTTTGACACCGGCCCTTCACGATGTTCTCCGCTCCCAGTGCTTCATATAGACGATGTGGGGGCACTCGATGGATCTATGATCTCACAGATTGATGAAGGTAGCCAGATCATGCCCTCAAGCCAACTGCAGCATGAGGCGCTATCGCAGGAATCTGACGAGAGGCCACCAAAACTTAGAGTGTTTCGTACAAGGAAACGAGTGTAATGTATTTGTAAATTAGTGGACCTTATTTCTATCACAATGTATATTCACTAGTATATGGAATGAAAACATTCTTATGTCATATGTATCTCTTCTTTGGATCAATGGATATGTGGTATGTTTTATGTATGTGTTTATGTTATGTTTTAAGTTGAAACAAAACATCCACAATCAATTTTTTTGTATGTGCTATTTAGACAAGTCTCCACCACAATGGGTGGGGACTTGTCTGTTCTGGAAGCAGAGGAAGACGTGACTTGAGGTCACGGCTTCCTTGGGGCAGTTAACAAAATATATGTTCGCCTGGGGGTCCTGTGGAATAAGATTCCACAGGTACCCCTCAGGTGAATTTACTTCCATCAAATCGGTAATAAAAGAATCAAAATTTTGAAATTAGTTGATTTAATGGATCACATCCTGTATCTCAAGAAAAACATCGATACCCGAGATTAATTGTAGCGGGGATAAAACTAGTAAACAAGGTATGGAAAATATCCAAGAAGGTATACTCACGGTAAGGTCCAGACTGTTCTGAAATTTGCAGTTGGGTCATCATCACCAACTTTTGTTTGTAAATAACCATTTCTAGGAGCAAGTAGACATGGAATGACTTCGAGCTGGAGTCAGAATAGTTGTAGTGTCAGAACATAACCATGTAACAACAAACAGATATAACTTCAAGAAGCTTAAAATGAAACAGAGAAAAAAACAGCTAACGACTTCCACGAAAAATATCAAGTGAATTTAAATCCGCAAAAGTGCATATTAAAAAGAAATGTGATAGGAAACAAATAGTTTCTTCTAAAGCTAAAGACAACTTACTTCCAAGAAAAATATCAAGTGAATTAAGTCTGAGAAGGTGCATATTAAAAAGAAATGTAGGAAGAAACAAATAGGTTCGTCTAAGCTAAAGAACAACTTACTCAAGATGCATAATTGAGTTAAAAATGCAAGTATAATGTTAGAATTAAACCAGTAGACCAACATTTGTTGTATGCAGGTTGTCTGCTTAAGATAAGATCTGTGTGACGGCGTGGAGGAGACGGGTGGGTGAGCGAAGACCAACAATCATGAAGAAAGGCGGGTAAGATGCATTGAGACATGAAGGTTGTGCCAGAACTCAGGCAGGGTCATCCGCTGTCCGCAGGTCAGCAAGGACCAAGCTGGCAGTGCTTTTTACCTTTCCAGTGCACTTATACACTTAGGACCTAGTGGGTGATGAGAAGAAGGTCCACAAGAGGGAGAGGCAAAGAAGCGTAAAGGGTACGGGAATGGCAATAGAAGAATGCCTCGAGGTTCCTGTGGTGAGTCCTTCTGGAAAGGAAGGGTAACAACCCTGGCAACTTTAAGGCAGCCTGCAAGAGGTATATATCACAATGGTCGCCAAGTTTAGTGCGGCTATAAGGGGAAGGGGGACATATGGCCAGGACTTGCAACGTGAAGGATGCTATTTGTTTCCGATGAACGGCTACTAGGACACCAACAGATGGACTACCAGTCAAAGTCACCAGTGGCGGAAGAGAGAGGAATCTTGTTGGGTTGGCACTTGACCCCACTAAGGAGGTTCAAGTGGTAAAGGGGACAAAAGAGGACCTCCACACTATGGTAGGTGAGTGAGAGCACCTATATAAAAGATGATATTCAGTCGGGGACCTCCATGCTTTCCATGTAGAGACTCATGTTAGTTCCACATCGTCTCTTTTTTAGTGGCATTTGGTCATATTGGTGGCGCTATACAAGAAGCCCCACACCATGTATTCTGAGAGAGAGTTCAATATCCAAATCACCCCTTTGATTCAGTTCTCCCTTGGTTTCATCTTACTCCTTATGGCGGCTATAAGGGGAAGGGGGACATATGGCCAGGACTTGCAACGTGAAGGATGCTATTTGTTTCCGATGAACGGCTACTAGGACACCAACAGATGGACTACCAGTCAAAGTCACCAGTGGCGGAAGAGAGAGGAATCTTGTTGGGTTGGCACTTGACCCCACTAAGGAGGTTCAAGTGGTAAAGGGGACACAAGAGGACCTCCACACTATGGTAGGTGAGTGAGAGCACCTATATAAAAGATGATATTCAGTCGGGGACCTTCGTGCTTTCCATGTAGAGACTCATGTTAGTTCCACATCGTCTCTTTTTTAGTGGCATTTGGTCATATTGGTGGCGCTATACAAGAAGCCCCACACCATGTATTCTGAGAGAGAGTTCAATATCCAAATCACCCCTTTGATTCAGTTCTCCCTTGGTTTCATCTTACTCCTTATGGAGTAGGGTTCCACGTAAATCCATGTATTCTTCCTTGTTCTTATCATTATTATTTCTGATTACGATTCCGCATTATCGATTTCTATATAGTATTAGAGCGAGTTCGATTATAGGATTTGTTCTTGAAGATTTATTTCAAATATGTTCAGGTTCTTATTGGTTACAACATACATGATATATTATTGTCATTAAAAAGTTCTTAAGATCATGCATATTGGGAGAAAATATGAATCAATATCTTCAAGAGAACCCTAGGGCTCTATAATATAGGGAGAGAATCAAAGGGTAAATTGCATAATATAGATGAAGGAAATAGATAATACACAAATCATATTGTACCATAAAAGTATCTCTACACTTTCCCTTAAGATGGCGCATAGATGTCGATCATGCTCAGCTTGGATAAACATTTCTGAAATGATCCTCTGATTAATGCCTTGGTGAAGATGTCTGCAGTCTACTCCCCTCAGCTGATGTGGGAAGTAGAAATGAAGCCTTTCTGGATCATATCACGTGTATAGTGACAATCCACCTCAATGTACTCCATTCTCTCGTGAAAAGCAGGATTATGAGAAATAAATAAAGATGTCTGATTGTCACACTGTAATTGCATAGGAAGTGGTACATCAATGCCTAGGTCAACTAGAACAAACCTGAATCACATCATCTATGTGATCCCTTGTGACATAGCTCTATATTCTGATTCAGCACTAGATCTGGCAACAATTGTCTGCTTCTTGCTCTTCCAGGACATTAAAGAGCCACCAATGAATACTACGAAGCTCGAAGTAGATTTCTTGTCCTTAGAGCATCATGCATAGTTTACGTCTGCAGAAGTTGTGACAGTTTTTGAGATATTTGTATCTCTGAGTCGTTATTTCTTTCTTATTTCTTTTTCTTCTTTGTACCCATTATGTAATTTACCCAAGGCTTTTCTCCTATATAAGAATGACCTAGGGTCTCTATGAGTTATGCAATTATATTCTTTCTAGATGGTATAAGAGCGACGATCTTAGATCGAAGCCTGACCTAATCCGCACCTCACCACCAGCCCCCCACCTCACCTCCCCTTGCCCCCTCCCCTCAATGTCGTCGGCCCTATTGGTCCTCATATTTTGACAATAGGTGCGTTTACGGTCTATTTTACGTATGTCAAAAAAATATTAAAAAAATAAATTTCAGATAAACAGTAGCAGTCGGATATTGTTTATTGTATGTATTCAAAAAAATTACAATAATATGAATTTTTGTTTTCCTATATAACAACCACCTAATCCTTTCTCTTTCTCCACTTGTCAAGCATCTTTAGAGCCCAAATCCTTATAAATAGCCTTTTCCCCTTTCCTTCTCTTACATTAATCTTTTCCCCAAATCCCCCGATTTCCTCCCTCTTCTTGCCCTATTCTCTCCAACGGAAGGCATCTCCAGTCCCCTTTTTCTGGAAGAACCAGCAGCTGCAACAAGGAGTTGTTGTCCTCCTCTTTCAGTTGATGCTATAGGAAGCTTCAACCATTTTGCAAGTGTTGAAATTCTGCTCCAATAAAGTTGATGCTCCTCTCCTCAGTGTTGCCAATATGCTACCCTTTTGGTGTCCCAAGCTGCTACAACTGTTGGAGTTCTAGTAGCCATTTCAATTTCCTGTCATTACGAATCCAAGATCTGTTGTTACTTACAATCTCAAACTTATGCATGCATGCTTGAAGATTGACATTCTAAAATTAGAACATGAAGGTATCATCCTATTTCTTCTTTTACTACCTTGCATGAGCAATATCTCCTTCCTCTTGGCAACTAGATTCATGCAATTTTTTATTGATCTAAGCCCTCAACTTTACATAGATATGGGGTTTCTTTAAATATCTTTCTCCCGATGCCATATGAAACATCTTGTTCATATCAGGTCTCGCCTAGATATGGAAATAAATCATGATTTAATGATCTTCCAGTGCATACATCTCGTTATTTTAAAGTTACTGCTCATAAGAAATGAATGATGATTTAAACCATATTCTATTTAATGAAATTCACATTTAACTGTTATTATCGTGAAAAGCATGGGGGAGAATTGTTTTAACATGAATCCTAGGATCTATAATAAAGTTGCAGGACTTTCATTTTGCACTTGGGTCTTGCATCTGAAAAGATCATGAAATTGGGATTTTATGGACAAACATTTGTTCAGTCAAGTTATGGGGGTGTAAATGGAACTAAGAATTCCTTCATTTCATGGTTCAAGATATTAAATCCCTAATTTTGATTGTGTATGTGCAAGCTCAAATACCATATAAACATATATATATTATTAAATCAAATCATGTAGAATCTTTTTATCATAACCAGGGAGTAGTTTCAATTCCCAGTTTTTACAATAATTACTTTTATTACAAGCATCACTGATATGCAATAAGATTTCATCTGTTTCAAATCTAATGCAACTTTTTAACTCCATTACATAATCGCAACATTCAGTCTCTAATATATATATATATAGAGAGAGAGAGAGAAATTATATCCATATGCAATAATACATCAATTGTCCTTCGGCTATATCTCTGATCTTCATCATGGTCTTCCTAAGTACAAAGCTGACATTGGGTTACAACTCAAAGTCCATGTGTTAGGATATGGTTACATTTGAGTACGCACATTCTTTAGTCTCAAAAAACTGCACAATCTAATTACTAAATTATAGCTATGCCATGTCAAGTTAAAGCATGCGTAGATGACATGGGTTATATTCTTTATCATAAGGGTTAAAGATATCTGAAATTGGCATTACTTGTCACATGGATCAGGGATCGTATTCAAATCCGATTAGATTTCATGGAGCAGGATTAGATGCACATTAAATGCTTTTATATATACCACCACTATAATAGGAAATTAATGTTGAATAAACTTAAGTTATCTCATATGCTATAGATACAATTCATAGCTACTAAGCTACTGATTCTTTTAAGAGACAAGGAGATCATTTTTGACCTAAAGAACTTCAAAAAAGAATGTTAAGGAGGGTGCATAAACTTGACTCTGAGTCTAAAATCAAATCATTAAAATCTAGGAACATATCAAGAAATTTAAGTAACATACACTACAGTGAAATTTATGAGATAGTTGGATGATAATGAATCAGTAATGATCATGATTAAACCGGTCACTGTGATCCTTACACTAAACCGTGCGAAGGTACGGTGACCCTCAACTGGGCAGAGGAAAGGAAGCCCGATTAGGACAGCAACCACTTAATGTGCAGGTCTAGGATTCCAGTCTTTTCATGATTTTTATGCAAGCTAGCAATGTTTTTACGCCTCGTTGCGATCCCGATTTTGACCAACTCTGCTGACCCTCTGTTTAGGATACCCATGTGAAGGATTCTCGATTTTAGTTTTTCCGTACGAGCTCGTTAGCACGTACTAGTCGGGTCGATTTCTAGAGTGACTTTTCCTGAGAGTCTCTCTCACCCGTCTCTGGGACGTAGTTTTGGAGTAGACCTTTTCCTCTATTGGATCGTACTTCCAATTAGAGGGCGAGACGGAAGAGCCTCTTAAGAGCCTACCTCACCGCTTGAATTTTAGTTACTTTTTCGCCAATATGTTTTGCGATGCTACATCTGAAATCATCCAGGGTTACATTTGGGGGAGTTTCAGTTGAACTCAGAGAGAAGCAGTATGGATCTTGTCTAAGAGAGGAAATTAATTACAAATTGTGTTGGCCAGAGTTAATTATAATTAGGTTAAGTGGACGTGTTGGGAACTTAATTAGGATGCATTACACAACACCGCATGCCTACGGAGGCACCCCAACCCTAACGCAATTTTCACGCCTTGAGGAATAATTATACATATGAATCAACTATTACATGAATATATATAATGTTACAAGGCAATTGAGGAAATTATTACATATGTCATTAACTACTATATAATATTGTGACATATGAGAGGAAATGTGAAAACTTTAAGCATCCATCACTGTAGCATGAAAACTTCTTTTTCAAATAAGTAGTTATAACTTTTGGTTGTTATATCTTTCTACTTGTTTCTTTTGTATCCATATTAAATGTTTGCTTATTTCAATATAAAATATGGGTGTACCAGTGCTCGCAGACGCCTCTTCTCCCTACCATGTTTTAGCAGGCAAGGAGCCTGCAGCACTGTAATAGTTGTTGATGACTTCTGGATATCATGTTTATACTAGACAGTACGGTCTCTTTTGGCTCAGCTTCTTTTGTTGTAGCTTTTGTTCTATTATAATGTAAAATGCATTTTCTTTCTCTTCTGAATATGTTGGGATATATGAATGTAATGTCAGCTCTCATGTACATATTGTAAATACTTATGAGAATTAATGAAAAGATTTGTTGGTGCCACTTGTTGGTGTTTTGTTATGTGGTTGATACAATATTTATTGAATGTGAATGTCATATGCAAAGGTAGCGTGAAAAATTTTCCCTAATTTTCACAACTTAGTGCGATGATATGTAAATGAAATGGTACGAATGCGGCATAAACAGGCACCCAGGTCCGAGGGTGTCACACCAGACAAGTACATATAGATGCCATATACATGATACTGAGACATCTAAAGTCGTCTCCAGGTGCAGGATTACTGTTCAGGAAAGAAACAAATATCTCTGTTTCTGCATGTGTTGATAAGGATTATGCCGGATGCAGTAAGGATCAGAAGTCTACTTCAAGTTCTGCAGTGTTTGTTGACAGTTCTTTGGTTTCTTGAAAAAGCAAGAAACAAACAGTGGTGGCTAGGTCTAGTGTTGAATCTAAGTACAGGGTCATGGCACAAGTGTTGGGAAAAACGATCAATCTATTATTCATGATAACCCTAGGCTCTCTTATATAGGGGGGAGACCTAAGGGTAAATTACATAAGATAGACAAAGAAAACTAAAATAACAGAAATAATATATAAAGAACAGAAATATCTCTACACTCCCCCTCAAGTTGGAGGCTTGGAGCATAGATATCGTTCATGCTCAACTTGGATGAACATTTCTGAAATGGTGCCCTGAGTAATGCATTGGTGAAAATGTCAGCTTTTTTGTTCTCTTGAACTGACATGAGTGGTATAAATCAGGCCCTTCTGGATCGTATCTCTGGTAAAGTGGCAATCCACCTCAATGTGTTTGGTTCGTTCATGGAAAGCTGGATTGTTTACAATAAACAAGGCTGCCTGATTATCACACTGTAGCTGCATGGGAAGTGGTACATTGATGTGCAAATCCAAAGGCACTGCTCTTACCCACATCATTTATGTGCTTGCTTTGAGCCATAGCCCTGTATTCAGATTCGGCACTTGACCTGGCCACCACTGTATGTTTCTTGTTTTTCCAAGAAACCATAGAACTTCCCACAAACACAGCAATCCCCGATGTGGACTTTCTGTCCTTTGGGCATCCTGCATAATCTGCATCAGCACACGCAGATACTGAAAGAGATGTTCCCTTTTTGAATAATAATCCTGCACCCGGAGAAGACTTCAAATATCTCAAAATCATATTTTTTTTAATATCTCAAAATCATATATATATAGCATCCATATGGGCATGTCGAGGTTGCTCCATGAATTGACTCACCCGACTTACTACAAAGGCAATATCGGGTCATGCTCCTTCCCATGAATTCGGGTCATGCTCCATGAATTCCCACCATTTATCTATATCTCCTTTTATCAACCTCCTCCGTATCATCATCAAACAGCTTCATGCTAGGGTCCATCAGGGTACTGGATGGTCGACACCCCACCATACCTGACTCAACAAGCATGTTCGTGACATATTTCCTTTGGGTCATTACAAGACCCTGAGCATTCCTTGCAAATTCAAGTCCCAAGAAATACCTTAGAGTACAAAGGTCTTTGGTAACAAAGTAATGACCCAGAAATTCTTTTGCCATCTTCACTTCCTGCACATCATCTCCTGTAACAAGGATGTCATCTACATATACCATAACGACTATAGTACCTCTAGTTGTCTTCTACACAAAGGGTGAGTGGTCTGAGTTTGACCTCTTAAAGACTTTTTTCTCAAATAAATCTTACAACTTCTGAAACCACGTCCTCAGGCTTTGTTTAAGGCCATATATTACCTTATGAAGTCTACAAACCTGCTGACACTCCCCCTCAGCAATAAACACAGGTGGCTGCTGCATGTAGACTTCCTCCTGTAGATCACCATATAAAAAGGCACTTTTAACATCCAGCTGAAACAAGGCCAATCAAGTACCACAGCCATTGTAAGGAGTATACGGAGGGTAGAATGTCGAGCAATTGGAGAAAAAGTATCCAAGTAATCCACGCCATACATTTGCGTGAAACCCCCTTGCTACCAATCTGGCCTTGTACCGATCTAGAGAACCATCTGCATGATATTTGACAGTGAAGACCCATTTGCAGCTGACAATGGACGCACCTGGGGGTGCAGAAACCAATGTCCAAGTACCACGCGATCCTAGGGCAGCCATCTCTTCTTCCATCGCTAAACGCCAGCAGCTATCCTTCAAGGCATCCTGATAATTCCTTGAAATTTCTATAGTAGATAGCGCAGCTGCAAACCTCTGAAAACCGCATGTCAGTCTGTGAAGAGAGAACTGTGAGGCAATAGGATAGGAAGCACAAAACCGCTTCTGCTTCCGAAGTGCAACAGGTAAATCCAAATCTGCATATGTGTCATGTATCCTGGAAGTATCCCCCTGTAAGAATTGCTGCACAGATATATCATCAGACCCATCACTAGAGCAATGTATATCAGAACAAACCTGAGGCGTAGTGACGGATGGATGTGTGCCAGGAGCAGAGACAGTCCGACGGGTGTAGAATTTAGGAAACGGTGGTACAGTGGTAGGTGGTGGTGGAGGTAGAGGTGGTGGTATAGGTGAAGATGGTACTACTGGTGGTGAAGACGCTAGGGGAGGAGGCACAAAGATTCCTTCATTAGAACTGGACAACACCAACCATTCACTCATGGAAGAGAAATACATTACCGATTCAAAGAAGGTGACATCGGCACTAATATAGTATTTTCGACGCAACGGGTCATAACACCGATATCCCTTTTGAGTTCGTGAGTAACCAACAAAGATACACTTAGCAGCTCTAGGTGCAAGCTTGTCGAGACCTGGAGTTAACTGATGAACAAGGGCCACGCAACCAAACACCCTAGGAGGTAGAGAGAATAATTCTTTTTCAGGGAAGACAAGAGAGAAAGGAGTTTTCTCACCCAAGACAGTCGATGGCATGTGATTGACCAAGTAGCATGCAGTACGAACTGCGTCACCCCAGAAAGAATGTGGGGCACAGCTTTGAATCAGGAGAGTGCGGGTGACATCAAGCAAGTGACGATGTTTCTTTTCTGCAACACCATTCTGTTGGGATGTGTAAGCACAAGATGTTTGGTGTATAATACCACGAGATGAGAGGAACTGAGACAAGGCACGAGTACAAAATTCCAAAGCGTTATCAGTTCTCAAAGTTTTAATGGACACCGAGAAAATATTTTGGACTTCATTGATAAAACTTTTGATTACATCCCCAGCTTCAGATTTATTTTTCAACAGAAAAATCCAAGACAGACGAGAAAAATCATCTACAGCAACAAGATAATAACGGTGTCCCTGGTGATCTGGAACACGGCTAGGACCCCATATGTCAACATGAAACAAATCAAAAGGGGAGTCACTGCTCCGACTCGAACGACTAGGGAAAACAGAGCGATGACGTTTTCCCAACTACACGCCTCGCATTGAAAGGATGCGCCTGGTGAAATCTGAGGCAATACACGACAAAGCTTCTGAAGTGGGAGATGACCAAACCGCAGGTGCCAGGTGTAAGGAGAAACAGAGCCTGACTCAGAAGAAGAAACACCAGCAAATGATCCCTGGTCAAGACGATACAAACCACCTTGCTCACGGTCATATCCAATCACTTTGCCCGTAAGAATGTCCTGAAATACAAGAGATGAAGGGTCAAAAATAGCTCGACAATTCAAGTCTTTTGTAGTTTGACTAATGGATAATAGGTTCATAGAGAAATCAGGTGCATATAACACATTCTTCAGATGCATAGAGGGTGTCAATGTAACCTCCCCCTGTCCTAGAATTGGGGAATGCGTCCCATCTGCAATCACAACTGTTCTACAAGATCTAATCTGTCTGTAAGATGTAAGCTGATTCTGATTACCACATAAATGATGGGTCGCACCAGAATCCATAGTCCAGTCAGAAATCATAGAACCATGACATGACGTGGTAGCAAAAGTACTACCTGAGGTACTGGGAGTGGCAGAAGTACTCATAGAAGCAAAGGCAACAACATCGGAATTACTTCCAAGTGGAGTGGTGGGAACATGAGACATAATATCTCTCAGCCTAGCAACAAGATCATCAAAACTCTGATCAGATGGTTGTGTAGCCTGGGACTCAGCCTGTTCTGCAACTTTGAGCTGAAGCAGGAAAGCCATGCTTAGAATAGCATGTTTCCTCGATGTGCCTTGGACGATGACAGTACGTGCATGGATGACGGATCCGTCCCCCTCTGTCACGGGGTCTACGCCCACGAGAAAAGGAAGAGCCTCCTCGACCTCTGGAGGCTGCCATGGCTGAGGAAGTCTGGCCAGGAACTGTGGATGGAACTGTGATCCAACTGAGTCTGCGGAACGCTTCCTCCTTTAAAGGAATGGTAGCATCCGCCAAGATCTGAGAGAGCACCGCATCGTATTCCGGGTCTAGCGCAGCAAGGAAGACGTCGACCATAGTAGCATTCATGTACGTCTTTTGATGTTCCGGAGTCGCGGTCAGAGGCATAAAACTATGAAGTTTCTCAAACATCCCTCGTAGGGATGTATACAAAGAGTGGAGAGGACGACCATTTTGCTTCACTGTAAATATATCATGCTGTAACTGGAGAATCTTCGTCTCGTACCTTGCTTGAGAATATGTAGCCGCAAGAATGTCCCACATCGCCTTCGCCGTAGGTTGATGTAACACATCATTGACGATCTTAGTTGTTAATGTGCCAGAAAGCCATACTTTAGCATAAGCATCGTCCGCCTCCCAAGATGCATGTACTCCAGTCTTCTCCAACGGTTCTTCTTCGGTAACAATATGTTTCTTACCACTCGACTTCATGAGACACAGGAACTGCATAGCCCAGAGCTCGTAATTAGTCCCATCCATTTTCACAATAGGCGTCGGACCCCTGAAGGCGCCGGTGGAGGGAACATCAACCATGCTTTCTAACATGATATCGTTGGAGGAAGATAACCAAACAATAACTTGTAGCAACAAATGTCTACATAGACATGAATGGAT
Organism: Ottelia alismoides; assembly: GCA_037367405.1. Classification (NCBI taxonomy): domain Eukaryota; kingdom Viridiplantae; phylum Streptophyta; class Magnoliopsida; order Alismatales; family Hydrocharitaceae; genus Ottelia; species Ottelia alismoides. The sequence continues at coordinate 615,014 of JAZKJV010005615.1, forward strand.
TTGGTTGTGCGTGTAGACTCAAACTACAACCAAATCCATCAGACAAACAAGGACACACGCGCGCCTAGGGTAGAACAAAGCGGGCCAACAGTCGCTGGTTGCGCAGGCCGCAGGCGACGAGAGGGTTTCTGCGGCGGCACAGAAGGGGTAGCGCGACGAGGAGGGGTCCTGCGACGGCGAGAGTAGTACCACGGCGGTGCAGGAGGGGCCCCGTGGTGGCGAGAAGGATGTTGCGGCAACGCAGGGGGACCCGGAGGCGGCGCAGGTGGCTCGCGACGCCGATAAGGGGGTTGACGGTGTTGGAGAGGAGAGAGAGAGAGAGGAGAGGGAGGCCGTTGGTAGGGTTAGGTTTAGGGTTAGGGCACAAGAGCTCCGGTCTAGGACCGCTGCTCTGATACCATGTTGAGAAAAAATGATCAATCTATTATTCATGATAATCCTAGGCTCTCTTATATAGGGGAGAGACCTAAGGGTAAATTACATAAGATAGACAAAGAAAACTAAAATAAAAAAAACGGTATATAAAGAACAGAAATATCTCTACAACAAGCAAGTACAAAGATGATGTAGGTTCGAGTTGTGTTAGAAGATTTGCATATAGATATACCTCTACCCATGCAACTACAATGTGACAATCAAGCAACACTATTTATTGCTAATAATCCTACATTTCATGAAAGAACAAAGCATATTGAGGTAGACCGCCACTATACTAGAGAAATGATTCAAAATGGTTTGATTTCAACTTTCCATGTCAGTTCAGGAGAGCAGACTGCAGACATATTTACTAAGCCATTGCTCAAAAGGTCATTCTAAATGTTTCTTCCAAGCTGAGCATGATTGGCATCTATGCTCCATCTTAAGGGGAGTGTAGAGATATTTCTAGACTCTATGTAACATTTCCTGTTATGTTTAGTTTCTTTTTTCCATCTTATGTAATTTACCCATAGGTCTTCTCTATATAAGAGAGCTTAGGTTCTCTGGAATAAACAATCAACTCTTTTCTTCCAACAATCTATGTTTTGGCCATCTCCCTCTCTAGAAGATGTGTCATATATTGCCGTATATCTCACCAGGGTCTTCCTTCCAGTGTGAAGATTGTCAGTTGGGGAAGCACCATCGGTCGACTTTCCCTAGTCATCAGAGTCGAAGTAGTAGCTCCTCTTTTGAATTATTTCATGTTGACATTTGGGGTCTGAGTCATGTTCATGATCATCAGGGCCACGGGTTTTATCTTGTTGCAGTTGACGATTTCTCTCATTTGTTATAGGTTTTGTTATTGAGAAATAAATCTAAGCAGGGGATATAATCAAAATCTTTATTAATGAAGTGCATAATGTTCTCTTCTTCAGGGAAATTTGTGAGAACAGATAATTCTTTGGAACACGTACTCTATCCCATTTCTTTTCATCTCATGGAGGTACTTGGATGGGAAGTGGGAAGGGGAGCTGCTGGACATCAAGGATTCCGGGGTTTGGTAAGCTTGGTGTATTTGGATCATTGGGGCTCTCGTCGATGATTCCGAGGTTCTTAACAAGTACATACATCATGCGGTCTCTCCTTTCGATTCTCTACATCTTTTTTTGTTAAGTTCTTCTCATTCTCCTCTGTTTTGAAAAAATGTGATTTTTTTATAAAAAAAGGGAACAAGAACCCATGTTCTGTGGTTAAGAAAAATTTAATTTTTGAACCTCCTGCGTGCACACCAGTGTACTTCCTACCTCGTTTGAAGTTGGAAAATCGTCATCTTCCCTCTACAAGAAAAAGAAAAGGAAAAATCTGATTTTTTATGGCGTTTTCTTAATGTAAGGGAAACATCCTTATCTTGCTTATGTTGATAATATAATCCTCAGAATATGCAAAATCTCTTGCACAATAAATGTAAATATGGGGTCCTTTCTACATCATTGATTTGGATGCCATTGACTTGCGTGTCATGAGCCTCCAATATCTCTTGTTTGCCCAAGTTGCTCTAGTCATAAGTAGATCATTTGCTCTCTCCATAGTTTGACAAAATGCTATGTTTGACAGTTGACACGGAAGATTTTAATAAGAAAATCCCTTTCAATCCCTAACTTTGTTTTAAGTGTATTAATGAGTTATACCTTTCTGTGAAGTTTTGGGTACAATCTGTTACTGAACGAAAATGAAATCTATCTATGATTCTTTGCAATGTGTTATCAACTCAGTTCATACTGGAAAAAATGAACAGATACAGACGGTTTTACAAGGGGGTGCAGAGCGCGGGAGCGGTGGTGGCGTGGCAGGTCGACAGGCACAAGGCTCCACTCTTGCGGCAGCTAATTGTGAATTGGTGCCTCACCACCATCAGCTACCCCATGCTAGCTGTGTTCGTGACCCTGGCTGTCAAGGATGTGGAAACCAACAATGAGGGTGATTTGGAGAATAAAGTCTCCGGATCTTCTGATGCACAGTAACATTACTACCATGATTGGAAATTCTGGAAGGATTCGGAGTTAATTGGTGGTACATATTTTAAGATATTCACATGCTACGATTTACTGTTACAGGTTGTCTTTATTGTTTGTCCCCCTTGGTAGATGCTCTGTTGTAAGCCTATTGGCGTTGAATTATTTCAGATAAAATCTTACAGCATGGTTCCAGTCAAGCATTCCCAATGTAATTACGATGAAGATCATAAAAGAATCATCCAATAAGTCACCATCGCAGATTAGTTATCGTATCGTAACAATTAATTAGCATAAAGACCAACTTATATTCAAATCATAGATTCATAGGAGCGTTCACCGTTTGACAACTAAGATTCTCCAGAAACTTGAGCCTTTCTGGTTTTGGCAGTCTTTTTCCAAGGGACAACGAGAAGGAGTTCAAACAACAATCCCATTCAACTTTAATTGAACAGGGTTTTTGCACTCGTGTCGATCTCAATACTGAACGTGGCTGACGAGCAGTCCTGCCGCCATCTCGTCGCCTTCCCCATTCCAATCTGGCTCCAATGATCATCGGGGATATCAAAGTCACACAGTGGTAGGCTGGTAGCACTAGGATGAACATGGTTTGGATTGAATCGGATTTTAGCTTGATTTGTGTCCCATCAAAAGTTAACGGATTTTAACTTTTCCCAAGCCAATCCATCAAATATTTAAATCCAATCTATCGGATTATGGATTGGATTTGATATATATATATATATGAGGTAAATGGGGCTGCCCCCAGGGAGTAGCCAACTTGGCTACTCCCACCCCTATTTTTCCCTCATTTTTTTATTTTTTTGGAAAATAAAAATTTGTATATTCATCATTATATCCCTCTCACATTTTATTAAAATTTCATCAGAAACAGAGACTCCTACGGCCTCCATCCAAACATGGTCGATTTAAAAAATCCTGCGACCGTTAAAAAAATGACGTATGGATGGAGGGCTTAGGAGTCTCTGTTTCTGACGAAATTTTAATAGAATGTGAGAGGGATATAATGATGAATATACAAATTTTTATTTTTCAAAAAAATAAAAAAATGAGGGGAAAATAGGGGTGGGAGTAGCCAAGTTGGCTACTCCCTGGGGGCAGCCCCATTTTACCCTACTCACTCAAAAGTCTATGTTCTCATGTTTGTACTTTCCGGCACACTAGCTCTTGACATTTGAATTATGGTCTTTATGGCTGATGAAGTTTGTGATTTATTTAGACTATCAAGTTATGCCAAAATCAAAATATCCCCTAGAACACCTTTCAAGGTCCTATAATTTATCATTAATTTATGAAACCATAAAATATTTAGATTCGATTGACTATTCAAGATCAAACCAACTTTAATGTAGCCTACTAATGGGACATCATGGTTCACATTTAGCATGGACTTGAAATTACCTATAGAGAAAATATACTTTTTTGGAAAATATGAACCATACTTGTATATCAAGATAAAAAGGAAGAGAATTCAAGTAATGCTTATTTATTTTGAGATGGCTTTAGTACATTTGAATTTGTAGCCGATATAGTCGTTATATGAGCCAGGTTGCAAGCTGAAACAAGCAAAAAGTAAGAAGCACAAGGGCCAAGAATAATAAATAAATGTTGGAGACAATTGTCCCAAATCTATTTCTTTTGAGATCAGACAAGTGGTTTTGCGCTTAGGAAAGATAGTACAAACAATGTTTTATGCGATGGCCATCGGTGTTGCAAAGAAGAAGCTGTCAGTGTTAGGAAATGCAGTCCATGCGACTGCATATGCAGCCTCATATGAGTATTCGGTCACATGACCGAAGCGCATATGCCATATGCGGCAATTATGCGGCATATGTGGCTGCATATGCAGCTATATATCTGAACAAGAGACTTGTATATGATTCATGTGTCTTTTTTGTTTAATTTATAACATGTTGATGACATATTAACTCGATTTTTTTCCGAGCAACTCTTATATCATCATTTACATTGATGCATCTTTTCATTATTCTTGTATGTGCCACATTTGAAAATACAATCTAAGGTATTTTTCTCATATCCATATTTTTCTATTATTCCTAACACTTGTTAATGAACTATTTACAGCTTTTTTGAATTTTCTATATAATGAAATTCATTCTCTTTCTTTGAATAAAATATGAAATAATTGATTAATAGCCTGGCACTTTACATTTTTGTGTTTCTAATATATTTTATATGCAAATACGATTTTTCTTATATTTTGTGTCAACAAATTTTGCCCCTTGGAGATCCATATATATGTATAATTTTGGATGTATGATTTGTATACCTATGATTATTGTATACCTATGATTATTCTTTATCTTTTGTTATTTATAGGATCTATATATGCATTAAAGATTTTCTTATAGAATTCATGTGTTCCTTATTGAATCCAAATTTGTATGAGTATATATATGCATTAAATTCAAAATATACACTAAAAACAATCAATTTATAATATCATGTTTATATTCTTATTGATTATATTATCTCATTTGAAATTTTTTATTTTGGATTTTGTTAGATAAACATTTTTTATATGATCACATTTTATTGTTGTATTTTTTAATATTTTAAATTAAAATATTATAAACCGCATATACTTCTGTATACTCCACCGCATATCTGCTTACTCGCATTAGACTGCATGACCGAATGAATACTGCATATCGTATTTCTGAACCTTGATTATTCATCAAACAACACGTCCTTACACTTCTCAGTAAAATGGTGTTGTAGAGCGAAAGCATCCCCATTTACTTGATATCACTCGGACACTTCTTATTCAGAGTCGCACATTCGTTTTGGGTGATGTTGTCCTTACGGCATGTTACCTGGTGAATCGCATGCCCTCATCTGTTTTGGGTGAGAAAACTCCTTTCTCCATTGTTTTTCTTGGTAAGGAGTAATTCTCACTTACTCCCCGTGTCTTTGATTCTCATGCATTCGTACACCAGATGGCTCCATGCCTTGAGAAGCTCTCTCATATGGTTGTCAAATCTGTGTATTGGGTACTTCATGACCCAGAAGGGATATTGATGTTATGATCCTTTGCACATGAAATATTATGTTGATGTCACATTTTTTGAGTCGGTGATGTTTTTCTCTCCTACAGGAGACAAATTGGCTTTGTCAGATTCTAATGATGAGCTTTAGGTGCTTCCTCCTCCTACGAGTCAGACATCTCCTCCTCCTATGTATGTGGTCCCACAACCATCGCCACCACCACCTCCTCCACCCACTTCTACTACCCAGTCGCATGTGCCTATTGTTCCACCATTACCTAAGTTATATACCCGCCGGACTACTTCTGCTCATGGTTATCGCCCATCATCCAGTATGCCCCAGGTTTATTCTGATAACATGATTTCTAATGATGGGTAGGGAGACATATATGTGCAGGAACCTTTGCAGGAGAATGCCCAACAGTTGTAAGAGGATCCCAATGACCAAGATATTCCTATTGCAGTTCGCAAGCGGAAGCGGTCTTGTACTTCTTATCCCCTTGCTTCTCAGGTTTCTTTTCATCGTTTAATGGGGGACTTTCAGAGATTTGCATTGGCTCTTTCTGCCTTGAAAATTCCACAGAATTATCAGGAGACATTGAAGGATAGTTGTTGGCGCTTGGCTTTGGAGGAAAAGATGGTTGCGTTGCAGTCCTGTGGTACATGGAGTTTGGTGTCTGCTCCTCTTGGGGCGTCTGTAGTCAGTTGCAAATGGGTGTTTACTATTAAACATCATGCAGATGTCAACCTTGATCGCTACAAGGCAAGGCTAGTGGCACATGATTTTACTCAGACCTTCGGTGTGGATTACTTGGACACTTTTTCTCCGATGGCTCGTCACTCTACACTTTGTATCCTACTTTCAGTAGCAGTAGTATGTGATTGGCCTTTATTTCAGTTGGATGTTAAAAAAGCGTTTCTGCATGGAGATCTACATGAAGAAGTTTACATGCAGCAGCCTTCGGGGTTTGCTGTTGAGGGAGATTGTCAGCAGATCTACAGACTCCATAAGGCAATATATGGCCTTAAGCAAAGTCCAAGGGCATGGTTTCAGAAGCTCTCAGATTTTATTGAGAAACAAGGGTTCAAGAGGTCTAAAGCAAACCATTCGCTTTCTGTGCAGAGGACACCTAGAGGTACTGTTGTCATAATGGTCTATGTTGATGATATTCTTGTTATAGGAGATGATATGCAGGGGATAAAAATGACAAAAGAGTTTCTAAACCGTCAGTTTGTTACTAAGGATCTTGGCATTCTAAGATATTTCCTAAGGTTGGAATTTGCTAGGAATGCGCAAGGTCATGTCATGACCCAAAGAAAATATGTTATAAACATGCTTGTTGAGACAGACATGATTGGGTGTCGACCCTCTACTACTCATATGGATCCTAGCATGAAATTATACGATGATGATACAAATGAAGTGGATAAGAGGAGATATAGAGAGATGGTGGGAAAGCTCCTTTATGTTACTATTACCAGACCGGATATCTCTTTTGCAGTGAGTCAGTTCATGGAGCAACCTCGGCAAGTACAAATGGACGCGATATACATGATATTGAGATATCTAAAATCTTCTCCAGGTGTAGGATTACTTTTCAAGAAAGGGGCAACTCTCTCGGTATCTGTGTGTGCTGACGCTGACTATGCAGGATGTCCTAAGGATATGAAGTCCATTTCGGGCTTTGCAGTATTTGTTGGCAATTCCCTTGTTTCTGGGAAAAGCGAGAAACAAACTGTTGTGGTCAGATCAAATGTTGGATCTGAGTATAGGGATGGTGCAAGCAAATACAGAAATGATGTGGGTTCGAGCAGTGTTAGCATATTTGCATGTAGACGTTCCTCTACCCATGCATTTACAATGTGATAATCAAGCTGCCTTATTCATTGCAAAGAACCCTGCATTTCATGAGAACGAAACATATTGAGGTAGACTTACATTATACGAGAGATATGATCCAGAAAGGCTTGAATTCTACTTCTCATGTTAGTTCAGGAGAGCAAACAACAAATATATTTACCAAGGCATTACTCAAGGGGCCATTTCAGAAGGTTTCGTCCAAGTTGAGCATGATCGACATCTATGCTCCATCTTCAGGGGGAATGTAGAGATATTTCCATGTTTCTATGTACCTTTTCGTTTATTTTGTTTCTTTACATCTATCTCAGGTAATTTACCCATAGGTCTCTCCTCTATATAAGAGAGCCTAGAGTTCGTGGAATAAACATCTCTTCTATTTTTCCCAACAACATTGCATCCCTTCCACCATCCTCTATCATTTCACCACTGCAAATATTTCCCCTCGAGGTCCATCACTACATCTATGAGAAATGCTCCCTGGTCACAACCCTTGAAAATTGCTGCCATCTAGTGCTTGTATGTATGACACATCTACCACCCTAATGACATGGTAATCTTTGCAGCCTCCTCATTCACTCACTTTATGTCGCCTACTTCCCAGCTTTTACACCTGCCTCAAACTCATCACTTTCATTACTTCAGAGGCAACCAATGGGTTCATCATAACATCATTTTAACATATAAGTATTCCGAATTACTTTGCATGAACTAAGGCCCTTTATGTATTAAGTAACACCATTAAAAAACATACAAAGACAACTTCAATCTTAAAAGCGTTAACATAATATATAGTATAGAATCATAATGATAACAAACTGTAATTCAACATGGAACCTAAAAGGAAGGAATAGTCAAACTTCAAACTGTACTTGGTGAATGAGTAAGAAATCATATACAGGGGACTATAAAAGCCTTACCTGATGCAAGAACATTTTGGGGTTGTGCTGTGTATTTTGTAGTACATTCAAACTCATTCTTTTGTGTGACAAAATCAGCAAAAAAGAATGACAAAATCAAAGGATTTACGCTTACATCATCAAAAGACTGCAAGTTAAGCCACACATTGGTTCCACTCATGAGTGATACTTGACGTTCTGATGTTTCCCCTCCAAAAATAACAAAAACCTTCTGACGCCCAGCTAGTTTGGGGGCAGTGCAACGATGATGTGAAGATCTTGGCCTGATGTATGAGTCCTCAAAGGTACTTCTTAGCATCATATAAGAATGGTATCGGAAATAAGCACATTTTATGATAGTTCGCAAGATGTTGGAATGTGAGAACCCAACCTGAGCGTATATGCAGAGGCATTAAAAATGTTCAGTTTTTAGAAAAGATAATATAAGAATCACAGATAGATGTATCCACAAAAATATAAAAGAAAATTTAAATTGGTAGTAAAATTATCATTAAATGATAGGTGGAACTTCGAGGAACTAAATTAATAAAGTCTCTGTCCATATATCAGCTACGAGTAGATGGAAAGGGAAATGCTAACCTTCGAAGCTTGCTGAAACAAAAAGCTGGTTTGTTCCATCCCACTAATCTATTAAAAGGACAGAGATAAACATTGTAGTGCATATTAGAGACTAAATGAACATTTAAAGAACTGGAGCACATGTATATCTGCTGTCCAACACATACCAGATTGATATCAGTGAAAACAATAATACCAGATTCAGTGAGCCCAAAATCGGTATCCTCTGAACACAGAGTAGAATCGGAAGGTAAATACCAACCATCCACCCGAGCGAAGTCACGAAGGCCAAATAAATGAAATAACTTTGATGCTCCTTGTCTAATACATTCAATTGCATTTAAAGGAAAGCGTGGTGGTGTATGATAAGCAACCTGCAGATCATATGTAATACACCACAACATTAGCTAAATAACATTCTTGGACTGTTTTAACAAAAATTGTTCACTTCCACACTGATCACCAATGATAGTAGCATACAATAATCCTCAAGCCTATTTCCCACTTTAAGTGGGGTCAGTTGCAATTATTTGTCACCTCCCAAAGGATATAATTGGAATCATATCAAGGCTTGGAGGAGAATGATTAGCACAGAACTGTAACATTAGACGACTGAAACGTAGTGGTTGCAGCGTATCCTTGGTGCATCATAGAAGTTATTTGAGCTAAAAAGAATAGAAGCACTTTTCACCATGTAGCTTCACAAACCTGTTGAGTAGGAAGATATTTTCTTCGATAACTAAATATCATGTCCTCTCCTATGCTGTTCTTATCATGGAAAAGAAGCTCCACCTGTCAGCGAAAAGCTTTTTAGAATCAATTTTCAGCATAGAAATGTTCTATTTGTGAACGACCGTGTGGCATAAGTTGAAGATACATGTAGTCCAAATCAATCAAAAAAAGTGCAAAACTTCAAAGTAAAAATGCTAAAGAAAAAAGGTAACTGCATTTGTTGCAGATGATTAAGTTTCTGGGTACAATTTGTAGTGGATTTCATGTTTATGCACCATGTTTTGCATATAATGCTAGCTTTTATACCAGCATAACATTGGGATCATTGCAGATTATTGACTCAAGGACAAAACAACAGATCAAGGAGAATCAAGGAGATCCCAATGTTATGCTGGTATAAAAGCTAGCATTATCAAGCCATGCCTCCAAAATTAGAGCTCATCTTCGCACAACCAATTGGAAGCCTAGATGGAATATTCCACTTAGACCACCTTTCAGATTATGACTACCATTTACCAGTCTGGATCTGGTTGAAACTCGGCAAGATTTGGCCTGTCTCAGAAAGAATAATATGTGCTTAGGGAGGTGGAGCAGGTCAGGTGGGGGGAAGGGACGACAAGGATTGGGATGGCTGAGGAGATTGTCTTCGGGTATTGAGGGTAGGGGATGAGTTATGAAGGAATGAGGAAGAAAATTAGATAATTGCATGTGTATCCCTCTCTTTTCTTTCCAATTACGTGTGTGCCCACATGTGAACATCCGTTTGAGAAGGGAAAGGAAGGGATGCCACCTAACTCATAGGATATTACTTCTAATGGTGTAAGAAGGTATGGGTACAAGCGTTATTGCAAAAAAAAGGGTAGGGACATAGGACTATATGCACAAACTCGAAAGGGCATAAGTGAAAAATCCCTATTTGTATTGCAAGTACATACCTATGGAAGTGATGATCGACAATCCATAATATCTGTAAAATGATTATATTTTCTGGTAGAATTCTAAACTCGTGTCAAGATGCACTAAGCTCTATAGCGCATTTCCTATATGCATTAACAATGTCGCATTTAGAAAACGCAATGTATGTACACTATTAAGAGACAAAAATGTGGACCACAAACAAGGAATTTGTTTCAATCCCAACGCTAATTAGATATTTTCCTCCAGTAAGATTTTATGGTTAAAATATTTTGGTCAGTCCCTACTTGATTTAATTTGTGATCCTTTGTCAGTGAACCATATTACAGTAGGTGTTTGTTGAAGTTTGTGATTTTCATGCTTCTGCATCGACCATCTTTATCCCATTAACGATCGAGATAACAATACAGCCATAAAGGTTCAAGCGGTCATGGTAGAAGCTTGTAGAGACCTTCATAACTCAAGAATGCAACACGCTCCATGGTATCTATACGAGAATAGCAGTTTTGACACTTATCACTCGCTCCATGTCCTTCTCGGACAGAATCAGATAATTTTTCCTCCAAAAAGCTAAGTCCATCATAGTTGAGAATCTAACTTTTGACATTGTCAGTCCTCCAAGAAAAATGGATATTCGGGTCCATAGTACTTGTTGAGAATTATTTTGTATTTTCTATTTTTATTTCTCTCTTATATAATTAGCCCTCTAGGGTTTCTCCTCTCTACATAAAAGAGCCATATGGCCCTCAGAATAATCAAGCCATTCACTTCCATGGCCTCAAATTTCAGCGAAATTCGGTCGAATTTCTATCGAATATCGATATCCAGTCGAAATCGAAATTCAACCGAAATGACCGAAATATGGGGGTCCTAGTACAAAAAATCACCGAAATGACCGAAATTCCAGTCGAAATTCCACTGAAATTCCATCGAAATTTTGTTTTGGTCGATACCGAAATGGTGACCGAAACCGACATTTAGGGCCTTGTTCATTTCCTTCCGCGTGGTATCAAAGCGAAATAGCTAAACCAGATCCTTGAGTCCGTCCTGCGCCCCCTGCCACCACCTGTTGCCATCACGTGCAGCACTCATGTGTTGTCACCTCACGAAGCCTGGTTGTTTCAGACTATTATCGTCGTTGCAGCTCTTGCATAGCACTTCTCGTCGCAATGAAACCTAGGCGACCCTCTCTATGTGCCACCAGAGGGTTGGGGACTCATGTGTGGCACCTACCGGCCATGTTTAGCAACAGTTAGTGTTGGCTACGAGTCCTCTAATGGCCTCCATGCCACCTCTACTCACTATCAGTGGTCGTATACCACTTATCGGCTCATCCGAGGCCTCATCACGTGTCCCTAGGCTGCCCTTACATCCCAACATGCTCGATTTTGGGTCGTTTGGGGTAAGTTAAGACCTCTAACTCATTTGCATGCCATAAAGCATCTCCAAAGTATGGGAACTGTAAAAATATGAAATACAGAAACGAATCAAGGTAAGAACAATATATTGAATCAAGGTAAGAACAATATATCTCCAAATCGGGATACTAAGACAAGTTGGGAGAACAAATGAAACAAGGTCAAACAAAAAACTTCAATTTTTCTTTTCCTCTTGTTGTGTTGTTTTTTTTTTTTTGCACAAATCTTTTTTTGTAATTGTTTCTCTTTTTCCTTTGGATATTTTTTTTCTACGTACAGCTTCTTTTTGTATGATCACCTTCTTTCTTTTTCTTTTTCTTTTTTAACTGGGCAGCTTTTTTGTGGAGTCCTCTCCTCTCTTTTTTTGAACTCACTGCCCTTTTTTAAAAATGTAGCAGATTATTTTTTAAATATCAGACCTTCCCTTTTTGTTTTGAATTGGGTTGCTTCCTTCTCTCTCCATTCTTGAATATACGGCCCAACTGGTGGGCCCCATTGTTACAGCTCTCTATTTTTTTTCATGGCATTCACCCTATTTTTCCAACCATCATTTTTCAGTTAAAGACTAATGTGGGTATGGACCCCTATTTCCCCTTTTTTTTGGACCAAATGGCCCAACACATGCATCTCCCCTACCATTTTTGTAGTGGCCCAATGGGCCTGAATTAATAAAAAGCCAACGTTGTGGGAAGGAGGCACCAAGAACCTTCCCCCTGCGATAACGATTATGGTTCCCCTAAGGAACTCATGCCACGATGTTGCCACCAAGATGGAGAGGCTGGAATTGATACCCATTGATGCTCTGGGGTGTGTTGCGTGAGGGAGGACGGGAGGTAATATTCTACTGTGAATCCGCATAAGGTATGCTTAGTTGTGTGGGGCCACAACAGTTGTTTTTTTTCTTGGGCACGAAGCTTGAAGATGCGTCAGCGATCTGGAGCGAGGTTGGTGGCGATCTTGAGGAAGGTGTTCGAGGCTGGGTTATTTAGAGGTGAGGCTGGGAGAGAAAGGGCTCCTCCGAGATTGATCTTCTCTGGCCTTTCCCTTATTTTCTCATCGACGAGCTTCTTTGAAGCAAGGTGTGGTTGGAATACTTCCCGAAGGGGTATCGGTCCCCCTCTTGATCATCTCCACAGTCTGATCGTACAAGAAGTTGCACATAGTGTTGCATGACCCATCTTCAACATGATGTTGCACCAGGAAACCCTCCGTCATCATTTACCTTTGAGACTAGGGCACCAGTTTGGAAAACATAGAACAATTTCTAATATTGGACAATCTCAAAAAATAATCTTCAACATTAACATCAAGAACAAACTCGATGGAACATATCTATAATATCATGAAAAAAGAATATCCCAAAATGGACTTGCTCTGATACCATGAAGAAATATATAATGCAGAAGTGGATCAAAGCAAGAACAATAAAATAGAAGACATGGATTTTACGTGAAACCCTACTCCCTAAAGAGCGAGATGAAATCACACGAGAACCACCACTCATCGCCACAAAGGGCTAGGTGTTCTATTATATTTCTCAATGGATTCGTGGGGTGTAGAGCTCTTTATAAAGCCCCACCAAGGTACCAAACTCCCACCATCACATGATGTGAGGCTAAATACATGAGCCACCAAAGACATCCTTCAGCAGAAACGATTGTGCCTTGAGTCTTCACACAACCAATTCTGTATATGATGGTATAGACATCTTCAGATCGTCTACAACCCTACTCGTTTCCTTTCACAACTCCTTTAGCATGGTGTCAGATAACAAGGTTGACTTATCCTCTGTTGGTGCCTTTAAAGGCCCGACACCAATTATCAAGATGGATGGGACCAATTATAAGTTTGTAGTTCATGCAGTTCATGAGCATTATGGAATGCAACAACAACATGCATATTATGATGCAGCTAGAGGTGACAGACAAAACTGGGGTGAATGCTTTGTGGAAACAAGATCACATATATACATGTATATGGCTATCTGGTGCCCTTACCAGAGAGATAGCTAAAGGCATTCTCCATCAACCTACTTCCAAGGCAATGTGGGACATCCTCGCAGCTATATGTTCTCATGCAAGGACTGAGATAAAGATCATGCAGCTTCAATACAAGATTTTCATAGCCAAGCAGGATGGCCATATGCTTCATGCTTTCTACTCCTAACTCAAGGGCATGTTTGAGAAGCTTTACAGCTTCATGCCTTCAAATGCTTTCGTAGAGCAAGAGATAACATATAGGAATTTCACTATGGTCGAAGTTTTCTGGCGGCACTTAACTCATAATACGATATCGCACGCATCCAGCTTCTCATAGATGATTCTATAACTCTCATGGAGAAGGCTTACAACCAACTGAGAAAGATCATGGTGCTTCCTACAGGCACTACCCATACCTCTTCTACAATGCAACATCTCGTAGTAGAGGAGGTTCAGTACAATTTAGAGGACACAGTGTCCGTAGCAGAGGCGGTGGATGCTCACTCCAACAATGCATCCATTGTCATCGTCTTGGTTACTCTAAGGATACTTTCTATCAGAAGCATGGTTACCCAATGCCTGCTTGTGTTGCCGAGCTGATTGAGCCTACTTCCACTTCTATTAATTAGAAGTTCGCCAACATTGTCTCCCGTTTGAGGGAGATCATGACCCCTGCCATAGGCAGTACTAGTGCTCCTTCGAGCCCTTCTGGCATTACTACCTCTACTAGTACCTCATGTATAGCTTATGTCGTTACTAGTTGTTACAAGGCTGACATGTCAAAGTGGGTCATGGATTCTGGAGCATCTCATCATCTCTGCAGAGACAAAGTACAATTCACTTCATACAGATCTAGACATCCAGACAGATATGTAGTCATTGCAAATGGGATACATTCCCCTATTACAGGTGTGGAAAGAATAGAATTGCATACAATCATCAATACCCTAGGGCTCTCTTATATAGGATAAAATTCCTAGGTAAATTACACAAGAGGTACATGAAAGAAATATAAATAAGGAATAGATATAATGAGATACGAATATCTCAACACTCCCCCTCAAGCTGGAGCATATATGTCAATCATGCTCAGCTTGGAACAATATCTCTGAAAAGGACCTCTAGCAAGAGCTTTGGTAAATATATCAGTAGTCTGATCCCCAGTAGCGACATGGGAGGTGGATATGAGTCCCTTTTGGATCATGTCTCTGGTATAGTGGCAATCCACCTCAATATGCTTGGTTTGTTCATGGAATGCAGAATTATTAGCAATAAAAAGAGTTGTTTGATTATCGCATAGAAGCTGCATTGGAAGAGGTACCTCAACTGCAAGATCGGTCAAGAGCGATCTAATCCACATCATCTCTGTGCTCCCCTGAACTGTGGCTATGTATTAAGACTCTACACTGGATCTAGCAAGCATTGTTTGCTTCTTACTTTTCCATGACACGAGTGAGCTCCCAACAAAAATAGCAAAGCCATATGTAGACTTCCTGTCTCTATGACATCTTGCATAGTCTTCATCTGCATAAGTTGTCACCTTAAGAAATTTACCTCTGTAAATGATAAGACCAGTACCTGGTGAAGTCTTCAGATATCTTAAAATCATATAGACAACATCCATATATACCTTCCTAGGATGCTCCATGAATTGGCTCACCTTGCTCACAGCAAAGGATATGCCTGGCCAGGTGATAGTAGCATAGAGGAGCCTCCCAACCAACTTTGTTATCTCCTCTTATCTACCTCCCAAGTGTCATCATCATATAATCTCATTCTTGGATTCATAGGGGTGGTAGCAGGCTTACACCCTGTCATACATGTCTCGAGTAGAAGATTAGTAACAAACTTCCTCTGGTTCATCACAAGACCACGCTGGTTCCTGGTAAACTTTAATCTGGAGAAGTAATGAAGACTGCCAAGGTCCTTAGTCACAAACTGTTAATCAAGGAATCCCTTAGTTGCCTTAATACACTGCCCATCATTGCCCGTAACAATAATATCGTTAACATAAACTACAATAGCAATTGTACCTCTTCGTGTCCTCTGAACAAAGAGTGGATAATCCGCAGTGGACCGTACAAACCCCTAGTGCTCTATCAACTCTGAGAGCTTCTAGTACCAAGCTCTCAAACCATGCTTCAGATTGTAAATCGCCTTATAGAGCATGTACACCTTTTGAGACTCCCCCTCAGTAGCAAAACATGGTGGTTATTGCATGTATACCTCCTCCTATAGATCTCCACATAGAAACACATTCTTCACACCAAGTTGGTAAAGATATCAGTCTCGAGTTACAGCAACTGATAGAAGAACGTGCATGTCGAATGTCTAGCCACTGGTGAGAAGGTATCTTAGTAGTCCACCCCATATGTCTGGGTGAACCCCCGTGCTACTAGTAATCATTGTAGCGATCCCCACTACCATTTGCCCGATGCTTCACCGTAAAGATTCATTTGCACCCCACAACAGAGGCACCTAGAGGAGCAGAAACAATGCTCCAGGTACCACGAAACTGCAAAGTTGTCATCTCCTCTTCCATGGCAAGTAGTCAGCTATTGTTATGTACTGTCTCCTGGTATGTTCCTGGGATAGCGACAGCAAAAAGTCCCACTACAAACTTCATGTACTCTTATGTAAGATGATCCAAGGAAACATGCACAATAAAGGATAATTGGCACAAGTACGACCAGGCTTCCTCAAGGCAATGGCACATCAAGATCATTAACCTCTATGTTCTCTGGTATTAGCTCCTCATGTATAGTACCCTCTGGTACATGTATGTCACTAATACCATCAGTAGAAACAATGTGTTCAGTACATACTTGAGGCTTGCTGGATAATGAGGAAGGCTCATGAGCAGAGGGATGAGTAAAGGGTCTTGTGAATGTAAAATCGTGGGTAGAAAATGTGTCAGTGTAGACGGTGGTGGAGGTGGTGGAGGAGGTAGCGAAGGAGGTGATTGGGGATCAACTTGAGGCGGTGGTGGTGGAGGTAACGGAGGCGGTGGAACAAAAACATCTTTGTCAGGGTTTGAGTTACACAACATGTTGGTTGTAGGAAAGAAATACATAATAGACTCAAAAAAATGTGACATCAGCACTCACATAATACTTTCTCCTTACTAAATCAAAATATCTATACCCTTTTTGGGTACGAGAATAGCCAACGAACACACATTTGACAGCTCTTGAAGAGAGCTTGTCACGAACAGGAGTAAAATTGTGGATAAAGGCCACAGACCCAAAGACCTTGGGAGTAAGGGAGAATAGGTCCTCAGGAAACGCAATCGAGAAAGGAACTTTTTCTCTAAGAACTGTGGAAGGCATGTGGTTCACTAAATAGCATGCAGTGAGGACCGCATCACCCAGAACGAATGAGGAGCTCAACTCTGAATCCTTAGGCCAGTTAGTTAGAATAAAAAAATAAAAAAAAATGTACCCCTTGTCTCATTTAACAACTGTAGACTTTTACGTTATATTGTGATGTACCGTTGAGTATTTCTTATTTATCTTATGTACATCTCTGTAATTTACCCAAGGGTTTTCTCTCTATATAAGAGACCCTAGGGCTTCATGGAATAACATAACAAAGTATTCTCGGCTCTAACATGGTATCAGAGCCAAAACCCTAATCTAGGGTTTTTTTCTCCACCCGCACCCCCCCTCCTCCCGCCGCCGCCGCCGTCAGCCACCACCCCCAGCCGCCGCCAGCCCTCCCGCCGGGCTCCCAGCCGTCGTCAGCCCTTCCGCCGGGCCCCTCCTCCCGCCGCCTCTCTCACGTCGGGGCTCCTCCAGCCTCCTCTAGTAGCCGCCGACCACACAGCCGTTTTTTGCGGCACCACTTCTTCGGTCGGCCTCGGTTCAACAATGGATTCAAGTGCATAACGTCTACATATGCACTTGAATCCACGAAGGTCTTTGTAGACACCGTTCCTTCTGTCTATCAACCCTAGTTTTTCTTCTCCAGCAATATGTCAGAACAAAAAGTTGATATGCCCTCCATAGGTGCCTTTAAAGGTTCGGCACCAATCGTCAAAATGGATGGGACGAACTACGAACTGTGGGCTATGCAGTTCCTCAGTCTTATGAAGTCATGTGGTAAGAAGCATATTCTTACCGAAGATGAACCGCCGGAGAAGACGGGAATATATGCCTCATGGGAGGCAGATGACGCCTATGCCAAGGTCTGGCTGTTAGGGACGCTCACGATGGAGATCGCCAACGACGTTCTTCATCAACCCATCACCAAGGCGATGTGGGATATTCTGGCTACAACTTACTCTCAAGTGCAGAATGAGACGAAGATGCTGCAGTTGCAGTATGACATTTTTACCACGAAGCAAAATGGCTGACCCCTTCATTCTCTATACACATCCCTACGTGGGATGTTTGAGAAATATACAGCACCATTCCGCTCACAGCCACCCCAGAGCAGCAGAAGACGTTTCGCAATGCCACTATGGTAGGAGTTCTACTTGCTGCCCTTGATCCGGAATACGAAGCCGCTCGATCTCAGATCCTCGTTGATGCTACTATTCCTCCTATGGAGGAAGTCTACAGAAGGCTCAGTCGGATCTCCGTTCCCTCTAGTGTCGCAACTCCATCTCCATCGGCAATGGCGGTTTCTAGAGGACGAGGGAGTTCGTCTTCCTTTCGTGGCCGAGGAGGTAGCGGACGTGGCCGAGGAGGTCGTTTGCGTCCAACATGTTTGTTTTGTCGTTGCACTGGTCATTCAGAGGATACATGCTATTCCAAGCATGGATTTCCTCCTTCTGCACGTGTCGTTGATCATGTTCAGGCTCCATCCACGCCTACTCCAGATCACAGGTTCGAAGAGCTAGTGGCACAGCTTAGAGACATTATGCCACATACATCATCTGAGGGTGCAGATACCCCTGACGTTGCGGCTTCGGCGTCTGTTAGTACATCTGCTGCTGCCAGTACCTCAGGTAGTCCTTCTGCCTCTTGTCATAACCATGATCTATCAGTTGGATTGTTGACTCTGAAGCCACCCATCATCTCTGTCGTGATAGAGAGAACCTGCAGTCCTACATATCTATTCAGTCTGGTCGCTCCGTACTCATAGCTGATGGCACTCATTCCCCTATTGTCGGTCAGGGGGAGATTGTTTTACTGCCCTCCATGCACTTACAGGACGTTCTACATGCACCAGAATTCTCTATGAATTTATTATCAATCAGTCAGATTACAAAAGATTTGCACTGTCGTGCTATATTTGACCCATCTTCTGTCATTTTTCAGGACATACTAACGGGCAGGGTGATTGGCTGTGGTTCTGAGAAAAATGGCCTCTATCGACTGGTACGGAACTCCTATGCTGGCGTCTCATTACACTCTCAGGGATCCGTTTCTCCATATACATGGCACCTTCGCTTTGGTCACCTACCGCTGCAGAAATTGCGTCACCTCCTGCCTCAGATATCTCCTTCTTCGTCATTTCGTTGTGAAGCATGTCAGTTAGGGAAGCATCAGCGTTCGAGCTTTCCTAGTCGTCAGGGTCGGAGCAGTCGCTCCCCGTTTGAGTTATTTTATATAGATATTTGGGGTCCGAGTCGTGTCCCAGATCATCAGGGGCACAGGTTTTATCTTGTTGTAGTTGATGATTTCTCTCGTGTTTCATGGACTTTTCTTCTTAAAAATAAATCTGAAGCAGGAAGTGTTATCCAAAATCTTATAAATGAAGTGCAGAAATATTTTTTCCTCTACTGTCAAGTATGTGCGCACAGATAATGCACTGGAGTTTTGTACTCATTCCCTTGCTCGATTTCTTTCCTTTAAGGGAATTATCCACCAAACAACATGTGCGTACACATCTCAACAAAATGGTGTTGCAGAACGAAAACATCGACACTTTCTTGACATTGCTCGCACATTACTTATTCAAAGTTGTGCACCGTTAGCCTTTTGGGGGGATGCCATTCTTACAGCATGCTATCTGGCCAACCGCATGCCATTTACCGTTCTTGGGGAAAAGGCCCCAATCTCTATTCTTTTCCCTGACAAGGATCTGTTCTCACTTACTCCTTGTGTCTTTGGGACTGTCGCTTTTGTTCATCGCTTGTCTCCAGGACTTGACAAGCTCTCTCCTAGAGCTGTTAAGTGTGTTTTTGTCGGTTACTCCAGGACACAGAAAGGATATCGTTGCTATGATCCCATTGGTGGCAAGTACTATGTCAGTGCTGATGTTACATTTTTTGAACCTGTTATGTACTTCTCCCCTGCAGGTGACAGATTAGTGTCCTCCACATCCACGGATACTAATGTCTATGTACCCCTACCTCCAAGTCTGGGTCAATCTAAGTCCACCACACCACCACCACCACTCGTTCCACCCTTTCTCAAGTTCTACACAAGGCGGTCAGGGCCTGTTCAAGCTACATGTCAACCATCCAACACGCCTCAGGTATGTTCTAATGTTATCACTAATGGTGGGTTAGACAATGCACCTGTGCAGGAACCTTTGCTACAGGAAGAGGATCCGCCAGCTAGTACTGTGACAGATGATCTTGATCGTCCTATTGCTCATAGGAAGCAGAAGAGACAATGTGCTTCCTATCCACTTGCGTTTCAAGTGTCCTTTCATCGTCTCACTGGTGATTTTGAGAGGTTTGCAGCAGCTGTCTCGTCGGTTGACATCCCACGGACTTATCAAGAAGGCATGAAGATTGACTGCTGGCATCTAGCTATGGAAGAGGAGATGCGTGCATTACAGTCCAGAGGGACATGGTCTTTAGTCCCTATTCCTACGGGTGCATCTGTGGTGAGCTGCAAATGGATTTTTAAGTTAAATTTCACGCAGACGGGCGTCTCGACCGATACAAGGCCAGACTTGTCGCACGGGGATTCACCCAAACCTATGGGGTGGATTATTTGGACACTTTTTCACCAGTAGCTCGACATTCGACTCTTCGCATTCTACTTTCCGTTGTTGTGGTACGTGACTGGACTATTTTCCAACTAGATGTCAAGAATGTGTTTCTGTATGGTGATCTACAGGAGGAAGTCTACATGCAGCAGCCACCAGGGTTTGCTGCTGAGGGGGAGACTCAGATGGTGTGTAGACTTCATAAGGCTATCTATGGCCTTAAACAAAGTACACGGGCATGGTTTCAGAAACTTTCCCAGCTGATTGAACGACAGGGGTTTAAGAGGTCAAATGCGGATCACTCATTGTTTATCCAGAAGACCCCTAGAGGTACGGTCGTTGTCATGGTATATGTCGATGATATTCTAGTTACAGGAAATGATGTTCAGGGGATTGAGATGATCAAAGCTCTTTTGGGAAGCCAGTTCATTACGAAGGATCTAGGCACCATACGATATTTTCTGGGGATAGAGTTTGCAAGAAATGCACAAGGAATGGTGATGAACCAAAGAAAATATGTCACCGACTTGCTTGTGGAAACAGGAATGGTTGAATACAGACCGTCGAGCACGCCTATGGACCCAAGTATGAGGCTTTATGACAATGATACCGAAGAGGTGGACAAAAGAAGATACAGAGAGATGGTGGGTAAGCTTCTATACATCACCATAACTCGTCCAGATGTTGCCTATGCAGTAAACCGGGTGAGTCAATTTATGGAGCAGCCCAGGCAAGTTCATATGGACGTTTTGTATATGATATTGAGATATCTGAAGTCTTCCCCAGGCACAGGTTTGTTATTTAGAAAAGACACAGATCTGTCTATTTCAGCTTGTGCAGATGCAGACTATGCGGGATGTCCAAAAGATCGTAAATCCACTTCAGGATTTGCTATCTTCATTGGAAGTTCTTTGGTTTCTTGGAAGAGCAAGAAACAGACAGTTGTGGCAAGATCCAGTGCTGAATCAGAATATAGAGCCATGGCACAAGCGAGTGCGGAAATGATGTGGGTTAGAGCTGTCTTGGAAGATTTGAATGTTAATGTCTCTTTACCTATGCAACTTCAATGTGACAACCAGGCGGCACTGTTCCTAATAATCCAGCTTTCCATGAAAGAACAAAACACATCGAGGTAGATTGTCACTACACTAGAGACATGATCCAGAAGGGCTTGATTTCCACCTCACATGTCAGTTCAGAAAAACAAACTGTTGATATATTTACCAAGCCATTGCTCAGAGGACCTTTCCAGAGATGTTCTTCCAAGCTGAGCATGATTGATATCTATGCTCCATCTTGAGGGGGAGTGTAGACGTTTACGTTATATTGTGATGTATCGTTGAGTATTTCTTATTTATCTTATGTACATCTCTGTAATTTACCCAAGGGTTTTCTCTCTATATAAGAGACCCTAGGGCTTCATGGAATAACATAACAAAGTATTCTCGGCTCTAACAACAACCATTACTTTCAATAGTCTAACCTTATCGGAATGGTGTAACTTAACCGCTTCAATAGATCTTTTTACTAAGTGATAGTGGCTTAGTGTTTAAAGGTTTTCTCATGAATCAGATTGGAAGTTAATCATCAAATGTGAATGTCATATGCAGCACCAAACGCGAAACAAATTTCCTTATTTTTCAATACTTTATGCGATTGCATGCGAATGTATTAATGCGAACATTTGTAAACATGTATCCGGATCTTAGGGGGTTCACAAAATATATGTGTATGCATTACCAAGGCCCTAAATGTCGATTTCGGTCACCATTTCGGTGACCGACCGAAATAGAATTTCGATGGAATTTCGGTCGAAATTCAACCAAAATTTCGGTCATTTTTTGTACTAGGGCATTCATATTTCGGTCATTTTGGCCATTTCGGTCAAATTTTGAGTTCGACAGGATGTCGATATTCGATAGAAATTCAACCGAATTTGGCTGAAACTTGAGGCCATGTGCATTACTTAGAACCAATATGCGCATGTGCATGTGTAATGTAGATGTGTATAATTGATGCATGTATGTGCACATATGGATACATATGTGTGTTTGTAGTAATTATAAATAATACATATCTAGCTTAATATACTCAAAATATAAAATATATAAAAAGTCGGCGAGAATCATAGCTTCACTTCAGACGATCAAGGTAGAAGCCACTGATTCTTCATATTAAGTGCTCGCCTAGGTGGTGCTTAACATTATATGCCTCGTCTGAGTAAGGTTTTTCATCCAAACAACATCCCAAAAGATGAGTCGTGCTAGTTCATAATCACAATGTGAGGGAGGTTCAGATAAAATGTAACTTCCAACTATTTAAGAAGTTACTAGTAGGGATGAAAATGAATGTGAATATATTTGTATCCGATCCGCTATCCTATTCGTTTTATACATATTTTGACATTCGTAAAATGGATGTGGATATAGATATCATTTTGACATTTGCTAATATTTGCATTCGTGTTTCTCCCGTACATGAGTATATAATAGATTTATTTATAATATCATGTAGAAACATTTTATGACTGCATTGCATTCACCATTGTTGATATAATTATTGTGAAATTACTATATATGGTATATCTATTTTATGTGTAAACAATCCTAAAAAATGCCAGCCTCTAGTAAAAAGCAGGTGTACCAGAACAGCCATGATCCCTCCCAGGCCCTGCGTTGAGCACCAGCTTGGTTTTTCAACTATACTAGAAAAGTAATCATAGAACCCTCTTCACTTGACATGAAAATTTAGATGTAAGTTCCACGGACTCGGCAAATGATATTTACCCAGATCAGTATTAACTTGGACACACAAGAAAAAATGTTCATAGTAGCATAACTCTGATAGGTTCGCATTCACTTCAATTGTAATAATTTCTTTTTTCACAACAATACCATATCCCTGTAGCAAGTAGCGACAACACATTGGTATATGGAAATCACATCACCACCAGTTCACACCCCTAATTCTAATGTTCTATCATAAACAATACTTTGGAGCCAGTGCCAAAATAAATATGGTAAAGTTACCTCAGTAGGCAGCAGACAAACAGGGCGAGTGTCAGAGGCTGAACCGACGTCGATTAAAATGGCGGTAAATTCCTTCCCTCCTTCAAGAAAAATCTCAACAATGACCCTATCATCAATGCCCTTATCTCCGAAAAGAATTGAGAAACAAAATCAGAAAACTACGGCTGAGAACAAAATTGATCTTTGAAAAAATGTACTGCACCTAGATATTACCTTTAAAATAATATCATTGGCCTTTCTAAAGGAATCCTCAATGCCATAAGCAACTGTTACACCTATGCTTGACCCAGCCTTCACAGGCTTAACCTAAATCTCAAAATATGCTACCACTTACAAACTCCAATGACACTCGGACAAGCTGCATGAGAATGCCGGATTATCGGGTGATCAGATAGCTCACCACAACTTTCCCTGTGTTTGGATCTAACTGGTTATCTGCAAACCACTTCGTTAGCTCATCCCTCTCTGATTCAATTCCCTAAAAGTTTAAAACAGAAGTGCCTTCAGCATGACTAAAATTTAAAAACAAAAGCACCTTCATCATAAGAAAGAAAATGTTTCTTTCCAATTGTATTTCAGTGTAGCCTAGTGGTGTAAATGCAGAACCGTATATACTTTTTTTGAAATCAAAAAACAGTCGGCATTAGAAGCTTCTATGAGCAACATATTAAATAAAAAGAAAAGATGAAGGCTTTCCACCATGTCACATACATAGACAATCTAACTGAAAACCACAAATATCATACCCAATTAGAATAATCCAGAGGGCAGATGCACTTTGAGGTCTACAGGAAATCAATTACCGACAACATTAATGACTAGATGTGTATGTTGTCCTTCAAAGAAGCAAAGAATGTAACTAAAAATAATGCAAATTGTGTTACCATCTACCATGATGAAACAAATTTAAACCCCGACGAGTGACTGGAAACTCAACCACTTCAGAACATCATTGCTCGCTCCCTTGTGGTTCCGTCATATTTTACACACACACTAACGAGAACCACAAATATCATATCCAATTAGAATAATCCAGATGCAGATGCATTTGGAGGTCCACAGTGAATCAATTGCCGAAAACCATAATGACCAGATGTTTGTGTTTTCCTTGAACAAAGGAAAAGAACGTCGCTAACAAGAATGCCAAATTGTGTTACCATTTACCATGATGAAACAAAATATACCCCCAGTGAATGACCGGAATGTCAACCGCTTCAGAACATCATTGCTCACTCAATTGTGGTAGAAATGACAGATAACAGCAAATGTATTTCCAGGACAGTGACAGAAAGATCAAGAAATGGCAGAAATAGTAACTCAGATTCAATTATTCCCAAAATGTCCAACGATATATGAAATTTCAAGACACTCTCCCTCACATAATAACATATACATCCATCATGCTCTGCTGGAAGATACATATCTCAAAGGCAATGTCGAGAAATGGCTCGGTGGATATTTCAATTGTCTGTTCATTAGAAGATTCAGCATGTTACCGCCTCGCAAAATCCACCCTCCAATACCCCAGAAACATGGTCTTCCTTGAGTCTTGAAGGAGGTTTCGTGCTTGCACAACCGCCGACGATGAATTTGCTAGATCACGAGGTCACGTACGAATGGATCATTTTGATAGATTTAATATCTTTTACTTGATCGAAATGTTCAAGACATCTACACTCCCAGCATTCTTATAGTGTAAAAAATATACTTAAAGATGCATTAAGGGAGGATCATTATTCATGAATGCATCTTGTTTGACTCATTTATTAATGAGTATCATAAAACCAACATGCTTTATGTATATGGATGGTGTCATTAACTTAATAAGGGAATCAACTCACATGTCGCTCGTAGGTACGCATGTTATCGTAATTATTGTATTATGCCATGTCTTGTATATAGTGATATTCAATCTCAATATGCCTTCATTCAAAACTATTAGCTCCACTTTTAATCAAGCTTATTGTAACTTGATTACATAATACATTTCAATCGGCCTTTCGACCATGCAAAATGTATGGGTTTTGGTCATGCCAGATGCAACGTATTCAACCCCCTATCTATGTCAAGATACACATCTTTATTTTTCCAAACCCCAAAAATTGTTGCACCACTAAACATGGCAAGGTACCCAACGTAGACCTTGCATCCACATCACTCCCAAAATCTGCATTGGAGTATTCTACTAGCACAAATGATTCGGCTTAATATAAAAAATGGAGTGCCTTCTCCCACTTGAAGTAGGGTCGGCAACATGGATTTTTGCTCAAATCCATGTTGAAGGATTCGACTATTTTTTACGATGGTTGTCGGCTACCTAAGACAGCCCCACAAGGAGGGATTTGAACCCTGATTTTTTGGGCGGCAGGCACACTGCACTACCACAAATGATCCGGTTTAATATACTTTTAGGTATATTGTTCCTTCCGGATATCTTAAAATCTTTTTACATCTTATCGATGTGTCAGTATGGGATTTACTTCAATCTCTAAAATTATGTTTGCTAGATAAGCCAAGTCATGTCAAATATAACTCATTGCATACATCAGACTTCATGTTGCCTGAGTATATGCATCTAGATATTTCTATCCCTTTCAAGAAAGCTTGTTGAAACTCTTCCGGATCACAAGTTGTATGGGAGATTGGGTACTACTTTGCATTCTGAATCTCATTGTAGAATAGGCGTGTATTTTCTTGACCAAGACTTACGAGGCATTTGGATGGAGGGCTATCTAACAAAGGATAACCCTCCAAAAAAAGGTTATCTGGTAGATAACCCTTTTGTGTGTTATGAAGTTTGGATGGAGAGTTCATTGCAGAGAAGGTTTGTTGTGATGTAATTGTATTGAAAGTTGAATAAATGATTAGATGTTGAGTATTTATGATTTTTAAATAAGGATTTTATAATATTTTTTGTTGGTGTAGAGATAGTTTCTATTATTATTATATGTTTCTGTACCTTTTTCTATTTCTCTTTTCTATCTAGACATCCATGTAATTTACCCTTAAGGCCTCTCCCTATATAAGAGAGCCTAGGGTTTACCTACGAATCATAACGAAGACTCCTTTCTTCTAACATGGTATCAGAGCCGCCTTAGGGCTCTCCTCCCTTCCCCACCCGCCGCCCCTCCTCTTCTCTCTCTCTCTCTCGTCTAGTCGCCGCCCCAACAGCGGCTCCCGGCGCCCCTCCGACAGCCCCCAGCCGCAACCCCCCCGCGGCCCCAGCCGCCCAGCGGCCCCCAGCCGCACCCTCCAGCGGGCCCGCCGCCCCTACCAGCGGTGCCCAGCCGTCCGTGCGGGCCCCCGAAGCCCTAGCGGCACCCTACTGCCGTCTACAACCGCCCCAGCGACCCTCGTAGCCCCAGCGGAACCTCCCATCTGCCGCTGTAGGGTTTCCAGTGGTCTCCAGCAGTCCATAGGCGTTGTTCTCGAGGCGATTCAAGGGCTGTAAGCTTCCTTCGAGGCGTGCCCTAGACCCCTCTTCCTCCGGTTTATGGATTTGAGTGCGTAAAAGTCTACACACGTACTTCAATCCGATGCAGTTGGTGTAGACATTCATCACATTGTCTATTATCCCTTCGTCTTCTTCGAGCAGCAGTATGTCAGAATCGAAAGTCGATTTGCCCTCCACCGGCGCATTCAAAGGTCCGGCGCCAATAGTCAAGATGGACGGGTCTAACTATGAGCTATGGGCTATGCAGTTCATGAGCCTCATGAAATCAAACGGTAAGAAACACATTCTTACCGAGGATGAGCCTGCGGAGAAGACAGGGATCTATGCCTCATGGGAGGCCGATGATGCTTACGCAAAAGTATGGTTGTCTGGTACGTTGACGATGGAGATAGCGAATGATGTCCTCCATCAGCCCAATGCTAAGGCAATGTGGGACATCCTTGCTGCTACGTATTCGCAGGTGCGAAATGAGACAAAGATGTTGCAGCTTCAACATGACATCTTTATGATGAAGCAGGCCGGCAGACCTCTCCATTCTCTATACACATCCCTAAGAGGGATGTTCGAGAAGCTATACAGTACCATTCCTCTGACTGCTACTCCAGAGCAGCAGAAGACGTTCCGGAACGCCACCATGGTGGGCGTTCTACTTGCTGCCCTCGATCCTGAGTATGATGCTGCACGATCACAGATCTTAGCAGATGCAGTTATTCCTCCAGTGGAGGATGTCTACAGGAGGCTCAGTCGTATTCCAGTTTCCTCCAGCTCTTCTACTCCACCCCCATCTGCGATGGCAGCTTCGCGTGGGAGAGGTGGACCACCTTCTTGGCGTGGTCGTGGACGTGGCCGTGGCTCTCAAGGAAGAGGCGGTCGAGTCAGTCAGATGTGCTCATACTGTCACAGAACTGGCCACTCAGAGGACACATGCTACTCAAAGCATGGGTTCCCAGCATCGGCATGGGTCGCAGAGCATTCACAGTCTCCATTATCGTCTACTGCAGATCATAGATTTGACGAACTCGTGGCCCGTCTCCGTGATATTATGCCAGTCTTCTGGTGATTCATCTGGTGGCTCTTCAGATATTGCTGCCACAGCCTCTGCCAGTTCATCCGCTGCAGCCAGTTCATCAGGTAGATCATCAGCCTTCATATCTTCACATGATATATCTGATTGGGTTATAGATTCCGGAGCTACACATCATCTGTGTCGAGATAGAGGTAGATTACAGGCCTACAGGGCTATTCCTCCAGGTAGCTCAGTACAGATAGCGGATGGTTCCCACTCACCCCTTGTTGGCCAGGGGGAGGTTTTCTTATCCTCCACTATGCAGCTACAGAATGTTTTACATGCCCATGAGTTCTCACTGAATTTGCTGTCTATTAGTCAGATTACAAAGGATTTGAATTGTCGAGCTATATTTGACCCGTCTTCTCTCATTTTTCAGGACATACTCACGGGCAAGGTGATTGGCTGTGGCTCTGAGCAGAACGGTTTATATCGGCTAGTCCGGGAATCCTATGCTGGTATCTCCACTCACTCTGCTGGACCAGTCTCACCTTACATTTGGCATCTTCGTTTTGGTCACCTTCCGCTCCAGAAGATGCGCCATCTTCTGCCCCAGATCTCTCCAAGTTCGTCGTTTCGTTGTGAAACATGTCAGTTAGGAAAGCATCACAGGTCGAGCTTTCCAGGTCATCAGAGTCGGAGCAGTAGCTCCCCTTTTGAGTTGTTACATATAGATATATGGGGTCCGAGTCGTGTTCCCGATCACCAGGGGCACAGGTTCTATCTTGTGGTAGTAGATGACTTTTCTCGTGTCTCTTGGGTTTTTCTTCTGAAGAATAAGTCTGAAGCAGGAGATGTTATCAAAAATTTGATTAATGAAGTGCAGAATGTTTTCTCTTCTTCAGTCAAATATGTTCGGACTGATAATGCCCTGGAATTTTGTACACGTTCTCTTTCTCAATTTCTGTCATTGAAGGGTATTATTCATCAAACCACCTGCGCATATACATCCCAACAAAATGGTGTGGCGGAAAGAAAGCATCGCCATCTCTTGGATATCACTCGTACCTTGTTGATTCAAAGTTGTGCTCCTATTTCTTTCTGGGGGGATGCTGTCCTTACTGCATGCTATCGGGTCAATAGAATGCCGTCCTCTGTCCTTGGAGAGAAGATACCCATTTCTCTTATTTTTCCTGACAAGGAGCTATTCTCACTGCCACCATGTGTCTTTGGTGCTGTGGCATTTCTCCACCGTCTATCTCCTGGACTTGACAAGCTCTCTCCAAGAGCAGTCAAGTGCGTCTTTATTGGGTATTCCAGAACCCAGAAGGGATACCGGTGTTATGATCCTACTACCAATAGGTACTTTGTTAGTGCGGATGTCACTTTCTTTGAGTCGGTTATGTATTTCTCGCCAGCTGGGGACAGAATGGTACCATCCACCACCGCTGATGATATTTTGGTTCCACCACCACCTGCGTGTCTTTCACCTGACTCGTCTCCTGTGTCAGTTCCTATGCCAGCACCACCGCCACCACCACCTCCACCTCCACCACCACCTCCACCTCCACGGCGAATCATATCACCATTTCCTAACCACTATACGCGTCGGTCCGGTCCCGCTCAGACAGCAGATCAGCCAATCACCAAGCCTCAGGTATGTTCAGATGATGTTACTACTGACGGGTCAAGTTCGGTGCATATGCAGGATGACTCCTTACAGGTGGACCCAGATGATGATATGGATGTTCCGATTGCTATTCGGAAACAGAGACGACAGTGTGCATCCTATCCTTTAGCATCACAGGTTTCCTTCCACCGACTCACCGGTGATTTCCAGAAGTTTGCCACAGCTTTGTCTTCCGTGGACATACCACGGGCATACCAGGAAGCCTTGAAGAGTGAATGCTGGAGACTTGCTATGGAAGAAGAAATGGGGGCCTTGCAGTCCCGTGGCACATGGTCGTTGGTCCCTGCACCTCCTAATGCATCAGTTGTCAGCTGCAAATGGGTATTCACAGTCAAATATCATGCGGATGGCACATTGGATAGGTACAAAGCACGCTTGGTTGCCCGAGGATTTACACAGACATATGGCGTTGATTACATGGAGACATTCTCTCCAATGGCGAGACACTCGACTCTCCGTATCCTCCTGTCTGTTGCAGTGGTTCGTGACTGGAGCATTTATCAGCTAGATGTCAAGAATGCATTTCTGTACGGGGACTTACAGGAGGAAGTCTACATGCAGCAGCCACCCGGGTTTACTGCTGAGGGGGAGAAGCATATGGTATGTAGACTTCACAAGGCTATATATGGCCTTAAACAAAGTCCACGAGCGTGGTTCCAGAAGCTGTCCAACCTAATTGAGCACCAGGGATTCAAGAGGTCTAATGCTGATCATTCGTTGTTTGTCCAGAAGTCCTCGGCAGGTACGGTTGTCATAATGGTCTATGTGGATGATATTCTTGTTACAGGAGACGATATTCAGGGCATAGCAAGGGCGAAGGCATTCCTAGGTCGTCCATGCCTCCCTCCACTCAGCTTCTCACCTTAGGATTAGGGTGGAATATGAAATAGATGTCTAGAAATGACCGGGTATCGAGGTATTTATAGACAACAAACCTCTTAGGTGCATTTTACTCTCGTTTCAGTCATTGAATTGGATAAATACGAAAAGGCCAATTGTACAACATGATATGGCATCTTTGTCATCAACCACGTCATATTGAAAATCATTGACTAAATTTCTCATGGTTTTATCCCATATATATCAGATGCCCATGATTTTATTAAAAAAAGATAAGTTAATATTGTTGAGATGTTTATTTATCGTTGTATTATATTTACATTTTATGTTTTCTATGGGTATCATTTATGTAATTAACCCATAGCTCGAGCCCTGGGATCTCTTTTATCATATGAATAAAATTTATCCCAACATGGTAACAGAGCAACGGTCCTAGACCGGGGTTCTTGAACCAAAACCCTAACCCTAGCCCCAACCGTCGGCCCCTCTCCACACATCCGTGCGCCCCTCCGCGCGTGCCCCTCGGTGACTCTGTGCGCCCACCGCACCCCTCCGTGCCTCTCCGTGCGGCCCGCGCCGCCACCCCCACCAAGCGCCCCCCCCCCCAGCCCAGCAGATGTTGCGGCCTCGCAACAGCCCAACGAGGCTTCGATGCCCCTTCTTTGCGGCGCTACGGCATCCGTAGGCACTGTGGTCTGATTCGTAAGGGCTCGGCACACCCTCGGCGGCCCCACGGACCCCTGTTCAACAGATCTGTGAAGGGTGAAATAGTCTGATTTCTCCCTTCATTTGCGGCCCTCGACCACAAACACAGCATTAGAGATGAGTGTAAAAGTCTACAGATACAGCTCATCCCTCATTTGATGTTGTAGACAAGTATTGATGCAGAATGGATTTTTTCGACGACGGATAAAAATTAAATTAATCGGTGGAGATTGTTTGGTAGAAGAAATTGGAGTGATTTGCCGAGATATTCCCCTTTTGTTCCACATTTTGGCCTATAAAAGAATGTCAGAAGTCAAGGGTGGCATGTTCTCTTCCGGTACCTTCAAAGGACCGGCACCTATCGTAAAGATGGACGGGTCCAACTACGAGTTATGGACCATGCAGTTTCGTACCCCGATGCAATGCCACAACAAGGAGCATATTCTGACTGATTCAGAGCCAGCAGACAAGACAGGGGCCAACGCATCATGGAAGCAAGATGATGCATATGCTCGTATATGTCTCTCTGGGACACTTAGCAAGGAGATTGCTAATGATATTGTCAATCAGCCAACTACAAAGGCCATGTGGGACATATTGGCCACTACCTATGGACAAGCAAAAAATGAAAGCAAGATACTCCAACTTCTATTCAACATTTTCTCGACCAAGCAAAATGGTCGACGTCTACATGCACATTTTTCACATCTGAGAGGCATGTTTGAACGACTCCACAACTTCATGCCTATCACTACCAGTGTGGAACAACAACAAGCGTATCGGAATGCTACTATGGCTGGCGTTTTTCTGTCCTCTCTTGACTCGAAGTACGATGCCGCTCGTACTCAACTTCTGACTAGCGAGACCATACCACCAATGGAGGTGGTATACAAGCGGCTGAGCAGGATTACTACCACAACTACATCCACGCCACAGCCGACTTCCTCGGCTATGGCTGCTTCTCGTGGACGAGGCAGTGCGCCCCAGTTCCGTGGTCGTGGACCTCGTGGTAGAGGTGGAGGCTATCAGCGTGGTCCATGTTCTTATTGTCGTCGTCATGGCCACTTAAAGGAGACATGTTTTCACAAGCACGGCTTTTCGGTGGCTGCACGTGTTGCGGAGCAGACTGACTCTTCACCTGCACCTACAACTGA
The DNA here is from genome assembly GCA_037367405.1 of Ottelia alismoides. Lineage (NCBI taxonomy): Eukaryota > Viridiplantae > Streptophyta > Magnoliopsida > Alismatales > Hydrocharitaceae > Ottelia > Ottelia alismoides. Next base: position 647,618 of record JAZKJV010005615.1, read on the forward strand.
TGCATGTTTTGATAATCTTGTATCGAGACTTCGAGAAATGGTGGCCACTCCTGTGATTCAGACTGCAGAACCATCAGATGCAGCGGCCAGCGCCAGAGCACTACCCAATTCATCAGGTATTTCATATGTGCTTACCAGTACCAGTAGCAACAGTTCCGATGTGACAGATTGGATTATAGATTTTGGAGCATCTCATCATATGTGTGGAGATCGCACATAGTTTCCTCGTACAGGACTATTCCTCCAGGGCGTTCCGTAATCATAGCCAATGGAGTTCGGCTACCCATTGTTGGTCAGGGGGAGATTGTTTTAGCCACTTCTATACACCTTCAAAATGTTTTACATGCTCCAGACTTTCAAATGAATCTTTTGTCTATCAGTCAGATTGCAAAAGATTTACATTGTCGTGCCATTTTTTACTCCTTTTCTCTTATATTTCAGGACATACTAACTGGCAGGATGATTATTCATGGCCGTGAGCAGAGAGGATTATACAAACTTGTTGTTGAGTCATGTGCTGGGGTTGCCTCTATTCCCTCTAGATCTTCTTCCTCTTTTCTGTGGCATCTTCGCTTTGGCCACCTTCCTCTACAAAAGATGATACGTGTTCACCCGCAAATATCTACTCGTACTACTCTGGAATGTGAAGCTTGTCAGCTTGGGAAACACCATCGCTCCTCTTTTCCGAGTCGTCCAAGACGTAGTAGTAGTCGGTCCTTTGAGTTGGTTCATTTTGACATTTGGGGTCTAAGGTTCCTGATCATCTGGGGCATAGATTTTATATTGTTGTTGTGGATGATTATTCTAGACATTCTTAGATTTTCTTACCTAAACATAAGTCTAAAGCATGTGCTATAATAAAAACTTTTCTTCTTGAGATCAACAACATATTTTCTGCTAAAGTCAAATACATTCGTACCGATAATGCTTTGGAATTCTCTACTCTTCATTTGGCAAGATTTCTCCAGTCTTTGGGTATTGTTCATCAGACTTCATGCACATATACATCACAGCAAAATGGGGTTGCAGAACGCAAACACCGTCACCTATTAGACATCACGAGGACCTTGTTGATTCACAGCAGTGCACCTCATTCTTTCTGGGGGATGCAGTCCTAACCACCTGTTACTTGGTAAATCGCATGCCATCTACTATTCTTGGAGAGAAGAGTCCCTTCTCGATTGCGTTTCCCGAGAAGGAACTCTTCACACTTACACCTTGTGTTTTTGAATCGGTAGCTTTTGTCCATGACTTTACTCCTAGTCGTGACAAGCTCTCACCTAGAGTTGTCAAATGTGTCCTTTGTTGGTTATTTCCGTACCCAAAAAGGGTATAGATGTTTTGATCTTGTTGGGAGAAAATACTATGTGAGTGATGATGTTACTTTTTTCGAATCTATTATGTATTTCTCTCCTACAGGTGACAGGTTGTCTAATACTGGATCTCGAGAGGATGTTGTGGTTCCTCCACCTCCATCTGCTCCTTGTGATGTCCCGCGGTCTTCACCACCTACACCACCACCTCATCCTCCTACACCACCACCTCATCCACCTCCACTACCCCCAGCCCCATCTCCACCTCCACTTCCTCCCAAAGAATCTACATTCTTAGCACATGTTTATACTCGCAGGTCTTCTACTCATCCCTCTGCTCATGCGTCTACCACATCATCCACCATGCCTCAGGTATATCAGGAACATATTATTTTTACTGATGACACTTGAAATTTTAATGATGAACAGGAAGAGTTAATTCCAGAGGGTGGTGAGGCTGATGACCTGGAGATATTGATTGCTCTAAGGAAACCTCGTCGCCAATGTGCTACGTACCCAATGGTTGCCCATGTTTCCTTGGATCATTTGTCAGAGGACTACAAGAAGTTTATAGTGGGACTATCGGATGTTACTATCCCGAGGATGTATCAGGAGGCGCTCCAGGACAGTAGGTGGCGCCTTGCTATGGAAGAAGAGATGACAGCTCTGCGATCACGTGGCACGTGGAGCATTGTAGCACCTCCACCAGGAGCATCTATTGTGAGCTGCAAATGGATATTCACAGTCAAGCAAAGGGTCGATGGCAGTGTTGACCAATTCAAAGCAAGGCTTATGGCTGGAGGGTTCACCCAAACCTATGGGGTGGATTATCAGGACACCTTCTCTCCAGTAGTAAGACATTCAACACTACGCATTCTGCTATCTGTAGCCGTTTTCAGGGACTCGCCTCTATATCAACTTGATGTTAAGAATGCCTTTCTCTATGGAATCCCCAGGAGGAAGTATATATGCAACAACCACCAGGATTTGCTACTGAGGGAGAGTCTCATAAGGTGTGCCGACTTCACAAGGCAGTTTATGGCCTGAAGCAGAGTCCGAGAGCTTGGAATAAAAAACTATCGGAGTTTATAGAGAAAAAAGGGTTTGTGTGGTCTATTGCGGACCACTCACTGTTTGTACAAAGGACACCTAGAGGTACCGTGACTATTCTTGCTTATGTGGATGATATTGTCATTACAAGAGATGATGAGCAGGGTATTCTTACTGTCAAGGAGTATCTTGGTCAGCAGTTTGTGACTAAGGACCTTGGCAATCTTCGCTACTTTCTTGTATTAGAGTTCGCAAGGAATCAACATGGACTCGTGATGAATCAAAGGAAATTTGTTATGAACCTTCTATCTGAAACAGGCATGACAGGGTGCAAACCTGCTTCTACTCCTATGAATGCAAGCATGAGATTGTAAGATGAGGATACCGAAGAAATTGACAGGAGATATAGAGAGCTTGTTGGGAAGCTCCTATACGCCACCATTACCAGGCCGGATATTGCTTTTGCAGTTAGCAAAGTCAGTCAGTTCATGGAGCAATCTAGGAAGATACATATGGATGATGCACATATGATCTTGAGGTATTTGAAGACTTCACCTGGCTCTCGCCTTACGTTCAGTAGGGATGCATCACTTGAGATGACAAGATGTGCAGATGCAGATTATGTTGGTTGTCCCAAGGACAGAAAGTCGACTTCTGGTTTTGCTATCTTTATATGCAGCTCACTTGTTTCATGAAAAAGCAAGAAGCAGACTATGGTGGCCAGATCTAGTGCTGAGTCTGAATACAGGGCTGTAGAAGTTTAGTTTATATTCTCTATGTAATTTTGTACCGTTTCGGATTTCCTCTTTTCTTTCGGACTCTTAATGTAATTTACCCACAGTCTACTCTCCTATATAAGAGAGCCTAGGGCGTATGGAATAAACACGACTCTTATTTTTCCCAACATGGTATCAGAGCAGCGGTCCTAGATCAGGGCTCTAATACCAAACCCTAAACCTAGCCCTCCACCTTCAAGCCTCCGCGTGTCGAAGCCCCTCGTGCATCGTTGGTTCCCTCGTGCGCAGCCGCTCCTCACGCGCCACCACCACAGCGCGCAACCCCTCGCGTGTTGTCCTCGTTGCCCACGTGACAGGTCGTGCGCCGCTAGGCCGTACTCCGTCAGGCAATGCTCTGCCGCCCCTCCGTGCGTGCTGCCATCTTACTGTTCACGGCCCCTAGGGCGTCACCCTAGGGTTCGGTTGTCATCACAAAGAGGGGCTCTCTACTAGCTTCAAGGTTGATGGGTTTGGTTGCATAGAGGTCTACATGTGCAACTAAACCTAATCATATCAGTGTAGATCAAGACTTATTTAATCTACAATCTTTATTTTCTCCAGTCACCATGTCAGAAAGTAAGATTGAGATCCCCACTTCAGGCGTCTTCAAGGGTCCTGCGCCTATTGTGAAGATGGATGGATCCAACTATGAGTTATGGGCCATGCAGTTCATGAGCCTGATAAGGTCGATGGGTAAGAAACATATTCTTACCGAGGATGAGCTAGTGGAGAAAACATGGTTGTATGCCTCATGGGAGGCTGATGACGCATATGCTCAGGTCTGGTTGTCTGATACTCTGATTCCATACATTGTTAATGATATCTTGCATCAACCCACTGCCAAAGCCATGTAGGACATTCTTGCTGCCACATACTCACAAGCCAAGAATGAAATAAAAATTCTATAGCTACAGCATGATATCTTCACGATAAAGCAGAACGGTCGGCCCCTGCATGCACAATACACTACGCTGAGGGGAATGTTTGAGAAGCTTCACAGTTTCATGCCTCTTACGGCTACTCCAGAACAATTGAAGACATATCGGAATGTGACGATGGTGGGAGTCTTTCTAGCCTCTCTTGACTCACAATATGAGGCAGTTTCTTCTCAGATTCTGGCAGACGCTACCATTCCTCCCATGGAGGAGGCTTGTCGGTGATTGAGCCTTATCAGCATCTCGAGCCCTTCTACTACTGGGCAAAATCCTTCTGCTATGGCAGCCTCTAAAGGAAGAGGCAACTCATCTCATCTTCGTGGACGAGGACCACGTGGTAGGGTCGACCGTGGTCGTGAACAGTGCACTTATTTTCGTCGGATTGGCCATACAGAAGACACATGCTACTCTAAGCATGGGTTCCCAGCTTCTGGCCGTGCAGCAGAACAGATACAGCACCATGGTTCTACCCCAGCATCAGATCCAAGATATGATGATCTGGTATCCCGTCTACGTGAAATCATGCCACCAGCCAGTACTCCACCAGTTTCAGAGAGCAGCCTTGACATTGCTGCTACTGCAGAAGTCAGTTCCTCAGGTAGTACTCATACTTCTGCATTTTACCAGGATTCACGTACCTCAGAATGGATCGTAGATTAATGTGCTACACATCATTTGTGTGGAGATAGACATCACCTCACATCCTACAGGCAAGTTCCCCCAGGGAGGACAGTAGTCATAGCAGATGGAACCCACTCTCCCATCACAGGACAGGGACAGATGGCCTTAACACCTTCAATGAAGTTGCAGAATGTGCTCCATGCCCCTAATTTCTCAATGAACTTACTGTTAATTAGTCAAATTACTAAGGATCTTCATTGTCGAGCGATATTTGACCCATCATCTCTTGTGTTTCAGGATATTCTCACAGGCAACGTGATTGGACATGGTCGTGAGCAGGGCAGGTTGTATCGACTGGTCCATACACCTTACGTTGGAGCATCATCATTTCATTTTACTGGATATGTTTCACCATACTTATGGCATCTGCGCTTTAGTCATCTCCCGTTTCAGAAACTGCGACAAGTCCTCCCTCGGATTTCACCCCGATCGTCGTTCGAGTGTGAAGCGTGTCAGTTAGGGAAGCATCATCGATATATCTTCCCGAGTCGTCAAAGTCGGAGCAGTAGCTCTCCTTTTGAGTTTTTCCATATAGACATTTGGGGTCCAAGACGTGTTCCAGATCATCAGGGACACAGGTTTTATTTAGTATTAACCGAAATGATGCAGGTCAGATCAGTATTAACCGATCTTACCGTTGAGGTCTCTCTTCATATGAAGCTTTTATGTGATAATCACGCGACTTTATTTATTGCCAGTAACCATACTTTTCATGAGCAGACAAAGCATATTGAAGTGGATTGTCACTACACTATAGACATGATCCATAAAGGACTTATATACACCTCTCATGTTTCCACAGGAGATCAGACTGCAGATATCTTCATGAAGGCACTGGGCACAGGTCCTTTTCAGAGATGTTGTTCCAAGCTGGGCATGATTGATATTTATGCTCCAGCTTGAGGGAGAGTATTGAGATGTTTATTTATCACCGTATTATATTTACATTTTATGTTTTTTGTGGGTATCAATTATGTAATTAACCCATGGCTCTTCTCCTATATAAGAGAGCCCTGGGATCTCTCTTATCATATGAATAAATTTTATCCCAACAAATATGAAATGTGATTAGTTATCCTTAATTGTGATTAACATAGACTAATCAAGTTTAGCGTCTCTAAATATACTTACTAGTCTTGATTGGTATTGAACTCCTCAATCATTATAATTTAATCATATAATGATGGATATTAAGGGTTAATGACTATTTAATAAAAATGATAATTTTTTATTTCCAAAATTTAAAACAATCCATAATAACAATAACCACTGATTGACACATAATAAGTTTCATTAGATGAGTTTTGTCAAATTAATTCAATGACTATGCAAGATAGGATCCAAGTAAGTTAAAGTCGAGACCTCACATCATGTTTGATGTAATGCTTATCCTCAAATGGTGTGATACAATTTGAATGTCTGAGAATGTTATATACAAGAATTAGTGGTTGGCCTTCGAGAGAGCTATAATGAGAGAGAGGTAGAGTAGAGATGAGATGGATTGGAAGTCTTAAGGAGAGTCGTTTGGGGATTGTTGGGGCTTAAGCTGGGGAAGGGGTCGGCTTCCCATGTAGAAGTTCTGAGCTCTTCTCAACGATTTCTGGTTCTGTGGCATGGTGTCTCCTTACATTCAAGGGCTCCATGACTTGTTGTTGCTGGAAGGGAGATACCACCAAGGGCTATTGATGGTGCAGCAACCCCGCCTGATGTTGTTGCTAGCGCATCTGATCTGCCAGGTTTTATCGTTTCTACATGACATCGTGGACACGCCTCTTCCAAGGTTTTGTTGGTAGGTAACCAAAAAGGGAAGTGATGCAATTTATAAAGGTCGCGGCCCCTTTGATGCAAGATCCTATAAAGGAGACCCTTGTTGTTTCTTTTCGGTCAGATTACCATAATTGATTACTGGAATGCTTGAAGGATAGCTCAAAACCTATAGTGGTGATGTTCGAGCTAAAGCTCTCTCCTCCGCATTTCCCCGCTAAACTCCCTAATCTAGAGGTTCCCATGATGGGGTTGGGAGGTCTTGCGTGCCCTTCGTTCCTCCGAGCATAAGTATTGGTGTCATCTTCCTCTACAACAACATATGTTGCCTTGCCCTCTAACCCACTGGTATTCGAAGATCTCCCACCTATCTCGTTACGGAGGCAAAGCTGCGAGCATCTTTCCAGGTTGGAATTGTTGTCTTGTTATGGACCCATCCGCCACTAATGTTGAGAGCCCACAACCCCTTAAAAAGAGGAAGGGGACTTTCCTACTCACCCAAAGCTGACCCTCGTGATTGAAGATTCTCCTGGGATGAAGTGTTATATCCACAAACGGCTCAAAGCCACGTCCCATGAACTCGTTCCTAACAGGCAATCCAGTCTGGAGTTGGCAGTTTGCGTTCCTTTTTCTAGTATGTTGTTTTTGGAAGATATTTCCACAGATGCAGGTGTGATCCATAACACAGCATACAACTATTTTCCATTGAAGGTCATATCTTAGAATGTAAGGAGTTTGGGTGACTTGGAGAAAATGGGAGCAACCAGGGGGCTACTCTCATAGTAGCATGGTGACATCATCTTTCTCCAGGAAACAAAGATTCAGTTGTAGATGTATCAAATTTGGTCCTCAATGGGGGTAATCACCTATCTAAATTCAGGGTGGTAGCAATACTGGTCAGGTGACCTGCTTGTGGCTGGAAATGGTGACCTTTTAAGTGAGAGTCTAAATTCATGGGCAGCCATGTGGTATATGTGTTGCTGATAAATAAGAGGATGGTAGGCGCATTGTTTTCTCTTGTGTTTATGGCCCCATTGACCATGCTATCTGCCAGCAACTTTGGGAAGAGTTGAGAGCTTCCAGGAACTTAAACTCATATGAGCATTGGTTGATCGAAGTTACTTCAACATCACAATGTTCTCCACTTATCGACCGCATCTACACTGAGGGCAAGACTATCACTCACATGACTTTACGGAAACTATTGATGACCTCCAAGTCGAGATGATGGATGTCTCGAACTATTGTTTCAATTGACATAGCTTGCGTTTAAGATATATACTAGGTTGATTTTTCAGTTTGATAGAGTTCTAAGCTTTTTCCCCTAGCAAGTGTCTTCGTTCGGCCTTGATCCAAGTCTGGTCACACCCCCATCTAGCGGTCGTCTCGAGAGGCCCCTATCCCTTGTTCCTTTTTCAGATTTGAGAAGTCTTGGCTACTCAAAGGACTCAAGGACATGGTCGTAGATTTCTGGTCCTCTTTCAGTGGGGAGGGCACGGCCACAGTTAAGCTTTTCTGCAAGTTGGAGGTCATACAGAAGGAGCTTTACAGCTACAAGAACGAGGTGTGTGGGAGTCGTGGTGCATGTAATAGTACATCTTTGGATTTTATCAGCCATCAGGATCGGAAGGACTCTCACAAGCTTTCTCCATCCAAGTCAAAGGAAAGAGAGGCAAACTAGCGAATTTTGTAGAAACAATGAAGAACCTTTCTTTCCTCCTACACAAGACCTCACACATTATTGTGGGGAGCATTGTTTCTCCAATGGAATTCCTTTCAGGGATACTTCAATGACAATTCTATAATTCGATTTTCTTGTTTTATTTTGTAAACAGTTTCATCATATTTATTTTATGATTTGTTAATGTTCTTAATTGTGAATTCCGACTATGATAATATAATTCAAATATGTAATACGAAATATAGAAATGCATTGATTTTATCTTGTTTGCATTTGATAATTATATCACGGCTAATTTATTCACAACAGCCCTCTCTACGGTCACACCTCTTCGGACAAGCCTTTATTTTGGCCAAGATCCATTTACTCGTGTTCGAGTGAGGCTCCGAGCATTGCCTCTTTGAACAAGGCACTTATTTTTCTTCAATGAGGACTTGCACCGTTGTAGTATCAAAAACTTATATCTTGGTAAAATTTGAAGAGAGACCTTCGCAAATGGCAACAAATTAAACTGCATTTTATTTCATTTCATTTTATTTCCTGTAATGGAAATATAACATACTCAAATACCCGCTTGATTTTCTCCAAAGCAACTTTTATTCAGTATTATTCACTCTAGATTTTGTCAAAACCTGATGTCCGGGATTGCATCCCCATATACCAAAGCACAGGGTGCCCCTGAAAGTTCTGTCTAATCCTAGCCCACAGAGGTGTGTGCTTCTCATGCCCATCCACACAGCACTCTTCACTTTACTCTTCAACATAATCTACAATCATATATTTAAAAATATAAAGACGAGGGCATGTAGTGAAAGATAGTTTTGTCTTTCTGTGTACGTTTTAAAAATTGATATTACTCAGCGGGGCTTTAAACATTAATTTAAATTTGGAAAACGATCTCAAAATTAACAGTACTGGTTAATATACCCAAAAAACTTCATCAGTAATTATGACCTTCATTCCGAGTCACCTGAACAAGGAAACTGGGTACTGTAATAAATCCATTCTTGCGAAGTTCCAATGATGCTTTGTGCTGCCAATTGTTTCAGGAGACCGTGATGGCGCATTAACAAAAACATAAAAGTTAATTTCACAAAGAGAAAATTGGCAGGGAGACATTAAATCATATATATATGACAAAGGAACTCATGACGCTTGTTGATAAGAATTGTCACACATAAAATGACCTAAGATTCATGGCTCCATAAGTGGGCCACAAAATTAGAGTATATACAGTTAGTTTCTTTAGGGGACATATAAGTAAATTCAACCGCCCAGAAAATGTATTTCTTTCACTGAAAAGGTTACTGCAAAATAATTTCTACGGTTAGTATGCGTAGTACCTTCAAAGAACCAACTATGAACTTACATATCCGAGAAGGATAAGCCACTGATAAATATATAGTTTCTTTTCTGCATCAAAAAAATATTTTTTTCCCATTTGAAATTCTTCCGGGTGGAACGAGGGCTGGAAAAGGATTGGCATAAAATGAGAGATAAAATTGATAAGATTGATTGCAGTGTTGATTGTGCAATACAAAATAATGAAAAGACCATTGTGCCTTTTGTCTATGTAGATGAGTGTCTCGGGAGAAAGAAACAAAAATGGGTGTTTGGAAAAAATGAATCTGATATTGAAATATTCCGAGCATAGGTCTCAGGACCGCTATCGAGAAAAATTGGCCTCGATAACTTGTTAAGTTTGGGCCTAACCGTGATAACCATGTAACATGCTTAAGCGCAAAGCTGTCAAGTAATAATTTCCCACTTTTATAACCCACTCTCAAACTTCATAAGTTTTAGATACGATACGATGTCCTCTTTATAATGGATAATTCAATTCACGATTTGACACTAATTGAAATATGAAGAATTTTGATGTTATATAGTGTCTTTTGATCATTAATTCTTTGCCATTGATAGATAATTGCTCTTAATTTTAATGCTCGATTTGACTATGAAATTAAATCATAATGTGATGCTCAATTATGTGATCTTTTTAGGGCATATTTGTTTATTATCTTCTACGTGATCATTTATTGCATATCATCCACCATGCATTCTGTTCATATAATTGCATTAAAAAATCCAACAAAAACTACATGCATCATTCTGTGTGTCATTTCATCTGCATTTTATTTTGCACATCTGCATGAAGACCTAAAATTGAGAATCTATTCACACATAAATTTAATAGATCATAATTTAATAAACATATTAAAGAGGCTCGTGTCCCTGTGTTCGACCTTGGTAAACTTGCCAAGTTAAAATATTTCACAATATTCAAATATTGTGGTTTTTGTTGAATCATTTTTCGCCTCCTATGCTACAATTTAAGATAAGTAAAGAGGCGAAATCCGCGTTCATCACCCCCCGAACCATTATCGAGGAAAATCGACCCCGAAAACTTGTTTGGTTCAAACTCAATTGGAGATGTTAACCACCCAAAATGCTTAAATCCAAGTCGTCAAGTAGTAATCCCCACACTTATATCACACTCTCAAACTTCATAAGTTTTAGATGTGATACTATGTACGAGGTGTTACAGATATGATTGATTTGACAAAATCGCAATATTGATTATATATAAAAATGTTGAAAAGGTTAGAGATGTCGATGATCGGTATGATTGAAGTAACGAAATTGTAGGTTGAGGGCAATTTACCTCCTCCCACTTAATCTAGCTACTAGTGTAAAGGTGTGTGTGTGTGTGTATCTATGTCAATGACAACCACCTCGAGTAGTCAAACCTGTTATACTTCACTGATTTCTGCTCTCCCACCCCTTTCATTCCCCACTGCCAGATCTGAACCCAAGTCTTCTCTTTACATCCGCTGCCACTTCGTCCATCACGCCTCCCTTCAAAGTTCTAACTCTCATTGTTAATGTCTCTTCTCCTTGTCCTCTCTCCCACTTTCTCTCTCTTTATTTTTTTCTCTCTCTCTCTCTCAATCATCCCTCCAAATGCTCGAGGAGATTGCCCCATCTGTTCTATTCAATAAGTAAATCACTAAAAAATAATAGTTATGAAAATAAGAAAGGGTTTTGTTCTTGCTTCAATTTCAAATCATATCAATCACTTAATATATGTATGATTAATTGAAAAAAGAACGGAATGGCTCAGTGAGTTCCTATATGGATGTATGGCAATTAGCATAAGAAAAAAGATGACAAATGTCTACATTATAATTTGCATAATCGTGTTAAAGAATTTTAAAAAGATCGGAAAAACCTTGTCAAAGGCCCTTCGGCATTCTTTAGATGTTGTTCCAATAAAGGGAATTGACGCCTTTTCTAGCATCTCCTACATGTAACAGGATAAGAAAATAAAGTACCCAAAAGGCTCTAAAACCTACAGTTTATAACATACTTGAATACCACCATCTTCACCAAAACGACCATGAATGACTGGAAAAACTATATCCACAGAAGAAGCCAAGTGTTCCGTAAATCCAGCCCAAGAGTGAAAACCATGAGCAAGACTATAATAAACATTAAAAACATGAATCTGAAAAATTATCAGTAAAAACAAATCCAGAAGAATGCATCCAAAAAACTAACCTTTCTAACTTGAAGTCGAAATCTGCAGGTGTGTTTGAGTACAACTGTGAAGAGTGGAAACAAGATACCCATGAATGACTAGGAAGAAATAGTTAAAATTGTAGAAAAAGTTTTGACCTGTAATAAATTAACATATCCAGTGCCTGTTACGCAGAAAATTATTAATATTTTTAATGAGGGTCATACCCTTCAAGGTAAAGATTTCTGAGTTTTTACTTAGGAGAGGCCCAGTTGTTACTGAGGTCCTTGGAAAAGCTGATGCCACAGGCCGAAGCTACTTTTGTTATATGTGGATCCAGAGAGGAGAATATAATGTCTCTTCCTTCAATGCTGAATGACTATGCAATTCTGAAGTAGGATTGCCAATGAGATCATGGGCAAAACATTCACAAATTGATTTTAGGGATGATGGATATTATCAAAAAAAAAAGTATGTGATGGATAAATGTGAAGGAGATGGAGCCAAGACAGACAGCACGCCATTGTGGAGAAAAAGGAGAAGAAAAGAGTCATTGAGTAAAAACAGCCGTCAATGATCAAATGGGTCAAAGAGGGCAGTGCCACTACAACATCTTTTCATGTCGTGGCTAAAGGTCGGAGGAATCGCATTGCAGAGTTGATAGTGGGCGACAGAGGAAAATAAAATTCATCCCAGGGGTAAGTTAATAAACTTATTGCTCCTGGGTGGTCGCCAAAAACTTTATTTGTTATGTACCGTAGGTAAGCCACCTCTTGAAGAGGCGGCTTCCACTTGGATTAAATTTCCAGGCGAACAGAGCCCTCCCCACGCATTCCCGATATTGCTCGACATGTCCTCCGCCTCCTCCCACTGTCGACCACCGACTACCCCATCCTTGCCTTCGGCCGCCTCCGTGCGTTTAGCCACCACCTCCGACCAACCTCCATCACTTCCCCCTTCCCAACCTCAAGGAAGGTAATGCCTCTTAAAGATAATGGATAGCTCTACCCTCCCATAACATCTTGTGGGTCTAGAGGTTTATGGGTTTTTTGTTTTCACGTTTTTTATGCTATTGAGTGTGTGCTAAATTTCATTTGATTTTTTTATCACTAATCATGATTGTTGATCTATAGTAATTTAGAATGTCTCGTGAGGTTTGTTGTTTTTGTCATTGTAGTTGGACTATTTCAAAGTAGAGTAAGGCATGATCTATGTCAGAGGTCGTATGAAAACCATCAAGATTGGTCACGAAATGGCATTCACGAGGTTGCTTGAGCACATCAAGTGTGTGTTCATGATGGACTTATCACAAGGAGTCGAATTACATGTGTTTCAAAAATTGTCCCAAGATGTTCATGATGGTGCAATGTGAACATCTCCACTTGGGAGGGCTTAGTCGAGGGATGGAGCGTTGGTGGAGAGCTCGAAGCTAGGGAGCGCGGGGTGCTCCGCCGCCAGGTGTTTCGTCGGGAAGAGCCTCGTCGCAGGGGGAAGGAGGGGAGGCTGGTGCACGGAGGTTCGGCGATGGCGTACTCATGAAGGGAGGGCACGAAGAGGGAGCTAGCAGCGATGCGGTGGTCGGGGGTAGAAGCGGGGTCTCGGAGAAGGGGAAGTCGGTGGTGTGCTGGGAGGAGGGGGAGAGGCGGGCCGTCGGTGCGGCTGCGGAACCCAGTGGGGGGGAAGTGGGGAATGAGTGCATGTATCTAACAGGAAGCCAGAGAGGAGGTGCTTCCGATGTGGAACTAGGGGACACCTTGCGGCGTTCTATCGTACTCCGTCGAGGTGCTTCTCTTGCGGGAGGCCGGGGCACCGCCAAGCTACGTGCATGCTTGCTCGAGGGTCTGTTGCGGATGATGGTACTAAACGTGGCTCGGTTCGTTAAAACGTGCAGCACCTATCCTCCATGCCGTTTGTTCGCCTGGGGAGGTCGTAGCTTCGCCGAGGTGGTTGCGTGGGAAGACCAACATGCAGGTAAAACTCAACATGTGGAGGGGGGTGGCTCGAAGACCACTGAGGAGATAAGGGGAGACGTGCGGGGGCCCGATGTCCATGTGTTGATCAGTTTCGTGGCGCGAGGTGCTATCTCGTTGGAGGCTCTGAAATCCCACCTGTGTGGTTTCCTTGGGTCGTGGTTCATGGGCGATGTGGTGGCGCTTGATGCTCGGAGGTGTTGTGTTCGTGGACTCTCAACGATCCAGAGGGATCACGTCCTTCAAAATGGCGACGTTGGCGATGTCTGCTGGCGAAATATCCGCTTTGCGGATGGTTCGTATGCGGATGTAGAGGTTTGTGTTGCGAGGGTGACAGGCGTTCCTTTCCTGTCCCGAACGGTAGGCTGCTTGCGGAAGGCCCTACGGCGGTGGGGAACAGTCCTAGCGGTGCTTGAAGATGGGCTCAAGCCCGGCTCGCCAGTGGGCAACACGATGGTGTTGATGGAGTGCAACAAGGGCCTCTTGGATGGTCTACATGGACGGAGTTCTTTCGCGGTGATGGAGGTTGGCTGCTTCACGTTCAAAATCGAGTTGCAGGTCGTTGAGCCTCCACCGCCGTCGGAGATTCCAAGGGTGAACGACGTCGCTTCGCATACCGAGATGAGGGTTGGTTTTCCAAGGAGAGCTTTGGTTGGAACGTCGTGCGAGGTTGATTACACGCGATCTTTGGCAGGGTCATCTCGGGTTTTGTGCATGGTATCCCAAAATTTATCTTTGTCTTCTGACGTGGAAAGGGGGATAACTGTTTGTACAACGCTGCCCTACTCTTTGCCGCTGGAGGTCGTTCTGGGAATCCGGGTATCCCGCTCGGACCCTTTCGCGGGTCCGGCCCCCCTGTTAGCTTTTATTCGGATACGAAGGGCTTCTCGGACTCAGTTATTGGTCGGATCTTCTCTGCATCACCGGGCCCATTTACTCCCCCACCTTGTGTGGCCTTTACCTCCGTAGAGGCTTGGTCCACCCTGTTGGTGGGTCCTGGGGCTCGCCTTATTGTAATCTTCCACAGTCGTCACCTTCCCGGAGCGACCGCCTATTGTCGGAGGGGAGGGGAGGGACCCAACCAACTCCGTACTCCGATGTTGCTCTGTCGTCCTCGCCCGCTGTCGTCGATGACAATTGCCATGATGATTCTGCCACTGATACTATCATGATGTCGAGCCCTATCCCGGGCGATGATCAATCTTCTGAGGGGACTAATGACATGAGAGCAGGGAAGAGATACAGGCGTAGGAGCAGGTCCATGTCCTCGCAATCTGAGGCGCAACCGTGCTCGACCTTAAAGAATACCATTGCGGAGGCCGCGGGGGTGGCCCACATTCAAGGGAGGTGCGAAGGTCTCAAATGAGAATTCTATCCTGGAACGTGCAGGGGCTCGGGGACCCGAGCAAGCGGAGGACGCTGGGATCGAGATTCGTGGAACGGGGCTGCGGCGTCATTTTGCTGCAAGAAACGAAGCTTCAATCCACCACGGATGATCTGTGAAGGTCTTTCGGTGAGGGTGGCATCGATCAGTACAGGGTGGTGGATGCGATGGACACTTCTGGTGTGATGCTGGTGACGTGGAGGTCCTCAACGCTGGCCTTCAACTCGATTATTCGCGGGAGGCACGTCCTATCGGTCCTCTTGGTGTGTACGGATTCCTCTATGTCTTTGGCTATCTCATGTGTTTACGGACCCTGTTGTCATGTGCTACATAGAGAGGTATGGGAGGATCTTCTCGAGGCGGGAAGGACGTTCAAGGATGTCCCTTGGCTCATTGGGGGGGACTTCAATGTTACTTTACAAACCTCCGACAGGCCCGGGTGCAGGGGAGGCAACACCCGTGGTCGATCGATTTTGCTGACATTACTGATTCCTTGGGCCTTGAGATTCTGGATGTGGGGGATGTCGCCTACACTTGGAGAAGCTCCAATTCGCGCTCCCGCATCGATCATTTTTTGGCATCGCCTAAGCTCCGAGATTCCTTCGCACTATCCTTTGTGGGGGCCAGACCGCGGATGTTATCCGATCACGCACCAATTGTATGGGAGTCCGATGATGCCCCTACACAAAGGGGGCTCTTTAGATATGAAAAGTCTTGGCTTTTGGAGGAAGACTTTAGGGAGGTGGTGGCCGCTCATTGGTCAAACGTGGATGCTTCCGGCTCCATTGCGTCTCGCTTTGTTCAGAAACTTACCTCCCTGCGTGTAAGGCTGTGTGCCTTCAAGAGGGAGTCTAGAGCGGCCAGATGCGCTGCGAGGAAGGAGGCTGAGGAGGTGGTTCGGAGATTTAATGCGCTGGAGGATGGTAGGGAGCTCTCTGTGGACGAGTTAGCTACTCGGTCGGCTGCTCAAAAGCAAATTGCGATTGAGGATCGCAAGCGGATCACTGAGTGGAGGCAGAGGTCGAGAAATGCTTGGCTACGGGAAGGGGACGCTAACACGTCTTTCTTTCATCGCGTAGCTAGTGGGAGACGACGGTCCAATGCACTTCGATCGGTTACAATTGATGGGGTGCGCGTAGATGGGAACAAAGAAATGGGAAAACCTATTGTCGAACACTTTAAGGGCATTTCATCGAGGACTATACCGAGAATCTGGAAGTGGTTGGGTCTCGGGGCCACGCCCGTGGCGCCCTCTTTTTGTGATATGCTCACTATGGATGTGTCCTTGGAGGAGATTAAGGATGCGGTTTGGGACTTGAACGCAGATGGGGTTCCGGGCCCGGATGGCTTTCCGGTGGCCTTTTATAAAGACTTTTGGATTTAGTTGGCTCAGAGGTTTTGGAGGTCGTTTCTGAATTCTGTTTGTGCAACGCGGGCTTCGAAAGGATTAACCGAGCTATGATTATTCTACTGCCCAAGTCTTCGGCGCCGGAAAGTATCGACGACTTCCGTCCTATTGCGGTTTCTAACGCTTTATATTTGATTATCGCAAAGGTGTTCGCCATTAGGCTGAGCCGTGTTCTTGAGAGCACTATATCCCCGCTGCAATCTGCTTTTATTCCGGGTAGGCAGATCTCGAATTGCCTCACTCTGGCATCGGAGATCATTGCGGACTGGAGGAGAAGGGATGAGCACGATGTGCTGTGAAAAGTGGACTTTGTGAAGGCTTGCGATAGCCTTGACTAGAGATTCATATGGTCGGTGTTGCGGAGGAGGGGGTTCCCGGAGAGATGGATCTCTTGAATGAGGTGTTGTGTGATAACGTCTTCTTTTACGATCATGGTGAATGGTCGCCCAGAAGGGGGCTTCTTCCAGCCTCGTAGGGTTGTGCGCTAGGGGTGCCCTCTTGCTCCTATGTTGTTTGTCCTCGTCGCGGACGTCTTGACGCACGTTGCTCTTCGAGTGGTTAGTTGCAGGCTATCAAATGGATACTCGAGGGACGGGTCACTGATTCCGCTCTTACAGTATGCCGACGATACTCTCTTCTTCATGGAAGGGGGAGTAGTGGAGACCAATGGCATGGCCATGGCTTTGGATATCTTCAGTGAATTATCCGGTTTGTTCAAGAATGTTGATAAGTCGAAGGTCATCCCTATCAACCTTTTTGTGGATGAGGCTGATGCTTGTGCGTGGGCGTTAGGGTCGGGCTACAGCTCATTGCCGATGGACTATTTGGGGATGTCCTTGACTGTGGGTAGAACGAGGACGAGGGACTGGCTCAGAGTCGTGGAGAAGGTGGAGGTGAGGTTGGCAGGGTGGAAGTCGGCCGTTTTATCGAGGGGGGCGTTTGGTCCACCTCAAGGGGGTCTTGTCCTCCATCCCTATTTATTTCCTATCAAACCGCCGTATACCAAAGGGAATTCGTGATCGGGTGGAGAAGCATATGCGTGGGTTCTTATGGGGCAAGCATAGGGAGGAGACGAGGGGCATTCACCTTGTTGGGTGGGAGGAAATTACGCTCCAGAAGAATGAGGGAGGGCTGGGGTAAAGCGTTTGGAGCAAATGAACGAGGCCTTGCTTCTTAAGTGGGCAAGCAGAATTTGGGGCCCTGGTGAGGATCCTTGTTGTATCGTGTTGCGCAAGATCTACGGTATTGGGAGGGGGGGGCTCCGCCTAGGCCGGTTGCTCGCATGGATTCTCCCACTCCGTTCTGGAGGGGGTGGTGGAGGTTTTCTCGAAACATATATCCTTGTTTAGACCGATCCTTGACAGGTGCGACTCCTTCGCATTTTGGTCTAATGATTGGACGGGAGGGGGGCCCCTCTGCTTGTGGTTTCCGCGATTGTATGCTCTGGCGGATGATAAAAATGTGATGGTTGCGTCTTGTTGGTTGGATGGAAATTGGTTCCTGGCCTTCTCTTCTAGCTTCTCGGGCCAGAGGCTTGAGGGCTTCATGGCGTTGCTTGATTCTATCAAGGATGTGGGGTGTCCAGCGGAGGGGAGAGACCATTGGGGATGGCGTGCGGGTCCATTCACGGTTAAGAAGGCTTTTGGGGCAATTTGCAGGCCTCCACCCTCTTGCTTGGAGGTTGTGATTCGCGATTGTGCATTTTTTTGGGCTCTCAAGCTACCCGGGCAAATTGATTTCTTCTTGTGGTTGTTTCGGAGACAAAGGCTGATGACAAGGGACCGGTGTGCTAGGCTTCTGGGTTCCACTTCTGAGGAGGCGATTGAGTCCGTGGAGCATCTATTCTTTAGATGCCCTAAGGTGATCCAGGTTTAGCGGGAGGCCGGCCTGACTTGGTTTTGCGCTGAGGATCTCGCGACTTTCTGCAGCTCGTTGATGGCTAATAGGGGCAGACCTCTGAGGGAGATAATCTATCTTGTTGCCATTGTGGGCCGTTTGGCTAGGATGGAATGCTTTACTCTTCTCGGGGCAGCGCTTCTACAAGGAAAATGTGGGGATTCATGCCGCGAGATTAGTGGAGGAGTGGGAGATGTAATTGGTTTTTCATGTTTACCTTCACTTTTGTTTCTACCTCCTCTGTTTCCGTTTTTTAAATAAAAGCTGGGGCGAACACCGACGAGTGTCTCCCCCTATTTCAGGCTTTCAAAAAAAGATGGTGCAATGTTTTACATAGGGTGTTTCGAATTTGATGATGATGTTCGAGGTATTGTGGAATATACCGAGGAGATGGGTGATGCATATTGACCCGTGATATTTACTGTCACGATTTCTCTGTCCAAATTAGTACGTCCTGAATCTGTACTTAATCGTGGAAATACATTTGTTCCTCCTATGGTGAATATGGATCCTTGTGTAGGAACTGATGATAATGATCCACAACTTGATAGGTTGATGGAAACGTCGCCACAGAATACCGATGACGAGATGAGGAATGACGATAGTAAGGAGCAGAATCATCTGGGAACACAACTCGTGTCTGACATACTATTTCTGAACATTAGAGGATATGATGGTTATATTTTGAATGACGAAGAATGCTTGAAGTATAACGATGTGATGAGTCTAAGTAATGAGTTAAAGAATGGGGTGCTTTTCAAATGCAAAGCCGAGCAGGTGTACTCTATGAAGGTGTTCCACATTAAATATTACAACTTCACGGTAGTTGAATCAGACAAGAAGGTTTGGGATGTGCACTGCAGCGAACGAGCTAGGAGATGCTTGTGGAGATTGTGTGGTCATCGTCGACCAAGTGATGTGCAGTTTGTTATCTCAATGGTTGACAAGGCACATAATTGCTTGAATCATGCAGTCAACCATGACCATCCACAGCTGAATTGCAACTTCATGGCACTCAGATTTCTTAATCAAATCAAAATATCTCCCTCAGTGAAGGTGTCGTATTTACAGATATCAATTCACTGTGACTTTGGCTTCCAAGTGAGCAGATGGAGCGTTCGGGATGCAAGGAGGAAGGGGATAGAGATGTTTTATGGAGATTGGAGAAAATCATACAACGAACTTCTGTATCTTTTCAGGGCTTTTGAAGAGGCTATTCCAGGTTTAGTTACAGATATCGACACAACAACAGTGAATGAAGGATAGCTATTCAAGATGGTCTTCTGGGCATTTAGGCCTTGTATTGCGGCCTCAAACACTCCAGACCCATTATTGGTGGGGATGGTACATACATGTACGGAAGGTATAAACAGAAGATTCTAATTGATTGTTCAAATGATGCAACTAACCACATTCTATTGTTGGCATTTGCATTTCTCAATGAGGAGAATGGCCCTAATTGGGCTTGGTTTTTGGAGAGGGTGTATTTGCATGTATTCCGTGATTGTTCTAGAGTGATTTGTATGCTATATGACCATGCTCCTAACATACACGCTACACTTAGATAGCCTGAGGTACAATTTCTTCCACCATAGCTCCATTGACGCTTCTGTCTACTATACATTGTTAGCAATTTCAATGGTGTTCACAAGAATAAATCATTGAAGCAAATTGTCATGAAGAAGAGAAAAGTCTATTCGCAATAAAAGTGGCGAACTTACATGGACAAACTTAAACAGTGAAATGAGAATGCTACAAAGTGATTTGACACACGTGATTGTCCTAAAGAACATTGGATGATTAAATTTGATGGGGGTACAGATTTGGTTACACCACAATAAGCTTTTCTGAAAGTTACAATAAGTTCTTAAGGAATCAAGAAGCCTTCCAGTTGTGGCACTAGTGTTGAAGACCTACTACAACTACATTACTTATTTTTATGACCGTCTGGAGGAGGCGCGCAATTGCAATACTTGAGGTGACAGGTACACCAAATACGTGCATGATATGTAGAAGCATTGGATCGATAGAAGAAATGGACATCAATGCACTCATATACAAAGGGTTTTTTTACATATGTACGAGGTCATTACAGAACAGTGCATGACACAATTCGAGCTGAAATGTGGATAGAAATAGACAGTCTTGATTAACGATGCATCATATACCTGTCAGAAACGACAAAGTCGCATAATCCCTTGCTCGCATACTTGTGTCGTGCTATCTCACTTGAATACAGATGTGAAAGAATACATAGGTCATTACTATACATTGCAAGCACAATTTCACATCTACAAGGTTTGTTCTACTCGATTGACGATAGGGACAAGTGGCCTAGATTCGACCATCTACCAATTATTCCAGATGACACTAGGATAAGGAAAAAAAGGCGACCAAAATCCAAAATGATTCATAATGCGATGGACATGAGAAAGAACACAGTTCAATCCCAATGCAGAACATGTGTTGTAGAAGTCTGTAACAAGAGAAACAATACACATGGGAGGACTCAGAATACGTGTGGGAACTATGGTGGAGTGGGTCATAATAGAAGGAAATGTCCTCATAGATGTAGTATGTGCACTTTATAATTTACATTTTATTAAATTCTTATATTCCGTTAAATAATATTACATTATTTCTAATGAATTAATTTTTTTTTGAAATAGATGGAGCCGGACCCAGTTGATCGGTCACTTTTACGACAATAGAGGGAGCATTGTTCGTTATTTGTTTGGGCAGGCGATGTACTTAATACTTTTGTCAATATTTGCAATCCCATTACGGAAAACGTGTTGACATTATATCTTTTTTGTTGTTTCAGGTAGCAAGATGTCTGCATTGTAGAAGGTGGGAAAGCACATTGAGACATATTCCCCTGAACGGATGCATTGTTATAAACATTTACCTGGCGGGATTTTTTGGAGTCATGCGGATGGATTTCATATCTTTGAACTGGCATCTAGTTATTGTTCTTGTGGAGAGATGGCACTCGAAGACACATACATTCCACATGCACCATGGAGAGATGATTGTTACCTTGCAAGATGTCGCTTACATTTTTTGTTTGAAGATAGATGCCTTCCCATGATTGGTCCCACCAAGTCTCCCAATTGAGCGGGACTATACGATAAGTCGGGAAACGATATTTCATTGATCTACCTTTCGTTTCTCGAGGATCTGGAGATTTATGGGACCTACAGTTGGGCTCAGCTTGCTTAGCGTACTTGTATAGGTAGTTATGTGTTGCATCGAAGACAGATGCAGTTGAGATTGATGGACCCTTGATTTCGTTGCAGTTGTGGGCTTGGGAACGCTTCCCTCATGCCGCCCCCGTTGTTCATTACCGACCTGTCTAGCAAGGAAAACCTTTAGGGTCGGTATATACACGGTCATGCCGTGGATGACGCCTAGGCTCAGACTAAAAGTGGGGGATGGAGAAATATTCAGATTCTGGTGTGATGATTGGACTGGTGAGGGCAGTTTGGAGGTCAGATTCCCTCGCATCTCTCCTTGGCGGCCATGAAGGAGGCTACGCTTTCGCAGGTGGCAGTTGGGGGAGCGTGGGCGCCGTTGTTCCTGGTTGACCTCTCTGACCAACGTCTGGACGATTATCTCACCTTGTTGTATGTTCTTCCGCAGTCCGAGGAATTCTCGCAGGGTCGAGATCATTTCTACTGGAGTGGCGATGCTGTATCAGTCAAGAAAGCATACATGAACTTGAGGAGGAGGGACGAGGAGTTTAATAGAGAGCTGTGCCAGGACATGCGTGTGGTTTGGGCGGCGAGGATTCCAGTCTGAGTAAAAGTCTTTCTTTGGTGCCTGAGAATGGGTCGCCTGTGCGACAAGGCTCAGAGGGGGCGTCTCCTGCAGCTTGCTGACACGCAGTGCGGCAGGTGTGAGAAGGCCAACGAGGATTCTGAACATATATTCTTCAAGTGCACGACATCCACACGGATTTGGAGAGAGATAGAGATTCCTTGGGTGGAGTGCGATGGGGTGGGGGACTTCTGGAGCTCGGTCCGGAGGGTCGGTAGCAACTCTAGTGATGACTGTTCAAAACCGTTTGCTGTTCTCTGGGACATTTGGCTCGGACGAAATGACATGGTCTTCAAAAATCAGAGGTTTTATAGTGAGAATGTGGTGTCCCACTGTAATGCGCT
This sequence comes from Ottelia alismoides, assembly GCA_037367405.1. Taxonomy (NCBI): domain Eukaryota; kingdom Viridiplantae; phylum Streptophyta; class Magnoliopsida; order Alismatales; family Hydrocharitaceae; genus Ottelia; species Ottelia alismoides. The sequence goes on from JAZKJV010005615.1 coordinate 670,159, forward strand.
TTATAATTTACGTCTCTCACGGTAATGTACTCTAAACCTTTTTAAATGAATTTTTTTAGGCGGTGATCCCTGTAGTGGGGACTCGCTCGTTTTAACATCAAAAAAAGGAAAACCTTTGGGAGCAAGATGGCATGTAGAATTTGACATCACGACGGAGTCAGCACATGTCATTCGGTCATATAGGGATGTACTTACGCTCCAATTTGTGGAGCAGGTATGAACTTAATCATTATGTTAACCGGAAACATTTTTTCCAAATTCCGAAGGGGCATATATGGAATTTCACCATTGAACAATCCAAGGGTGCATGTGCCCCTCCACTCCCCCCCCCCCTAAATTCGCCCACTCATCCCCCCCCCAAATTCGCCCACCCCCACCCCATAAAGTGTTGTCACTTGGTAATCTTGTGACAGATAAGGAATTGGCCAACGACTGTCAACTTATCTGGAAGGTGAAAGTACCTACTAGATTAAGATTTTTGTATGGTTGTTTTAGAGGAGGCTGATCACAACTGTTTTTAGGATGCTTTTCATTCCTAACTCAGAGGTGGCTTGTCATGTGTGTCAGTAGAGGAACGAAGACGCTAGAGGAACGAAGACGCTGATGACATCTTTTTCCATTGCAGTAGGGCTGCAGTATTATGGGCAAATACTAGGTTGAATTTGGTTGGATGTTTCTTGCCATGGCCAATTCTGTGCAAGCATTCAAGCTAGATGCGAACAACGCGGATCGGTGCAAAACTGTTGCCACATGCTGGATGGTTTAGCTTGCAAGAAATGCATTGATTTTCAAAAGAGGGACACTATGTTCAGAAATTACTTATGTATCATATGCAATCAATGTATAATGAGTGGATGGACACTATGCAACTTTTTTGAGTTAATATATGGAGCTCATATGGAGTTCTTTTCTTCTGGAGATGCACCTAATTGAGGTGCATCGCACTTCCATTTTTTCAAAAAAAAAGTATATGGTAGATGACATAAGGACGACAGTTGCATTTTATGGGCTTACTGATAGCGAAGGAACAAGGTAGTTTTTTATGTAGGAGACGCTTAATGGTAGCAAAGAAACAAGGTAGTTTTTAATGTAGGAGAAGCCATAACTAGAGAACATATTTTGAGTATAATAGTGTTTGTATAGATCCTACCTTGAATCCCATTAGTTCTACTTGAGTTTCTTCATTTATGGAAGCATTATTTGATGGTCAAAATATTCCGTAATCTACCTTTTTGGTATTTTGAAAATTTCTACGGAGCTTTGTAGTTACAAATCGTAAACAGACATGGTGGGAGAATTACTTATGCCTTGCAAAAATGACAAAACTTGTGATGTGCAGCAACTTATCTCATTCAAAATGAGCCTGTCTCGCTGGAAATTATCCCTACGAGTGTTAAGGGACAATACAAATAGTTTTTTATAAAATAAGATTAGCACTCACAGTTTTACGAGTAGTACTGCCACATTTCAAGAGAATATAGATGTCGTTTTACATGTGTTAAAAAGCAGGATCAGGCTAGAATTACTACACAGTAGATCAGGGAACAAACACAAAACATTCCATGTGCCTGAAAAATGTAATTCACCTTTGATGCTCAAATCTCAAAAAAAAAAGAAAGAAACTGCTTCATATATTTGTATACCTAGAAGAAGATATAGCATAAGCATTGAGATTGACATCAACATAGAAGCATCTAACAAGAAAATCTTCGCCCTGTTTAGCAATAAAAACAATGAGCAGCTGCAAATGACGGGGGCTCTTTTTTGTTGAGAAGGATGCAGAACAGGTTTTCCATGAAATTTGTGGATGATCGTTGACCCCTTTTGATCATCATTTGGCTTTAAAAAGAAACAGTTGCCTATGAATATCCCATTTTACATGCCAATTGCCTAGGAAATGTAGTATTAGAAATGAAAAAATCGGTCCAAGAACTCACCCTGCATGTGGAAATATTTTCCAAATCCATCTACCATAATTTTTTTGAAAGAAAAAGTGTGACGTCGAGAAGGCGCCCACCCAACAATCAACCATACTTTGGAACACTTTCCGGTATGTATGTTAAACAAGGTTTTTGACCTCAAAATGGTTAAATGATGCAAATGAGGTTAACCTATATATCCATACAGAGGAATGGTCGAGAAAACTGAAGGAAACAGTTGCGTGTGATCTTGGTTATTTGGGTCTAAATGTATAAATATATCTGAAAGGAGTCGATTGAAATCAAAGAATCGATGTGGAAGACGCCGCAGACCCATCAAGGAAAAGTCTTCATTGTGATTACAAATTGAGATAAAAATATAAAACAAGTTCACACTTCTAAGATCAATTAAATGTAATAGCTTATATATGTTTGAACAAAGGAAAAGAAGAATCGGTGACTGGATGGTTTTGTTGGACAGATTAGAGGGAAGTATGGCAGGGTGGAAAGCATCGGTGTTGTTGAGAGGCGGGAAGATGGTGCTCCTGAAGCACATTCTTTCGGCCATACCTTTTTTTTGCTCCACGAGACGGCTTCCTGTGGGGGTTCGCACGAGGATTGAGAGTCTCATGAGGAGGTTTTTTTTGGGTGGATGGGAGGCAGACTAGATGGGGCATCCATTTGGTGGGTTGGGGCAAGATGATGGCGTCGAAGAAGAAGGGCGGGCTGGGAATTTTTCGAGTAGTCGAGATGAGCAAGGTTTTCATGGCGAAGTGGGTGGTGCATATATGGGGAAAATTTGAGGACTTGGCATGCAGGCTAATGAGGAAGATTTATGGGGTATCCATGTCTATGACGGTTATTCCGAGCCGTCTGCCTTCGTCATTGTGGAAGGGGATCAATGAGGTGTTACTTGATCTGACAGTGAAGTTGCGGCCGGTTTAGGGGAATGGGGCCATGTTTTGATTATGGATGGAAGATTGGATGGGCGAGGGGATTTTGGGCGAGCAGTACCCATGGTAATACTAGCTGGCAGGCAACAGGTGGGTGACGGTGCAGCAGGTTTGGGAGCACGGTTCTTGGGCCCATGTCTTCTCCTCCGTCATGTCGGACCAGAGGGTGGATGAATACTTGGATCTACAGGCACATTTGACATAGTTTGAGGGTCCGACAAATGGCAGGGATCACTATACTTGGGGAGACGGGAGATTCTCGGTGAAAAAGCATATCATTTTTTGGTTGAGGATGGGGAGGAGATGGAGGAAGAGATGACAGTTGATACCGGGATGATATGGAGGAGCAGAGTACCTAATCGAATAAAGATTTTTGTATGGCTTATGCGATAAGATAGGATTCTCATGCAGGTTTGTCGAGGACAGTTGTTGGGAATGGAGGTTGGTGTGTGTGTCAAATGTGGTGCGCGGCGGCAGAGGATGCAAATCACCTTTTCTTCTCTTGCCCATCGTATGCTCAGGTGTGGGATGTGGCCAGCATCTCGTGGTTTGGGGGTCAAGATTGTGCATGTTTTTGGAGGAGCTTCATATTGGTTTGTGGCTACAGACACGAGGATAGTGTGCGTCCCTTTGCGCTTTTGTGGGTGATTTGGTGTGCATGGAATAGAGTCATTTTGGGGGGTCAGTCGTGTTATACGAAAAATGTAATAGAACATAGCAGAGCATTGTCTGCAACATGGAGGATGTAATACGTTGTAACTTTTTATAGTTATATATATTAATATGCTTGGCGGTGGGTCCAAAGTTCTAGGACGCCACCTTTTTCCTTCTTTAAAAAAGGAAAAGAAGAATCACATGAGGATTGAACATCGAAAACCTTCCAAATGGAGGGGGAAACCATAGGATTACATGAATCTCTAAGACTCACTAGAGTGGGTTTTTTGTTAGTATGAAGGCAAAGGTGAATAAGTTATATACCAAGTTGGTTGGGTGGGTCCCCATTCATGACTCTTTAACCTGGAACGGAGAAAAATATAATTGTACAGTTACACTCAAGTTGGGCATAGAGATCGAACATGCCCAACTTGCCAACATTACACTTGACCTAGGTGAAATATAAGCCATCAGTCACTTAGTCTCACAAAAATTGGCACAAATTACTTGGAATTTATCCTTGCCCTGGTGAATAACAATGTCTTAATATGTTTCGTTATATCACACAAAGTATGATTATTTGAAAGATCTATTATAACCTCATTGTCATAGAACAACCTCATAGGAAGCTAAAGAGGAACACCAATGTCAATCATAAGGTTCTCCAGCCACAATATTTCGAAAACTCCATAAATGACAACTCTAGACTCAACTTTCAAACTAGATCTCAAAACAAGTACACAACCTTTTACTCCATATCACAAGATTATAACTAAAGCATATGGTGTAGCATGTCGTGGATCTTCTTATGTCGATACAACTAAGCACATGCACATTTATGTAGTCCTTAATGTCAACCCCTACACTCTTGGTGAAAATAGATCGAATCCTTTCAAGATTCTTCTTGGTGTAACAAAAGATACATTTGCTACCTAGAAATGGACATCCAAAAAGGCATGCATAACCGCATTCTTAACATGGGTAAAGTCAAGTCTAGTCAACATGATATATATTAACTTCCCAACAAGCCGTTGATATTGTCCTTTGGACTCATTGTTAAGTGGTGTATCATCTTTAATACTCATTTTGTGACTAGCCTCAATGGGTGTAGACATAGGCTTACACCTTAATTTCCCAACCTTCTTCAAATTATCAAGAATACACTTCCACTAGCAAAGAACCAAGCTCTACCTGGATCTAGAAATCTCAAAGTCCGGATAATGTATCAGATATATGAGGTCTTCCAAGTCAATATAAAGGGTAAGATTCTTCTTCACATGAACAATTTAACGCCTTTATCACTTAAGTTGATCGTATCATCCAGATGCTCAAGGAGTAGAGTTACCTTGTTATCATTTCCTTCCACATAAAGAGTAATAGTCCAATATACCTTAACGGTATTGTCACTCTAAGTCTATCGAACGATATCCAAAGTGATTATTTCAGCTCAAATTGAGCATCCTTTTGATCTACAACATTTTAAATCCTTTCGTACCCACTTAAAAATGACATAGTGGTAGTGCATGATACCTACAACCCAAAAAACTAGAGTTCAAATCCCCCCTTGTGGGGGTTGTGTTAGGTAGTCGACAGCAAGTGCAAAAAAGTAGTCGAATCTTTCAACATGAATTTGAATAAGAATCCATATAGCCGACCCTACTTATAGTGGGAGAAGGGTTTGCCATTTTTTAGCCAACCCCTACTTAATGTGAGAAAAGGCTTTGTTATTATTGTTGTTCATGGACAAGGGCATGTATGTGAACCTCTTCCTTCATATTATCATTAAGATATGCATTTTTCTGCACCAATTTGATTAGTTTCAAGTGTTCAACGATGGCAAAAAAAAAGAATCCCCACATTCTGTTCATTTTGCTATATGTGCGAAGGACCCCACAAAAGGTGATATCATACCTTAGCAAACATTTCAGACTTCAATTAGTCTTCCTATTTTTACTTTTTTTAGAGATCTTATTTTTCACTTGACTATATATACCCAATTCAAGACAACTAAATAAACTTTATTAATTACATCTTCAATATCCTATGTATCATTTTATAAAGTACAGCTACCTCCACGTGCATAGCTTCAACCCACTTGGGATCAGCACACATCTCAACAGCATTGCTAAGAATTATAATAGACATACACTGGGAGAGAGAATGTTTATAGCTAAGCTTTGAATAAGAGACATGTCTATTAAGGGACCATTCAAGACCAACCATATCTAGATGATTGCTTAATTTCTATGTCCACTCTTGTGTCTAATAGGTTCATCTTATCTATGGTAATTTCATTTAGAGAATATATATCTTCAAAAATATTGTGGTTGGTCTCATCAGCATTTCCCATAGTTGGATCATCCAATGTATGGGAAGGATGGGGAAATATTCTTGAACTTGTATCTTCTTCCTCTTCCTATTGTAGATAATATGAAACATTAATTCAACACCATAAAAATGAGAACGAGGAAGCGTATCAGAGATAAAGAAATATAAATAACGGAAGAACATCGGGATTTAACGAGGAACCCTACTTCATAAGGAGTGGTATGAAACCATGGAATACAGCTTGTTAAGTCCGGATCTTCTGTTGTTGCTTTTTCTCGAATGTTGTAGGTAGTGTGAGGCTTCTTATATAGCCCCACCAATAAGACCAATTCCCACTCACAGACGATGTGAGACTAAACCTGTGGATGTGGTAATAGGACCCTTGAGGGATCCAATTACCCATCTATAATGCATGGGAGAAAGTGCACTATGTACTACATCTATCAAAGTCATAAGAACTGAATAGGCCTACTCGTCGGAGGACGCTGGCCCACAAGTACTCCATCACTCTAGAGGGCCAAACAAAGAATATCGTGGGAATATCATACGTAGATCTCTGAAGATGGGTCTCTCTTAGGGACCTCAAAATAGGTTCTATCTCATAGAAACCTCTAAGGATCTCGTACTAGAGTTCACAATCACTAGAGAATGGAGTCTGAAACTGATTCTCCTCATTGAAGAACTGGGTCTCCCACGCTGGTTCAGAGAATGGGATCTCTACTCTAGAGCCCCAATAGATCTCTCCATATTGGGCCTCTAATATAAGTCTCTAACATACGTAGTCAACATGAAAACCCTGAGCCCAAATCAAGGGTATGGAGACTTGTCAAATAAATGATCACATATGTGCACCTTGAACCGGTAGACAATAAATTATAAACTGGAAAACTCTGCATAATACCCCTTTTCTTTTAATCGACCAAGTTGGGAGACGAAAATGAAGATGGGGAACCATAACTAATCTCTTCCCCCCTTTTTTTAAACTGTTCTTTTTTTCAAGAAGTCTTTTTCAATCACTTTTTCTCTTCTCTTTTTTTCAACTCTTGGCCTCTTTTTTTAGGCTCCTCTTTTCCTTTTGGGATTTTTACTCGACAGACCCTATAAAATTTTCAAATTACCTTTACGACCTTTGAAACAACCAAATTCCTCCATCGACCATGTAAACTTGTTAATCCTTATCCTACAGACCCTGACACCCTGTAGTTAACCCCCATCCATTTACCCGTTAAAACTCGCCGGATTCCGTTAAAATTCGGAGATTGGAGCAAGGGTGGTTGAGGAGAAGGTCTAGGCTATGTGTGCCAAAAGTTCCACTAACAAAGATAACTTAAGATTTTGATTTTATAGCAACTCCAATCAAGACATTCAGAAATCAACACAAATTCCTCGAACCTGCACAAGAAATTGGCATACAAAGCCTAGACCAACCATTTTGAAGGTATCCATAAAATCCGAAACTTACAACAGACATTATCCTTGTTCTTTAATCTAAGCTAATCAGCGGAATAGTCAGATATATGAAATTACTAAAGGTTGAATCCTTGATATTAGAATTTTATAGTACTCAATGCAAACTCCTTAATAAAATATTGGCCTTCTGATTCAGGTTTATTATTGGATTGTATATTCATATAGAAGAAAAAAAAAAGCATGATTCTTCTAACTAAAGAAGAATATGCATTCAAAAAACTAGCAGAAATCCACAAAAAGCGGATTACCTGCAAAAGAATTTGGCACACATAGCCTGGATCTTCTCCTCAACTGCCCGACGTTCAAGTTAGATTCGGAGATTGGAAAAGAATAGGAAATAGCAGATGATCCAAGAGTAAGGGCGATGGCACGACAGTGACTAGAAGAATTAGCGATGGAGCGGCAAGGCGTAGAGGAGAGAGGGAAGAAGAGAGAGATTGTTGTTTGGGAAGAAGAGAAAGGAGGTGCAAGATCCACTGTTATTTTTCACCTCTGGTTAGATTAACCCACACTATTGACTCAAGTAAAAGTACAACTAACGAAAAGGTCTGTGAGGTAAGACGGAGCAAGTTTATGAGGTCAAGGAATTGAGTTGTTTTAAAAGTCGCATGAGTAATTTGAAAAGTTTATAAGATCTACCGGGTAAAAATCCCTTTCCTTTTATTATGTTGCATCCCACGGTTGGGCCAGAACATATTTCATCTTGGTTCATTTGGCCAAAGAATAGAGCCCTCTTCTTTCCTCCCTCGCCCTTCCCCTTTTTTTGAAAGCTACAGCAATACAGGGCCGGACCCGTTGGGCCGGGAAAGAAATAGAAGCATCCAATTTAGGAAGGGACCCGGGCCCCTTTTTCTCTTCGATCATCTGCGCATCAAGAATTAGGGTTCGAGAGGAACCCAACTTGGAAAGCAGATGTCGCCTCTGCCAATGAGGAGTTTTTGCGCGCTCGGGATTGTCTCCCTTCGTGAGAGCGTTTGGCACAAGTCCTGAATAGGTGGTGGTGCGATCTGGAGACCACCGCCTGCTTGGATGCGTTGCTCAGAGAAGTACATGGATGTCGCCGTCTCTTTTCGAGACCTTAACTCCAGGGTTCCGGTCGCCTGAGATGGGGTGCGATGGCCTGGATGTTGGGATCGCCTTGGGCCTTTCAAACTGTTCTGATGATCGGAGAGAGTCGCCCTCGTGCAATGGACTGTGAGTTGACGATCACAGAGGGGGCTTTCAAACGCGCGCAGAAGCTAAAGCTTCAGTTGTTATTCTCGTGCGAGAAAATCATCGACAGAGTGGCGAAGGCAATGTTGACGAGGCGCTTTGTTGTAGTGTTGTTGCAAGCTCGTGCAACGGAAGACGATGATCAGATCTTCCTGGAGATATCTTCTCGCATACGAACCTGATCTTGGGTTTTGAATCAGACATGGAGGAGGGTTTTAAAACCATGGCCGATGCATACTTCTGGATTCCTTGGAGCTGAGCGTTAAGATATATGGTTCCAGAAACTCGATAAAAAAAACCCTTGATGATCATGCACGGGCTACGAGTAGAGCATAGAATTTGAGTTTCCGTGAAACTAGGGGTCTGTTTGGTTATTTGGTTGGATGGGTTAGTAGCTTCATGAGAGTATGCCATGTGATCATTATTATTTATGATGAAATTCTAACATAAGAATAAAGAGGGTAAATCGGATTATCTTGTGTTAATCCGGTTACTAAACAAATACCGGCTACCAAACGAACCTTTAAGGTGCGTTTGGTTCATGGGTTATCTGGGGGAGGATAATCCGTTTTTGTGTTTTTGTGTTTGGTTGGTGGGTTAATAATTGGGAGATTTTGTGTAATGTGATTGCATTGAAATTTCAAAAAGTGAGTAATTATTATGATATGATTGTATTGGATTTGAAAAAGTAGGTAGTTATTGTAATATGATTGTATTGAAGTTTGGATTAGTGAGTAAAAGTTTAGTATTTTATGATTTTTAGATGATATGATGGTATAATATATAAATTTTTTGATAGAAAGAGAATGGACCCCATTAGAGGGGTTAAAAGTATGGGTTTTGGGAGGTTACCCACCCAAAGTAGGGATAACCCCCCAACTAAACGGGGCATTAGGGCTTGTTTGATAACTGAGTTGGGTTTGGTTGAAGAATTGCTATGAATAGTATCCGTTTGAATAATTATAAGAATGTGATATGATGTTATATTGATTTGTAATTAAATCTAACATAGGAATATAGAGAAGTAAACTAGATTACTTTGAGGTAATTTGATAAGCAAACAAGTCATATAGACATGTTTGGTAACTGAATTGGATTGGAGTAACCTCTTGTAAATAGTAGTCGTTTTCATGGTTAGGACTTAGGAGGGTTGGAGATGATTGAAATGATAAATATGATATGATGTGACATTTATTGTGTGTTATAATAACTTTTTAATGATTATAATGTCTTTTATGTTAATTTTTTATTTAAATGTGATTAAAAATATTATAACAAAGAAATTGTACAGTTCACACAACTAATTTCAACATAGGAATGCGAGCACGAAGTATATCAGGTTAGCATGAGGGAACATGGTAATCAAATGAGCTCATAACTCTTGAATTTGAACAAGAACATATCATGAGTATGAACATAATAATTTTCACGAATAGATATATTCGGGCAGGAACCTTTGTGTTTCTCTTTTTTATGCCTAAAAAATAAGGATATTTGCATGTATACCCTTTGTATATACAAATCTCTGGTAAATCCTGCTAAACATGGTATAATCCAATCCATCAAAATTATCAAAGAGAATGTGTCGAAAGCCAGAAAGACAGCCAATTCTTCTAGAATTGGAGCATGAGTTTTCGAAAATGTCCGTCAATGTGACATGTCCAATTGTCCATAGAGTTTTGTGGGAGGCGTTATATATACACTGTTATTCTACACCTAGGTTGCCATTTTCGACCCTTCGGAATATAAAATTCGTCCACCTCGTCCTACCGTTCCGAATAGAAAAATCGCATCTGTACAAACTTCACAAATCACCCTCGACGATCGATTCCATCCCAATTCCTAAAGCATTACCTGTATGTGATCGAGAACCGACCTCGCCGAGTTGAGCGATATCCCGCGCTCCTCCGACGGACCCCCGCAGATGATCCCGACCCTCAGGGGCTTTTCCTTCACTTCCTCCTCCCCCTCCCTCCTCGCAGTCCGAACCGTAACGACGTCGGAGGCGGCGAGAGGGAGCAAAACCGTGGGAGTCGAGGAGAGCTTCGCAGAAGAGGAGCAGCAGCGAGGATGTGGAGATCGGTGGCGCGGAAAAGCCGACGAGGTCCGTCGGAGAGGGAGTGGGGACGGGGAGGGGATGGCGAGAGTGAGAGGGAGAGACGCCATGGGAGGGGGGAGAATCGGGAGATCGAGTTGTTGAGTGGTGAAGTGGGGTGGCTCGGGCTGTTGCGGGATACGAGGATCGACGTCCCCGAAAAGGAGGGGAGAAAACGACACGAAACGGTTGGCGAGATGGACATATCTTTATCTGCACTCGAAATATATCTGATTATCTTATTGCTTAATCCGGTCCTCTAATCTTGTTCCCCTAAGATTATTATGAACGAATTAAATATCACTGGCGATCGCCACTGCAACGTGTCTTCCTCCTCCATTCTATTTTGCTCTCGTGTGTCGTCAACTTAATGGAATTGGTCTTTGGGAACTGTAGGACCACAGTATGCTTATATGTCGCGTTGTGCTCTTCTCCTTGCGAGCACTCTGAATTGTAGGACCACGGTATGCTTATATGTAGGGAGCACTGAAATGTAGGACCACAGTGTACTTATATGTCGTGTTGTGCTCTTTCTCCCTGGGAGCACTCGTCAGCTTAGAAAAAAATGCAATGTAGCTTATGATGTTGATAACTTGTAAATCACTTCCCAAAAAAGTGCAAACTTGACAAAACGATTAGGTCATTGTGGATAGAGGTTTATATAGTGTGTTCAATTATGTATTTTCGGTACCGTAGCTGACTCCTATAACCAAGTAATGTTGTATGCGGATGAAAAATCATTGTGTGCGTGTATCATGTTCGATCGTGTACTACATGTAGTATAGAAAACTGTTTAACTTAATAATGATATGTTATTTGCTGGGAAAAGTTATGATGTGTGCGTAGATATGATTTGAGAGGATGCGTCTGTATGCAGCAAACATCAATTCACCCCACTAGCAAGGACTGCTAATTGAACTGAACATGTTTGTATTCGATTAGAGTTCAGATAATAGTTCGAAAAATGTTCATTCATTTATTAAACGAACTAACACATGAACTTCAAATTTTAGTTCGGTAGATTAACAAATAGAACATGAATATAACGTATGTTCATTCGATAAAAGTTCGAGTTTGATATATGTATATCTGTGTGTATTTGTGTGTGTAACTTCGTATTCGTACAAATGGTAAAGTTTTGGGGTTAAAGAAATTATGATGTTTTATTGAGCTTTTTGTACCACTTTATTTTGAATAATTTCTTATTTTTACAGCTTATCGAATCTTATTATCGAACTCCAGTTTCGAACTTGTTATATAAATAAGGTTCAATTAAGGTAAATCATTAACGAGTTATTATCGAACCGAACTCAAATTCAAATATGTCCTATCGAACATTTATTGAACCAAACTCGAACTCAACTTTCTTATCGAAGCGGACTTGAACATAGTTTCATTTCTTACAGTTATTTTGATTAGCAGTCCTGCGCCCCACTCTCTTGTCATTACATCTATCATCTTATTAACATCTTAGATCAAAGTCTCATGCACTAACTCCCCTTGCAACTGATAGAACGAGTCACACGGATGACCGGATGGTCAAAACCACCAACGATGGTTACGCAAGATCGGATCTCCCCGCGAGTCTAACCACCCAGGCGTGGAGGTAGGGTGGACGATGCGAGGGCTCACGCACGCCCTATATAAACCTCCCTTAGGGAGGGGAAAAGATGCACATTATCGGAACCTCGACATCGGCAGTCTCCCATCCCTCTCTCTCTCTCTCTCTTGATCGATCGATCTCCCTCTCTCTCGTAAATGGAAAGAGATAAGCGACGACGTATCGGATAGATCCTAGAATGGTATCAGAGCTATCATCACCGCTGCTACAACTTGCCCTCGCAAAACCATTGCCAACCTTATATTTATTTCTTTAGATCAACAAAAATGACAAACAAAACCATTGCCACTGAGGTAGGAAAATTGAGTACCACAATGATACTAATTATGAGTTATGGAGTAGAAAGATCTACTATGGTCTGTTGCACAATAGCATACACTTCATCATAGACAAACCCGGCCCAACCTTATCTGAAAATCCAACTATGGAGGAAACAAGGTCCCATGAATAGTGGGAGAAAACAGATAATGGGGCTAGGAGCTTCATGTTGACCCTCATGGATTTGAACCTGATTCGGATCTTTGAGACCTGTGAATCAGCTTACGAGCTTTGAACCATGGTTAAGGAAAAATATCACTCCAAGTCAGAAGTGAGCGTCCAACTTCTTCTACACAAGTATAACTCGTGTAGAATGAAGGAATCTGAAAGCATCCTCGAGCAAGTGAATAAGATGATTGTGATGGCCAAAGATCTAGTGACTGCTGATTGCGTGATTTTGGAGAGGATGCAGATCGTATCCATATTAGGAAGTCTCCCACCATCTTTTAACATGGTTGCCACATCTCTGAGAATGAATTGCAACATTAAATCGGTGACGGACCTACCTGCACAGTTGGCAATTGAGCAAGACCTCTCTAAGCAAAGATCGAAAGCTGAGATCTTTGAGGTTGAGGAAGACGAAGAAGCAAATATCGTGCATGCGAAGAAAAGGCCGGACCCCTCTAAGGCGAATTTCAAGGGAAAGAGTGGGAAATACGCACATGGATCTTGCTACGATTGCGGAAAATATGATCATTTCAAGGTCAATTGCCCCGACAAGAAGAAGCCAGGACATTCTAAAATGTTAGAAAACAAAGGCAAGAAGGAAATGGAATTCACGGTTGTCGAAAAATGCAACTCCGTCATCACATACAGTAACAGACGGTGGATCGACTCAGAGCAGTCAGACACATCACAAAGACGAAGGAAGGCCTGGTGGACTTGGAACTGAGCAAAGGAGAATGAAGGATCTTCATGGGAAACAACACCTACCTGGACGTGGAAGGTGTTGGGACGTACAGACTTTACTTGGGAGATAGCATTGGTATTGAATGATGTACGATATGCTCCAGGAATATGCAGGAACCTGATCTCTGTCCCGGTGCTACTCAAGAAGGATTTCGAAGTCCGCTTTTATAATAAGCGTGTCTCCATAGGCAAGAATAAGAAGGTCTTTGCGATGGAAAATTTTGTGTCCAAGCATGACATGTTCTGTCTTCCTATAATAAACTCTAGTGAATAAATGAATGTCTCCTCTGAGTATTCTTTGTGTCGGTTTTCTGACTATGACTTGTGGCACATTGATGAAGGCAAAAATCGATGGTCTTAAGTTCCACACAAGGTGGGAACTCAGTCGCTGAGTTGACCACACGAAATCCGGATTCAATCAACAATCAACCCACAATGTGTATCAAGCAGTAATAAGCAAATGTGGAGTCAAAATTTATTATAACTCTACAAAAATGTGTATAGTGTGCAAGAGTGTAGAGGTCGAACTCAGAGAGCAAACAAGATAGATTAATGAAATGAGGCTCGAAAACGTGAATGTGATAAATTGTCTACAATTATGCTATTTTGTGGGTTTTTAATTTTATATATTTTTTATTTAATTTTTGGTTTTATATTTTTGTATTTGATTTTTTATTTACTGATTAGATATTTTCTTTTTATATTTTATGTTTTTTGTATTTTCTTTTCTAATTTATGAAGATATAATATATGTATAAGGAATATAATATATATAATAGAGATGAGAGAAGGAAAAAAATGGGTAAAAATACTCAAAATACATGAAACAAAATATTTTCGATCTTTTTATATTTTTCTACTGTTCTTATGATTTTTCCAAATTTTTCTAATTTTTTTGGGAATTTGTGAAGTCAAAATACTAGAAAACAATGGACTAAGTTGTTGGCTGAGATTAAAATGAGGATGAAAAATATCAAACAGTGTCAAAAATTCCTCAATTTAATTTTAAAATAAAGGCAATAAAATAGGGAAAATACAAAAACTGAGAATGTATTTTTAGGATTTTTCTTGAGTTTTTTAGATTTTTATGAAATTTATAGGAATTTTCTAATTTTTAGGAGTTTTATTTTGAACTTTTTAGTGATTTGTGTACTGACATTAAAAGATGCTAAGGCACACAAAATATATTTTTTTTTGGAGTTTTTCAAAAACTTTTGCTTATTTTTATGGATTTTCTAATGCAATTTGTACTAAAAATGCATGTTTTTTTATTTTTTATAAATATGAAAATGCAATAAAAATGCAAACTAAAAATATTACATGAAACTACAATGCAACAGGAGCCTAAGGTAATTTTTGTAGATTTTTTAGAGTTTTATCGATGCATCAAATAAATAGAGACAAAAAAACTACACTACTAGCAAGGGCATATATGTAAATAAGCAAGCACCCAAGGATCACAGTGCAATTTTCACACAAAATGTAGAACTGAATACACAAGTTCATGGATTCAATATAAATATCCAAACCCAGAGGGGGTTCGCTGCAAAATTGCCAAGCTCACGCGTATGAACACGTGACCTGGCAGGGGTATATATGCAATATTTTAAAGATCCAGAGGTTATCATGCAAAATATCCCAAAAGTTACAACAGAAATGAAAAGTTCATGGTCTCAGACGAAATAAACAAACCCGCAGGGGCTCCTATGCAAAAACACCACCACCCCACGTGCATAGATCACGTGAGGTGACGTGGACGGGATCTAAATGCAAATAAAGAAAACTCGAGGGTTTAAATGCAAATATTACAAAAAGTTTTAAACTACAAATGAAAATTTATAAACTAAATATTAAATACAAAAAAATGTCTAGGTGGCAATGCAAAATACCCAGATCAGGCGTGGATCAAACGGATGAGGGCGCTCCACTTGCCACGTGTCACGCCCACGCGTGACGATGATGTTTCACGATCCAACGCTCCGAATTAGATCTCCCCCGGTGATCAAACAGTGGACGCTTGGAGAGATCTGGACGGCTCTTGTGCGATCTGGAGAGTGGCCAAGATCCAAAGGCGGAGAGGCATGGACGAAGAACATGGAAGCAATGCCGGCGAGGCGAGCTTCCCCGCTCCAGATCTCGGTCCTCCGGTGGTCTTCAAGCTCCAAAATTGGCCGACGGCTCCATGGTGGGGTCCTCTATCTCCTGGGTGCTCCAAAATACTTCGGTGGTGGCCGGAGCTCGCTGGGGAAGGCGGCGGAGCTGGAGGGCTCCTGGACCTCCGACGAGGCTCAAAATGAACCCCAGGTGATCTTCAAGTGATGCTGGATCTGCAAAAAAGCGTGAGAGGGTCGAGGGCAAAGTGCCTCGACCCCACGATGGCAGAAAGGCGACGTGGAAATGGCGGCGCAAGATGGCGGCCGGAGGAGCACTCCGGCGAGGTACTCGTGGAATCGATTGGGTGATCGAAAAGCGAAGATTTTTTGGTGGAAAGGATCCTTAGGCTAA